>CAWUFW010006122.1:0-660000 GCA_963921515.1 Calotriton arnoldi | reverse complement strand
AAGTAGATTGGCATGCCCAAATACACGGAATTAGCATAGTCCAGAAGAGACAGGACAGTGGCTACTACCACTTGGATCAGAGCTTCCTGTGTGAGAAACCGGTGTATCTTCTTGATCTTCCTCAATTGAAAGAAGCATTTAGAGATGACCGTGCCAACCTGAGTTTTCAGTGACAGGTCACTGTTGAGGGTGACTCCCAGTGTTTTGGCTGATGGAGAGGGGGAGGGAGAAGGACCTAGCTATGATGGCCAATAATGTGGGCCCCAAAATTTATGGCTGTCCCCAGTAAGAACAAGTTCCGTCTTACTAGGGTTTAATTTAAGATGGTTGTGGTCCATCCATTGTTGGATATATAGAATGGTGGCCTGAAATTCGGTGATGGAACTGTGTGAGTTATCGACCGAGAAGACCAATTGCAGGTCATCTGCGTAATTAAAGACCGTCACATTCCTGTCTGTAAGGGACTGGATCAAGGGAAAAATGTACAAATTAAACAGATGGGGAGAGAGAGCGGAGCCTTGTGGGACACCACAGTTGGTTTTACGTGGTGGGGCCAAAAAATGATCTTGGCGGACGGCCTGGAAACGATCCTCCAAAAAGGAGAGCCAACAAGCCGCCGCACCTAGAATGCCAGCTTGTTTGACACGGTCGACCAAAATAGTGTGGTCGACCGTGTCGAAGGCGGCGGAAAGATCCAGTAGCACCAATGCTTGGGGGGAACGTTTATCCGCGTTGTCATGGAGAGTAGCCAGGACAGCCAAGATAACAGTTTCAGTAGAATGGGCCGGCCGGAAACCTGCCTGATAGGAGTTGAGATATTTAGATTCCTCCAGGAAAGCGGACAGGCATTTGGCTACGTGGGCCTCTAGCACTTTTGCCAGAAATGGGAGTAGGGAGATGGGACGGTAATTAGGTAGAAGTGTGGGATCAGCTCCAGGTTTCTTTAGTAGGGGTACCACTATGGCTTTTTTAAAGGCTTTTGGAACTTGACCGGAGGTGAGTGAATCGTTCAGTAGCGTGAGTGCCGGGTAGACTGATAAGCAGTCTTTGAGTATGTGGGGTGGACAGCAGTCAGAAGGAGCTCCTGATTTAACTGATAGAAACCTATAGGCCTGGTGCCCAAAAAATGTTCAAGAGCCCTAATACCATCTTTGTGATGTATACTGGTATATAGGCTGGATACATCCAATGTCATCAACAGAAAATCATCTTGCCACTGAAAGTTGTAAACTTGTTTTAGAAAGTCAGTGGTATCCTGTATAAAAGATGGTAGGGCTCTAAAATGTTCCTGTAGGAAGAAATCAATGACACATTCTCCAGCAGACTTTGTTTTGCTGAGATTATCGGCCTGCCTGGAGGTTTCAAAATGTCTTTGTGCACCTTAGGGATAAAGTATATAGCGGGCATGGTTGGATAATCATTCTTTAGGTCTGTACTCGTCCTGGCTGACTATATATATATATATATATATATATGTACGTGTGTGTGTGTGTGTGTGTGTACGTACACGTACATATATTTGTGTGTGTGTATATACATATGTTTATATATTTGTGTGGGTATGTGTGTGTGTGGGTATGTATGTATATGTTAAAGTGAAGTTGTGGTTGGATTGATAAAACCCCAAAACATCTTAACATATGTTTAAAACCAGAAATGAACCTAACAAATCACAGTGTAGTTATGGTTACTAATTAAAACCAAAAACACACTGAAATTTACAAGTTACGGTTCAGAGCACAACCCACAACTATTTTTTTAAGAAGACTGTTTTTTTTTTTTCCACATATATGTTAAGGTGTTTTAACAAACCCAACCATAACTTTACTATAACCTGCACATGCACAGTGGGGGTTTGTGACATGGCCTGACCAGTGCCCTGGCCCTGCTCCCATCTATCCGTGAAACAGCCAGCCACCGCTGCGCATGGCCTTCTGCGATGTGCAGTGGGTATTGGCCACAGGGCCTGGCTTTTTCACCATGAGTGGACAACCCCTGCTGCACTCAGCCTTTGGCCATGTGCATTAGCAGTTCGCCGCAGCACTTGGTCTCCATCCAGGCCGTACACACAACCCTCTGTGAGCATCTAACACCCTCGGTGCACGTGCTCAGTGGGGTTGGGGACAGGGACTAGCCTGTAGCCAGGCCCTGCGCCCATCCCTTCACAGGCAGCCAACTCGCACTGCCTTCAGAAGGTTACATTTTAACATTTCTGTAGCTAAAGGAAACTAAAACATAGGAGTAGATGCTTTTCAATCCTGTAGAACAGTGTTTCCCAATTTGGGGGTCGCGACTCACTAGGGACTTGCAAACCGATTTCTGGTGGGTCGGGAAAGTCTGAGTAATAAATAAAGATGCCTTTAAATTCTTCTGACTAATTGCTGCTTATTATGTTAACATGTGATTGGTGTTTCCTTTTCTTTCTCTGACTGCAAAGTGAAAAGAGTTTTTAAAGTGAATTATGTGAGAATCTTGCTGGAATACAGGAAGTGTGAAAAGATATGCTGTAGGATGTCGTTTTTTTGCATTTGCCAGTTAGGAAAGCAAAAATGAAGCACATTATTTTTGTAATTCTAAAGTGTGCTAGACACAGAGACTTTAATAGAATCAAAACAGATGAAGACATTTATAGATGCACAAATGATAAATATTCACAGAAACCCGATTCCAACACGTTATCATTTGGGTGCTATATAGTGTTATCAATAAAACTGCATGGCTGGGCATAGTTGGTGGCCATTTCAGCGGAAAATGCGCTGTCTGTAAATGACAATGCACCACCACACGATGCTTCAGTTACTCTAAAAAAAAAAAAAATTAAAAAAAAATCCCCCCTCATGTCCCTTAAAGGTAGGTAGGTTGCAAAAGTTTGATGGTCTAAACAGTGGTGCATGACTCTAAAAAGTTTGGAAACCACTGCTGTAGACTGTTTTCTCTTAGGTTCTCAGACTTTTCCAGTAACCTACACCAATGTTTTAATTGCATGTTGTCACTACCTTGTCTGCTATCCGCTTCTAGGGTATTGTACTTGATCAACTTCAAGCCCATGCACACTTTGCCTATGGCTAATCCCTTTCTGATCTTAGCATGTAAACAAACCATCAAGTTCCAGGGTGAGTCGAGGCGAGGATGATTATGAAGTGTGGACTCACACTCAAATTCTGGAGTCTAACTGACCTGACATTCCTTGTGATGGCAGTTCATCCAGTGGTCGTGCTTGCAGTTTGGGTATTATCTCTGTGGGAAATCATTCCTTGTCCATGACACTGACGCTGCTAATGCCCGGTTATTTACCGGTAATATTAATTACTCCAAAGGTAAGTCCCAAAGTGGCACTGGAGAATGCACCACCGGCCGCCGAAGAGAACAACTCTGCAGCAAATCAGCCGCCGGACGGGCAACAAACAAAACATCATCCCAACGAAAAGCCTGAACAGGAGCCCACTGACTACGGAGGGTAGAGACAGCCAAACCCAGCTAAAAACAGTCCCGAAGGAACTCTAAAACAGCCATAGGACCACAAGAGGAAGAAGACAACCCCTTATCCTGACACCAGCGGAAAGATTCCGCCAATGTCGGTCATAAGCCTTAAGGGTAGACGGCCGCCGAGACTACTGGATCAGTTCAGCAACATCCACAGAGCAACCCTGCTCTAACAGGGACTGCCTCTCACGTGCCAAACCGCCAGCCTCAACCTGTGAAGAGTGTCCAATGAAAGAAGCAGCCGACGCAAGGGGGATGGATGGAATGGCAACACCCAGTGGGGCCTGACAGACGGAGAAGACAAGGGAACCAAGGGCGCCTCAACCAAGCCGGGGCAATCAACAGAATCTCAGCCTGGTCCTCGACCACCTCCTCATTCACCCGAGGAAGATGAGGGATGGGCAGAAAACAATGAAGAACACCCCCGGGCCAGGGAATAGCCAGAGCATCCACTGCTCAAGCCCTCGAGGAGGGAATCGGGCAACAAAAGTGGGGAAGAAGGGCATTCTCCTTGGTGGCGAACAAATCCAGCCATGGGTGACTGAACTGACACAGAATGGACTCAAAGATCCCCTGATCCAGACGCATTGTCACAGAGGATGGAAACCTCAGACTCAGAGCATCAACAGGCCAATTCTCCCTCCCCGGAAGATTAACTGCAGATAGGACATGGGATTCGGCCCTAAGGCAAATCCTCCGGGAAAGGAAAAACCGAGACCGACACATGCCGCCTTGGCGGTTCAGGTAACATCGGACGATCTGATTGTCTGTCTGCGTCCACACTGAAGTGTGCACCAGCAATGGACGGAAAAACAGAAAGGCCTTCAGGACAGTCGCCAGCTCCTTCCAGTTCGAAGACCGAAGAGCCTCCATCCGATTCCCATATCCCCTGAGCTGCGGCATCCCCCAGAGTGGCACCCCAGCCCCTCCCACTGGCATCGGTTGCAAGAACCAGAACAGGAAGAGGAACCAAAGAAAAACTCCTGCTCACATGAGTGGGGTCCAGCCACCACTGGAGATCCCTGCTTATCTGAGGAGTCACCGAAACCAAAGTCTTGTAAACCCGAGACAACAGGTCCCAATGTCTCAGGAGATGGTGAACAAGGGGATACAGTTGTAACCTCCCCCAAGGAACCAGAGCCAATGTAGGGGAGTTCTCCCCCTGACTGCAAAGCCATTTCTGGGCAGAGGCTGAGGGGCACAGAAGGAGAGAAAACAGGTCGGATCAGAGACTAACACAATGCTTCTCTGACACTATGACCTCCCCCACTTCCATCCTGATGCATGCCCAGATGAAGAAGAGATCCTTGGAAGGCTCGACCTGGTACTTCTTCCAGTTGATAAGAAGCCGAAGTCCTGCAACTGATGGCCATCCTTCGAACCTCCGTCTGGGCCTTGGAAAAAGAGCAGGAGGCAATCATCCAGCCGTCCAAATATGGAAAACTCTGGATACCTTATAAATATAAAATAACCACCAAAGGAGCTAACAGATTGGTGAACACCCTCGGTGCCGAAGCCAGCGCGAAAGCCTGGACCGGGAATTGGAAGTGGTTGCCCTGGACAGCAAATCAGATAAACTGCTACTGAGACAGATGCACCGGGACATGGAGGTATGTATCCAGGAGATCAGTGGAAGTCAGGAACTCGCCCTTCCTCAAGAGTGGCAGAATCAGCTGAAGAGACACCATCTTGAAGGAAACATGAGGGATATACTGATTGACCATTTTGAGGTCCAGCACAGGGCGGCGCTCCCCGGATGCTTTCTGGATCAGAAAAAGCAGGAAATAATCATGGAACATCTTGCCAGGAGGTATGGGAACAATGGTTGCCTTCTGGAGCAGCAACTGAATCCCCTGGAGAAGAGCAGACAACTTCGCGTGGGAACGAGGAGCTGGAGTCTTGGAAAAAATGGCGAGGCAAAGTGTCACTGAAATTTATCCTGTAACCTTCGAAGACCACTTGGACAGCCCAGGCATCGGAAATGGAATGAGTTCAAACGTCCCGAAAGAACTGAAGATCCCCCCCACCCCACCCCTGGAAACTGGAGGAACAGGAGTAACCTGTTTCCTAGTCTCTGCAGATTTCTTAATCATGCCCTCTGAGTTACTGCCAAAAACCTTAGACCCCGTAAAAGGCACCTTCAAAAGGACAGCTTTCTGAGCATTATCAGCCGTCCATGACTACATCCAAATGTTGTGACGGCTGCAGTCGCTGAACTAGAAACTGCTGCCAAAGCACAAATATTGTCAAAGGTGATATCCAAGAGGAAGCGCACCTGTTGCTCCATTAAAGCCAACAAAGCTGAAAAATCTGCACCCTCCCTCGCATTTTCGGTCAAAGAATGGAAGTCCTTCAGGATGGACTGAATAGTGTATGTGGAGTAGGCACTGGCACGAACAGCAAAGTTCAAAGACTCATAGGCAAGCTTCACAGCCCCTTCCACCTTCCGGTCCACAGCATCGGAAGGTAAAGCATCCTTCAACACCACCGCCCCCTGAGAAGATAACCCAGCCATAATGTTACCAATCTTTACTGAAGACGGAAACTTCTCCCCAAAGTTATCCAAGGGATAACTTTTCAGCAAAAAACGGGGAAAGGACTGCTTCTCCACATCATTCCGCTCATTAGGAAGCACACGGTGAATGGAGGCGTGTAAGGACAAATAGTCCGGCTCGGACGGCTGATACTGCGAAAAGAAGGCCTCCTCAGGCAGAAGTGGAGCAGCAGCTGCAAAGCCCAAATTCTCCCGCACATGTTGCAGGACTTCGGCCAGGTCTGTGGCCTGCACAAAACAGCTGTTAACATCGTCCTCATCCACCTCGATTAAAGGATCCATCCTAGGAACCTTGGCTGGAGGAGCCCCCTCAGGAGCACGAAAAGGAGCTTCCACAGCTGCACAATAATGGCTTGGATGTCAGGGGAAACTAGAACCCCCAAAGATGGCCCAGCCACCGCTGGGGTGTCCTCCAAATCACTCTTTATAGGGCTGCTTGATCTAGCCGAATGCACAGGCAGGAGATGCCACCAGACTCACTGAATCCAGCAAAGAGCCAGGGAAAACACCAGTGAGGCAAACGCAATCACTGGAATGATACCGACACATGAAGAACACTTCCTAATAAGCCGGCCAGTATCCTAGGCAACGCCGCCCTCGCCACACCGCGTCCACTGCCTGAAACGAGGGCCAAGCTGAAGCACTAGGACGCGACCAGCAGAACCCTTAAGGCGCCATCTTGGAACCAGGCAGACTCCTCACACCCGCTGATTCCATTAAAAATTAGCCCATACTGACGCCGCATGAGTGCCCCGCACCCTGTATGTTAGTGGCATACAGTACAGCAACCGTGGGGAAAAGTCACAAAGCAAAAACAAAATCAAAATTGCGTGAAAAAAGGCTCACTAACATCCCTGAGGCCGCCAGAGTTTGCCCAGCACACCACAGACATCCTCCATGATCCCTCATGCACAGCATACAAGCGCAATCACAAAAACATGGCAGAAACCACTAAAGCAGGTCTGTTTGAAAAATAAAGTACACACCCCCGGAGCCAAGATGGCAATCGGCTGCAGAAAAAAGAAACAGGACGTCCTTCCCAGAAAGTGAGGTACTTGTACTCGGGTACGGGGGTCATCTTGGAATGGAAGGAAAAGTCAAGTTTGGTGGTTACGCTCTGCATGAATGGAGATAAACTCATATGTGAGGACTGAGAGGAAGATGGACGAGGAGGTAATGCTTGTGTATGTTTGAGAAACGAGACCAGCAAATGTGCAACAACCAAATTTCATATTGCCTTACTACTGGTCATGCTTTCTTCGTGGCTAAGTTCAAAGGTAATACTGGTTTCACGCACATGACCAAGCTGTGTGCAACAGAATATATAAAGTAGGCCCCAGATTAGACGTCAACACCTTTAAGGCAGCCCTTGCAATGAAAGTAGAAGAAGATTGAAGTTAATTGCCTCCCTAATACCTTGGCTGTCTCCCTACCTACACCTGCTTGTTGGTTCTCTTTCTGCTCCTATTGTAGTAACATTGGTCTGGGTGGAGATTGATATCCATGATAAAGAAAACCCCTGAGATTCTCTGTGCATTATTCCTATATGTTACATTATGTTTCTTGCAGTCAAACTTTTTGAGGTAATCGAGACGGAGAAAACGCTGTACCTGGTGATGGAGTATGCCAGTGGTGGTGAGTACACTTTTCCAGAAGGAAATTTTGAATTTATGTAAAAGAAGAGGAGTGTGTACATTGATCGGTTCTCAGTGTGAGTGATCTTTGACCAGAATTCTTGCATATACTGCTACAAGCAGACAGGCTTGTAACAGAGGCAGGATACTTCTGTGGACTGCCTTGTGACTGTGTAAAGATAGGACCGGTACAGAGCCGTTTACATGCTGGGCATGCATGTCAAGTGACTGACACCCTACTCTTGGTCTCAACTGAAATTCCTTCTTTTTCTCTTCTATAACCAAATTTCCTATGTTTCTTATTTTTAATGCATATGTTCTCCTTGCAAACTCTCTTTACATTTTATGTTTCCTTCTACTTTCCATCAATTTTCACTATCCTCTCAGCTGTTTTCCAGTTTTTTTCTGCCCCCTGTAAACCTATACTGCCTTACCCTAGCTTTACCTTCTTGCAATTTTTTCTTTCAGTTTAATTTCATTATCTTGTAATATTTCCTTTTTCTCTCTCCTCGGTCTATTCTCTTTTGTCTGTTTTTTCTCGTCTCCATTTTCTGACCTTTATCTAATATCTCCACCTTATATGCTCCTCCATTCCATTGTATTGTATAATTTGCCTAATGTCCATCCATTTCTGCCATATATGATTTGCCACACAACATTTCTGTGCCATCAAAAGTGCTTTTTACGGAAATTCACACCCACCCTTCTTTTGACCTGTAATGGGTTTCTACAGAGGTACCAACCAGTTATTTCTCATATAGAAAAGAAATAATCTTCATCCTCCACAGTCAGTCCTTTGCATTTGCAAGACATGTTATTGTACTATTCGACAACGAGAAGATATTAAGTTGGGGAATTCTCAATCTAAATTTGGTGTATAGTGTTGTAGGTAAGGTGGAGTAGCCCAATCCAGATTTCCACCATTCCTCGTTGATTTTTCCAGTTCATATGTTGGATGGCTATGACTTGTTGACTAGTGGCCAGTATTTCTTTTTCTTTGAAATCGCAATAAGATTTGTTAATAACTCTTAGCTAGGATTTTTGAATTTGCCCAAATTCTGACCAGATATTATTCTGGCTGATAGTGACATAGAAATGTCCCGCAGCGTTGTGATCATCTGCTTCGAACTTTAACCATACTAGCTGACCCAGTATGTTTTCTGTGTGATGTGCACTGTGGCATGTTGCTCACTGAGAGTGTGCTAGACTTTGTTAGGATTAGGGGACCTCCAAAGGGATTTCTTTCAGCTTGTGAAGCTGCCATCCCCTGGGCTGTAACACTACTAACAGTCGGCACCAGCTGATTCCGAGGTGCAAGTCTTTTTTCCTACCCTTGCTTTAGAATTCACTATAAAGTCATCTTCACTGTCTGTCCTTTGATACACATTTTGAGGAATAACCTTTTGTGCTATGACTAAAAATTAGAACCAGTTGCAGCAGGCCAAGGTGTGACCTAAGGGAGAGCAGTACTTGAAAAAAAACAGTGGGTTGGGGGCCTGGTCAAACGGACACACCTCATTGAAACGACTAGGCTGATGTCTCCTTCCAGCCTGTTTCAGGGGCTTTGACCAGAAACAGTTGCTAAGGTGGCAGTTTCACGCCCCAGATGATTGTCATGGCGATGTGGCCAACTTGCTCTACAAAGAAAACTTTCCCTCCAAAAGTCTAGGTGACAGATTGAGTTGGACATTATTAGATAAGATGCCCATAGTCCCCAAGATTAGATATGGGGGAGACCCTCTTGCTTATCCAGAGTGTAATTTTTGACTGGTGGAGCTCTGCACCCTTTAGTAAAGAGGGCACCAGACCAGAGACTGATTCCTGGCTGACTATCTTTAAGGCTTTATTTAAAAAAATCGGTACAACTGTGGGGGAGATCTATGCGCTGAGCTTTTTTGAGTAAGAAGTAGGCTTTATTGTCTGAATAGACCTTGTCCTGCACCACGAGACCGTGAGATCCCATGTTCTGGTGATGTGCAGGGTGCTGCTAAGTGTAACTAGAGCCAGAAATGACGTTCGATGACCCAGCCTGACCTGATGTGAACGCCAGATCGGCATGTTGGGTGCAACCTCTAGCATGAGACTAGGAACAGTAAATGTTAGAATGTTAGAAAGCATGTTTAGCCCTTTGCTAATCCTAAATGATCTTCTCTGCATGTTGGAATGGCCAACTATCAAGTTCACATTCAATTGCAGGTGTTAAACTCCAAAATAGTTCTAAAATTTAGGAATCAACTTTTAAAAAGGACTTTTTCTGTTCATGCAGCAAATACGTATCATTTGCGTAGCGTAAACATCATACTAAAGAGCTGTCCAATTTGAGGACCTTAATATTGGAGGAAACTAACTGGAAATTGCACCATTTTCTTTCCTGAAGCATACTTGCTATTGTGAAATGGTTTTAACGCTAGGTGCTCTTTCAGCCTGCTAATTAACATTTTCTCAGCCGATTGGCCCCATCTGACCTGAAAAGAAATGGGACAAGTGCTGAGATTGAGTGGGCTCCTTTGTCTTTGAGGCGAATATTACAGCCTCATGACATGATGGCAAAATATGAACATCACTGCATTTTAATAAGTGCAAGAAAAAGGTACACCCAACCGTATATAAAATCTTTAGGTTTTCTTTTGGAGCCAGGAGCGTCCCCTTTTTTCTCGAACTTGAAGGTATGATGTCTCTATAATAAAAAAAAAAAGGTAAATCAGGTATTGCTCTTTATAAATGATTCTGATGGATTTTTATGGTGTCCCATACCAAAGTTTATGTAGCCTATACCGATTTTTCTAATGCCAGTGATTACTTGGACATGGCTACATCTTTATAAGATTGGTATAAAATTGGTATACCTAAGCACCTCCCCTGTGATGGAAATGCATAAGGGTATTTATTGAGTTGGGTCGTGCAAAGTAATATTCGGATCAAACTAAATGTGCCACTGGATTTAAACAAGATATTGGTACTGGTGTACACATGAGCTCGTTCTCTCAGACTTAACTCCACGAGCACTTCTTGGCAACCTTGAAACCCTTTGTTTCTTACTAAGAAAAAACTTTTTAAAAAACTAATGTACGCAAAAGAAATATGATGTTCTTTTCTAAGGTGTGAGAGGTGTCGAGATTCAAATTAATTTTGCATGGAAAGCCTTTGGCAATTGTCCAGTAGTATAAATACCCAGGAATATCCTATCTAGTAACTTGTTGTGGAATATTTAGTTACAAAGCAGATTTGATGAGAAAAGGTGAAATGAACAAAAATTACAGACAGATAAGGTTGGTCAGAAAGATAAGATTGTATTGCCACCTCTGCCACCTCCCAGTTGCAACTGTCTTCCCACATCTAAACAACTACCAAATTTCCAGAATTTATTGAGGTGAGCTTACAATGGTATTTATTGGAACTAAGGAGGTGAACAGCTTTGCAAAATAAACGTAAGAAACACCACAAAAAGTTTCTGTATTTTTAGCCTCAATTGGAAAGAACATTTGATGTTCAATACAATATAGGAGGCAAAGATCTAACCTTTTGCTTCATGGGTGGAATGCCTCGGATCTAGTAATGTATCCTCTGTCTGTGCCATCAAAGATCAGATCTGGAAAGCATGCCTGTCTGAAAGACCAGGATGTCCATTGAAGGTATCCCGCTGGATCTGGGGATGGCTGCGGTAATGGTCAAAGGCTGTGGTCAGATCTTGAAATATTATCATTTATTCCATGCCTGACTTATGTCACTGAGGCATTTGATTTATATAAAATTGGAAAAGCTCAGGATGGCTTCTTTGACTACAGTATTTTGTTGAAAATCACGTTAGGTAAAAATAATTTGATAATATCTGAGATGCATGCATTTTCGTTCTTAGGAATCTTGATGAAACAGGGGAGTGAGAAAGTTAAAATTTGAGATGGATCTGTCATACTCGGACTGTTAAATGCTTGCTCTCAATTTGTCTGTCAGACAAACTTGTACACAATTTTGTTTGAAGGCTTCTTTGGAAGCAAAGGTACTCGGATTTTATTTGAATTCTAAATCAGGAATGTTACCCTAGTGGTTTATTTGTTTTTTGGAACAAGGTAGGAGTACAAAATACTTGTAATGTTTACAGGTAGAGGTAACAAAATCTATCATGTTTTGTTTATATGCGTGTCTTTAAAAACAGCTCTTTATACAAGGAAACATACTATCTGTAAATATCTGTAAATAAGGTGGCATTTAACCTTTTTAATGATAAATCTGTAAATGTTTGTTCTTAGCTTTTTACATTTTTAAAATCTTTCCTGAAATTTTAAGATCGACAAGGGGAATTCTATTCTATTCTGTGGTTTTTGTATAGCGCATGGCTACTCATAGGCTTCCCAGCACTTTCGCAACTACCGTATATTGGCCCGAGTATGACATTATTCCTTGAATAGCCAGGTCTTCAAGGCTTTATGGAACTGGCGTTCTTGCTCCAGATAACGTAGCTGCAGGGGAAGAGAATTCCAGAGCTTGGATGCCAGGAAAGACGTGGAGCGTCAACCCCAGCGCGATCTCCGAATTCTGGGGACCTTTAGTAGGTGGGCATAGGCTGATCTAAGAGGCCTACTGGGTACATAGGGAGAGGATCGGGAGCACAGCAGTGGGGGGGTCCCTTGCTGTTTATTGCCCTGTGAAAGAGGCATAAGGACTTAAACTGCACCCTGCGCTCCACCGGCAGCCAGTGGAGATCCTGTAGGGCTTTGGTGGCTGGTTGATATCTGGGTGGTCTGTGAGCAATCGAGCCGCCACGTTCTGCACAGTTTGCAGCCTTTTGACCACATAAGATGGTGAGCCAAGGTATAAGGCATTGCTGTAATCCAGGCGTGCTAGTACTAGGGCCTGGACAATGATTCTACTGACTGAGATAGGGAGGAGCTTAAGTATTTTCCACAGTAATCTCAGGGTGCCATAGAAGCTTACAGATATTTTTCTAGCCTGGTGTTCCATTGGACGTTTGGGGTACAGCCATACTCCCAGGCTCTTTATTGGGCCTCTGGGGGTCGGTAGCTTACTTAGACAGTCTGGAATGGGCCTGGGGAGACTGCCCCGAGGGTTATTGTTCAACACCATGATTTCTGTCTTTTCCTCATTAAGATTTAATTTACAGCTGGCCATCCAACTGGCTACTGCTTGGAGGCATGAGGTGAGAGATAGATGATTGGACGTCTGGTCCTGTGAAATAGACATGACCATCTGGGTATCATCAGCATAGGACACCAATGACAGTCCAAACGACTGCACAAGATTGGCATGGGGGAGCAAATACAGATTAAAGAGAGTGGGACTCAGGGAGAAACCCTGTGGCACTCCAGAACTGAGGGGAAGACTAGTCGAATAGTATGATTGATCTAGAACCTGAAAGGTTCGATGCTTCAGAAAGGAGGAGAGCCATTCCATGGCTCTGCCCTTGACACCTACGTTGGAGACTTTCTAAATGAGGATTGCATGGTCAACGGTGTCAAAGGCGGCACTTACATCAAGAAGGATAATGGCTGCGGAACAGCCCGATCCAGAAGTTTTCTTAGTTATTCGACCACCGCCAACAAAGCACACTCAGTTCTGTGTTGTGGTCGAAACCCTATCTGGGTAGGGTGGAGCACTGACTGTGATTCCAGGAAGGTGGAGAGATTTTTATTAACATGTTTTTCCAGGACCTTAACCACTCCTGGTAACAAAGAGATGGGCCTATAATTGTTCAGACACAGCGGGCCAAGGGAGGGCTTCTTCAAGAGTGCTCTAAGTATAGCATGTTTCCAAGGCTGCGGAACCAGCCCACTTAAGAGAGAAGTTTAACAGCTTTGTCAGCACAGGGACAATGCAGTCGTCTCGTTTTTGAAGGATGTGGTGAGGGGCTGGGTCCAGGAGGGAACCTGATTTTTCCATGCTTAACAGCTCCCTAACCAATTCCCCCGTAAGTTAAAGAAATGATGAGAATTGGCCCATTGTCGACGCGGATGGAGATATATTGAGGGGACAAGTCCCTAGTGTCGATCTTGTCAGAGAGCGGGGAACCATTCTTCTCCAGGAAAGAAAAATAGATGTCCACTATTTTTCTCTGAAATAAGTGTGCCAGATCATTACTGTGCTTGGCAGAGGCATTTTCCTTGGGACATGCTGTGGGCGGTACCGTAATGTATTTGAGGA
Organism: Calotriton arnoldi; assembly: GCA_963921515.1. NCBI lineage: Eukaryota > Metazoa > Chordata > Amphibia > Caudata > Salamandridae > Calotriton > Calotriton arnoldi. The sequence continues at coordinate 646,173 of CAWUFW010006122.1, read as the reverse complement.
TCCTAAAAATTTATTTGGGGGAGTTAGCGATTTTGGTGTCAAAAAGATGGCTTGAGCCTTTTTAATTTCTGAGTGGTATAACCTAGTAGCTTTCCTGTAGTTCGCTTTACTTAAATCATCAAAAGACTTTCTCCATTTCCTCTCCATCCATTTGCATTCTTTTTTCAGAGAAAATAACTGGGCATTGAACCAAGGAGATTTATGTGTCCGGTTTACAACTTTTCTCAGTCTACTTGGGACTTGGGAGAACTTTATCAAGTGAGTCCGTGATCCAACGATTGAATTGAAGAGCTGCCCTGAGAGGTCTGGTGATAGTTTCCAAGGCCTGTTGCCACCCTTCTTTATTTAGATTATCCCAGGCGCGATCTAATCGCCTGACAAATGGAGCGGATGGAATTGGGTGCCTAAAGGAAATCATAAAATGGTCTGACCAGATTACGGGGATAGGGGTCTCAAGCTGGAGTGCTTTTATGTTACTGAACACCTGATCAATGATATGGCCCTTGTGTGTGGGGCCGTCCACCAGCTGTATAAACTATAGTGAGGCATATATTGTAAGAGGGTTTTAAAGGCACTATTGTTTGTGTCGTTCAGAGGCACTATCGGTTGTGTCGTTAACATGAATGTCTTCATGAACTCCTGGCTTCTTTGGATATTGAAACTGTATATAGACAAATAAACATATTTCATCAAATTGTGCTATAAAATTGAGCCATCGGTGTCACCAACCTCGTAAGAATGGCCTTCGATGTTTTAACTTATAATTGTGAAAGTATAAAGTGCAATATATTAGGCACTGAGGTAGGGGATGACATCTTGATGTGCAATTTTTATTTCTAATCATGAATCCACAGTCTCACGATCTAGAGAAGATGAATGAGCCCCCACCCAGTTAGACCTTGATTAGGGTTTTACTGCACTTTCTTTGTCTTTCTTCTCTCCCCCGTTTTTCCATGTTTTGCTCATGAGCCCTGTTTTTGTCCTTTTTTTATAGGTAGTTATTGCCCCTGCTTCTTTCTCCTTTGTTTCATATCTATCTTTCTGTCTCTTGTTTCTTTGGTCCTTGTGTTTTGCATCTATTTCTGTCTCATCCTCTGGGGCATATCTTTTTCCATTTTGTTTCCCTACACTCAATGTTTTTCCTCATATCTCCTGTATCTTTCTTATCTGTGTATGTCTTCTCTTTCGGTATTTTGCATTTCCCTCTCTGTATCTCACGAGACACTTTTCTCTCTTGCTGCTCATTTGTCTTGTTTCTGATTCTTCCATTTCCTTTTCTCTCATTTCCTTTCATTCTCGTTTCTTATCCTCTCGTTTCGTTTGCCTCCGTTTTTTTGCTCTCCAGTTTCTCCAATCAGTTGCAGTCACATGCTTCTTTCTTTCTATCTTCTTTCACCTCTTGCTGGTTCTCTTTACTTTGAGCGTTTGCTTACGGCTCCTTTTTCGTTCACCTCGCTAATAAATCACTTCCTTCTTTGTCTTTTTGTCCTTTTCTTTCAAAATCCTTTTTCCTTTGTTTCCTCTGTCTTTAGTTTCCGTTTATTTTTTTCTCTATTTACAGTTACATCTTATTTTCCTCCCTTTTGTTTCAAGGATTTACTTCTCTTCCTACTTTTCTTTATGTATTGTTCTTTCTCTCTTAATTCTCTTTCCCTATTTTCTTTTATCTTTCTGTTGCCTACTTATTCCCGTTGTTTTTTGTTAATATTGATCTTCTGTTTTCCCTTTTCTCTCTCAATGTATTTATTCATCTCGGGTTATTCTGTTTTTTCGCTTGTGTGTTTTTGAAGATCTTCCCTATAGGTGCGGGCTATCTATAATATGCTAATGAGAGCAAAAAAGAATGTTAGCAGCCTTAGGTTTTTCGCTTTTGGGTGAACTCCCTGTCCGAGATTTAGAGCTTCTCCACTCTTCATGTTATTCAGAACGGTCACCTGTCGTAAACGCTGCATTAGATGAGCGAGCAGGCAATAAACATTGTGTATAGCTAGACATCTGTTGTTCCTCTGTTTCTCTTTACTAATGTTGATTTTCAAAACAGAGTTCCACGTTTCTTTCTGTTGCCCTCCTTCTGTCCTGTTGCTTTTCATCCCCCTTTCCCTACTAGACCCTGTTTTTCCCCCGATGCCCTTCCTGCAAACCCTGATGCCTTTGTGTTTATTTCAGGAGAGGTGTTTGACTACCTTGTGTCCCACGGACGAATGAAGGAGAAGGAGGCGCGGGCCAAATTTCGACAGGTCAGAACAGTGCTATGGCGTCTTTCACCTCACAGTATCACTTGCATTTTCAGGTTTACTCCAGTGGTGATGGTCCGTCATTATTTGCCACCCACCTCTGCCTCATCAACAGGGAGCGACACTCCATTCAAGCCTCGTTTCACAAGACAGAGCAGATCATTGCTTCCGATCCCGTGTATTCTTTCCATTGAGAGCCAGGCACCACTTTCTGTAATGACGCATCTTATGTCATCTTATGCCTTGTAGCGTTTCATTTATGTTCATGATTTGATGCCTTGAGGTTCTACGTACTACAATTCCAGCGAGGCATGCGCTGGAATAAACATGTATACCTTTGAAAGTGATTTCCTCGTGCTCTCATTCTCCTCAACGAAGTACGAATGCTGATAACAGCAGGGCTTTAAGTGGGCCGGGGCTCACTGGTGCTGAGCACCGGCAGTTTTTATTTAAGAGGGCCTCGATACGGGTCTCTGTCGGGCTCTGTTTTGTGCCCTGGCACAGGCGTCCGTTTTTTTTTCCGGACTGCAGTTCTCGCTAGTGGAGAAGTTACGGCATGACGTCATGCCAGGGGAGCGTTGTAGAGGAAGGGAAATCCTTTATAGAGCGTACTTTTCTCTCTGGGTTTCCCTTCTCTTTTTGAAACTCAGGAGCAGCAACATTGTCGTGGTGTCACCAGGGATTTAAGTGGAAGCGTTTTCAATATTATATACTAGCCATAGTTGTTGCTTATTTATCTTATGCAACTAACAAACATTGACAAAGCCAATAGTCCGGACTTCTTGTAGGTATGATGTTACTTGTTGTATCATATATCTGGATGCAATTACAGAAACAGCAAAATAAAAGTCGGGTGGCACACTATGCTACGCACAGATTTGTAGCTTACGTGTTTGTAAGCCACGCCCTTAATTACATTGGCCACGCCCCTTTGAGAGACCCCCGTGTTTTTCCATCCCACTTAAAGCCCTGGGAACAGTCATTGGCAATCTGTACTTCGTTGATGAGAGACGCACTCCCGTGGCATCGCTGCTTACAACAATAAAGCATGTACAAATCAACAAGGATCCTGCTCATCTTTTCCTGGTACCTTATCCAGCACTTTACACTTTCAATATGTGCTGCAGTGGGCGCGCTCCTTCGCTAATCTGAGACATGGCATCCCTTCCCGTACTGACTCAGCTTCACTTATTATTGAGGCGATCACCGAGGGCACGCCCCCCTCCCACGCCACTTCCGCCTCATTAATGGTCTCCAGTGGAGGGCTGCGGGAGCCCGTGGCCTGCAGGGAGTTGTAAGGGATGGGATAACTGTAAGGATACTAGCTGTAGCTGAGTTGAAGGGGTGATGGGAGTTATATGCTGTGCTGCAACCCATTGGGCTGTGGATGAGCTGTAGCGAACGGTAGGGCGCTGGCTGCAGGTGGACAGACTGGAGCAGTGTTAAGTGGTGGGCGGCTTTGCCTTCGGTGTAGGGGGTGGTATGGGAGGAGGGTGGAAAGGGACAGACACGTGTCCTGTCCTCTGTAGCCTGCACTGTTTCTCGTGGAAGGGGACAGCTGGCCTCTGTATTCTCATTAATTGATCCGTCCTGTCCCAGCATTGATTGCTTTCCCTGTTAATTAATAAAGGATGGGTTGGGGCCACCGCTTCCATCACAGGGCCTGCCGCATGCCTCCCATCGATCAGGAAACAGGCAGAACTCTCAGCACATGAATAATTCATGTGCACTGCAGGCCTCAGCCCAGATGCATTCAAGAGCAGGTGCCACTTTCCCAGCATGTTCCTTAACGCGGGGCCATGCGAGCGGTTCTGATGTCTTAAGTTAAAAACAAACGTTTCTTGTCCAGTACGTGTCACGTTCTTCCAATTTTTGTGGGGAGGTGGGGCGAGTGGGAATTAATATGACACACCCTGCCTTTTACATATCCGAGGTGCCTCTACTTCTGACATTTCATACTTCTTTCCCCAGATCGTATCAGCCGTCCACTATTGCCATCAGAAGAACATCGTGCACAGGGACCTGAAGGTGAGTGAACTCAGGGAGTGGGAGGGGGCTCTCTTCCACAGGAAAAGCAAGTGCTGACTCTGCATAGCAATTGTGTGTGTGTTGTGGAGTGTGGGTTCCCTTATAATAAGTACTGTGGAAATCACAAGGCTTTACAACTCTCTTCATGACTGGGGTGGACCATCCATGTAGTCCAGTCTATCCTGGACTGAACTCCAGCCTCTCAATGCAGCCCCCCTGTTTACTCCCGCTTTCATGCAGTGTGCAAGACATAGAAGCATGCCTAAGAAATAGTTTGGGATGTGTACTTTCAAATGGTTCAGATATTCTGTGGTATTTTCCTGATGGTGCCCTGAGAAAAAAAATCAACTTTTGGCATACACTTTAATTAAGCATCGGACCGCTTGCAAATGTATTCACAGTTTATTTTGCCAAAAAGTGCTTTCTATTTGATGATCTGTACTCAGCTGAAGGTTCCTCATATTCCTGCAAATATTGGACTATACAAAGATTTTGATGACCTGGAAAACAAAAATTAATCTGGTAGACATTTTCATTTTCCTGGATTCCTTCAAGGCAACTCCTTCTGGAGTAAAAATCATTCCAGCCCTAACTTAAGACACACTACTGTTGGCGAACAGGCAGAGAAAAAACAATTTGGCTGACAGTCGCTTGCTAGCAAGCTCTGGTTTTGCTGACTACTGCTGCAGAAACTTCAGAACTATATTTACATCCCACAGTCTTGTGTACCCTCTACTCATGACACTGAATCTAACTCCTCTGAGCAATCTGCATCCTAGAAGATGCTCTCCAACCGGGGAATGGACAATGAGCAAAAGGCCTGCCAAGAGTTAAGAATTCTGTAGGCCATCCTGTTTTATGCCAGCTCTGCTGAAAGGATGTAGGGCATGAAATGTAACTGCCAGATCGACATAGAAATCCCATTCCTAACACCAGCTACTGCATCTTTTCCATGCAGAGTTGTACCATTTGTAGGTACTATCTACCCAGGCGTGATTATGATGGCTCTGTTGAGAAGTAAAATAAGTTTGTCTTGGGTGGCAGGATTTATGTGGAGCCCAAACAATTCCAAATGGAGCCATTGTATCATCTGTAAGACCCATGCATCGGGTTAGGCGTAACTGCAAATCTTTTATTAAAACCTGCATTGGAGCTGCCTTTGGTATATCCTTTGAAGAACTAGCTCATTCCTCTGGCTGGCCGGAGAAACATTCCTCCCCCAAAAATTCTGATCCTCCCAAGCATTTCTTTCTTTATAGCCTTAAACACCGAGAAAGGGGCGTTGCTGAGTGAAGTGCCCGGATGAACAACCCCACCCATGAGTGAACCTTCCAAAAAAGCATTGATTACAGGACACTTTCATGGATAGCTGAGCTTTATCAAAGGCTGCACAGGTGATAACAAACTTACCTCACTCTTTGACAAAGGGTTCCCAAATAGGATTACCGCTGCGGTAGTGACCATCTTTGGGTGAGGCGGAGTCAACTAGCTTAGAGGCGACGAGCTTCGAAAGCATCTGTTCTGCATGTGTGTTCACGACAGCCCTTCAGCAACGCTTCTCATAAAACTGAAGTGATCAACTTTCGTGGCTGCACTTGCCTTACTGACAAGGGGCAGAGACGAGCTTCACCGTGTGCCAGAGATGCTTTGTGGACGGTTAAGCATGCAGCACTGCAGATGGGCAACAGCAGCAACAAGAAAGATGCAATGCAATATTTAAAGTATAACAACACCAGGACACAGACATAGTAAGAGCAGAGCATGATACTTGAGTTGGATTCTGAGCAGCAAGAAAAGACGATGATTTTCATTGGAAAACGGTCTTAGGACTATGCTTCGTCCTGATTGACCACGGTTTAATGTCATTTTGAGGGTCTTTATTTTAAGACTCGTGGGACATGTTATCCTTGTTTTGATAAATTACTGTTCTTTGCTTGACTGCTGAGCTCAGAATTAGGAAAAGAAGGCATAATCCTCGTCTCCGGTCATGTCCGAGAATCCAAGTTTATTTTCGCCTTCCTTGGATGCCAGGTGATTGGATTTTGGGTTCAGACACTGAAAGGAGGGACGTGATTTGATGAAACTGTATATGCGCTCTAAGGATGTCTCACACCTACAAGGATGAGGTTTGTGAGTTGGGAGGTTATCCAAAGGTGGGTCACCCACCACAGCCTGATAAAATGTTCACAATCATTCCAAACCTACTACCACTTCTAGACTAGTATGAAAATACCTCTGCACTTCAGGCCCGTAGTAATATCCCTATCTACTGCCTCTCTCAACAGAGCGGTACCACACGTCATCCAGCCCCCGGCTGCTGCTGCATAGGACAGCAGCCTGCTCCATCCAGCCCCCAGCTGCTGCATAGGACAGCAGCCTGCCCCTTCTAGCCCCCAGCTGCTGCTGCATAGGACAGCAGCCTGTCCCTTCTAGCCCCCAGCTGCTGCTACATAGGACAGCAGTCTGTCCCTTCCAGCCCCCAGCTGCTGCTGCATAGGACAACAGCCTGCCCCATCTATCCCCCGGCTGCTGCTGCATAGGACAGCAGCCTGTCCCTTCTAGCCCCCAGCTGCTGCTGCATAGGACAGCAGCCTGTCCCATCCAGGCCCCAGCTGCTGCTGCATTGGACAGCAGCCTGCCCCTTCCAGCCCCCAGCCGCTGCTGCATAGGACAGCAGCCTGCCATATTTAGCCCGCAGCTGCTCCTGCATAGGACAGCAGCCTGCCCCATCCAGTCCCCAGCTGCTGCATAGGACAGCAGCCTGCCCCTTCTAGCCCCCAGCTGCTGCTGCATAGGACAACAGCCTGCCCCTTCTAGCCCCCAGCTGCTGCTGCATAGGACAGCAGCCTGTCCCTTCTAGCCCCAGCTGCTGCTGTATAGGACAGCAGCCTGCCCCTTCCAGCCCCCAGCTGCTGCTGCATAGGACAGCAGCCTGCCCCTTCCAGCCCACAGCCGCTGCTGCATAGGACAGCAGCCTGCCATATTTAGCCCGCAGCTGCTGCTGCATAGGACAGCAGCCTGCCCCATCCAGTCCCCAGCTGCTGCATAGGACAGCAGCCTGCCCCTTCTAGCCCCCAACCCCCAGCTGCTGCTGCATAGGACAGCAGCCTGTCCCTTCTAGCCCCCAGCTGCATGGGACAGCAGCCTGCCATATTTAGCCCGCAGCTGCTGCTGCATAGGACAGCAGCCTGCCCCATCCAGCCCCCAGCTGCTGCTGCATAGGACAGCAGCCTGCCCCATCCAGCCCCCAGCTGCTGCTGCATAGGACAGCAGCCTGCCCCTTCCAGCCCCCAGCTGCTGCTGCATAGGACAGCAGCCTGCCATATTTAGCCCGCAGCTGCTGCTGCATAGGACAGCAGCCTGCCCCATCCAGTCCCCAGCTGCTGCTGCATGGGACAGCAGCCTGCCCCTTCTAGCCCGCAGCTGCTGCTGCATAGGACAGCAGCCTGCCCCATCCATCCCCCAGCTGTTACTGCATAGGACAGCAGCCTGCCCCATCCATCCCCCAGCTGCTGCTGCACAGGACAGCAGCCTGCCCCTTCCAGCCCCCAGCTGCTGCTGCATAGGACAGCAGCCTGCCATATTTAGCCCGCAGCTGCTGCTGCATAGGACAGCAGCCTGCCCCATCCAGCCCCCAGCTGCTACAGCATAGGACAGCAGCCTGTCCCATCTAGCCCGCAGCTGCTGCTGCATAGGGCAGCAGCCTGCCCCATCCAGTCCCCAGCTGCTGCTGCATAGGACAGCAGCCTGCCCCTTCTAGCCCGCAGCTGCTGCTGCATAGGACAGCAGCCTGTCCCATCTAGCCCCCAGCTGCTGCATATGACAGCACCCTGCCCCATCCAGTCCCCAGCTGCTGCTGCATAGGACAGCAGCCTGTCCCATCCAGTCCCCAGCTGCTGCTGCATAGGACAGCAGCCTGTCCCATCCAGTCCCCAGCTGCTGCATAGGACAGCAGCCTGCCCCATCTAGCCTGCAGCGGCTGCTGCATGGGACAGCAGCCTGCCCCATCCTGCCCCCAGCTGCTGCATGGGACAGCAGCCTGCCCCACCCATCCCCCAGCTGCTGCTGCATAGGACAACAGCCTGCCCCATCCAGTCCCCAGCTGCTGCTGCATAGGACAACAGCCTGCCCCATCTAGCCCGCAGCTGCTGCTGCATAGGACAGCAGCCTGCCCCATCCTGCCCCCAGCTGCTGCTGCATAGGGCAGCAGCCTGCCCCACCCAGCCCCCAGCTGCTGCATGGGACAGCAGCCTGCCCCTTCTAGCTCGCAGCTACATAGGACAGCAGCCTGCCCCATCAAGTCCCCAGCTCCTGCTGCACAGGACAGCAGCCTGCCCCTTCCAGCCCCCAGCTGCTGCTGCATAGGACAGCAGCCTGCCATATTTAGCCCCCAGCTGCTGCTGCTGCATAGGACAGCAGCCTGCCCCTCCTAGCCCGCGGCTGCATGGGACAGCAGCCTGCCCCTTCTAGCCCACAGCTGCATAGGACAGCAGCCTGCCCCATCCAGCCCTCCGCTGCTGCTGCATAGGACAGCAGCCTGCCCCATCCAGCCCCCATCTGCCTCTGCATAGGACAGCAGCCTGCCCCATCCATTCCCCAGCTGCTGCTGCATAGGACAGCAGCCTGCCCCATCCAGCCCACAGCTGCTGCTGCATAGGGCAGCAGCCTGCCCCATCCAGTCCCCAGCTGCTGCTTCATAGGACAACAGCCTGCCCCATCCAGTCCCCAGCTGCTGCTGCATAGGACAACAGCCTGCCCCATCCAGTCCCCAGCTGCTGCTGCATAGGACAACAGCCTGCCCCATCTAGCCCGCAGCTGCTGCTGCATAGGACAGCAGCCTGCCCCATCCAGTCCCCAGCTGCTGCTGCATAGGACAGCAGCCTGCTCCATCCAGCCCGCAGCTGCTGCTGCATAGGGCAGCGGCCTGCCCCATCCAGTCCCTAGCTGCTGCTGCATAGGACAACAGCCTGCCCCATCCAGTCCCCAGCTGCTGCTGCTGCATAGGACAACAGCCTGCCCCATCTAGCCCGCAGCTGCTGCTGCATAGGACAGCAGCCTGCCCCATCCTGCCCCCAGCTGCTGCTGCCTAGGGCAGCAGCCTGCCCCACCCAGCCCCCAGCTGCTGCTGCATAGGGCAGCAGCCTGCCCCATCCAGCTGCTGCATAGGGCAGCAGCCTGCCCCATCCAGCCCCCAGCTGCTGCTGCATAGGGCAGCAGCCTGCCCCATCCAGCCCCCAGCTGCTGCTGCATAGGGCAGCAGCCTGCCCCATCCAGTCCCCAGCTGCTGCTGCATGGGACAGCAGCCTGCCCCTTCTAGCCCGCAGCTGCATAGGACAGCAGCCTGCCCCATCCAGCCCTCCGCTGCTGCTGCATAGGACAGCAGCCTGCCCCATCCAGCCCCCATCTGCCTCTGCATAGGACAGCAGCCTGCCCCATCCAGTCCCCAGCTGCTGCTGCATAGGACAACAGCCTGCCCCATCCAGTCCCCAGCTGCTGCTGCATAGGACAACAGCCTGCCCCATCCAGTCCCCAGCTGCTGCTGCATAGGACAACAGCCTGCCCCATCCAGTCCCCAGCTGCTGCTGCATAGGACAGCAGCCTGCTCCATCCAGCCCGCAGCTGCTGCTGCATAGGGCAGCGGCCTGCCCCATCCAGTCCCCAGCTGCTGCTGCATAGGACAACGGCCTGCCCCATCCAGTCCCCAGCTGCTGCTGCATAGGACAACAGCCTGCCCCATCTAGCCCGCAACTGCTGCTGCATAGGACAGCAGCCTGCCCCACCCAGCCCCCAGCTGCTGCTGCATAGGGCAGCAGCCTGCCCCACCCAGCCCCCAGCTGCTGCTGCATAGGGCAGCAGCCTGCCACATCCAGCTGCTGCATAGGGCAGCAGCCTGCCCCATCCAGCCCCCAGCTGCTGCTGCATAGGGCAGCAGCCTGCCCCATCCAGTCCCCAGCTGCTGCTGCATAGGACAACAGCCTGCCCCATCTAGCCCGCAGCTGCTGCTGCTGCATAGGGCAGCAGCCTGCCCCATCCAGCCCCCAGCTGCTGCTGCATAGGGCAGCAGCCTGCGTCATCCAGCCCCCAGCTGCTGCTGCATAGGGCAGCAGCCTGCCCCATCCAGCCCCCAGCTGCTGCTGCATAGGGCAGCAGCCTGCCCCATCCAGTCCCCAGCTGCTGCTGCATAGGACATATATATATATATATATATATTTAAACAACAAGGGAACCCCAGTATTAAGACCAGGGGTAATTACGTATATGGTAAGAACAAGGGTCAAGAAGAGGCCGCTTCGGTCCTCGGGTAGCCTAGGCTACTGAATTATTTTTAGGCAGCATTAATCAGATAGCACACAGTAGTATAGTCCAAGCGGGACTAATTACGCAATAGATGCTGGGACACAAAGTAGATATGGTATCACATTTATTAACGGCATAAATGGAATAACATAACTTAGTTGCATAATAATAGTTCTGGTGCTCACACATAGAAGTGAAAGTGCGTGAAGTGAGGAGTGATTGTGACATTAAAAACTTAACATCGCATTGAAGACAACCATGTAAAAAACTCCTAATTAATTAGTTACAATAATGGAGTTTTAAGGTGTATAGGTCGACGGCGTTTCGATCTTATGAATGTAAGATCATCATCAGGACGGAGCAAGTGTGAACAAGTAGAATCTATTAAAGGAAAACCAAAAATCAAACAATGGTCCCAAAAAGAACAACCAAGTTAAGAGCAAGACCTGAATTACTAAGGTATTCTTGAGGTAACCTGAGTACAATTGGAGTTAAGAATTGCTAGTGAAGGATACCGCAAATGGGGAGGTATAAGCGCAGGGAAAATTGAATGCGCGAAAAAGGGTGAATTGGAGAATACGACAAGTGGGGCACGACTAGTTAAGGAAGTGCTGCAAGAGGGGCATGGCCCAGGGGCAATGCGGTGTTGGAAAGGGACTACATGAGCTGATCAGTCTCCAAGGAGCATCCTGAGTACAGACTCGCGTCAGGGGTGAATTGGAGAATAAGACAAATGAGGCATGACTAGTTCAGGAAGTGCTGCAAGAGGGGCAGGGTGCCCAGGGGCAATGCGGTAGTGGAAAGGGACTTACTTGAGCTGATCAGTCTCCAAGGAGCATCCTGAGTTCAAGGAATAAACAGGTCATGCGCGCAGGACGAGACCTGGTGAGTTCTGTAAGGGAGGGAAAGGGGTTAGTGTTGGGCCTGAGCTACTGAAGTGCGAGCGGCATGGGTAAAAACAGTACTTACTTCACGGCCAGGAGGCCGCTGGCGGAGTAGACCCAGAATTTTAAGGGCTTAATTACAGGTAGAAAACCGGGTCAATCTTTTTCAAGGGTGTCACGGACGTTAGTTCCGGAAGACAAGCAGGAGAATCAATCTCTGCGGGGGAAGGGAGGCAGGAGGCACAATGTTAAGGCGCCATGTGCAGAGAGAAGTGTCAAGGGATACTGCAAAAGGTCAGTTGCATAAAGGGCGAAAGCCAGAAACTTACTAGTGGGAGCCTGCTGGTGAAGAGCGACGGAGACCGCGAGTTGCTCGAGCGTTTAGCCGATACTAACCAGTGGCAGCTGTGAGACTTAAATGAAATGCCGCGAGTGACGCGCATGGGTAGAGGAAGCAAGACTGAAACTAGACTGTATAACGCCGCCATCTTGGGAAGGCAAAGGTGAGGACCAGTTCCGCGCATGTGCAGACAAAAGGGGGGGGGCTCGGTTCTAGCACTACTAAATAAATGTAGAGGGCGACTAACGAAGAGTCCCAGTGACTTAGTAAATTAAATTAAAGAGAGTAAAGGACATATGCAACAGGATATTTAGAAGAATACAAACAATTAAAAATTAAGAATATATATAAAAAATTATATACATAGGACTGAGAGATTACAGAGTTTTCACAGGATCATGTTCCATTCTTCAACAGTATTAAGTCCATTTTCGATGGAGCGACAGTTGAACATCCATTTACATTCCAACCTGTTAAGAGTGGCTTGGGGGTCACAGCCTCTCTTGTGTGGGCGAAGGCTGTCAATCACTTGCCAACGTAGATCCTGTTCAGAATGGCCTTTCTCAATGAAATGTTCCACCAATGGGGCCGTAAGGATACCGCAGCGTATCCGACTTTTATGTTGACTGATTCTCGCTTTTATTTTCTGGGTGGTTTGTCCCACGTAGATGAGGTTGCAAGGACATTTGACACAGTAAATTACATTCATTGAGTTACAATTTGAGAAGAAGCTCAACTGGTGCGTAGTGGTGCCATATTCAAAAGTTTTTGTGTTTCTCGTGAGTGGGCATGCAACACAGTTACCACATTTAAAATGTCCTACTATAGGAGGGAGACCTAAGAATGATTGCACAGTAGTCTCAACTGGGGCTTGTTTATATGCCCGGACAATGTGGTCTTTAATGTTGCGCCCACGTTTAAAGGAAAACAAGGGAGCTTCATTAGTGATGTCAATTGAGGTAAGAAGAGGCCAGTGTTTTTTATCATTTTGGTGATTTTATTACTGGCAGGACAGAATGTAGTCACGCATGCAATACGTGATAAGGTTTTCTTAGGTCTGGTTTCCAAAAGGAATTCCCTATGTGAGAACCACGCACGTTTCATGGATCTTTTCACTAATCTTCTAGGGTAGCCTCTGTACATGAGTTTGTCACAAAGTATGTCTGCTTCCCTGAAGTAGTCTTCTTTTAGTTTACAGTTTCTCCGTATTCTTAAGAATTGGCCATACGGAAGGCCGTCCCTCAGTGCTCTAGGGTGGGCACTATTGTAGTGGAGAAGAGTGTTGCGTTCTGAGGGCTTTCTGTACAGGGTCGTGTAGAGACCTCCCTCAGTAGGTTTGACAGAGACATCGAGATAGTCAACTTGAGTGTTGCTAGAATTGTAGGTAAATCTAAGGTCAGGCTGGCAGCTGTTAAGCCATGAGACGAAGCTGTCTAATTCAATTGTGACACCCTTGAAAAAGATTGACCCGGTTTTCTACCTGTAATTAAGCCCTTAAAATTCTGGGTCTACTCCGCCAGCGGCCTCCTGGCCGTGAAGTAAGTACTGCTTTTACCCATGCCGCTCGCACTTCAGTAGCTCAGGCCCAACACTAACCCCTTTCCCTCCCTTACAGAACTCACCAGGTCTCGTCCTGCGCGCATGACCTGTTTATTCCTTGAACTCAGGATGCTCCTTGGAGACTGATCAGCTCAAGTAAGTCCCTTTCCACTACCGCATTGCCCCTGGGCACCCTGCCCCTCTTGCAGCACTTCCTGAACTAGTCATGCCTCATTTGTCTTATTCTCCAATTCACCCCTTACGCGAGTCTGTACTCAGGATGCTCCTTGGAGACTGATCAGCTCATGTAGTCCCTTTCCAACACCGCATTGCCCCTGGGCCATGCCCCTCTTGCAGCACTTCCTTAACTAGTCATGCCCCACTTGTCGTATTCTCCAATTCACCCTTTTTCGCGCATTCAATTTTCCCTGCGCTTATACCTCCCCATTTGCGGTATCCTTCACTAGCAATTCTTAACTCCAATTGTACTCAGGTTACCTCAAGAATACCTTAGTAATTCAGGTCTTGCTCTTAACTTGGTTGTTCTTTTTGGGACCATTGTTTGATTTTTGGTTTTCCTTTAATAGATTCTACTTGTTCACACTTGCTCCGTCCTGATGATGATCTTACATTCATAAGATCGAAACGCCGTCGACCTATACACCTTAAAACTCCATTATTGTAACTAATTAATTAGGAGTTTTTTACATGGTTGTCTTCAATGCGATGTTAAGTTTTTAATGTCACAATCACTCCTCACTTCACGCACTTTCACTTCTATGTGTGAGCACCAGAACTATTATTATGCAACTAAGTTATGTTATTCCATTTATGCCGTTAATAAATGTGATACCATATCTACTTTGTGTCCCAGCATCTATTGCGTAATTAGTCCCGCTTGGACTATACTACTGTGTGCTATCTGATTAATGCTGCCTAAAAATAATTCAGTAGCCTAGGCTACCCGAGGACCGAAGCGGCCTCTTCTTGACCCTTGTTCTTACCATATAAGCTGCATAGGACAGCAGCCTGCCCCATCCAGCCCTGCCTGCCCCATCCAAGCCCCAGCCGCTGCTGCATAGGGCAGCAGCCTGCCCCTCTCTCCTTGATCCAACGTAAACGAGCACTCCAAGCCTCGAGTTACCGGCTCCAGCTTCTAACTGCATTGGAAAACGTCAATGCTGCCTCCACCTGCCCTTGATAACTTTACAGGATTCCGAGGTGGGGTCCTGGTCTGATTACATGGCATATATTAAGACAAGGTTTACCTTCCCCTGCTACCTCCGAGTGAGAATGAACGTTTGACAATCGGGATTTACAGGTTTTCATATTGTGTGAATGTTTTGGGCCTAAGGCACTGTAGTCTGGGACCGCAGCCATCTGCTGTCGTTCTGTGAGGCAACCGTGCCGGGACGACGGAGCCCATACAATGAATCGTAAGAAAACATAAAACTACACAATGCTTCATTTTGTGACCTGACCCGTCTGTGTAATTAGATCTGCCTTAGCAGGATCTAGTCACACTAGATATATTTTTTACCAATATTTTGTTTTGGTCGCCATCTTTTTTGTACGTCAGAATGAGTAAAACACGAAGATAGTTGTAGTGCTTTACCCTTCTGAGCGTTTTCCAAACAAATATTCGTAATTGGCTTTTGAGGTTTTTTTCCCCTGCAGGCTAAGTATTTTTGCAGGACACTAGACTGACAGCGCTGTCCTGGTGAGACCCGCGGCTTAATTCCACTTGGATCGAAATTTAAACATACACACACGATTATCAGCCTCACTTGAGTCATGGCTATGATGAAGTCAAGATGATTCGGTGTTGTCAAATATGTGATACTCTGTTGTTTGGGTATTTATGTATATATGTCATGCACTGAGTACTTAATGCAGCACCAGCCCTCGGCACTAGACTATAACATATGCTGATGGAATAATACACTGCATTAATAAATGGAGCCAGGCCTTGAATCATTCATTGATCTAGTACTATACCCATAGGTGATTGGTTAAGCTTGGGTTGGCAGGTCTTTGTATTAATTTGGCCCACGGGATCATTGCATTTGTTCTAGAATTGGATCCAGGTTCTGTTCTGGTTATATGGGTCTTTCCTTGCTGTTTCATGCACCCTAGAGAAGGGGTGCATGGTGCCGGGTATTGGAGAAGATGGCATCATTGTGGGAGGCGCTGAACCAAGGCCGATCAGGGGTGAACACCACAAGAGCCCTAGGCTTTGAGCTGCATTGGTTGGCTGATCCTCTCTATGATGGGAAAGGCATGCTGAGGGTGATGTGGAGAGCAGTTCAGCTCCTGCAGCTCTCGAGTCTTAAAGCAGATGAGTAGATGACACTTTTAACCATCTATTGCGTGATAGAGGTTGAGAAATGTTTAAGGGCTTGGCATGTTATGGATTTATTTTGAACATTTATAGAGGAAAGCCCACAACCTAAAGCGAAGCGTGGTGCTGTACAAACACAAGTATAGTGCAAAAACTGCAATAAAATCATGTACTGGGTGCATGTTGGTGACGAACTTGACTTTACAGAAACAGAATCGTTGGAATAGGGGTTGGTAAGAAACTGTCTGCCTTTGATCTTGAGTAGGACACAGTGGTGTTCCTTAAAAAAAACTCCACATGTGACCCTCCTGGACTCTGGCTGCACTTGCCCCACTTTCCTTATGAGAATGTTTTCCTCAGGGGCGAGCCATGGGAGGGGGAATCCGCTGTTTGTTAGAGCGCTTTACATAAACGATGTTGCCAAAGTCCCCTTCGGGCAATGAATCACATCACAGACCGATGGGGCGTTAAAAGGTCGCTTTTATTTCAGCAACAAACAAAACAGCATCAATAATGTAATCACTGACTTTTAAGACAAACCCCGCCCCCGCTTGATCCCCCATGAAAAATCCCCATATCGATCCCCCAATGAAATTTCCCCCATATCGATCCCCCGAGAGATTTCCCCCATGAATTTTTTTCCCCAAATAGATCCCCAATTCTCCCCCACCTGGAACCTCTACCTCTACCCCAACCCCTTATCTCTGTTTCCCTTCTGCCCTAATCTATTCTGCCTGCCCCAACCCTTCCTGCCTGCCTCCATCCCGTCCCAATCTGCCTCTAGGGAAAAAACCCCAAGCCCCCCATTGTCTTTTCCCCGGTGTTGAGCTTATATTACATTAAGCCTTAACCCAAGTGTCAAAGGTTTGTGCTGCCCAAGATGAAACTAAACTTTGACACCTCTGCTCCCACCAACCGCATGCATTGTTATAAGGGAGAATTACACATCCGGAGTCGGAGTCAACCCTCCACCCTTTCTGGTGGTGCTTTCCTGAAGTACCTCGGGTCCTACACACTAGACATAGACTGTTGTCCACTTTACACTAGTTCCATGCTTGATTTATGTTTTTTATGTATTCATTTACGTCTAACTTAAACCACAAACGGTGATCGTACAGCGCGGAGATACCTTAATATAAAGAATATTCGGGGCTTTATTGCAAACTGAGAAACGCAACCATAGACACTCAGCTGGCCCGGGACCCCCTGAATACCCATAACCGTGTGCCGGGTATACGTACTGCAAGCATTGCTTTCCCTGCTTCCCCGAAGATTTGGGGCCAAGCCTACGACTGGTCCCTCCCGCTGGTAGGCTGGGTGCTTGCAAAATATTTTGTCTCATTTCCTTGGTTGCCACCTCCGTGAGTTTAATCGACCTTTAGTGAGATCTAGAAGCTATCTATGCGCGTGATATACACACCTCGACAGGGCTGGTTCACCTCGTTGTGAACCCACAAAACCTCTTTAGCAAGCACTACATAAAAAACGCAAGTTACTCTGGCTAAGCCTCCCAGGACCTTCCCGCTTCGATACACTATTTCCCCATTCTTTTGCTGATATATTTTCTGCAACTCTGATCTCGTTTATCTTCTAGGAGGATTCCAAACACCCACAGCCATACGATTCGTAACATTTGTTTTAATCGCTAAACACGCATTATGAATTTATTGGGTTACAATTAACCCTGTAAATTCACCTCATCCTTGACTGGAGCAACAGCGCCATCTCGTGTTAAACTGATTTACATGAGGAAGTCCACACTTAAAAGGCGGAGTCAAAATGTCAGATTCTGTTCTGTATGTGTAGCATATTTCCATCTTGAAAGGGTTTCGCGAACGACAGCAGAGAATTGCAAGAGAATCAGCTAGTGGCATGCAACGCAACTTTGAAGATTTAAACTTGTAAAATGTAGTCCTGCAGTATATCCAACTGAGTAAACGTGACGCTTATGCGCCTTTGAAAGTTTAACATTTTTTACTGATCCATCGGGGAAAAAATCTCCTCCTATATCCCATTAAATTTGAAAGTATTTCATACACACCTACAATATGGAACCACACTTACTGATGTCATTAACATGAGTTTTTTTTTTTTTTGCAGAGTGAGAAACTACCTTTAAGGAGTATGTGAATACCCGCACACTTTAAGAGACCCTCCCAGGAATGCTGTCAAACCCACCTTTAATCTTGCACTTACGAATGTGAAAATTCCACCATACTGGCAGAATTTCTGCATCCGCAGATGTCATTTGCTAGAGTAAAATGCCTCAAACCCTGAATGGGATTATATAATTGGAAATTACATTTTTTTGCCATCTAAGTTTCTCTTAGATGCTCAAAATCATTTCAATATCAGGCTTTTAACAACTCGAGTATAATCTGCAAATCCAGCTCTGAAAAGTAAATAATGTATTTAGATTGGTCTTTGCCAAGGGCCCTACAGACCCTATTCTCTTTCTCCCTTGCTCTCTCACTCACACGCTTTCTCTCCCACAATCAATCAATCATTTATATAGCACAGCTATGTCAACTCTGAAGGTATCTGGACGCTGAGGGTGCGACGTCTCAGTCGAAAAGCCAGATTTTGAGTTTCTTTCTGAAGTCCGCCAGGGAGGGTGCTGTTCGAAGATGGACGGGCAGGTCGTTCCAGGTCTTGGTGGCGATGTAGGAGATGGAACGACCCCCACTGCGATGGATGCAGGGGGTGTGCTCATGGACTAGTGAGGAGGAGCGCAGGTGTCTAGCGGGTCAGTGGAAATTCAGTTGATGTAAGCCGATCCTTGATCGTGTAGAGCTTTATAGGTGTGCATGATAATCTTGAACTGGCATCTCTTCTGGATGGGGAGCTAGTGGAGGTTTCTGAGGTGAGTGGTGATGTGGGTCCATTTGGGAAGGTCCAGGATGAGTCTGGCTGCGGCATTCTGTATGGTCTGGAGTCGTCTGAGGAGCTGGGTGGAGTACCGGCAAAGAGAGTGTTGCCGTAGTCGAGGCGGTTGGTGACGAGGGCCTGAGTGACAGTCTTTCTGGTGTTGACTGGGATACATCGGAAGATTCTGCGGAGTATGCAAAGGGTGTGGAAGCAGGAGGAAGCGACTACATTGACTTGTTGTTGCATGGTCAGTTCGCTGTCGAGGATGATGCCTAGGTTGCATGCATGGTCTGTAAGCGTGGGTGTTGGTCCGTGTTCTTCTATCCACCAGCTGTGGCCCCATACGGATGTGTTCTTCACGAAGACCATTACTTATGTCTTGTCGGAGTTGAGTTTAAGGCAGTTGTCTTTCATCCAGTGGGCTACGTTGGACATGGCTTTGTAGAAGTTGGTTCTGGCGGTGGAGGGGTCTTCGGTGAGCAAGAGGATAAGTTGAATGTCGTCTGCATATGAAGTTATATTGAGGCTATGCGATCTGACAAAGTCTGCAAGGGGGGTCATGTAGGTGTTGAACAAGGTGGGGCTGAGGGATGATCCTCGGGGTACGCCGCATATGATGTCCTTGGTTTCAGAGGTGAAGGGGGGCAGCCGGGTGCTCTGTGTGCGTCTAGTAAGGAAGGAGGCGATCCACTTGAGGGTGTTTTGTTGTATGCCGATGTTGTAGAGTCTGTTGATGAGGTTGTGGTGGGAAACCGTGTTGAATGCCGCTGAGTGGTCGAGGAGGATCAAGGCCATAGTCTCTCTGCGGTCGAGGAGGGTTCTGATGTCGTCTGTGGCGGTGATCAGTGCGGTCTCGATGCTGTGGTTGGCATGGAATCCAGATTGGGAGACGTCAAGTAGGTGGTTTTGTTCCAGGTATTCGGTGAACTGTTGGTTGATGGCCTTCTCGAGTACTTTGGCTGAGTACGGGAGCAGGGAGATTGGTTGATAATATTTGAGTTCGCTGGGGTAGGCAGAGGGTTTCTTTAGGAGAGGTCTGACCTCTGCATGTTTTCATCTGTCCAGAAAGACTGCTTTGGAGATGGAGATGTTGATGATGCTGGTGAGTTCCGGGCTGATTGGATTGGTTCAGAGGTTGAAAAGGTGGTGGGGGCAGGGGTTGGTGTGTACCCTGGAGTGGATGGGTGACATGTTGGCTGTGGTGTCTGAGTGGTGAGTGGAGACCAGGTGGTGATCATTCGGCTGATGTGCGCTGGTTGGACGAGGCTGTTGCGGTGATGGCCGTGGGTTGGGGGTCGAAGTTGTTGCAGATCGTGGCAATCTTGCTGTAGAAGTAGTCCAAGAGGGTGTTGCAGAGTTCTTGGAAGGGGTGAGTGGTGTTCTCTGTAGCTGCAGGGTTGGAGAATTCCTTGACTATTTTGAAGAGTTCTTTCATGTGGTTGGCCGCTGTATCGATGCAGGCCGTTATAGCCGCTGTCTTGGCTTCGTTGATGCGCAGGTGGTAGTTGCTGAGAGCTGCTTTGTAAATGGCTCTTTCGAAGGGGTTCCTTATGGTGCGCCATAATTTCTCGAGTTGGTAGCAGTTGCGCTTGGTGGTTCTGAGCTCTGGGGTGTACCAACTGACTTGTTTTGAAGTTTTGTTGGTTTTTGCTGGTTTCATCTGGGTGGGTCTGTTCACACATTCGGTGATCCATGCAGAGAAATTCTGGACGGCCTGGTCAAGGTCTGCTGAAGTTTCGGGTTGGATGGTGCTGAGTGCCTGGGTCCACTGTGTATCAGTTACCTTGCTCCAGCTGCGGTGGGAGGAGCTGTGGTGCTTGGTGATGGTGTTCTGAGCCTCAGAGATGGTGAAGTCAGGGCTCGAAAAATCATAAAAAGGTTACTACATCAGCAGGTTCAGTAACTTGAATACACTACTCGACCTAACTGTAATAAACTTGACCCATGAACTGGACTCATCCTGATTGTCACACAGTTCACTTTACAAAATCCTCTAACTTCAGTGCCAGAAAGAAAAGCAAATGTAGGAAAACAAACAGACTTTTGACCTCTGTCTCTGAAAGCGGAGAAATGTGACAAAATAACAAGATTTAAAGGCATCTTTACTGCTCATTCACTTTGTGAGCAAGCAGAACATCTGTTGTCAGCTCGCCAGAATGGGCGAGTAAGCCCTAAAAATAGCTCGTCCTGATTAAAAATGGCTTGCTATTGCGAGTGGGCAAGTGGATTTTTCGAGCTTTGGAAGTGAGCGATAGTGAGGTCGGTCCAGATGAGTTCTGGGATGTGGCTGAATTTGATTCTGTCACTGGAGGTGAAAATGGAGTCGAGTGTATGTCCGGCTTTGTGCATAGGCTCGGTGACCAGTTGGGTGAGGCCGACGTTGTTCAGGTTCTCCAGGCGGGAGGTGGAGTTGGTGTTGTTGGGGTCGTCGACGTGGAAATTGAGGTCACCGAGTAGACGTAGTGGTAGGAGGGCGATGATGTTGGCGTCACAGAAAGCCAGTTGGGGTCCTGGGGGTCTGTAGACAAGGGTTCCTCTGAGCGAGGTCTTGGCGTCTGTCTGTAGTTGGAAGTTGAGGTGTTCCATTAGTGGAATGAGGTCGGCGCTGGTGGTGATGCATTGGATGGTTTCCTTAAAGATGAAGGCCATGCCCCCACTGTGTTTGTTGGTACGGTCTCAGTTAATCATCTTGTAGCCTTCGGGTGTTGCTTTGGCGATGTTGGGGTTCGCGGAGGGGCTGAGCCATGTTTCAGTGATGAAGGCAACGTCTCGGGAGAGGGTGGTTATGGTGTCCTAGATTTCCGTGGCATGTTTGCAGAGGGATTGGGCATTTACTAGGATGCATTGGAGCGGTTCCGGGTTGTCTGTGGTTTTCTGGGCAGTGGTAGCGTGGGCTCCAGTGCGGGATACCGGTCCTTTGTCACAGGAGAAGCGGCAGTGGCAGCAGGTGAATGGTCCTTTGGGGAATTGCGGGGAGGCAATGCAGAAGCTGTTGTTGCCGTGTCCGGGGTTCATGGCCAGGAGCCCCTCGGTGGTGTAGAGGTGGGAGGGCCAGGGGTCCTGGCGCTGGGCATGGTCCAGGCGCAGACGGGTTTGCCTTTGGCATCCCAGATGCGCAGGCATGCTACTGCTTCTATTAAGTAGGTCCTAGGTGGGGGCGGGGCCCTGCTTGGTGGGAAGCAGGAGGCTGGAGCAGGGCACACAAACTACACAACAGCAATAATGGGCACAAGACTAAAAACTACACAAAACTACAATGGGCACTGTATCAGCAAATTAACTGGACAAAAGGAAGGCTGACTAACCAGAGCTCTAGGGCTAGCAGGAACAGAGGCTTAGCGAGGGCGCTGATAGTCTGAGCGGGAACGTAGAGGGTGAGAGCCAGAAGCGGCCCGTGCAGGTAAGAGCAGTGGAAAGGAAGTCGACAGACAACAACGAGGGAAAATTAAATAAAAAAAAAAAGAAATCCACTTACCTTGCGCTCTCCGCCTCGCCGACTCGGCGAGGCGGCGAGCGCAAGGTAAGTGGTTTTCTTTTTTAAATTAAACTTTCCCTCGTCATCGTTTGTTGACTCCTTCCCCACCCTACCCTCCCGCTCTTACCTGCACGGGCCGCTTCTGGTGAGAGCGAGTGCTCTCAGTGGCACAGGAGCAGTGAGCTGCTGGACTGAGCAGGGGAGCTGGCACCGGACCACACATTCATTTATATTCTCTCTCTCTCGTCTCTCTCGTCTCTCTCTTCTGTCTCTCTTTCTCTTCTCTCTTCTCTCTTCTCTCTTCCTCTTCTCTATCTTTATTTCAAAAAAGTCTCCGAAAATGTGGTGGTAAACCTGTTGCTCAGGTGTGTACAGTAATCGAGCATCGGAAGTCCTTCCAAGAAAGGAAGGGGACCATAAACCATTGGACCGCATCAGTTTACAGAATAGAGGGGCCAGAACAGACCCATGACACAAGCATTCACTAATGAAGTACCTGTGTCCGGTGTTCTCTACGTTAGTAGAAATGTATTTTTGAGCAGACACACATTTCAACCCATTACTTTAAAGCAGCAGCGAGTTGACTATATCTTTACACATAATACATTGACTTTCTGAGTAAACAAAATCACTCCTCTTTAATACGATAAATGGAGCATGATATGCTCTGTGACTTCATCTATGTGGGTATCGAACAAAAAAGCATTATCCAGTAAAATCCCCACTCTTTTAATTTTAGATCTTGCAGTCTGGGTCTGGCAAAATGGAAGCTGGGATAAAAAATGCTAAATACTTCCTGTTTTTTGCCCTCCTGCCAAACAAAATCACCTCTGTCTTTCCGACATGTAATTGCAGACAGTTATCATTTACCATCCGTGCCATGATGTCATGGAGGCACCTGAGTAGATTATGATGTCACCTCCTCTCCAGCGCCTGTGCGCCGCTGAGTTTTATCAGTCCGTGACAGGTCTGCTGAGAGTAAGGGGTGTTCACTCTTAAGCTAGGTCACATACAGTGGAGAGAGTGGCTCCTGCAGTACCTCATAGGCAAGTCTGCTGAGAGTAAGGGGTATTCACTCTTAAGCTAGGTCACATACAGTGGAGAGAGTGGCTCCTGCAGTACCTCATAGGCAAGTCTGCTGAGAGTAAGGGGTGTTCACTCTTAAGCTAGGTCACATACAGTGGAGAGAGTGGCTCCTGCAGTACCTCATAGGCAAGTCTGCTGAGAGTAAGGGGTGTTCACTCTTAAGCTAGGTCACATACAGTGGAGATCCTGCAGTAACTCATAGGCAGGTCTGCTGAGAGTAAGGGGTGTTCACACTTAAGCTAGGTCACATACAGTGGAGAGAATGGCTCCTGCAGTAACTCATAGGCAGGTCTGCTGAGAGTAAGGGGTGTTCACTCTTAAGCTAGGTCACATACAGTGGAGAGAGTGGCTCCTGCAGTACCTCATAGGCAAGTCTGCTGAGAGTAAGGGGTGTTCACACTTAAGCTAGGTCACATACAGTGGAGAGAGTGGCTCCTGCAGTAACTCATAGGCAGGTCTGCTGAGAGTAAGGGGTGTTCACTCTTAAGCTAGGTCACATACAGTGGAGAGAATGGCTCATGCAGTAACTCATAGGCAGGTCTGCTGAGAGTAAGGGGTGTTCACTCTTAAGCTAGGTCACATACAGTGGAGAGAGTGGCTCCTGCAGTAACTCATAGGCAGGTCTGCTGAGAGTAAGGGGTGTTCACTCTTAAGCTAGGTCACATACAGTGGAGAGAGTGGCTCCTGCAGTAACTCATAGGCCGGTCTGCTGAGAGTAAGGGGTGTTCACTCTTAAGCTAGGTCACATACAGTGGAGAGAGTGGCTCCTGCAGTAACTCATAGGCAGGTCTGCTGAGAGTAAGGGGTGTTCACTCTTAAGCTAGGTCACATACAGTGGAGAGAGTGGCTCCTGCAGTAACTCATAGGCAGGTCTGCTGAAAGTAAGGGGTGTTCACTCTTAAAATAGGTCACATACAGTGGAGAGTGGCTCCTGCAGTAACTCATAGGTAATGTGAGAAGTCTGTGCAAGGTTTTATCCCAATATAAGTTGTACTCTTTGGTTTACAAATGAGACAAACCTCTTGTATGGGACTCCTGTCTTATTCCTGCAGGTATGGAAAGTTGGCCAGCTTGCAGTTAATGCTCCTCTGTATCAAAAACTTATCTCACCCTGGTTTGCAGTTAAACAGACAATATCTAGTACTCAGTATCACGTTTCAGTTCGTCGAGAATTTTAAAGATGTACAGTTGAATAGGTAGCGTTTTGGTTACAACCTTCTTAAGCAGGTCATTAATAAATGAAAGACTAGCAATAGGTTTACAAACGCAGGAAAGAAAGAATGTGTTTTTTTCTTTTCAGTTTTATATAGCGCGAACTCGACCCAAAGGTATTGGAGCGCTTTACATGAGCACCAGTTGCGTTACACAAGGACACATTCATTTTTAGTAGGCACGGGGAGAAGATGCCGAGGCTCGAACCTGGTTCCCCAGCTCCAAGGGCGGCAGCTCTGGCCCTTACGCCACATGGTAAACCTAACTGAAAGGCGATGGAACGCATTACAGAGTCCAAGCCAAAGATACAGACTGTGCAAAGTTATCTTTCCAGCAGTGAAGAGCTAGTCAACTTTTTTAGAAATGTCCAAGCTTTCCCCACTGTAGGAAACAGATAATGATGACTGAAAAGTTAACAATAAAGAGGTGAGGTGATCTGCTGCCCCCATGCAGGTGCTGGGTCAAAACTCTGATCATTGCCTTTCACATGCTTTAACAGCGAGTCCATTTCATCCTTTGAAGTCAGCTTGAAATAGAAATTCGGTCTCAATACAGCAAACGTGTCATTAGCATCTTCTGGGCTCAACAGATTACCTCGAGTGAGAGGAGGAGGGGAGGCAGATTTGTCAGTCGCTTGGATGTTGTCCGGTTTCCTCATAATATTGTTTAAAAATGCACTTAAAGATTGTTTCTTGCACTATGACATGAGGACCTTTTCGGTCAATGGTGTCATCTAGATCTTTTTGCTTCCAACTAAAATGCAAAGTGTCCCTTGCTCACCTCCAGGAAAGCTTGAAGCAACCTGCAGGGCCAGGGAAAAACGGTCACGGGACCTAGGAGTGAGCATAACTGATGCACTGTAGGAATACTGCTGTGGGCACACTAAGGAATTGTCATTGAATTGCAAATACAGACTAGCCCGCTACATGTTATTGCATAGAATGTGCCATAATCCTTCCACCATGACCACATTTGGGTGGTGGGGGGGGTTGCAAATTGTGCGAAGTGCCATGCCCCAAAGGCGGATTTTTTTACACTTAGCGTGGGGATGTCCGCAGGTTAATGAAGACTGTCAGGAGTTGTTTCAAATTGTGAGTGAGGTGAGCAAACATGTGAAGAACTTCCAGAATAGAAGTAGAACATTTGTGGGACTAGCACTGCTGCTGAGAAACCGTAGGGCGGGACCGGGACAAAGGACTAGCCCTGACACAGATGCGTAGGTAATGCATACTGAAACATACCGCACATTATTCTCTAGGACCTCAAGACCAAGGGATGTTTGGGATCCCATAAGGAGATAACTGGCTGAGAAAGAGCGAGATCAACAGGCTGCTATGATGAGTTAAAAGCCGGTCAGTGCATGAGAGCGATTTGAACCATGTGAGACTGCGGCTGGTGTGGGCCTTTGCCTTGATGGCTGTGTTAACCTTGTGTTCCTGACTTGGTGATGACAATGTCTAGTGTTTGTATCTACGGTTATGACGTGCATTGTACTGGTATCACTGCCAACTTCTTGTAAGTTAAATAAAGTTTTTAAAAAAAGGATGGGTTTTAACGTGCCACAGACACTCAGTGTGGGATGGATTCCTTATCAATTGGCATGCATGGGTAAGGTTTACCCTTCTTTGTAATCCAACACTCCTCAAACAGTGCAACAAGCTACACAAAAGCTTTCTGTGTCACATGATAATGGACGCTAAGGCCCTTGAGTGGTCAACTATGTCATGGTTGTTGGTCCTCTCTTCTCTCCCTTGTAAAAAGTGTGTCCTCTAAGCAGCAGGGTCTGCTGCCACTGCCCCCTTAATGGATAAAATTAGCAGCATTACATCTGAGGTTAATGCCAATGGTTATCTGGGCCTGTCTCCAGAGTCCTATAATCATCCAGGCAGCAAGGCAGCACCGGATTAAGTAAGTGCAATTTTGCCAAAGGCACTTTAAAAGGGCACCAACCAGGTTTCCTGAATGCTAGATCCTATGTTCACTTCATTCTTATCTGGTCAGTGGGTGTATGTCACATTCTATTTAGCTTTGATTGGTGTCAGTAAGGACAAATACCAGGGTGATTTCCATTGCAAAAAGTAGTTGTGCATTACTTGAATTTGATTTTTTTACCCTTATTTGTGCCTTTTGCCTTCCTTTGAAGGCCAGATTGAGTTTGGGGTTTCAATGTGATTTGGCTATTCTGATGAAGACACTCCTTGAATGTCATGATGTTACATTGGTGATACTGAAGGTGACAGTTCTAAAGTCCTTTGCTTCATCATGCAGAGCGACTTATCTGCATGCAGTGGCGGCTGGTGACATTTGAAAGTGGTGAGGCGTAAAATTATTGTCGTACTGCACTACGGCGAGCGAGCGTAGCGAGCCAGCCTGAACAACCAACGGGGGGTTCGGGGAGGTTCTCCCCCCCGAGAAAACTTTGAAAAAAGAGTGGACAAATGATGCATTTTCAAGCAAACTTGAGGAAGCAGGAAGGTTAATAAAGCAATACGATTGAATTATTTATCATTTAAGAAATTGCTGGGTGTTTGATTTTTTTTGGAAGGTTATTACACAGAGGACCACACAGAGATGTTGAGAGTGTGGCAGAAAAAAAGTATGGTAACAGACAGCAAGATAGAGTGTCCAAGAGAGAGTTCACCTGTGCTAACTTTTTTACAGTGTCCACTGTTTGTCACCTCACACTATCCACCAATGCCACCTTCACACGCTGCCCATGAGAGCCAGCTCAGCTTCACACTGTCCTCAAGCACATTAAAGTGCTCACCACTGCTTGCTTGTTGGAATTCAGAATGCTGTGAACTGGCATATGAGGCCTCTTTGTGCCTCATGTGAGCTATGGCTGTGGTCCTCCACCAATAGTGTTAACCGGGTATTAAATTGTGAAAGACTGAGGACTTCAAGGGGAAAAGTTTAGGGGATCCTGTACTGGTGAAAAAGGTGCAATGCAAGGGAGCTTTCTGACCGAAGAATATTAAAAGTAGAGATGAGCACATGAAAATGTGAGGCGTTTGTGTAGTTCACTTCTGTGCTAGCCCTCTTCTGTGAGGGTTATTGAAGTTTGCGCTAATGCTGCAATGCCTCACTTTTTTTTTGTGAAGTTTGTTAGATCCTTCACAGCATTAGGGTCATAACCTGGTGTGGATTTCACATAAATAATACTGCGCGGCATGAGCGTTTTTTTGTAGCGACAACACAGGCAACTATTGACAAAGAAGAGAGTGACGTGCTGAATGTAAACAATGATTGTGTTACATTCCATCAGCGCCTCACAGTTATAACGTGTGCTTCTTTTTGTTGTGTGCCCTGATATGTGCTTGGAGATGTACAGGCGCCATTTCACAAACGACTATTTGTTTAAATTGCAGTTATAATGTAACACCATCATTGGCAACTTACAGGGGAAGAAGACAGCAGGACAGGATAAATTATGACAACAAATATGAAGTATGCAATCGATTTACGTAACTACGCATTTATTTAGGTATTTTTTATCTTCTCAGTGTCTCGTATTCCGCAAAGACGGAGCTTGGGCGGCTGAGGCCACATTTGGAAGAGGATACCCACCCGCCCTCCGGGATCATTCGCTTTTATATCAGTTAAATTGTAAAATTAAAATATGCTTTTAAAGTAACCAGTGACGGTACTGGGCAACTGATGTGGAGCAGGGGCTTATATTTATGCATTTATTTAAACCAAACGTTCGACCCATATACAATAGTAAACTGCTGCCGCTTGCAGTCTCACCCCTCAGTCTGCCCCAGCCCCTTCGATTGCTCAAACTGTTCCTCTGCCACAGCAGGCCTGATTCAGAACAGGGTGGGCATCTCTGCTGTGCAACTAATGCCAGAACCGTCCCACTCCAAGGAGCAGTGAACACATTCCAGTGAGCGCGCCAAGCATAGTGCAGCGATATCGCCACTCCATGATGCAGTGAAAACATTCCGGCAAACTCGCCACGCCTGGTGTAGTGAACACATTCCAGTGAACACGCCACACATGGTGCTGTGAACACATTCCGGTGAACATGCTAAGCATGGTAGGGTGAACTTACCCTGAGAGTTAAGGAGTCGAGGCTGGCCTACTTTAGTTCCAGATTAAATCCCAATGTTCTGCTTAGTGGGGCACAATGCCTCTCTCGTCTCTACTGTTACTAGGTAGCGTCAGAGACTCTAAGGTTTAGGGGGAATCCTGATTCTCAGCACACAGATTGTCATGCCTTTCAAACGAGGATTTGTAACACCAGGTAAAGATGCTGTATTTTCATTGTGTTCACGTTTTTCTAGGCCACTGATGGATTACCGTGAGCAGAGACGGTGCAAGGGCGTTTCCTCCCCTAGGCAAAGTGGAAAGTTGCCCTCCTATTTATTATTTTTTTTTAGTTTTATATAGCGCGAACTCGACCGAAGGACTCTGAGCGCTTTACACGAATATCAGTTGCTTACAGACGACACATTCATTTTTAGACACAGGAGATTGTGTTTTGCCCAGAATCATAGGATGTTTGACCCTTCTGCTAGACTCGAAGCTGGTACCCCAGCTTCAAATCAGCCCCCTGAGCCCACCCAGCATCGAGGTATTATTCTCGTCGATGCCATTTGTGTTCTCTCGTGGACTTCTCTAAGTTGACTAGAAGAGGAATCCGTTGTGCGGGATTGACAAGCCACATGCCCACATTTCAGTAAATGATGACCATTAGCAGGGCTGGCACGGCTCTGCCTGATGCGAGCCGAAGCGACTGATGGCTGCGCAGTGTGGCCTGCTGCATCAGACATCTGTATCGCTGGCCCGGAGGTTAAACTCATTACACTGCTGCGGGGACGTCTGGGCTCCCTGTCAATAGATCCCCTGGCTCTGTCACTTGTCCTCTGTCAACAAATGGCCGTCTCTGTTGGCCTCTGTGTACGTCTCGCGCTAGTTGTCGGTGTTTGTGCCTTCATCAGAAGCGCTCTTCGTCTTACAGTGACTGAGCCCTTTTCTTCTGGCCACCTCGACCTCTGTATGATTTATTGTACTAGCTATTTGATTATCTACTTTTCGAACAAAGATGGTGGCCCATATGTTTGGCTAGTTGGAACACACAGCCTCCTGCGGATGAGCTGGGGCTGTAGGATTGAGTATCTTTGACTTCTGAACATTGAATTTGAAGCTGGAGATTTCCCTAGATCCCTACATTTCTTCCACCACTGCTGGTAAGGAGTGTGTGTAGGGTCGCTCAGAGTGCGAATTATGTCATCGGCGTATAGGAAGATCTTGTGTACCTCATTACCAAATGGGATGCCCGTGATAGAATTATGTGCTCTAGAGGCTGCATATACAGGGCAAACGAGTGGAGATGGGATATCCTTGGCACGTCCCTCGCTGAATAGTGAAAGGGATCAAAAGGACTCTTGTTCTCTATTAGTTAAGTCTCTGAAGATGAACACCCACATTGAATACATTGTAGGAACTTGTCTCCATAACTAAATTCCTGAAGGGTTGCCATAAGGTAGGGCCAGTGAACCCTATTAAATACTTTTTCCTTGTCAATGGTTAGCAGGAAAGTGCCAAAGTTAGCTCTATGAACCTAATCGATCAGATGAATGAGCCTGGTAGTATGGGGAGGGCTCCACATATTTCTGCCATAATGATTATGGGGATGCACTAAACTCAATTATTTGCAAGTATGACCTACTGTTGCTGAAGTCTGAATGTGGTGCTAACGGAACAAATTCCATCTTTCATTGGCAGAAATTCTTAATCAGTTACTGATCATGTGTTGGTAGCTGCTTCTGCCAGCTGTTTGTGTGGTACCCCGAGGATTGTTCAGATGGCAATGAGCGATCATGACCCAATTTTGATGCCTTTTCTTTTTTGGGGAAAGAAATGTGTAGCTTTCCCTACAGTCCATACCATAATTCCTGCTAGACCCAATGGTGTGTGAGTTAAATGGGCAGGAATAGAGCCAAATAGAATACTCCAAGAATTAGTAAATAGGAACTACTTTGATATTAGTTACTGCTTAAAGGACGAGGTAACCCCCAACAGGCTGCTGTCTAGCTTCAAACACATTACCTGTTCTATTAACTCACTCGTGACTCGAATCTGAACTCTTCCTGAGCAAGGAATAGGAGATGGTTCAACCATTCATGCACCAAGTCTTCCCAGCAATTGAAAGTGGCCTTACACTGCTACCCACGGTATAATACCTTAATTAAGCTCCTTCGCCTGGAATATAGGCGGGCCCTTGCAGCAAGAAAGAAGGTGTCACAGGAGGAGGCATGGTCTAAACTAACCTTAGCAGTGGAATCCAAAGACCACAAGCTATTTTGGGATATGGTCAGTGTTCCTTTTCTAAACAAGCATTTGCAGTGCAATAGGTCTCGCATTTTTTAGAGTTAGAGCTATTGGCGTTGTAATGTAAATGTTTTTTATTTGTGTTTTGGAGTGAAGTGGATGTATGTGATTGCAAGTGTGTGTGTTACAATGCATCTAAAAGGAAGGAATCTGGGAAAATGCCTGTGGCGAGATGTGCCAGGCTCAGATTGCAGCTAAACACCTTTTGTCTTTCAAGATGTGACAGCCATAGTTTTTAAAATGCAGTAGTATGCCTACAACAGTATCAAAATACAACACGGTTCAATACGACCTATTAGGTTTTAAATCAAACCTGTGTATTTGAGAGAAAAAAAAATCATGTGCATCCCAATGGAGCCTTCTGCACAGGTCCTGCCTGAAGAATGTGTTGACAAATCGGCCAATTTGATGGCATTTGATTATCTAGGGCTTTGAGATAACTGATTAACTCAGAGAGGCTTTGCCTAGCCAGTGCTATGCTCGGCCAGGAGCCCTGAGGAAGACCTACGTGCAGGTCAGGCAGGTTCATGTAGACAGGTGTGGTCAGGCACTTTGAGGGCAGTGACCACACCCGGACACACAATTCACAGTTACAAGTCACACTACATTAAGCATTTACAAAGTTACAAATTTAGACCAAGATATAATTCTCAGGCTTAAATAACACATACAGGACCAGATACATTCAGTATGCATAGCTACTTAGTATGCTTGCATTACACACAATACTAACAGTTGCAATGCAAGGTACCCTGACTCAGATAGATGCAGCACAGACAGAAGCAGTGCAAACTTCCCACACACTGCCGAACAAGACAGCAGCAGCAGGGCAAGTGTCTCACTCTCAACAGGTGCACTACCAATAGAAGCGCTATGTGCTTCTTACTCATAGAGGACAACTGCAGCTCAACCAACAGTGCAAACTTCCCTTACAGTGCTGTGACAGCGAGATACTACACAGCGATTTCAAATAAAAAGACTAATAGCCCACTGAGATGACGGAAAAAGGGTGCGGCTAATAGGATTGACAAAAATAGAACAACAATAAACATACAACTAATGCACGCTCTGGGGCCGATTCACTCGGGCTCCCCTCGCTCCTCAGACCCCTCACCTCCAGGTGTAAGGCGCCTGCCGCAGATACTACAGTGCCCGCCGCCTCCGGCTTGCCCTGGGCCATACCCCAAAGAGCTTCTCAAGGAATCGCAACGGCTCCGAGGGCTGCGCCTCTAGCAGCTGCACCAGTGCGGGTGCCCCGGCCCGGGCAAGAACCTGCTCAGCCATGGACCCTGCATCTTCACTGCGTGCCGTCATTGGCTCCACAGCAACCGGAGTCACAGAGGTAACGAGAGCAGCCTTGACTCGGCCTACTCGGGCATCATGAATAACTTAATCTCCCTGCGCCTACACAAAATGAATGTGTCCCTCTGTGACCTATTTGGTGTGCAAGTAAAATGCTCCAATACCTTCTGATCAAGTTTGCGCTATATTAAAAAGAAATGCAAACAAATGACAGGTCTTTTCCCGGTCTGGCTGCGGAGTCATAGAGCGGTATTCGCCCGGCCCTTGTGAAGACAGAGCAGCTACCCCTGATAACCAGCAAGGAAGGTGCAGCAAGCAGTACACTATGCGGGAACAATACAATGAACAACGGCCGGGAGGGGGCAAGCTATACATGGCGCAGCGCAAATCAATAACGAGCCAAGCCTAAAGAAAACAAGGAGTGTGTAAGACCACTTTTGTTTCTGTTGCTATAAACCAAGCTAAACCTGCAATAGTCAGATGGGAGGAGAGGCCATCACACGCTGTACAGTGTGATGGTCACCAAAAACATTCTCTTAGTGAAATCGCTGGGGAGGGAAATCAGTACACAAAGGAGTAACATTTACACAAATACACCAACGGCAAGCCAGCATTTCTGAATGCCACAGATCACAACCAGTGGCAATCGGTGGGTGTGCCAAAAGCCCACTGGAGTGATACAACAGGTCTTGCAGACAGCACAAGCGCTGTTGAGGTTCGACCTAATAATGATACCATCCCAGAGCTTAATTCCTTAATTTCCTGTCAAGCATGGGTAGCACATTTCTCTGCAGTTTTTGCTCAGAGCAGTGAGACTAGCGACCTAGAAGTATGTGTGGGGAGGGGCTGCTGGGGCCACCTTCCATTAGATATTACCTTGGACGAATTCACCTGAGCTTTGCATGACAGTGCCAGTGGTCGGGCCCGGGGGCCTGATGGGGTGCCCGTGGATGTTTTTAAATCAGCTGTAGAATTAAAGGGCCCCATCCTGAAGAGGGTGTTTAATGCAGCAGTTGTCAGTACAATACCTATTTCCTGGGCTAGTTCAATAGTTATGCCTATATATGAGAACGGTGATAAATCAGACTCCAAAACAGATCGTCCAATCCCTCTTTTAGACTCATCAGTCAAAGTGATGAGCAGGATCTTACTTATGAGATTGGAGGAGTGGGTGCAGGAATCGTCTATTCTATACATAGTTCAGTTTGGTTTTAGAAAGTTATAGGTACTATTGAGCAGTGTTAATTTAGACCTCCTGATCGGAAAATATACTAGAGCTAAATCAGGATCTTTATTCCTCTGTTTTGCTGACTTAAGCGGTGCTTTTGACCTTGTTGACCATGCACTCCAGTGGTCATCACTGCTTTCCCTTGGTGCCCTTAAGGCCATTATTAGTTTTCTGGCACATATGCATGAAAACCTATCAAGCAAAGTTCGTTTTGGTCCACAGGGGTAATGTTCCCCTTAGTTTAAAGTAGGGAGAAGACTCCGACAGGGTTGCCTTTTGGCCCCTCTGTTTTCCCTTTTTATCAGTGGGGTGGATAATGCTCTGCAGTCCATACAAGCTGATGCCCCTTGTGCCACCGGGCACCCTATACCAGTGTTAATTTATGCTGATGATGCTGTTTTGATATCTAAGTCCCCGGTTGGCATTCAGAGATTGATGAATGCTTTTGGGGACTTTATGGCTTCTAAAAAATGAGGATTAATGAAACGAAAACGTTTACCATAATTTGTGGTCACAACCCAACTAAACGCAGACCCTTTCTTATTGATAATACTGTAATTTCTAGAGTTAACTCTTTTTATTACTTGGGAGTCTTATTCACGAGTACTGGCTCCTGGGCTCAACAGATCTTAAAGGATAAAGAAAAGATGAGCAGAAACTCTCATGGGATTTTTAGGTTCTCCTCCAAATTGGGTTGTCGACCCATTAAGGAGATGGCACCCATGGAGCTGGCCTTTGGGGCTATGTTCTC
This sequence comes from Calotriton arnoldi, assembly GCA_963921515.1. Classification (NCBI taxonomy): domain Eukaryota; kingdom Metazoa; phylum Chordata; class Amphibia; order Caudata; family Salamandridae; genus Calotriton; species Calotriton arnoldi. The sequence goes on along the minus strand of CAWUFW010006122.1, from coordinate 612,252 downwards.
TGTAAGCCATTGCAAATAGAGGAAAACAATTTTCTAAAATGTTTACTCTGTTTACCAGCTTCCGCCTCAACCATGCTCGCTTATCGTGAGTTGGGCGTACAGTATCTGTAGGATCTAATTCTGGTAAGACCGCTAATACCTTGGTTATCCATTTGGTCAAAAGAAGAAACCAGTTTTACCAAATCTATTATATCAGATTGTCTAGCACTGGATAACGTCTTGTGTATCCCCTGGTTAGCAAACATACATTCTTCTTTTAGCTCTCTATTTAAATTGTCAGTGTGGACCCCTTACAAGTGTTATCCCAGACACCTTTATACAACATAGAACTGAATGGCGGGTGTGCATTGAGTATAAGAGACCAACACTCATATTTTATTTATCCATTGGGTTTGAGGAGGGCTATCCGAATTATCTGACTTGTATTACTAATACCCAACATAGTTTTGTTTTGACTAGGTTTAGATTTGGAATTGTGCACCACTTGGTTGCTTTCCCTATTATGAGGTCTTGCCCTCAACCTTGACGTTTTGTCCATGTAATGGTTCAAGCAAACAAAGCATGCTGCACTTTGTTGTTTTTGATAAATATTCTCAGTACAGGTAATCTTATCTTAAACCCATGTTTGTTGCACAGAATATTAGATCTCACAAAGATGCTTTTAAGTTTCTGCTTGCATTGAATGACCATCAAGTATGTTTTAATGTTGCTCTATATATCTTGAAAGCCATGAATTTAAGGAAATGTGTTATGTATTAGATTCCTTTTGGTTTGTATTTTAATGGATGTATAGCACTTAATTAGATATATTAACTGGCCGAATAAAGATCTTGAACCGAACAGAGTCTGGTAGTAATGTCGGAGCATTGTTGCTCTGGGATGAAGCCCAATTGGTTGGGGTCAATCAGGTCCTTCATGTAGGGATTGAGTCGTAACACTAGGATGCTCGTGAACAGTTTGGTATCAACATTGATAATCAAGATGGGGCAATATGAGCCACATTGTGAGGGATCTTTACCCTGTTTTGGTATCAATGTGATTGTGGTGGTGACCATGGTAGGGGTCACAGAGCTTCCCAATAAGGAGTAGTTATAAAGTCAGTGAGGATTGGAGCCAGGGAATGGCAAAATGTATTGTAGAAATAGGGTGAGTACCCATTCTTCCTGGGGCCTTATAAAGTTTCAGTTTAGCTATAGCGGAAATGAACTCCTCCTTTCTAATCAATTCATTTGAGTACATTTGAGTAGTTGTTAGCTTAGGTAAATTAGCTTGTCCAAGAAAATTGGTTATACAGTTGTCTGGAAGGGTCTGCAACCAATAAATGGTTTTGTAAGTGTCTTGGAATTTTGCTGCTATGGGATCGTTTCCTATAATTGTATGACCCTTATCAGTTTTCAGATAATTGATCCTATCCTTGTTAATCTTCCCTCAGAGTTTTTGTGCTAGGAGCATTCCCACCTTGTTTCTGCCCAGGTAGTATTTGTGTTTCAACCAGACCGATGCGTATTCTGCCCTTCATTGATCTAGAAGTCTCAATTGTGCATGGGCTGACTTTAGGGATCGCCAGATCCTAGGGGCACTGGTATGCTTATATATGTTTTCTTTGACTGCCAGCTAAAGTTAGGAATGCTAGTCTCTCCGTTCCTTATTTTCATAGGCCGTTATAGCTGTCAACTGACCTGAAGCACAGCTTTTAAAGTGTTCGACAATGTGACACGAGAACTCCCTATATTGATTTCTGATATAAATTGTGTGATTGCAGTTTTAATGGTTGTTTTATTGCAATCCTTCCCTTGGAGAGCATCTCTCAGCCTCCAGGAGCCTAACGTCCTTTCAAGTTCTGAAGGCAATGTCTCTGGAGATTGGTACAAGATCAGACATTGGAATTGGGAGAAGATCCATGGTCACTCTACCCTCAAGTAGTGTTGATGTCCCCAGAAAGTGACTGAGTTGGTTATATGTCTTATGAGATGCCGAATGACAGGTGTAATCTGAACCAGTGGGATTGAATTTCCTCCAGATATCTATCAGCCCAACTTGTTTCATTCATTCCAGTCCCTTTGCTGTAAGAGCACCTGATAATCCATATCTGTGGCCTGACCTGTCTTGCTCATTATTCATCAAACCCTCCGATTAACACCTTCCTATTCGGGGTCTGTCTCTACGTCTAGAAAACGGCCCATCTTTTGACAAGTGAAGCTTTATCGGCACAGGGATCCCCTCTCTTCACGAGGTCTTCCAAAGGGAGATGGAGCACAGCTCATCTGCACCCTTGTGCTACAGCCGAAGGGGGTTGGTAATTAGGCTGCACCCCCCCTCACCAATCCATCCAGTCCCCCTCACCAGGACATTGCATTCCGGTGGTAGGCCGATACTCCGCTCATTGGCTGCTTAGCCACTAGCACATTTTTAGCTCTGCGGGTGAGCTTACACTGTAGCAGCTATCCTGTGTGCCTGCGATACAAACAACAAAATGGTCCTAACATCAAAGTTCCAAAGTAAAATCGAGGATATGATCTGAATTAACGTATCTCAATCATAACAAATTGGTTAGTAAAGGAAAGAGAAAGTAAATAATCCTACACAAGAGGCAGAATTTATGCAAAACAATTTCAAATTGTATTCAACAATTAGTAATATATAAACTTCTTTTTGATGTAAAGTTTGCTCCATTTTATGCATAAAAAGTGCTCATAGAAGTGCTCGTGTATAGGTGATGAAAGGTAAAGAAGAATCTAATTGAATGACAAAATTCAATAAAAAAATCTGCTGCGCTATCAGACTAGTGCAAAACACCTTTCTGAAGTCATGCTATATGATTACGTTTTTATCCATGAAAAAGAGGTGGGTGTCTTAGTCTGCTCACTTCCTCTGTTTGGATATTGCTATTCAGTCCAGGCTGAAAAGAATGTCCACGTTTCGACCCAAAATGGAAGAGGCCAGTTAGAACCTTAACTGTGGGTCTTCATCAGAACGGGAAAGAAAATAGGGGCAACCTGTGAAAGGGGAGGGTTTTTTAAAAATAATTAAAACAGCAAATCAAGGGTGATGGATTAGAAACATTATGCATGTCTCTCCTAAACGTGCAGTGTGAGAAGCTGGCTTGGTATATGGTGGACACTTATGTAAGTGGGCACCTTGAACCAATCCAGCCAACCCTTATGGTGATTTTAGTTGTCTTAGACAACCTTAGAAAGCTCTTTAAGTTGAGCTGTGAAGAGCAGCCTTCAGGCTTAGTCCAGAAGGAGTGTAAAGCAGCTTGTTTTACCAGAACATAATCTTATAGGTATAGATTAAGTGAAAAAGAACCACACAGTGTATTTATAAAAATGTGTTTATTATAAGACACTCACTAACACATACAGATATCTCCTAGCCGGAGATATACACAATGAACACAATACTTTTCAATAGACACAGGTAAGTAGCACTTAATACACAGTGGTCACCAGGGGGAGACCAAACCATATACTAAAATAGTGGTATGCAAACCACGACTCGAGTCAAGACTATATCCAGAAGACGTAGAAGTGCCGGGGACCCAAGGAAGCACATGAGGTAAGTAACCAGGAACCCACGGAGGCCGTGTGCAGAGTGGGAACATGACTGCGGGCTCAATACAAGTCAATGGGTAAGTTGCGGTTGCAATTTTAAAGAAGGACCCTTCCCAGTGGGCCGTGAAGAAACCCTGTGGAAGACAGAAGGTTGAGAGCCACCCGACCCGTGGATACCCTAGGATACATACGCCAGGGAAGCCGGGTGCGTAGGTGTGAAGTGGCATCAGAAACCGCCGTCGAACCCAATGGAGGACTTCAGGAAGATGCCGCTGCTGAAGAAGGTGAAAGTTTCCAGTGGATTCAGGAGGAGAAGTACCTGCAAGCAGAGGGGACAGAGTCTAGGCCACTCAGGAGTGACCAGGAGGCACGGAAGACTAATGCCCACCGATATAGTGTTGCAGGAGTGATGACGGTGACCTTGGGGCTGCAGCTGTGAGGACCAAGCGACGCTGTGGAAGACCAGGACCGTTCACGAGCTGTCCCACGTCGGATGTCGAGATTTGAGGTGTCAGTGTTCGTCGAGAGCACCAACAAGTCTTGGCAACTGCAAACAACGCGGAAAGCGAAGAAGGTGCAGTGCCTGGGCCAGCAAGGTCCAGATGACTCACCACAAGCAGGGGAGTCAGGGCAGGCCCGAGCAATTAGGGGAGCCCACAGAATTCAAAGATGACCCTCAAGAGGACCCACAGGCCGGAGGCACTGGAGTCGCAAGAGGACCTCGAGCAGCTCACCAAAGATGCAGGCCCACGGTGCAAGTGATACAGTGAGGACGAAGATCTTGGTCACAGGAGGTGCTTGAGGTTGGGGCTACTTGGAGCCTGAAGATCTTGGAAGAAAGCCAACAAGCCTTTGCAACTGCAAGTCGACGTGGTGCACAGGGGTTCGGTTCCTGCAGCCCTGACTAAGGATACTGGCCTCAAACTTGGTGAGAGGACAGGGCAGGCCTCGAGGGATGTGGAAAACCACCACCTGTGTTGCTGAGCCTTTCGGAGTCCGTGGGAGCCCAGGCTCAGCAGACTTGTCAGCTGAGCTGCAGTGCCTGCAGGGAAGTGACTCCTTCACTTCAAGGGAGATTCGTCATGGGACAAGGTTCATTTCAAGACACCACTTCTTCAACCATCTGGGCACTCTGGACTTCGCTCTGGACATCAAGGCTTCAACTGGGAAGACTCCTGCTGCCCTCATCTCATCGCCCTGCTTGTCTGCTGCAACGTCCGTGCCTGTGCTCCATTCAGAAACCTTCCAAGGCCTGTGGGCATCCAAGACACCTGAAGGAATCTTCACACCTATGCACCTGGCTTCCCTGGTATTGGTATCCTGGTTCCTAGGGTATCCACGGGTGGGGTGTGTAGGAAAGTAGGATCTGCTTCTTATGGTTACCCCCACTTTTTGGTTGATGTTGCACTGTTTTTGACTAGTCTGACTGGGATCCTGCTAATCAGGACCCCGGTCTATCTGCTTTCTCCTTTAAATTGTTATACATGTACTTCGGTACACTCCAGATTGGATACTGGGGTATCCTTATTAGTCCCTAGTATATGGTACCCATGTACCCAGGGCATAGGTACCCCAGAGGCCTCCCATGGGCTGAAGCATGTATTATGCCACCCATGAGAGGCCATGCAAAATGGAACTACAGGTCTGCTACTGCAACCTGTGTAAGCTGGTGCTTGCACCACTTACTTTAGATATAGGTTGACTATATCTATAGGTCACTACACTTAAAACTGATAAGTCACCCCTATAGCAGCCTTCGGAGACGATTCTTCCGGGTAGAAGTGCATTATAACCTCGCGGTAAATGCTATCTTGAAAACGGCTGCATAGAAACATGTTGTGTTTGGTATCAAACACCTTGGAATCAAACCTCCACACCGGTAACTGGTGTGGGAGGTACGATTCCACCCTTCTGAAGCGAGCTTCGTGGGGTCACTGGTCTATTCGATGCCAGCCTTCTCGACCCGGTCAGCACAAAATGGATGCTGCCGGCCAGAGACACATTTCTGCCCTCCTGCTGCTGAGCCAAGCTCGAGCAGAGGAAGGCAGCACAATAGGCATCCTGTCACAGGGAGGTGTGACCACCTCCCAGACAGGATTTAGTGTATTGGGGCTGGGTGGGTGCACTCTGAGAGTTTGTAACCACAAGGCCCAGAAGAGATCTGGGGTAAGGGAACCAGAGGCACGGGGTGCTGGGAGCCGGCAGCCTCCGTCATAAACTAATAATCACAAATGGGGCCGTTCCCAGCTGGATGGTTCTAGATGCTACAGTGTTTTATAATGTGAGTGAAGACATCTCACAAAAAGTGAAGGACTGGTCTCACACACCACTTGGTGTCATGCTTCATCATAGACCAGTCCTCGCCCTCTAAAAACTTGGTTTGATAGAGGGCGGGCATACACCTGACAACAGGGATGCACTTCTAAACTAAGTGGGGGCCCATATAAACAAAAAGTGAGTTAAAAGGCCATTATAGATGCCAAATTAATTTAAATGTGACAGGCATCTATATGGTGTTAAAAAGAGTGGTCGGTGCCGTAGGGATTCTATTGTCCCTCCACCGAATTTAATGTGGTCAACATGTTTCTGCCTATCGGCCCGAAGGGCTCTACGGCATTCATCAGGACCTTAAAGAAACGTTGGCGGGCTGAACTCTTACCAGATAATGGTGGAAGAGTTCCCACTATGTGGGGTGAGAAATCACACTCCACTTAAAGCGGCCTTATTCTAAAGCCTGTAAAAAAGACAAGACAAACAACGTACAATCAAAAAGTAGCATCTATCTACAATGTGGAAACAACTGCCAGTCATCCACATGCGTCAACCGGTATCGTGAGTGACTATAAGTGCACAGAACGTGTCAATCATAAGTGCACTCGGTAATTAGTATGGAGACTACTACCTCCACAAGGTGCTTACCCTAATATTTGGGACTGGGAGCCCCATGGGAGGGTAAGTGCAGCGGACCCCTTCGGTCGAACTGTAGTTAAAAGAGGAGAAAAAGAAGACATAGCGCCACATGAAATATCAGAGAGTGCCTGAAAGTCTGCACCTGGGGCATATTTGGTGTCCCTGTGCATAGTCCAGCTCAAACCAGTTCAGGATCCGTTGGCTCCTGCTCTGGCGCGAACTGGACAAAGGACATGGGTGTAACCACCCCTCTGTCCTGGCCCTCCCCTAGGAGGGTCCCCCGAATCTGTCCAACCCTCTCCCGTGGGTACAAACGGCCTTACCTGACTGTAGCTCTTCAGATTTTACATTGACAAGATTCTAAAAGAAGAAACCACTGACCTTCGACCGTCTGGACTTCGCTGGAGTCCGACTGGGCCCGACTTCGTCCCCCTCTCCGTCCAAAGCTTTGTCTGTGCCCTTCCTCCATACAGACTTCGTGCAGGACCTGTGGTGCACTAAGGACAACCGAAGAATCTCCCGTGGGGTGAAGGAGTCACTCGCCTGCATTCGCAGGCACCTCAACGCAACTGACCGGTCTGCTGCTCCCAAGCTCCTGCGGACTCTGAAGACTCCAGCAACACAGGCGGTGGGTTTCGAAGGTCCCTGAGGTTGATCTGCCCTCTCAGTAAGTTTGAGGCCAGTATCCCTCGTGGGGACTGCATAACCCGAACCCCTGTGCACCGCGTCTATTTGCAAGTGCATATGCTTGTTGGCGATTCCCGAGCTTGTGCATTGGACTCCGTGTAGTCCTGACCCTGAGCAGTATTTCTCCGGCCTCCTTGCACAGAGTGCTCCGTGGGCTGGTACTTTGTGATCTTGCTCGAGGTCTCCTCGCGACTCCTGGTCATTCAGCCTGTGGGTCCTCCTGATGGTCATCTTGAATTCTTTTGGGCTTTCCTGGTTGCTCCAGACATGCCCTGACTCCCCATTGCTTGGTGAGTCCCCTGGACCTTGCTGGTCCACACCGTAACCTGCTTGACCTTCCTGCGTGGGTTGCTTCTGCCAAGGCTTGTTGGTGCTCCAGCTGGACACCGACCCCTCAGCACTCGACATCCTTCGTGGGACAGCTCGCATCTGGCTCCTGGTCGTCCTCGACGTCTCCTGGTCCTCGTGGCTGCAGAGTCAAGCATCCCTTCTTTGCACCTGAAGCACCCGACATCGGTGGGCATTCGTCTACCGAGCCCCTGGTCACCCTGAAGTGACCCAGACTCTGTCCCCTCTGCTTTCAGGTTCCATCCATCACGAAGCCACCCTTGGATTCCAACGGACACTTTCTTCCTTCCCGGCAGCAGCTCTCCTTCGCAGCCCTCCATTGAGAACGACAGCGGTTTCTGACACCACTCCAGGCCTATGCACCCGGCTCCTGTGTGATAGGTAACTCTGGTACTACGGTATCCACGGGTGGGATGGCTCTCCAACCTCCTAAGTTCCAAAGGGTTTGCTCGAAGTCCACCGAGAAGGGTCCTTAAACTTAAAAATTGTAACCCCGACTTCATAGAATTGTACGGAGCCCACGGTCGTGTTAGTACACTGCACCCGTCCTCCGTGGGGTCCCTTTCTACTCAGCTTGGTGGTTCCTTTGGGTCCCATCGATTCTATGTGTTCTAGACACTGTCTCGACTCCAGTCGTGGTTCTTATACCACTATTTTAGTATATGGTTTGGTCTCCCCCTGGAGCCCACTGTGTATTGTGCTACTTACAACTGTTCTATTGATCTCGTGTTGTGTGCTTTGTGTTCTATCCTCGGGTAGAGGATACTAGAGAGTGATATATTAATGAATACATATTTTTATATAAATACTGTGTGGTTCTCCTTTCATTTAATTAATGCAGGAGGTGATATTCTGGTAAAACAAGCTGCTTTACATTCCTTCAAGATTAAGCCTGAAGGCTGCGCTCCACAGCTACCACTAGGATAGCTTTCTAAAGGTTATCTTTGACCTCATACATCATAAGGGTCGTTTGGACTGGTGCAAGGTGCCCACTTTAATTAGTGGACAGCATATACCAGGCCAACTTCTCACAGGGTGGCTCTCCAACCTTCTGTCTTCCACGGGGTTTCTTCAGGGTCCACTGAGAAGGGTCCTTCTTCTTCAAAATTGCAACTGCGACTTACCCATTGACTTGTATTGAACCCGCGGTCGTGTTCCCACTCTGCACACGGCCTCCGTGGGGTTCCTGGTTACTTATCTCCGGTGGTTCCTTGGGTCCCCGGCACTTCTACGTCTTCTGGGTATAGTCTTGACTCGAGTCGTGGTTCGCATACCACCATTTTAGTATATGGTTTGGTCTCCCCCTGGTGACCACTGTGTATTACGTGCTACCTACCTGTTGCTATTGAAAGGTTTTGTGTGCATTGTGTATATCTCCGGCTAGGAGATATCTATGTGTTAGTGAGTGTCTTATAATAAATACATATTTTTATAACTACACTGTGTGGTTCTTTTTCACTTAATATATACCTATAAGATTATGATCTGGTAAAACAAGCTGCTTTACACTCCTTCTGGACTAAGGCTGAAGGCTGCTCTCCACAGCTACCACTTAGAGAGTTTTCTAAGGTTGTCTAAGACCACTAAATTCACCATAAGGGTTGTCTGGATTGGTGTAAGGTGCCCACTTACATAAGTGTACACCATATACCAAGCCAGCTTCTCACTTGCAGCAACTGACTTTGAGTGGTGCACTGCCCGGACACAGCACAGACAGAGAGCCTGATGTGGGGGGCGAAGAGTATACCTTCGTCTGGAAGGTATACTCTTCGAGAATCTACAAAAGTGACAAATCACGATATTGCGCACCTGGGCTGCTCCCGTCGCCCTAGGTGAGCAGTGCAGTCCAGGGTCAGTCACAGCAGCCCACATATTTCAAGGTGGGTTCTTTTCTGTTCCCCGATCAGTTTCTGACTTTGGGTGTAAGCCGGGCTCGATGTTGTGTCTTTTGGCCAGCTCCTGGCGGCAGAGCAGGGAAAACACGTCCTACCCATCCGCCTTCTTGGCCATGCTCCGACTTTCAGATTTCCCTAACCATGGGTGGCAGACAACCAAGTATTCCATCGTATAAGGAAAGATTGCGATGTTCCGGCACAAGCCTCCACGTCTGTCAGAGGTATGCACACAGTGTCAGTGCCAAGACAACTTCACTTTTTTTTCATCAGAACAGTTTGCTTCAAGTATGGTGTTGAGTACTAGGCAGCAGTCATTCAATGCAGAGCAGATTCCCAGTTGAGTCAGCACTTAGTGAACAACATCTTCATCTGAATCTACGGTATATCCACACCTGCTGCCAACCCCAGGATCTTCTATGCTTGACAATCTTTCCATTTTTTATAGCCTCCTTCATGCATATATAATCATTATGTCTGATGGGGCAGCCCCTTCTGAAATGTTGTATCCTTACGTAGGTGAGGAGTGATATGGTTATCACCTCTATTGTGATGATCTCTTCTAGGTCAGAAACAAAAAAGGGAATGGTGAAAATGCTTGAATTTATCATTATTGGCAGATGCTTCGTGTGCATTCTATCCATCTTTATTTTGCTTTCTGTGCTTCTACGGAGTGAAACCAACAATATGCAAATCATGTTCTCACCACAAAAAAAGGGCAGTGTAGTTCAGAGTGGTAGGCCGCATCCCTAAGCAAGGGAACACAGGAAATTCAGACATTTTTTCTGCTTTGTTGATCCTCATCAGTGAGGTTGTATCTTCGCACAGGGGAGCTTGTTCTATTTATCAAGGTATTTTACATGCTGATGCTGATGATGGTATCTGTGGCAGTTTCCTTTGAATGCTGTCAAATACATTTGTGGGCTGGAGTGTGTGTGTGTCATCTGCTGCACAGCTGCGCTTGAGTACTTAAAATCTGGATACATAGGTTTCGCTCTGTGAGGGCATACAGGTGACAGACCAGGCAGACGACATGTTAAAGTGTTATATTCTGTTTTAATCTTTTCTCACGCTTCCTGTTTCCCATTCTCTTTTAATTATTCTCAAGGCTGAAAATCTACTTCTGGATGCTGACGCCAATATCAAGATTGCGGACTTTGGCTTCAGCAATGAGTTCACACTGGGGTCGAAGCTGGACACTTTCTGTGGGAGCCCACCATATGCTGCCCCCGAGCTTTTCCAGGGCAAGAAGTATGACGGGCCTGAGGTTGATATTTGGAGCCTGGGCGTCATTCTGTACACACTGGTCAGCGGCTCACTACCCTTCGATGGCCAGAACCTGAAGGTGAGTCTGTATACCTCGGTTGGCCTTACCGAAGGACATTCGCCACTGATATTTTTTTGTCTGCACCTCCACATCATCTCCATCCACTTATAAATGGATGGATTCACCTCATAAGATAGAGGTGTCTTCTCATAAGCGGATGTGCCATCTCCTGAGCAGGGTGTCTCTCAAAAGTATGTGGCCCAGTTGCTGGTTAGGGGCAGTCACTCATGCAGAAAGCCCACTAGATGATCGGTGCTCCCTGTGTGACTGGTCCTCCTGTGAGAAGAGGAAGCCCCCCCCCTCCTGTGTGGTTTGTTCCCGACCTCGGATGTAGGCATACTCCCTTATAGGAGGATATAGCCCCAGAAAAATAAGTTCATTCCCCTGACGGGGAGGCATGGAAATCCTTCAGAGGCGGATGTACCCATTCAAAGGGTAGGTGCATCCTCTCATAGGTGTGGCGGCTACCTTACAGATGGGGTCCCTTGTTCATAGCAGGTTGCATCCCGTCTGATGGAGATATAATCCTACATTGGTGGGCCCCTTCCCGTGCAGAAACCCAGTTGTTGCTGGATTCCACCATTGCTGGATAGAATCCCTTCTTATTTAAAGGTCTTGTTCTCCTGAGTCTTGTGACTCTGTCATTGACTGGGGGGTTCCAGATTGGCAGGTCTTCCTGTCATTAATGGGTTCTCACCACCCTTTTGTGAGCTGCTTTGTCTGATTATTCTTCAGTGTAGTTCATTCAGTGTCAACTGCACCTCTGGTTTCCCTCGGTGCTTGCATTTGGCAATGAGTGACTTTAATTCTTCTCATTGCAACTTTTATCTTCCACACCTCTTCTCCTTCCAGGAGCTGCGAGAGAGAGTCCTGCGAGGGAAGTACCGTGTCCCGTTCTATATGTCTACAGACTGCGAGAACATTCTGCGGCGGTTCCTAGTCCTCAATCCCACTAAACGATGCACACTGGAGGTGAGTAACTCCAGCACTGTACTGTTAGGTTACCGCCCACTCTGCTTTATTGTATTGTATTGTAATTGCATTTATATAGCGCTTACTACCCCTGACGAGGCGTCAAAGCGCTTTTTCGGCAAGTAGCACGCTACTCCGGGACCCATAAAGGATTAGTGTTGAATTAGTATAGTGAAATATGAAAGTAATTTAAGTGGTGGATAGGTTAGTCAGTTATTTGGATTCGGAAGGATAGCAGAAGGATAGAAGAGGAAAAAAAGGTTTGTATTTATATAGCGCTTGTTACCCCTGATTGGTAACAAGCCTGACTCAGAAAACCCATAAAGGATTAGTGGTGAATTAGTATGGTGAAATATGAAAGTAATTTGAGTGGTGGATATTAGTCAGTTATTTGGAGTGAGAAGGATAGCGGAAGGATAGAAGGGGAAGAAAGGTTTGCATTCATATAGCACCTGTTACCCCTGATGGGTGTTGAAGCGCTTTTCTGGCGAGTAGCACGCTACTCTGGAACCCATAAGGATTAGTGTTGAATTAGTATAGTGAAATATGAAAGTAATTTGAGTGGTGGATATGTTAGTCAGTTATTTGGATTGAGAAGGGTTGGGGAGGGGTAGAAAAGGGAAAAAGGTTTGCATTTATATAGCGCTTGTAACCCTGATGGGGTGTTGAAGTGCTTTATTGGCGAGTAGCACACTACTCTGGAACCCATAAAGGATTAGTGGTGAATTAGTACAGTGGAATATGAAATTTGAGGAGTTGGCCTAACAGCTAGGGCGTCCGACCTCGAATCTGGGGAACTGGGTTCGAGTCTCGGCAATGACGCTGAACATCCTGTGATTCTGGGCAAATCACTTAATCTCCCCGTGCCTAACAAAAATGAATGTGTGTCCTAATGTAACGTAACTGGTGCTATGTAAAGCGCTCTGATACCCGATTCGGGTCAAGTTCGCGCTATATAAAACTCTGCAAAACAAACATGTTAGGCTGTTATTTTGATTGAAAAGGATAGTGGAGGGATAGACGCGTGAGGGATTTAGATTTTTTTTTTTTTTGGAGGTCATAGCAGTAGGAGGAGGCTTTTGGATGAGTAAAAAGGGGTTGTGGAGGGGAAGAGTCGGAGGGAAGAGTTTTAAGAGTAACAAACACACAGATCCAAATACATGGAAGGTACATAGATGCACAATGGAAGCAAGTACATGTAGACCAAAGATGCACCAGATAAACTCCGGTTTTCAAGTGTTATTCTACTTTAATTTTTTTTTAATGTTCTCAATGTTAACCCTTTCACTCTATTTTTCCTCTGTTTTATCGTTCACTGTTTGATTTCTTTTTATTTCTCTCAAAAGTTAGTTTGTTTCTTTGTGCCTTCCATTCTATCCTGATCTCTTATTACTCTTTTGTCAGCTTTCCTTTTTATCAGTTTTTTTATTTGTATTCCATCATTTTCTTGTTTTTCTTCCGTTTGCTTGCCACTTTCCCTTCTCTTTTGCCTCTTCCTCGCTTTCCTCTCCTTTTTAAAGGGCGTATTGTATAATTGCAATAATATTTCTGATTATACCCTGCCAAGTTGACTTTGCAAAGACTTTTAGAGAACTACAATTAGTATAATAAGCTCCTGACGCTAATTACAGAGCAACAGCATGGCTGCAGGACCCAAGACTGGGAATACCCGAGACAAGAACAGTGTGTACCAGGCTTTCTCCTCTGCACTTGAAGGTTGGATTTTGGGGCGGGAGGAGGAGTTGTGGGTGGATCCATTTCCTCAAATCCTCAGTTGATGTAGAAATGTGAGGCAGTGGATTCAGATCTGTAGATTCGGCACAGAGTTTATTTGCAGCCCCACGGTAACATGCCAGAGTGTGGATCGAGGTATGTTCTTAGGCATGTTTCTACCCTGAAGCTAGAGACTGGGATGAAGTGTTATCTGTTAGGGCACCACAATTTGACCTGCTTTCAATGTGCTTCAGACAAAATGCAAGGAACATTGCAAAGTCGACTTTGTGAAAGTCTATATTTCAGAGCTGTGCCCTGCCAGAAATGTATTCCACACGGGCCCCAACTACATGTTGGGCAGATATAGGTGCATAGATACCGGGTGATTGGAATTAACGATTCCAGGCGGTTCCCCACTCCTAAATCTGCCTATTCAGAGTTAATCCCTATATGAGGAATTACCAGGACCAGATATTTCCAAGGTAAAATTCCGCACAGTATTCTCTTTCCCATGCACATTAATGTTTCCATTTACCACCTACTCTGAGCAAGTGATAGAAGCGATGTGGTCAGCGGCGATGAGGGAGGTGTCTATGGAGGGACAGAGCAGGCTTTAAGCAGGCAGAGGGGAGAATTACATGCTTTCAGTGCCATGGCATGGATTGGCTGCTGGCCGGGCTTCTCTTGTGGCCTGACCCAATGCAGTTTTGATCAGCTGGAACTTCCTAGCAGGAAAATGGTTAAAATTGTTATAATCTGACAACTTGATATCCCAAACAGGGATTCAGATCTCACAGTTTGTTATCATAACCATTCTGTCAAAACATACAGATCTTACACTGAGACTCTGCTAACCCTTTGGGCCTTATGTAAAGGTTGTCAGTAATGGAACGGGTGTCCTGTCATTCAACCTTTGGCATCCAGTGCCTAATTCAGGGGTCATGGTAGGTTGGTTTTCCCAAAGGCAGATCTGCCATTGAGAAAACCCTCACTGCTGAGTAGTCGCTGGTGTATTGTATTGTAATTGCATTTTTGTAGAGCATAGATCGCGGTCTACATCTTGGGGGGAGAGGGAGGGGGGCGGAGGGGCAGGGGAGGGGTTATTTGTTGAAAGGCTGATGAATTGAAGTGTGACCTGTTGGGAAGCATTTTATTATCATGCATGATTGACATGAGTGGTACATCAGCTGGCTTAGTCGTAATGGTGGGAAAAAGATTGATGGATTTAATGCATGAATCTTCCATTAATGTATTGATTGATCAGGTGTTTATGGCATTGGAAGGCCCACCCTATTTAACGCTGGCCATCTCCGTCTATGCCTTTTTTCTGTCCGGGACGTCCATGTACATGGTTGTGTTACCAGACAGTAAAATGCTTAAATATCCATAGTCAATCAATAAATCAATCTTTATTCGACTATTAAGAATAATCATAAAAGAACAACAACAGTAAAATACAAATTTATATCACCTAAAATTCAATTCACAGATGGCACATATCCATTAAATTAGATAAAAAAGCATCATAACATAACCCGGTCATATCCACAGTGCTCCGGAAGAAAGCATTCATCATTAGTTTTTCCGGGTTTGTCTTTGGAGAAGAAAAAAAAATGGCAACAGGTTCACTATGCTGTTATGACATGGCCCAACAGCTGCAATGTGTTTTTTCGTCAACACATCAGTGAACTTTAAATATACAGCTGGCGAGCAGGATTTGGCTGGACCGGTGGAGGGAAGGCCCTGGCACTCCCATCTATATGACAGCCACTGCCCCAAAGGCTAATGAGGGCCTGATTGTCTGCCACATTAATCAATTCTAGATTCTCATGCAGTGCGTCATACTCTCTTCCATTGGTTTGGTTGAACAACGCTGGAATCTTAAGCTTGTTTTCCTCCTCACATCAGGTTTGGAAGAATGCATGCCATCAGTACCTAAGCAACGCTACTCATTAGTGTTCAACATTTTTGCTTTTAGCTGAGCCAAAGATTGCCCAATAGGTAAAATTAACCTTCCCTAAGGCTGGGAAGGCCGCAACCACCTACACTCAGACGACCATAGGCCGAAGGTTTGCATAACGTGCTTGACTAAGGCATCACAGCCATTTCAAAGTCATTGGACGAGGCACAAACCAGAGTCTGTTGATATGAGACAAAAAGGGGGGTGCCTCCTTAAGTTAAAGCTCTAGGCACCAAGTTGAGTAGTACCCCTCAACGCTCTTCCAAAGCACTCTAGGATCCAGCATTCAAAATGTCTTCGACTTCGCACAAAAAAGATATTCTCTCCGATCCAGAACATACCTCGGCAGGTTTTGAAGTGGTTCTCAAGAAAGAAAGCCAGAAAGGCCAGAGTGGTACCATCCCCGCAGAGGAGCATACTGATTGTTCATAACTGGTATCCAGATCCTTGAAAGAAATTATATAAATCTATGAAAAATGTTTTACTTTCTGCAAAAAGGTGAAATCTATGGGCTTCATCCTGAAAGACTGTTAGGCACAATGTATTTCCCACCGATTGTAGGTCTTACCAAAACCAGTGCCCTTCATTAGCAGAGATGGGGTGTTGACCCTTTTTGCCCAGCCGTCGCTTTACACCCATGCTTTCTCCTCTCTGTTTAATGATCAAACCTTTTCTCATCCTTCTGTGTCCCTTTGTCTCTCATTAGTCATGTCTCTTCCCCTCTACTCCACCACTTATTATTGCCCTTTCACCCAGTTTTGCCTTCAAGCACATCTCTTTCCTATTGTGTCATTTCATTTCTCATCGCTGCTGGCTCTCATTTCATTCTCTCTTTGCACCGTTGTTTAATGTGCCCCTCATGAGCCTTCTGTGCTGTGACGCACCAAGAACACTCAGAAATCGCTTATACTGACCCATTTTTGCTGTGTATATTTTTCTTTTCCTTAACAGCAAATCATGAAGGACAAATGGATAAATGTGGGCTACGATGGGGACGATCTTAAGCCGTACAAGGAGCCAGAGGAGGACTTTGGAGACACTAAGCGAATTGGTAAGCATCTCTTCCAGCTAAGGAATAAATTACCTGTCCACACATGAACAGGTATTTAATGTGGTTGAGGAGAGGATAGATCTGAGATGCTAGAAGCATAGGAATGTCTGACTGACTGATAGCTTATAAAGCGCACTATTGCCGAGGCGTCTTGGCGCTAATGTGAGTGGAAGCCGAGCTAGCACTGATGGATCTTAGGGCTTAAGGAAGAGCCATGTCTTTATCTATTTCCTAAAAAGTGCCCTGTTTGGTTCTAATCTGGTCGTCAGGGGGTGGGAGTTCCACAGTATGGCTGCTTGATACGAAAAGCCCTTTCCTCCCCATCTGGCTCTTTTTATCTTAGGGACGAGAACTAGTCCTGCATTAGCGGACCTGAGACAGCGTTGCGGCTGATACCGGGGAAATAGGGTTTGAATGTCCGCGGCTCCTCCTCCATACAGAGCCTTATGCACTAAGCAGAGTGCCTTAAAATCCACTCTCCGCCGAACTGGAAGCCAGTGGAGCTGCTTAATACTAGCAGACTTGGGGTGATGTTTGGGTAAATCAAGCAATACCCGAGCAGCCGCGTTTTGAAGTGACTGAAGTTTGGTGATCTGCCCTTTATCAGCTCCTAAATATAAGGCGTTGCAGTAGTCGACTCTGGAAAGAACCAGCGCACCGACTACTGTTTTCCTAAGTGGTAAAGGGATAAATGGCAGAATTTTACGCAGAACGTTTAGCGTAAAGAAACATGCAGAGGAGACTTGATTTATTTGTGGAGCAAGCTTCAGATCCTTATCAAACACAAAACCAAGGTTCCTAGCCTTGGACACAGGGACCGGGCAGTTCCCAGCCTCAGGGGCCACCATAATTGGTTCCATACAGAGGTTTTTTGACCGAACTCGATGACCTCAGTTTTTTTGGTATTAAGCTTCAAAAAATTCGAGTTCATCCATGCCATCACATCAGTGAGGCAATTACGAAACCTGACAGCTGTTGAATCCACACTTTGCGTAACCAACACCACTAACTGGGTGTCGTCCGCATACGACACTAGCGTAAGACCATGATCTTTAATTAGTCTTGCTAATGGTGTGACATATAGGTTAAACAGTGTCGGGGACAAGACCGACCCCTGTGGGACTCCACACGGGAGGTAGAAATTTGCTGATTGAAGGCCGTCCCAGTGAATCAGTTGTTCCCGGGATGCCAGAAAAGATGTAAGTAGAGTTAACGCCTTATCTCTAATACCTGCTGCCCTCAGCCGCCGCAGCAGCACCGCATGATTTACGGTGTCGAATGCTGCGGTCAGGTCGAGCAGGATGAGAGCGGCTCTACCCCCTCCATCCATCACTTTACGGATCTCTTCGGTGGCCATAATCAAGGCTGATTCGGTGGAATGCCGAGACCTAAAGCCATGTTGGGTGGAGTCCAGAATGTAGAATCTCACTTCAGATAACAATACCCACTGCGCCAATCTATACTGGCTATTTGCAGTCAGATATTGACACAAGCAGCTCACATGGGTCGCTGTTCCACTATATCTCTTCATTGCCTTGTTTCATGAATTTACTGGTCTTGGCCACCCCAAGTCCATATGGATACTGTTTTGCACACTCCCTAACCTCACTGTGATACCATGTTTTTAAATAACAATCTATTCAACGCCTACATAACCCCACTTGCTGAATCATCTGTGCTCACTGAATCAACATCATATCCTAAGCTGATGACACCCAGCTCATACTCTCCCTCTGTGACAAGAAGCCAAATACCTGGTCCAATTTCTCGGCCTGTATGACTGAAGTTGCCAGATGGATAAAAAACCAACTGCACTAGACAAGACAAATAGTAATTTACTGCAAATACACCTCGCTCTGTGACTCCACCTGGTAGCCTGCCGAACTCTGACCCACACTCCTCCCAGCAACCCACGCTATGAACTTCAGAATTGTAATGGACATCCAACTCACCATGACCGGCGATTTGAATGCACTCTCCATCTCCTGCTTTCACAGACTCAAGAGGCTCTAGAAGACCTTAAAATGCCTCCCAACCAACACTCGCAGAACTGTCATCCAAACCCTCAACACCAGTAAGCTGGACCACGGCAACACACTATATGCTGGAATCAGCGCTCAACTGACCAGAAGACTTCAGACAATATAAAACTCTGAACCAGGCATACCCTAAACCTCCCAACATGCTCTCCCATCACCCCGCACCTCAAAGAGATCCACTGACTCCCAATTCACAAAGGGCACTCCTCAAACTCCTTATGTACACACACAAAGCCTTACAGAATACTAGCCCCACGTACCCCCGCAACTGCATAAACTTCCATAAACCTTCCAGACACTTCCACTCAGCCGAACTCCTACTGGAAAAGCGAAACTGTACATCATCGAACACAAAAAGAAGTTGCAAGCCTCAGGTAAGTCCCACTTCAGGTCGAGGGTGTGGACCTGCTTACGAGGTCATTCCCGCAACATGTCTACTTTGAGGTCAAAATCCTCTGGCAAATCAAAGTTGAAGTCCCAATATTTGATAGCAGTTGATTGATCAAACTGCACATCCGATGACTAGTATGGCAGTACTCGCAAAATACATTATACAGGATTATGAAAATGTACAAAATTGGGTGCCACAATGCACAGTACCTTTCCTGCCTAAAGGATATCCAACAGAGTGTGGTCAGACACCACACCCAATGAAATGTCAAGATGGTCCAGAGCACACCTTAAAAGTTGATTGGCCATCTACACCGAAAATCAGTTTTTGGGGTTTTATTCCAGTCTCAAAATGAACAAAGCATTTCTAAAAATCTTACAATGCGCACAGAAAATCCAACAGTGATAACACTAGAAGAAGTAAATCAAGAGGACTAATACTGTGGTGTTGGATCCGTTTGCTGTTGAAAGCCTCACATGTTGTATTTTGCGATGCACTAAGAAGGTATTTGTACAGATTGAAGATTTCTTACAGAAGATGTACAGCCAGCAAATCATTGAGAAGGTATTTGTGCACATGGAAGTTTTCTTGAACCAGGGACACAGCCAACAGATGTTTAGTCCAATTGACTTTTTTAAGGCTTAAGTCCTTTATTGTACCAGTCAAAACGAAGGCAGTTTCTAATGTAAAAATGTATGCAGTGTAGTCAAGAATCACAAATGAGAAAGGAATGCTCGTACAGTATGTGACACCATATGTTATTAAAAGGAGGTGGTGGCGGACTTGCAGTAAAAAAAAAGTCATCTCCATGCGTGGTCCCAGCAGGTTGCGTAAGAACCACAATGTCATTCGGACTCACTCCAGCTCTCCAGTTGCAGAGTCGATTCCTCATCAACAATGCAATTCTGGAGTGAAGCCTTTAAATAGACCATGTTGCAGGTACTTGGCACTCTTCTGGTGCACCCTCGGGCTCCGAAGATCCACGGGGGCCCTCCGTCGGGTTACTGCTAACAAATCCATTCTCAGTGAGATCTGTCCCCCTTGGACCTGTCACGGGCCCCGTACCAGCCTTGGTACAGACTTCCAACCTAGCTCCTCAACCTAGTTCGGACCCTCCGCTTTAACACTTGTACACAAGCGCCAAAGGAGAATCCAGCACTGGCTCGGATGTCTGACACTGAACCGACTTCACAAAGATCCCAACTAATGTGGTGCTGTGAAATCACTAAATCGTAACCAGTCACCATACAGCCTGATTCTAATTCTATTCCACTACTAGAACAGACAAGCTATCGGAGGCTTCATTGTATTATTGGCTCTGATTCTAACCAAAGCTTGCCACCCCTCCAGAGATAAGGGTGGGGGTTGGGATGGGAATGATATACACCCTCATTTTGATCATTTTTACATAGACTTACAAGAGGCAATGGGCACAATACTTCCCCTGATATAGGGTTGAAATCGCTATTTGGCCCTCCTCTAGATAAGACTGCTTCTTTTGCGGTGGTAAGAAGATGTGCAGCTGAAGTCTTGGACCTACAGCTACCCTCCAGAGAGGATAAGACAAATGTTCCTAAAGAAAATTTGCAGCCTTTGTCAGCCACATCTGAGCCCTTGCTCCTGTTTAATGAGGCCCTCAATTGCACTTTAATGGGCACTTGGTTCACGGTGGATCTGTAGGTGGCCAGACATCACACACTGGCACCTGGCGACCCTGATTTCCTCACTAAATATCCTAGTCCTGAGAGTCTGGTTGTTCAGGCTTCAACCAGCAAAGTGAACCCCAACTCATTTTCCACAACTCCCCCGAGTAGGGACTCTTAAGAGGATTGAAGCATTCAGAAAATGAATGTTCTCTTCAGCTAGCCTATCATTGAGGGCGTTTAATGCAGTTTGATTGTTGGGCAGATATGTGCACGCCCTCTGGGACTTGCTTATTGAGATCTTGCCTGCATTCACAGAAGACCTAAGGGCTTCACAGTCTCAAACCATTCATCATCATCAAGATGCGGCCAAATAAGTTATTCGTGCTGGCCTTGATACTGCTATTATCTGAGAAGAGCAGTTGGCACTAGTGAATGAATGAATGCGTGGCACTACCCAGCAAGGATGCCTTCCACAGGATTCTCTGGAGACGTTCAGATGTCTCTCATTGAATAGAATGAGGCCACTGCATGTTCTGGGGCTCTTTTGACCTCTGGAAAACAGTTTCCTCACCAATTTTTGATTTTCCTAGGCTATTCTAGGGTTCTGGTGTGTAGGCAACATCAGTCTCTCTAGCCTCTCCAACAATCACTGCAGTCCTTTTGAGGCCAAGGATGTGGATCAGATAGACATCATGCAGGCTATCAAAGGCACCAGTCCTTCCAGTTCCTTTCCCCGGCAGCAGCTGCTACCAAGCTGCCTCAGCTTGCTATTTAGCTTGCCACTAGTGGTGGACAGCCATCCTGTGGAAGGCAGGGTCCAGCACTTTCTCCCAGGGTAGTGATCCATCACATCCAACTGATGGGTCCTTCAAACATGAATGTGCTCTACCCTTTGTAGAGCGCGGCTACCCTTTCTTTCTGGTGCGCTGAATCACCGTCACCCCCTCATTAGAGCTAATCTCAGAAGGACACCTCTCCATCCTTTTGCAAGAGATGTAACTTTTTCTCTCCAAAGGAGCCATCCAGAGAGTTCTGGACTCTGAAATAGCAGAGCGTTGCTACTCTCGCTATTGCCTAGTACCGAAGAAGGATGCAGCCCTTCAGCCGATCTTAGATCTTTGTCCTCTGAATGCCTTCCTACGGAAGGAGACATTCAAAATGCCTACGCTGGTCCAGATTCTATCTGCCGTGAACAAAAGTGACTGGATAGAGTTCTTAGTTCTGCAGGTATTTTCTTATACCCATCCTGCAGTCCTTCAGGTGTTACAAGCGATTCAAGTTAGGCCAGGAGCATTTTCAGTTTGCTGTGCTCCCCTTTGGCCTCACCAGTGCACCTCAGTGTTCACAGAAGTGATGGTGGTAGTGGCAGCCCTTAGTCAGAGCTCGGGGATACCAGTTTTGCCCTACCTCAATGACTGGTTGTTCAAGGTGGGCTCCCCACGGCCAGTCATAGACCACCTCCAGACAATGGGTAACCTCCTGACATCATTGCGCGTTCACGATCAATGAGCCAAAGTCGTACCTAACTCCTTCGCAGTGGCTTCCTTTCATTGGTGCTGTCCTGGATACAGCACAGTTCAGGGCCTTCCCTTAATGGCAACAAGTCCAAAACATTCAGGTTATGATCTTGATGCGTCAACCCAGGCCATGGATATTGGTGTGAGCTGCTCTGGGACATTTTCGCCTCTTAGCCTCCTGTCTCCTCCATGTCAACAACACCAGGTTGCAAATGCGGGCTCTGCAATGAGATCTGAAATTCCAGTGGGCCAAGCACCAATGAAACCTGTCAGATGTCATTCAGAAATGAGAGAAAACTGCACTTAATGTGCCTGACCACAATTGGACAGGTGATACACCCATCTACCTTCCCACCCAGAGCAGATGGTGGTGACAAATGTGTCGTTACTGGGTTGGGGAGGTCATCTGGGGAGGTGAAGATCAGGGAACTCTCCGCTCCATAGCAATCTGTTGAAGTTGCAGGGCATTCATCTTGCGCTGAAGGTTGTCTTGCAGTCTATCAAGGGGAGGCTGATTCAGGTCCTCGCTGACATTACCTTCACCATGTGGTACTGCAGCAAGCAGGGCAGAGTAGGATCCTGGGTCCTGTCCCAATAGGATCTGCACTTCTGGGGTTGGCGGAAACATTTTCCTCATCGTGATCCAACTGGCGGATTCCTTGAATGCCAAGACAGACTAGCTGCACTGGTGGCATCTGGCAGACTATGAATGGCATCTACATCCCAAGGTGGCACAGGGCACTTTCCAGCAGTGGGCAGAGCCCTATCTCAATCTTTTCGCCACTGTTGAGAGTGTGCAGTGCCAATGGTTTTATGTACTTGATTTTCAGTGAAGACTCTCGCTAGGGGATGCATTCCAGCTGGAATAAAACGCTGAACTCTTGTACACCTTCCTCCCCACCTCTCCTGCCCCAAGTTCTGAAAAAGATCAGAAACGACCAGCCCAAGTCATCCTAGTGACACTGGATAGGGCCAGGAGATTGTGGTACCTGCAGCTTCTGGGCATGAGGATCTGCCCCTTTATCAGGTACAACTTTGAGAGGATCTTCTGTGGCAACACCAGGGTGCTAGGTCCTTCAACCAAACCTGCTCAATCTACACTTTCATCAATGGAGATAAAGTGAAGGCAATTGACGGTGTTTGATGTCCCACTCAAAGTTGTGTATGTCAACCTTTCTGATAGACGAGAATCCACAAACTCCATTTAAACCTGGTGCTGGGACCCGTTTGTTGCCTGGCGTGGAGGACAGACCCTTTACAAGCCAAATTATTGGAGGTTTTGTTGTTTGCTTAGTCTTTGGACCATCGAGGCCTTGCAGTGGGCCTTATGAAAGGTTATTTGTCAGCCCTTGCAGCTTTTTTGCGTTTGACAACTGTCCTTGTTTAAATAACCTATTGTGATGTGATTTATGAAAGGTTTGACACATGTTCCTTTCCAAAATCTTTCTGCCACAGTGTGACCTTAACTTTGTCATGACATTTCTCATGCGTATGCCCTTTGAGCCGAAGCACAGCTGCTCATTAAGTCTTTCAACGCTGAAGACTGTTTTCCTCATTGAGATCACTTTCAGCTTATTGCCTTAGTGAACTACAGGCAATGTCAGTACAACCACCCTACACCACCTTTTTTCCAGACAAACTGGTGCTGAACACCAAGGCAGTCTTCTTACAAAAAGTCATGACTCCTTTCTACATTGGGCAATCCATCACTGTCTCGATGCTCTTTACTCCACCACACTCCCCAAAAGAGAAAGAGCGACTCTATTGGTTGGAAGCCAAATGGGCTTTGAGCTTTTACCTTAATCGTACCAAAGATCTTCGAGGGGGCAATCAGTTTTTTGTGGTGTTATGTGGAGGTTATAAGAAGAGGGAAGGCTGTGCAAAGGATATGGGTAGTCCTCTCCATTAGTTTCTGCTATGCACTATTCCGAAAGCAGCCTTAGGAAGGACTGAGAGCCCACTCCACCATGGCTAAGGCTCCTACCACTATGTCGAACCGCAGATTCCTCATCACCCTCCCACCTCCCCATTCTGTGGAGTGACCTCTTTTTGCAATCTGAAAAGGTCCTAGTTAAAGATCTGCACTCTGGTATCGTCAATTGGTTATGTTCCGCATCTGATAGCGAGGAAAGAGTCAAGCAAGAATCTAATGTCAGTGCGCAGTAGTGACTAATATATGTGTCTTCACTCTGGCATTTCTGATGAAGTGTGGAGGCGTACAGTGCCACATAGTAACACACAGGAGTATTGCTGAAAAATATTCCAGATCCTGTCTGGCCCCTTGGGAATATTCTAAAGGTGAGGAATCTGTAGTTAGATAGATAGATTATCCATCAGAACGAGCTTTATTGATGGTGAGTAACTTGTTAATCAGTTTGCAAAATAGCGTTATGATGGAAGTATTGCTGCAGAAAATTAACTGTTCCGTATGGCCAGTGTGTATTGGAGCATATGCTTGCAAGGTCCATTCTGTTCTAGTCTATGACTCTTAATTGATGGAAATCCAATAGAACCACATAGATTGTAGGCTAGCTCCATTGCATACAACATCCTTTCATGTATTTTCTCACCGTAACTGGACGTATCATTTTATCTCTTGCTTTCTTGTTATTGACATTGCTTCCGTCCCAGGTTCTTCTTGCTTATTTGTCTTTGTTTTCCCTCTTGCTGTCTCTCTCCTAAGCTATCTTCCCCGTATTCCTTCTGACCCTGTCTTCTGTGTCCACAAGCAATAGGTATCCAACCCAACAAAAAGGAAGAATAATGTGTGGGCACAGTTCTCACTACGAGGGATGGTCAGTTGCTTCTACCACTATAGGGAGCAACACCTCTTTGTATAGTAACCCTCACACACTCTAATAGTGTAATGCTTCATCATCCGGTTCACCCTGGCTCCTAAAGGCCAGGTTGGGCTCAACCGTATTTCAGGGAGCTCTTATGAGAAATGGCCAGGGGGGTTAAAGATTAAAAACCACCACGCACTCCAGTCTTCTGTGTCACCATTACTTCGATCCCTGAATTGATGATTAATATTATATTCCATCTTTCCTTTGTCAGATTTGAACCATATCCCTCTTTCATGTCTAAAAGAGATGGACATCTTCTGTAGCCCACCTCTTTCAGTCTTTCTCTCTGTTGCTAATCTACCAGGTTCTGTCCCTCCTTACACTTTGTATCACTTCATTTCTTTCCACCGAGAAAATGTTTGGAATGAACTGTTGCAGGTACCTCGCAGCTGTGTCCTCCCAATCTTCGAAAGTGTTTAAGATGGCTGGCTTCTCTTTCGCTCTCAAAAAGTGATAACCTCTTTCCCGGAGTCCTTCCCATCACTTCATCACTTATCCACTGTCCTCGCTGTCTCTTTAATGCTCTTCCTACTTCTACTGATCACAGGCTCTCATTCTTCCTTCCTTTATGTTTTAAACTCAGTCTCTATCTCTCCTGTTCTTTAACTTTCTTTCTTAATCAGAGTTTTTTCTCTTTGCTGTTACTGTCTGGGTCAGACCTCACCTTTCTCTTGTTGTTTTTCTGTTGGTTCACCCTCATCCTACATCTTTTCTTTCATTCTTTCTCTCCCAGCTCCCCTCGTATCCCTTTTGCTCCCATCCATTCTTTCATATGTTTTTTACCTCTCACTCCTGCTTCTGCCAGCTCTCACCCTCCCACATTCTCACCCCCCTTCTTTCTCACCCCTCCAGTCTCCACCCGTCTCGCTCTTATCTTTATCACTTTTCTCTTGCTCTGCCTCTTACCTTTCTGGTCCTCTAGTTCACATTTACACTCCCACAAGTGTTCTTATGTTGTATTCCTCTTCTCCCTCCAGAGGTGATGGTAGGTATGGGTTACACGCGAGAGGAGATCAAGGAAGCACTGAACACTCAAAAATACAATGAAGTCACTGCAACCTACCTCCTGCTGGGCAGGAAGAATGAGGTAAGGGCTTTCAACATGGAATGGCAGTCAGATTGAAAGTTAGAAACGAGTAGGATCCCTAGCTTCCCGGTCTGAATTACATACTGTATATATGTATATGATAACTAAGAGATGGGGATACTTATGTACTGAATATCCCATAGCTTCACTACAAGGAAACCCATCCCTGGTGTCTCATATCCTTGCATCTGTATGGAAAGACTCCTGACACTGGCACACTGCTTGGGGCTGTGGATTTACTCATGGATTTGCTGAGGTACCTGTTGGGGCTCATGGCTATGTACCGCTTTTTCACTCTATCTGTATCGTTATTTTATGTGCCTGGGATGTTCCATCAGGTACGCAGCTGGGGGATCCATAGAACGTAGACCCTGAAAGCTACGGTGGTTGTGAAGACTCCAACTCCCAGAGTCCCTTGCGTGATTTAAAGCCTGACTGGCTGCTGCTGCTTTGTTGGTTCATGCCGTCGGTAGCTGGTGAACACAACTCTGAGCCTGGATGTCGCGTGGAGACAACGGTCTCCCGTCTCTTGAGCATTAGCCCCACCCACTAAAGCCTTAAAGAGAGTTTTGCGGCCACACTATGAGATACCACGACATGAAGAGCTGCTAACTGGGCTCAGCCCAGTCCAAGGATTAGCCCCTCTGCACTCAACCATGTCAATAAGACCACGGCGGGAACCTCTGCCGTTTTTCGGGTTGTCTTACTTCATAACTCGCACATATATGCAAAGCCATTACTGAACCAAGATATGTAACATTGTGATTATATCTCTACGTTTGTCTTTGGCAGAGTTCCTCATAGTAGAGACAGAGTATCTGACTTACTCAGTGCTTTAAATGGGCAGGTACTGTCTGGTACTGAGTACCTGCACTTCTTAAATTTGAAAGGAACAGTACTTGCACTTTTCAGCACTGCAAAACATTTAATGGAAGAGTATCGGCACTTAGAAGCAAGCAGGTACTCTGGAGAGTGAGTGCCTGCATTCCTGTATTTCCATGTAAATTGCTGGACTTACTGCACTCTTGGCTGTTGTGCCCCCTCTTTGGGCAACCTTGTATTGCATAAAGGAAACGGGTGTACCCACAGTCCTCGCCGTGGAAGGTCAGACTGAAAAAGAAAAGGGACCATAAAGAACCTATTGAACTTTATTTGAAGAAATTGGAGAGGGCAGTTGATGGAAAAATCATAAATATACCGCATAGGGAGGTTTCACCAGCACTTCAGAGACAGTGCACTTCCTCCGTAGGCTGCTTTGTCCAGTGGAAATAACGATACACCATTGATATCGAGAGATATTTGTAAAGTTTCTAACACTCCTATCCGGTTTTATTTGTTGGCCTGTAAGCGGTAGATGCCCATAATTTTTTTTTTATTTGAAAGTAACAAAAATATAAGATCAACTTAATTATGAATATTTATTCCTATTTCTTGCCTCTTTTTTCCTGTACAAAGTATCTCATGTAACACACTCCAAGCAGACTGCCATTTGAACCTCAAACCGTTAAATGTTTATCTGAGATTAAATCACTCATAATGAACCTGCCCAAAAAAACAAACCTATTTCTATAAATAAAAACATTTCCCATGGATACTAGGCAACAAGAAGTATAATAAACCTGTTGGTTGTTCCTCCTTTGCTGAGAAAGGGAATATTAGCTTTCAAATATCAGAAGCAGGGAATAAAGAACAACAGTTGCTACTAGGCCTTATGAGACCACTTTTACTGTGGCAAATGTGACTATATATATATATATATTCACTGAAAAAACCATAGGTTTCATGGATGTTCTAGTTAGTTGGACATTTCACTCGTACAAAACCAGAGAAATTCGGCCGTTCTAGTTAGCTGAGCTAACTAGAAACTCGCGCCCCCGCAATGCACTGCTGATGACGTCACATATTACATCACTCATGACATGGTCAGTGACATCACTGATGACATCACTGATGACATCTCAAATGACATCACTGATGACATCATCCAGTGACTGTGTGTTTCTGTAAAGTTTAAATATTTTTAATATATATAGGGAAAGGCGTATTGAAGAATGAGTGGGTGTATAAGTGTCTGTATGGATGATTTAGTAGGTGCGTGACTAACTCTATGAGTGAGTGATTAAACGTATCTTACTGAATGCATGGGTTAGTGACTAAACTGGGTGAATGTCTGTATCCGTCTGTCTGTTGCTGTGTAAGTGGTGCATGGGTTTGTGAATAGCTACATGAGTGTCTATATTAGTTATTGAATGGTTGTCTGAGTATCTGTATGGGTGCCTGAGTGTTTGTGTGGGTGGGGTGTGTGCGACTCTGCATAGATGTGTGAGTGGGTGATTCACTGGGTGGATGGTTTCAAGAGTGCATCTGTGATAGACTGTATGGGTGGGTAAGTGAGTGTAAGAGTGTGTTAGTGAGTGAATGTATGTCCCAGTGGTACATGTGTGAGTAACTACATATGTGAAAGGCAGTATATATGTGTGTTGTAATATATAAATAGCTATAAGCGAGAGTGTGTGATTGTGAGAGTGACTATATGGATGAGTGTGTGCTTGTATCAGTGATTGTATAAGAGCGTAAGAATGTGCTAGTATTTGTATGAGTAAGTGAGCTGGTGTGTGTATAACTGTATAGGTGAGTAAATGGCAGTGTGTTTAATTATTTGCATGACTGACTAGGTGTGCGAGTACCTCTATGGATGAGTGGCGGTGTTTGAGTGTCTATATAGGAGTATGAGTGCATATGATAGTCCTGTACAGAGTGACCGTAAGTATGAGTGACTGTACGGGTGAGTGAGTGGATGTGTGTGTGTAGACCTAAGAATCAGTGAGTGGGTATGTAGTTATTGGTGTTGGAGTGTCTATGGTTTTGCGAATGGCAGTCTGTAATTTAGAGTGGGTGTATCAAAGGTTATATTAGGGTGTGAGGAGGTGCATCAGATTATCACGTGGATGATGTCATCAGTGATGTCATCAGTGATGTCATTTGAGATGTCATCAGTGATGTCATCAGTGATGTCACTGACCATGTCATGAGTGATGTAATATGTGACGTCATCAGCAGTGCATTATGGGGCGCAAGTTATAGTTAGCTGAACTAACTATAACGGGGAATTTCACGGGTTTTGTACGAGTGCAATGTCCAACTAACTATAACTGTCCCTAAAACCTATGGTTTTTTCAGTGAATTTGTAAGGTTTTTTAAATGCTAATTTCTAACTATAACGTGCCTGAAACCTATGGTTTTTTCAGTGAATTACAAAGGTTTTTTAAATGCTAATTCCTAACTATAACATGTCTGAAACCTATGTTTTTTTTCAGTGAATTTCAAAGGTTTTGTAAATGACAATTTTTAAATGTATTAATTGTTATATTTATTTTTTTGATACTGATTTACTACATTTTTTTAAACTATTTATTTTTAGATATTTTATTTTTTAAATTACATTGTAATTACATTATACATTACATTACAAAATATACTTTCTCAGAATGAATTACTTTAGTTTAAATACTTTGCAAATAGGCAATAGACTTTTAAGTACAGTAGTTACAGTTGTTGCAATGGGCAACACAATTTCAAACACAATGCAACATTGAGCTCAATGTGAATTTCTAGTTAAATGCAATTAGTTACTTTATGGATTACTTTTTCTAACCACAGGACTGGATCCTAGATTCAGTCCTGGGACATCTCCTGTAAACAGTTGAGTAAAAGCGTTTTGGTTACAGTAGTGATTTTTAAGGAATATTATTGTATTTTAAAACTTGACACTTCGAATCTTTTTCACATAGAATCACCAATGTTATCCTATGGGAGGAAATTCACTTAGCAGGTAAGTAGTGTTATCGTTACTTTTTCTTACTCAGTGGTGGATACTGGATCCAGCACTGGTGCATCTCCTGTAAACAGTTGAAAGAATGCGTTTAAGTCATACAGGCGATTTTTAAGGAATATTTGTAGTTTATGAAAATTGACACTTTGAAACTTTTCTGCTGAAAACCAGACAATGGATTCCTATGGAAGGAAATACAAGTTACTGGTAAGTACGGTTAGAATTACTTTTCAGGGTCAGTGCTGGGCTAAAAGATGCAGCACTGGGTTCTCTCCTGATAACAGGTGAGTAAATCGGAATTCGTTGTTCGGCTGATTTTAGAGGAATATTTGCACAATGGTGAAGGAAGGGGGTGGGGCCTGAGGTGACATGTCTGCAAACACGCCCTGTGGCGCGTTTTAAGTTGGAGAATTAATTCCTCCTCAATCCCGAGGGACCCTAGGGGCCAACTAGCCCACCAGATACCTCCAGTATGCGCCAGAGAGCTGCGTTGTAGAGAGGTGTTCAGAGGCCACGCCCCTTTTTACAACACTCTGCAACGCAGCTCCGTGGCGCTTACTGGAGGTACCTGGTGGGCTAGTTGGCCCCCAGGGACCCTCAGGATTGAAGGGGATTTAATTCCCCATCTTAAAACGCGCCACGGGGCCTGTTTGCATACATGTCACCTGAAGCCCCGCCCCCTCCCTTCACCACTGTGCAAACGCGCCCCGTGGCGCGTTTTAAGTTGGGGGATTAAGTCCCCTTGAATCCTGAGGGTCCCTGGGGTCCAACTAGCCCACCAGGTACCTCCAGTAAGCGCCACAGAGCTGCGTTGCAGAGAGGTGTAAAAAGGGGCGTGGCCTGGACCACCTCTCTGCAACGCAGCCCCCTGGCGCATACTGGAGGTTCCCGGTGGGCTAGTTGGCCCCCAGGGACCCCCAGTATTGAAGGGGAATTCATTTCCCAACTTAAAACGCGCCACAGGGCGCGTTTGCAGAGTGTTGCTGGGAGGGGGCGGAGCCTCGGCACGATCGCGTGTTTTTTTTGTTTTTTGGAAAGGGGGGCTGTGTGGCCCTTCTTCTTTTTACTTTTTTTGGGCCCTGGGACCCCATCCCCCAGGGCCTGACTCCTTTTTTTAATTAAAAAAAAAAAAAATTTAACGGGAAGGGGGCCGCGTGGGCCCCCCTCCCGTGGCCAATTCCGGCCCCGGGACCCCATCCCCCGGGGCATGGCCAAATATATATTTTTGTTTATGGAGGGGGGCTGCGTGGCCCCCCTCCTGAGGCCTCTACTGGCCCCGGGGACCCCATCCCCCGGGGCGGCCTTTATTTTTTTTTATTTTTTTAATGTTTTAATTTTGGGTAGGGGGGCTGCGTGGCCCCCCTCCCGGGCCACTACTAGCCCCGGGGACCCCATCCCCCGGGGCTGGCCCTCTCCGTTGGGGACCGTGGGGGGGGTCCCCAATGCCCCCACGGTCCCGCCGGCTCCCCGCGTCCTGCGGGAGCCGGCATTGCTTTTCCACATGGGGAGCTGCTAAGATGCAGCTCCCCGTGTGGAAAACCAATGTGCTTTGGTTTTTGGAAGAGAGCAGGTTTCCCTGCTCTCTCGTCCAAAAACCAAAGCAGTTTGCTATGACAGGACAGGAGCCGTGAGGCTCCCGCCCTGCCATAGCAAACTACAGTGTCCCGGGGGTAGGCACCCCGGGACACTGCAGGAGCCGGCCCTGGGGGGTGGCGGTCCCCAGGGCCACCACAGGCTCCAGGAGGGGGGCCGCGCGGCCCCCCTCCCTTCACATGCACAGCCCCCGGGAGGTGGTGGTCCCGGGGGCTCGGGGGTCCATTCCGGACCCCCAAATTAGCATTTTTTTTTAGTGCCCCGGGGAGGTGGCGGTCTCGGGCGTGTGGGGGCTCGAGCCCCCACACAGGTATATTATTTTTTTAAAAGAAGCCCCGGGGGTGGCGGTCTCGGGGTTGCGGGAGGGCCGAGAGCCCTCCCGCACCATTATTTTTTTAAAGCCCCGGGGGTGGCTGTCCTCGGGCTTGGGGGCCTTAGAGGCCCCCCATATTATTAAATAAACCCCCCATGCCCCCGGGACTTGGCCCACCCGGGGGCCATTAACCACGAAGCGCGGGAGACCGCGCTCGTTTTTACTCGGCGGGATCCGCGCACCCTAAGCGCATCCCGCCGATTTTTTTTTTTTTTTTTTTTTTTTTTTTAAAACCATTTTTTTTTTGGGCCCTGGGGGTCCTTATAGGACCCCCTGAGCAGGCCTAGGGGGTCAGGGTGTTTCTACCCTGCCCCCTTTTTGCGTTTTACGCAGTTGTTTTACTGGTTTCTTGTTCCTCGGTTCTACCGAGGAACAAGATGGCTGCCAACACTTCCTGGTTTGGAGTGTTGACAGCCAATTAGCATGCAGCTCGTGATCGGGAGGGTGCGCGGATCCACCGCGGCCATAGATATCGAAACTTTTATTTTGTATTTTCTCAGCAACTACTGAACGGATGTACACCATTTTTAAAAAGGGTGCTTTCTGAACCAAGCACTACCTTTTTGCCAAATTTGGTGTAATTCCGTTCAGCAGTTTTTGCTGTAGCCTTGCATAAAGTTTCCTATGGGAAATTGATTTTTTCACTCTTATTTTTTGAATTTCTCCGCAACTACTGAACGGATTTACACCATTTAAAAAAAAGGTCGCTTTCTGAACCAAGCGCTACCTTTTTGCCAAATTTGGTGTAATTCCGTTCAGCAGTTTTTGCTGTAGCCTTGCATAAAGTTTCCTATGGGAAATTGATTTTTTCACTCTTATTTTTTGAATTTCTCCGCAACTACTGAACGGATTTACACCATTTAAAAAAAAAGGTCGCTTTCTGAACCAAGCGCTACCTTTTGCAAAATTTTGTGTAATTCCGTTCAGCAGTTCGGGCTGTAGCCGTGGCTAAAATTTCCTATGGGAATTAACATGGAGAAAACACGCTTTGGGACCCCCTTTTTCTCGGCCCCCGCTTGATGAATCACCCCGAAACTTTCAAGACCGGAGCGGACCGGAGCGCCCCACTAGTTTTGAAAATTTCGCGATGATTCGTCAAACGACGCCAAAGTTATTGGGAATAGAATGTTACGGATTTCCTATGGATAATAGGTCCTAACTATAACTATCTACTGGCGACCGCCAGTAGATTATATATATATATATATATATATATATATATTATCTACTGGCGGTCGCCAGTAGATAGTTATAGTTACAACCTATTATCCATAGGAAATCCGCGACATTCTATTTGAAATAACGTTGGCGCCGGTTGACGAATCTTCGTGAAAGTTTCCAACTTGTTGAGGCGCTCCGCTCCGCTCCTACCCTGAAAGTCTCGGGGTGATACGTGAAGCGGGGCCGAGAAAAAAGGGGGTCCCAAAACGCGTTTTCCCCATTCATTTTTCCATAGGAACCTTTAGTCGCAGCTACAGCCCGAACTGCTGAACGGAATTACACCAAATTTGGCAAAGAGGTAGTCCTTGGTTCAGACTGGTGCCTTTTGCTTAAATGGTGTAAATCCGTTCAGTAGTTCCTGAGAAAATCAAAAGTAAAAGTACATATATATCTATGGGCGCGTCGGATACGCGTACCCTCAGCGCACCCTGCGCGCACCGTCCCGATCACGAGCTGCATGCTAATTGGCTGTCAGCTGGCTGTCAACATTCCGATTCAGGAAGTGTTGGCAGCCATTTTGTCCCTCGGTAGAGCCGAGGGACAGAAACAAGTGCGCAAAGCGCAAAAGGGGGCAGGGTAGAAACACCCTGACCCCCTAGGTCTGCTCAGGGGTCCCACAAGGACCCCTGGGCAAAAAAAGCATTTTAAAAAAAAAAATTGGCAGGATGCGCTCAGGGTGCGCGAATCCTGCCGAAAAAATCGAAGCGCGGTCTCCCGCGCTTCGACAGTATTTTGCCCCCGGGTGGCCCAAGTCCCGGGGGCATGCTGGGGGTGGTTTATTTTATGTATGGGGGCCTCAAAGGGCCCCCAAGCCCCGGGGACCGCCACCCCCGGGCTTTCTTTAAAATGGTGCGGGAGGGCTCTGAGCCCTCCCGCAGCCCCGGGACCACCACCTCCCCGGGCTTTTTTTAAAAAATTAAACAACCTGTGTGGGGGCTCCAGCCCCCCACACGCCCCGGGACCGCCACCTCCCGGGCACTAACAATTAAAATGGGGGTCCGTTTTGGACCCCCGAAGCCCCGGGGACCACCACCTCCCCGGGCTGTGCTGATGAGGGAGGGGGCCGCGCGGCCCCCCTCCTGGAGCCCTTGATGGCCCTGGGGACCACCACCCCCCAGGGCCGGCTCCTGCAGTGTCCCGGGTGCCTACCCCCGGGACACTGTAGTTTGCTATGGCAGGACGGGAGCCTCGCGGCTCCCGTCCTGCCATAGCAAACTGCTTTGGATATTGGAAGAGAGAGCAGGAAACCTGCCTCTCTTCCAATATCCAAAGCGATTGCTTTTCCACATGGGGAGCAGCATGTCAGCTGCTCCCCATGTGGAACAGCAATGCCGGCTCCCAAGGGACGTGGGGAGCCGGCGGGACTGTGGGGGGTTTGGGGACCCCCCCACAGTCCCCAACGGAGAGGGCCAGCCCCGGGGGATGGGGTCCCCGGGCAAGTAGTGGCTCGGGAGGGGGCCACGCGGCCCCCTCCCCAAAAAAGAGCCAAAAATTTTTTTAAAAAAGGAAAGGCCGGCCCCGGGGGATGGGGTCCCCGGGGCCTTAAATGGCCAGAGGAGGGGGGCCACGCTGCCCCCTCAAAAAAAAAAAAAATATAGAGGCCATGCCCCGGGGGATGGGGTCCCCGGGGCCAATACAGGTCAAGGGAAGGGGGCCACGCGGCCCCCTTCCCGTTTTTTTTTTTTAAAGGTAATTTTAAAAAGGGGTAAGGCCCTGGGGGATGGGGTCCCCAGGGCCCAAAAAAGAAAAAGGAAGGGGGCCACACAGCCCCCTTCAGGGGAGAAAAAAATAAAAATTTTTAAAACGATCGGGCCCGCAGGCCCCGCCCCTTCCTTCACCACTCTGCAAACGCGCCCTGGCGCGTTTGCAGAGGGGAACGAATTCCCCTTGAATACTGGGGTCCCTGGGGCCAACTAGCCCACCAGGTACCTCCAGTATGCGCCAGGGGGCTGCCTTGCAGAGAGGTGTACAGAGGCCACGCCCTTTTACACCTCTCTGCAACGCAGCTCTGTGGCGCTTTTGGAGGTATATGGTGGGCTAGTTGGACTCCGGGGACCCTCAGGATTCAAGGGGACTTAATCCCCCAACTTAAAACGCGCCACGGGGCGCGTTTGCACAGTGGTGAAGGGAGGGGCGGGGCTTCAGGTGACATGTGTGCAAACAGGCCCCGTGGCGCGTTTTAAGATGGGGAATTAAATCCCCTTCAATCCTGAGGGTCCCTGGGGGCCAACTAGCTCAACAGGTACATCCAGAAAGCGCCACAGAGCTGCGTTGCAGAGAGGTGTAAAAGGGGTGTGGCCTCTCTACACGTCTCTGCAACGCAGCCCCTGGCGCATATTGGAGGTTCCTGGTGGGCTAGTTGGCCCCTAGGGACCCTCAGGATTCAAGGGGACTTAATCCCCAACTTAAAACGCGCAACGGGGCGCGTTTGCACAGATGTCACCTGAGGCCCCGCCCCTCCCTTCACCATTGTGCAAATATTCCTCTAAAATCAGCCGAAATACGAATTCCGATTTACTCACCTGTTATCAGGAGAGACCTCAGTGCTGCATCTTTCAGCCCAGTACTGGTCCTGAAAAGTAATTTTAACCGTACTTACCGGTAACTTGAATTTCCTTCATAGGCTAACATTGACTGGTTTCACTTGGAAATTCTTCTAAGTGTGGAGTTTTGGAACTTTAAAATATTCCTCTAAAATCAGCCGAAATACGAATTCCGATTTACTCACCTGTTATCAGGAGAGACCTCAGTGCTGCATCTTTCAGCCCAGTACTGGTCCTGAAAAGTAATTTTAACCGTACTTACCAGTAACTTGAATTTCCTTCCATAGGCTAACATTGACTGGTTTCACTTTGAAATTCTTCTAAGTGTGGAGTTTTGGAACTTTAAAATATTCCTCTAAAATCAGCCGAAATACGAATTCCGATTTACTCACCTGTTATCAGGAGAGACCTCAGTGCTGCATCTTTCAGCCCAGTACTGGTCCTGAAAAGTAATTTTAACCGTACTTACCGGTAACTTGAATTTCCTTCATAGGCTAACATTGACTGGTTTCACTTGGAAATTCTTCTAAGTGTGGAGTTTTGGAACTTTAAAATATTCCTCTAAAATCAGCCGAAATACGAATTCCGATTTACTCACCTGTTATCAGGAGAGACCTCAGTGCTGCATCTTTCAGCCCAGTACTAATCCTCAAAAGTAATTTTAGCCGTACTTACCAGTAACTTGAATTTCCTTCCATAGGCTAACATTGACTGGTTTCACTTGGAAATTCTTCTAAGTGTGGAGTTTTGGAACTTTATAATATTCCTCTAAAATCAACCAAAGTACGAATTCCAATTTACTCACCTGTTATCAGGAGAGAACCCAGTGCTGCATCTTTTAGCCCAGCACTGACCCTGAAAAGTAATTTTAACCGTACTTACCAGTAACTTATATTTTCTAACATAGGAATCCATTGTCTGGTTTTCAGCAGAAAACTTTCAAAGTGTCGATTTTCACAAACTACAAATATTCCTTAAAAATCGCCTGTATGACTTAAACGCATTCATTCAACTGTTTACAGGAGATGCACCAGTGCTGGATCCAGGATCCAACACTGAGTAAGAAAAAGTAACGATAACAGTTTTTACCTGCTAAGTGAATTTCCTTCCATAGGATAACATTGGTGATTCTATGAGAAAAAGTTTCTAAGTGTCAACTTTTAAAGTACAATAATATTCCTTAAAAATCACGACTGTAACCAAAACGCTTTTACTCAACTGTTTACAGGAGATGTGCCAGGACTGAATCTAGGATCCAGTCCTGTGGTTAGAAAAGTAATCCATAAAGTAACTAATTGCATTTAACTAGAAATTCACATTGAGCTGAATGTTGCATTGTGTTTGAAAATGTGTTGCACATTGCAACAACTGTAACTACTGTACTTAAAAGTCTATTGCCTATGTGCAAAGTATTTAAACTAAAGTAATTCATTCTGAGAAAGTATTTTTTGTAATGTAATGTATAATGTAATTACAGTGTAATTTAAATAAAATATGTAAAAAAAAAATTCTAAAAATGTAGTAAATCAGTATTTTAAAAATTTATATAACAATTAATACATTTAAAAATTGTCATTTACAAAACCTTTGAAATTCACTGAAAAAACCGTAGGTTTCAGACATGTTATAGTTACAAATTAGCATTTAAAAAACCTTTGAAATTCACTGAAAAAACCATAGGTTTCAGGGACGTTATAGTTACAAATTAGCATTTAAAAAACCTTTGAAATTCACTGAAAAACCATAGGTTTTAGGGACAGTTATAGTTAGTTGGACATTGCACTCGTACAAAACCCGTGAAATTCCCCCGTTATAGTTAGTCCAGCTAACTATAACTCACGCCCCCGCAATGCACTGCTGATGACGTCACATATTACATCACTCATGACATGGTCAGTGACATCACTGATGACATCACTGATGACATCTCAAATGACATCACTGATGACATCACTGATGACATCATCCATGTGATAATTTCATGCATCTTCTCACACCCTAATATAACCTTTGATACACCCACTCTAAAGTACAGACTGCCATTCGCAAAACCATAGACACTCCAACACCAATAACTACATACCCACTCACTGATTCTTAGGTCTACACACACACATCCACTCACTCACCCGAACAGTCACTCATATTTACGGTCACTCAGTACAGGACTATCATATGCACTCATACTCCTATATAGACACTCAAACACCGCCACTCATCCATAGAGGTACTCACACACCTAGTCAGTCATGCAAATAATTAAACACACTACCATTTACTCACCTATACAGTTATACACACACCAGCTCACTTACTCATACAAATACTAGCACATTCTTACGCTCTTATACAATCACTGATACAAGCACACACTCATCCATACAGCCACTATCACAATCAGTCACTCTTGCTTATAGCTATTTATATACTCCAACACACATATATACTGCCTTTCACATATGTAGTTACTCACACATGTACCACTATGACATACATTCACTCACTAACACACTCTTACACACACTTACCCACCCATACAGTCTATCACAGATGCACTCTTGAAACCATCCACCCAGTGAATCACCCACTCACACATCTATGCACAGAGTCGCACACACCCCTCCCACACAAACACTCAGGCACCCATACAGATACTCACACAAGCATTCAATAACTCATATAGACACTCATGTAGCTATTCTCAAACACATGCAGCCACTTACAAAGCAACAGACAGACGGATACAGACATTCACCCAGTTTAGTCACTAACCCATGCATTCAGTAAGATACGTTAAATCACTCACTTATACAGTCAGTCACGCACCTACTAAATCATCCATACAGACACTTACACACCCACTCATTCTTCAATACGTCTTTTCCTATATATATTAAAAATATTTAAACTTTACAGAAACACACAGTCACTGGATGATGTCATCAGTGATGTCATCAGTGATGTCACTGACCATGTCATGAGTGATGTAATATGTGACGTCATCAGCAGTGCATTGCGGGGGCGTGAGTTATAGTTAGCTGGACTAACTATAACGGGGGAATTTCACGGGTTTTGTACGAGTGCAATGTCCAACTAACTATAACTGTCCCTAAAACCTATGGTTTTTTCAGTGAATATATATATACACACACACACACACCAAGGTGTATTAAAGAATGAGTGGGTGTATAAGTGTCTGGATGATTTGGTAGGTGCGTGACTGACTGTATAAGTGAGTGATGAAACGTGTCTTACTGAATGCATGGGTTAGTGACTAAACAGTGTGGATGTCTGTATCAGTCTGTCACTTGGTGTGTAAGCGGCTGCATGGGTTGGTGAGTAGCTACATAAGTGTCTATATGGGTTGATTGGTTGTCTGAGTATCTGTATGGGTACCTGAGTGTCTGTCTGTGTGGGTGGGTGGTGTGTGACTCTGTGCATATATGTGTGAGTGGGTGATTCACTGGGTGTATGGGTTCAAGAGTGCGTCTGTGAAGGGCTGTATGTGTGGGTTAGAGTGTGTATGGGTGGGTTGGTGAGTGAATTGATGTCTCAGTGGTACATGTGTGAGTAACTACATATGTGAAAGGCATTATATGTGCGTGTTGGAGTATATAAATGACTATATGTGAGAGTGAGTGATTGTGAGAGCGGCTGTTTGGATGAGTGTGTGCTTGTATCAGTGATTGTATATGAGAGTTAGTCTGTGTTAGTATCTGTATGAATTAGTGAGGTGGTGTGTGTGTGTGTATAAC
Organism: Calotriton arnoldi; assembly: GCA_963921515.1. Taxonomy (NCBI): domain Eukaryota; kingdom Metazoa; phylum Chordata; class Amphibia; order Caudata; family Salamandridae; genus Calotriton; species Calotriton arnoldi. Next base: position 572,995 of record CAWUFW010006122.1, on the reverse strand, counting down.
TGTATAGGTGAGTAAATGGGAGTGTGAATGATTCTTTGCATGATTGACTAGGTGTGTGAGTAACTATGGATGAGTGGTGATGTGTGAGTGTCTGTATAGGTGTATGAGTGCAAATGATAGTGCTGTATTGATAAGTGACTGCATGTATGAGTGACTGTATGGGTGAATGAGGGGATGTGTGTGTAGACCTAGGAATCAGTGAGTGGGTATGTAGTAACCGGTATTGGTGTGTCTATGGTTTCGAAAATGGTAGACTGTATTTTAGAGTGGGTGTATCAAAGGTTATATTAGGGTTTGAGGAGGTGCATCAGATTATCACGTGGATGATGTCATCAGTGAAGTCATTTGAGATGTCATCAGTGATGTCACTGACCATGTCATGAATGATGTAATATGTGACGTCATCAGCAGTGCATTGCAGGGGCGCGAGTTATAGTTAGCTCAGCTAACTATAACGGCTCAATTTCTCTGGTTTTGTACGAGTGAAATGTCCAACTAACTATAACGTCCATGAAACCTATGTTTTTTTCAGGGAATTTCTAAGGTTTTTTAAATGCTAATTTCTAACTATAACGTCCCTGAAATCTATGTTTTTTTTAGTGAATTTCAAAGGTTTTTTAAATGCTAATTTCGAACTATGCCTACAGAGGTAGGACATGTGAAGAAAGAGGAACAAAGGCACAGAAAGAAGCAAGAAAAATGCAGAAAGAGGCAACGAAGTCCAGAAAGACGAAGAAAAGTGCAGGAAGAAGCAAGAGATGTGCACAAAGAACCAATAGAGGAGCAGAAAGAGGCTTTGTTGCAAAGTCATCCTGTGCCCCCAACTTTTTTCTGACGGGTACTGGTGGGAACTGACTCTGACTAACCAGGCCTAGAGCCAGTGCTATGCTAAAAGACACTTGGAATACAGTGAAAACACATACATAGACTAGGGAACACTATGCGTTGGGGTACCCCTGTGATTGGCATGACCTCCTCTGTAAGGCCCTAGTAAATAATAGGGCAGGGGGATTAAAACTACCTCTAAGTCAGAGGTGCAGAAAGATGCTTCTTTAAGTAGTAGTCACGTTTGCAGAGTGGTGGAGAAAGGGTGCTGGGCCTCCGACCAGCGCTCAGCAATTTCGCTGCGTAGGACTTACAGGAGGTACCAGGAGGGCTTCTTGGCCCCCAAACTCCCTCCGGAGTAAATTGTCTTCATCCCCCATCCCGTAGTCTGCCAGGAGGCATGTTTGCAGAGTGGTGGAGAAAGGGGGGCATGGCCTCCGAAGACGTCTTAGCAATCACACAGTGTGGGACTTACTGGAGGTAGCAAGAGGGGTAGTTGGCCCCCAAGGACATCCTTGGGGGCCAACTACCCCTCCTATTACCTCCAGTAAGTCCCACACAGCAGCATTAAGTACTCGTAGCAGGCCACGCCCCCTTTGCCCACCACTCTACAAACGCACTCCCTGGCGCGCTCTTGGATGGGGATTGAAGTCCCCTTCGCTGCTGGGGGTCCTTTAGGGGGCAACTAGCCTACCTCTTACCTCCAGTAAGCCCCAGGCAGTGGGATTGCTGAGAGGTAGACAAAGGCCACGCCCCCTTTCTCCACCACTCTGCAAATGGCCCCCTGGCGCGTTGTTAGTTGGGGAATTAATTCCCCTTGAATACTGAGGGTCCCTGGGGGCCAACTAGCCCACCAGGTACCTCCAGGAAGCGCCACACAGCTGGATTGCAGAGAGGTGGTCCGAGGCCACGCCCCCTTTTTACACCACTCTGCAAACGCGCATCTTGGCGCACTGGTGCTCGGGGGATGAAGTCCACTTGTGTCCTGAGGTCCTCAGGACACAAGAGGACCTCATCGCCCCACCAGCAGTGGGCCAAGAGGCGCGTTTGCAGAGTGGTGTAAAAAGTGGCGTGGCCTCGGACAACCTCTCTGCAACGCAGCTCTGTGGCGCATATTGGAGGTACCTAGTGGGCTAGATGGCCCCCAGGGACACTTAGTAATCAAGGGGAATTAATTCCACAACTAACAACGCGCCAGGGGGGGCGTTTGCAGAGTGGTGGAGAAAGGGGGCGTGGCCTCCAGCGAGATGCCAGCTTTTATTTTTTTTTACAAGGGGGGCTGTGTGGCCCCCCTTCTTTTACATGTTTGGGGCTCCGGGGACCCCATCCCCCAGGGCCTGACCCCTTTATCTAAATTTTTAAATCGGGAAGGGGGCCGCATGGCCCCCCTCCTGAGGCCATTTTCGGCCCCGGGGACCCCATCCCCCGGGGCATGGCCAAACTTTTTTAAACTTTAAATCTTTATTTATTTGGAGGGGGGCCGCATTGCCCCCCTCAGGCCAATTATGGCCCCGGGGACCCCATCCCCCGGGGCCGTCCTTTTCGTTTTGTTTTTAAAAAAAAATGTTTTTATTAGAGGGGAGAGGGGGCCGCGTGGCCCTCCTCCCGGGCCACTTCTGGCCCCGGGGACCCCATCCCCCGGGGCCTGTCCTCTGTGATAGGGACCGTGGGGGGAGCCCCAATGCCCCCACGGTCCCGCCGGGCTCCCCGCCTCCTGCGGGAGCCGGCATTGCTTTTGCACAAGAGGAGCTGCTGACATCTCCCCTTGTGCAAAAGCAATTCTGCTTTGGTTTTTGGAAGCGAGAGCAGGTTTCCTGCTCTCGCTTCCAAAAATCAAAGCAGAGTTTGCTATGACAGGGTGGGAGCCGTGCTCCCGCCCTGTCATAGCAAACAGCAATGTCCCGGGGGTGGGCACCCCGGGACATTGCAGGAGCCGGCCCTGGGGGGTGGCGGTCCCCAGGGCCATCAAGGGCTCCAGGAGAGGGGGGCCACGCGGCCCCCCTCCCTTCATTTACATAGCCGCGGGGAGGTGCTGGTCCCCGGGGCCGGGGGTCGGTAACGGACCCCCATATTATTATAATCAATGCCCCGGGGAGGTGGTGGTCCCCGGGGTAGTGTGGGGGATTATTTTTAAAGCCCCAGGGAGGTGGCGGTCCCTGGGGCTTGGGGGGGGCCCGTGAGGCCCCCCCACCCTAATTTGAAGAAAGCCCCGGGGAGGTGGCGGTCCCCGGGGCCCCCCACCCTTATTGCTTTATGCCCCGGGTGGTGGAGGTTCCCGGGGCTGCGGGGGGGGGCGCGTTCCCCCCCGCACATAATAAATTAAGCCCCTATGGAAACTAGGTTCTAACTATAACTACGTACTGGCGACCGCCAGTAGGTAATATATATATCCTCCGTCTCTTGGCTCCGTTGGTTGGGTAATTTGGCACTCTGCGACGGTGCGGAACCCCGCGGTTGAGCCCAACCGCTTTCTATTCACCTCCAATCCTTCCTTTCAAAAGGACAAACGGGTCGCACTTGCGAAGGTTTTTTCCATTTTTTATTTTCTTTTCTCCTTGCTCAGGGTGAAAGGCCACAGATCTACGCGTTTCGGTCTTACAAGCAGACCTTGGTCACGATATATATATATATATGTTATGCATTCCCTTTGTGTCCACAAGTGGGCAGCAAAGACAAATGGAAGAAAGTCTGGCTATCCTCCATCAACTTCGCAGAGTAATGTCTCTGGTGATTTTTATTTGAGCGCCATCCTGTAGGGGAAATGCCACGGACAAGACCTGTTCCCTCATTCCCAAATGTTGCTGTTGGCTGAGTACCAGAAGAGGGAAGCAGAGCTAGATATTAAAGAGTTTCTTACAACTAGCTGATTGGGCTTTATTGGCACATCCAGAAAACTTTTTTACGGGTTACTACATTGTATCCCATCCTGGCAACACAACCTATTGGTGCTCAAATAAGAATTCCTACTAATGGTTCGTAAATTGTGCTCTTATCTCTAGATTTTTTTTTTATATACCACCTTCTGAGTTTTCCCTGCTTGAAGCATTCTTATCACAGTCGACTGTTGTCCTTACTACTGTCTGTCAGGATTAGTAATGGAAATACGTCTATTGGTTGCCAAACTGTTAATGTGGGAGAGTAATATTCGCCAAGACATCATCCACAAATGTTTCCCCCGAAAATTCTCTTGCAACTTTGGCATCCATAGAAAACACAGGTTCTATTTTCAAATACTCCCTCTGTTAGTAACGTGGTCTCTCGACAGCTGGCTCACAATAGATTGCAAAAAGAACAATTGATGGACAGAATGCTGCACAATGGCAAACATTCACCCCAGTACAGAGATCTGGGCCTAAATGAATCGTTTTTTTGCTCCCCATGCCATTCCAGTTCAGACCCAGCCACGAACATATTTAACAAAAGGCTGTTGGAATGTGAGGTACCGTAGTGTTCTTTAGTCATTTGGCCGTGTTTTAAAACGTTAAATAAAGTCATCTTTTTGGAAGGGTACCTCACATTCCATCAAACTTTTGTTAAATCTGTTCGTGGCCACAATATGGGAGTGCTGCCTAAATGGATCAGACTAGACCCCGAGTATTCCTGTAAAGTGTTGACTTGCAAATTACAGGGGATCATAGTCATAACTGATGTTCAAGCCCAGGAAGTGTCCATACAGCATACATTTTTACAGTGACTTGTTTTCATGGTGGAGGGCGTCTAATTCTTGATGGACTGGACTGTTTACTTAAACATTGCCAATACCTTGGTGACTGCCCTAAGTCAGTTAAAGATGTAATATGCCTCTGTAGGTGGGGTAGGTGGCTTGATTCTCTGAAGGGATGATGCCAGCTGAGAGGATTTGGGTGCCCGTTTCTGGTTCGAGTCGAAACCCAGGTTAACACCTTGGATGCCTCTTTGGTGTTGAGTAGTTTGCCAGGCCCAGATTCTTTCCGTGACGTCTTGAATTTAGGTGGCTCTTGCTCTGACTGGGTGAAATTGCGACCCCTTGGTTCCTCAACCTGCCCGACCTGCCGCTTGTGATGGACCTGGTTATGATTGCTCCACGGATGTCTTCTGGGAGAAGAGATAGGGGGTACCCTGACTGGACATGCTCCTCGGCGCAAAAGAACACCTACAACAGCTAACTAGCATTGTTCGCCTAAAGAACTGGAAAGAAAGGATGGGTGAGATGTTGATAGGGGGTGGATTTCAACCCAGAGATTGCGGTCCCGATTCCCGAAGGCCCACTAAGGGCGCTTGTCTTGTTTTATCAATGGGGGCACCGGTAAGGTGTTTGAGGGCAGTTTGTGCCCCGTCTATTTACATGCATGACATGTCACATTGAACCCGTATTTCTATGTTGTTGTAGGTGGAAGGCGGCGAGTCGCGTTCCGGGAGCAGTTTATCCCTGGCGAGGGTGCGGGCACCCACCGACGTCACGAACGGCACCAGCAAGACGGCCACGTCCACGTCCACGTCCACCTCGAGCTCCGCTCACGGCAAGACGCAGCGCAGCTCTTCCACCTACCACCGTCAGCGGAGACACAGTGACTTCTGTGAGTAGCACTTACCTCTGCGCGCTGTGAAGTCTCTCAAAACTAATCTTAAGTCTCACGCTTTGATTTTAGTGCCAATACTCCTTTTTCCCCAGCAGTCGTGCTTTATACAAATATTTAAATTAGTCGATAGTTCACAGTGAGTTGCTCAAATGATTTGGCCACAGTTGTGTTAGGAACACGTAAGCAAAACATTCCGCACAGCCAGTTGAACACAAACTAAAGGGTGAAATGTTTGGAACGTTTAACATGATTGAGCATGTACTGCTGTAGGTCACATGCTCTGCATGCTCCTGCCACCTAGTGTTGGGCGCAGACATTGCAAGCTGTTTTTCTTTATGAAATGCAACAACACCTTGCTTGCTCTAACGATACCAAGAACATTATTCTGCATTGGCTCAGGGCACCCGTGAGCATGGAAATAAATGCCTCTGCATCAGTACCGTAATCAACCTCTTTTTACATTTTCAGTGATTTCTGATCCTTCGGGAGGTCTGAGGGCATGAGAGAACTATTTTCAACATCGATAAGCCTTGTGATTTTTGTTTGACTGGATGTTAATGTATAGCTTATCTATATGGTGATCAGGCCTGCATTCTTTTTCTTTTGTTGTTGATTTATTTGACAGCACATCTGTTAAAACCAGAAAGGCACAAAATTTCAGCAGCGCTTAAAAATCCTAAGCTCTGATAGTGAAACGTTTGTACTCCCCAGCCAAAACCAATCAGCGGAATCCAGTCACATTATACTTTCCGCTAGCAGGAGCTTATGAATTGAAGTGTACCAGTGAAAAGAGGTCTTGGCTGAGTAAAGAAAATGAAGAGTCCAAAGATAAAGAGCATGATGAAAGGTTGTAGGCACGAGGTCAACCACCGAGGCTAGTTATAGGTTTCAGTGTGATTTCTATGGATCGACAGACAAATGTGTAGTCTACGGAGCCGACCAGGCCAGAAATGCTTCTCCATGTTTAAAACACTCCATCACACTTGACTTAAGGGATCCTGTGAGGTATGCCTTTAAAAGTGATATCTGAGAGTAGCATCCCACTGGCCACAGAGTCTGACCCTCACTGTTGTTTTTGCATTTGTCACCCCGAGTGGGACGGGTATGCCCAGACGTGGGTCCTGTGCTCTCCATGCCACTGGAATCAAGCTATCCTGGCTGAAGAGGGGTGAAACCCCGAAACCGGTTCTAGGATGCTTGTTTCCAGTCCAGGGAGGACCTGGCTTGGCAGTTGGGGCTGGACTGTTCCCATGAGGCACAGGGTCAAGACTGATTTGCATATGGCTGGGTTCAAGCTGGAATGGCATGGTGAGCAAAAAAACGATGGATTTAGGCCCAGATCTCTGTACTGGGGTGAATGTATGACATTGTTCTGCATTCTGTCCATCAACTGTTGTTTTTGCATTTGTCACCCCGAGTGGGACGGGTATGCCCAGACGTTGGTCCCGTGCTCTCTATGCCACTGGAATCAAGCTATCCCGGCTGAAGAGGGGTGAAACCCCGAAACCGGTCCTAGGATGCTTGTTTCCAGTCCAGGGAGGACCTGGCTTGGCAGTTCGGGCTGGACTGTTCCCATGAGGCACAGGGTCAAGACTGATTTGCATATGGCTGGGTTCAAGCTGCAATGGCATGGTGAGCAAAAAAACGATGGATTTAGGCCCAGATCTCTGTACTGGGGTGAATGTCTGACATTGTTCTGCATTCTGTCCATCAACAGTTTTTTTTGCATTTGTCACCCCGAGTGGGACGGGTATGCCCAGACGTGGGTCCCGTGCTCTTCATGCCACTGGAATCAAGCTATCCTGGCTGAAGAGGGGTGAAACTCCGAAACCGGTCCTAGGATGCTTGTTTCCAGTCCAGGAAGGACCTGGCTTGCAAGTTTGGGCTGGACTGTTCCCATGAGGCACAGGGTCAAGACTGATTTGCATATGGCTGGGTTCAAGCTGGAATGGCATGGTGAGCAAAAAACCGATGGATTTAGGCCCAGATGTCTGTACTGGGGTGAATGTATGACATTGTTCTGCATTCTGTCCATCAACTGTTGTTTTTGCCTCAGTAAATGTTACCTGGGACCAGAGGCGCAACTAGAGCCAAATTTCGGGGGGGCTACTAAAAATTTCGGGGGGGGGGGGCTGACTCTTCCAGCAATATGCAGAGTGGAGATGCAGGGGCTCTAAGAAGGAGTGAAAACACAACAAATCCTCGTTAACAAGTTAATGGTCTTTTAAAGACCTGTGAAGTACTCGGGTGCGGCTGCACTAAGACGGTCGCCAGCCCTGGAAGCTGTCGCAGCCCGGGCTGACACACACGACGGGGGGGGGGGGCTGAAGCCCTTTGAGCCCAATGGGCGTTGCGCGCCTGCCTGGGACGTATATTATATAGTTGAGCAGCGTGAGAAGGGACACATTTAAGCCCCCTCTACAATAAAAGTCACAGGAATGCCTAGATTACCAATTGTTTTCAAGGGTGGTTAAAAAATCAACAAACTTTCATCTCCCCCCGAAGCTCCCACCCATTTGTTCTTTTGACTCTACCTCCTGCAGTGAGCGACATGTAGTTCAATCATCGTAAGAGGGACCCTGGAACATAAGTTCCTTGAAAACGTTATGGGCCAGGGAAGTTAGGCAGTCTTGATGTAGAATCTCCACCTTTGGGGACGTCAGAGCCTCACTATTCAGAACCTTGGATTTCTGTTCGGGATCGTCCCAATTCGAGAGACAAATCTCCTTCCTGGAGATGCAAATTCCTGTTCTGTCTGGGGAACAGAAGCCACTGGTACCTATCCATAAAAGCTCTAGTCTCCAGATCTGTGCCATCTCTCATGGCATTCAGTTTCAATAGAGATCCGTTGCTTCTGCTGAGAACACTGCTTTTTTGGGTTCTGAGAGTCAGGACTACAAATGTCTGTTTGCACCAGATCCTCTTAAACGTCTGACATGATGTGCAACTGCAAAAAGTTGCACAGTTGTAAGGAGTGGCCATGAGCTGCAGCTGCCAGTGGCCTAATTTTTACTCCCAGTCTGTTCCATGCTCTTAAAAGGCAACTGGGAATTTCACTTCGAACAGGAGTCCCATCATTTTTTGCCTGGCACAATCTAGAAGACCTCTTCACTGCAGAACAATCATCCAGGTTCATAGAGAGTATATTGTTGCAAGCTGGTACTATAGAATATTTTTTTTTAACTGCTTGTATTATTAGTAGTTGCAGTAGTTGCAGTTAAAGAGCAGCATTTTATATACATGGTGAAACTAGAGTAATCACAGTTAAAGGGCTTTCCCTTTGTCAGTTCAGGGTCATGCCTGTACCTTCTAGGGCCTGTACTTCATGGCAATCCTGTATCTAGTCCCTGTGCAAGGTTCCAGTCGGAAGTTTGAGCCACACTCCCTCAAGCATTGGACATACCCAAGCCTTTTCCCACAAACCCCACATCTATTCCCATTTTTGGTGTCATCCATGACTTTTATAAACCACTTTATCCATGCCTATGCACCATCCGCCCCTCATAGCCATTCATCAGTGTGTATGTTTAGTGTATTAGAACACAAACAAGATGGGGGAGGGTCCAAGGGAATTAGTTTAAAGACCAGTGAGGAGAATATCCCCTAATCAATTAATCATAACACAAAAACAACCTCAGGTCTATGTTAGCACACAAGAAACTCACATCAGACAGTGTACATAGAAAGTAGAAGGACTGGAGTCACTCATAATCTCCCCTATGAAGGAGGGGGAAGAAATCCCTTTAAGGACGAAAACCCTCACCCACCATAGGTGGCATGCTTCATCATATGGGTTTCTCCTCCCAGTAGGAAACCTAGTCCTACTGAGGGCTACAACTCCCTCATTGTGAGGTAGGAGCTCAGGGATGTTTTGATAAGATGTTCAAAAACTATCTAGGATGCTAAAATCCCATATGTAAATTATGAATGTGATGAGGGTGCAGCGCAATAAAACGTAATGGTGAAAGTGTACCGTGGTGAGGTAAAACTACCTAATGATTGCAAAAAAACTTTTATTAACTTGCCATCACTGGTAGGATTAAAAAATACAGAGTAGTATTAATTTGAAACTACTCAATGAATATAGGTCGACATGTTTCAGCCTTCAAATGATCAATAGTATATCCAGGCTTTCTTCAGGACCAAGATGAACAAATGTTACGGCTGCTAAAACAAAAATAGTGAAAAAGATAATACAACACCAGTAATCCTGTATGTTGATGTCAGGTATCACTGGGAATATCCATATGGTTAGGATAAGTAACCACACCTCTACCTGGCAACAGCTCAGGGGAAGGGGGCCCCGCTCTCTCCGTCGGTACCCCGTCGCGGTACAAAAGCTGCGACCGGAGGTGAGGACTAGGTTTCCTACTGGGAGGAGAAACCCATATGATGAAGCATGCCACCTATGGTGGGTGAGGGTTTTCGTCCTTAAAGGGATTTCTTCCCCCTCCTTCATAGGGGAGATTATGAGTGACTCCAGTCCTTCTACTTTCTATGTACACTGTCTGATGTGAGTTTCTTGTGTGCTAACATAGACCTGAGGTTGTTTTTGTGTTATGTTTAGTGTATTGCCATAGTTGTTCTGCAGTCTTATGCTTAGCCAGCATTATTGAAAGGGTACAGGATGTCTTTTTATTTCTGTTTAGGTCTTCTTCACCCAGTACCCCTAGGACAGCAAGCTGTCTGCTAGGTGCCCATTGTACTAGGACGCCTATCAGGTCACTGAGCACCGTAAATGTTTGAACCGTTTCACACTTCCTTGTGTTTACTTCAAGTTTGCGCCTAATAAAGGTCGGTGTCTCAGTCAACCCATCTTGAATAATTTTGATCTAGGATAATACATCCTCTGCGACCTCTTTAGCTGTGCTAGTGTTAAATTAGACAGAATAGCCATCTCACCAGGGTGAGCAACAGCATCTACAGATTCCCAAGGCTCAATTTCCCCCAGGTCCCCCACACATTTGTCTCTCAGGTGTCCCATCATATCTTTCATATTGACATGTAATAGTGCCATGGATTTGAGATGTGGCCCCTTTCATTAGTTCCTGCATAAGGATTTTTGTCTCTTGTATGGTGTCCCAGTCCAGTTCCTGGCTATTAAGTACACATTGAACACAGAAGTGTCTACACTGTTCCGAGTTTGTTATTTCAGACTTCTACAATTCTAGAACAACTTTCAGCCTGGCCCCATCGATCATATCGCCCAATTTTGAAATTCCAGTCAGGCCCCAAGGTCTACGTTTGTTAAGTTCATAACGTACTGAAGTACATTACAAGACCCAAGTGGGGGTTCTCTTGTCACATTATCCTTCCAGCCCACAAACCTTGTTGATATCGTAGCCGCTAGTATCTCCAAAGTTGCTGGGAATCATTTATCCTAATTCCCGCCTTGATACAATTAATGTTGCTATGTTCTTGATCGTCTAGCCAAATTAATTTTCTTCCATAGATGAATATTTCGACTCGACTACTAAAAGCTGCGAGGCCCAATAATAACCTCTCAGATGAAATACTCCCTATCATAAACTGGTCAACACTGTATAGGTAAATTAATTCTGGAGGGTTTTATACCCCTTAATAGGCTACTTACAGTGTCATTGCCTTCTCAAAACACGATTCAGGGAAGCATCTGAAATGTGATATCCTGTAGAATATATTGGAAGAAGAGACCGTTATAAACAGTGCCAGAAGTAGACTCCTATGATGAACATGATCCCTAATCCATGAATACGCACCTCCAGTGTTTTTCTTTGACAAAAAAGTAATAGAATTATTTTCAGACTACCCTGTTTGTTTGTGCTAGTTTCGATATGTCAGTTTCTCCAACCAAAAGCGTATTTTCGTCCTTGCCCCCCCTCCCAAAACTGACCAAAGTTAATAGTCCATTTTATATACTCAATATTCCTATTTTTAGTAGATCCTTTTTCCTAGGCAGTGATTTGTGTATGACTGTAGTGTTTTGGGATACTTTTTGTCGCATTACTATATGTGGTTCCCAGCCCTGAAGGAGCAATGGTAGAATGTATAGGAGTTGAAGAAAGGAGTTTTTGGCCACTTCAGTGCTGTGCAGAAGGGACCTGAGGGGAGATCTGTGCACCGCCTACCGCGCTGAGGAGAGCAGAGGGGAGAGCTGCTTCACGTAGTATTGCTGGGGAGTGGACTACAACTCCCATCTCCCCCTGACATCACTTCCGGTTCCCTGATTCCACCTCCCAGGACCTTCAAAAGCGCGCTGCGCGCCCAAGTTTGTGTTCACGTTTTTGGCCACTTCACTGCTGTGCAGAAGGGAACTGAGGGAAGACCTGTGCACTGCCTACCGCGCTGAGAAGAGCCGAGGGGAGAGCTGCTTCACAGAGTATTGCTGGGGAGTGGACTACAACTCCCATCTCCCCCTGACATCACTTCCGGTTCCCTGATTCCGCCTCCCAAACCTCCCAGGACCTTCAAAAGTGCGCTGCGCGCCCGCGTCGCAGGGCGCGCCCGGGCCAGGCCCGTCCACGCCCGTCGGAGCCCAGAAGAGGCTGGGCCATTTCTCTAACTCCTGCTACCTGGGGATTTTTAAACAAGGATTGTGAACTGCCTCAAGCAACTGTCGGTGAAGCGGATACCAAAAGATGGGTTAGCGCAAAGCTCCAGTGCAAGCTATGGGGGGTGAAATAGTCAACACTCTTGACTCTTTCTTAGTTAGGGGCGCAAACGTGATATCACATGAAATTGAGCTTACAGAGCGTCGTCTCTCCTTGGAGGAAGGGAGGAGAAATGGCCCGCTGTTACAATCCCCTTTACCCCCCAGACCCCATTGGCCGAGGCTGAACTTACCGCTACCCCAAACTGTCCCGCAGCTGTGACTTTGTCGGTTCCATCCCAAGCGGACTCTCCTGTGTCTGAGTCTGCAATTGCCCCAGTGGTTAAGAGGAAGTGCAATGCAGGGAAACAGCAACCCAAAACAACAAGGATGACAAGAGCAAGGAAAACTGCTCAAGACGCATTGGTATTGACAGCGCGTCCTGTGGAAAGAGACCCCATGACTGGAATATGTGAGGATATGGTTTCAAAATTGGAACAGATGGTTCGCTCCCTACTGAAGCCCCTAAATTGTAGATTGGGGAAAATTGAGGAAAAAATAGAGATCCTCATTAATGGGCGCTCTTCTAGTACATGTGGACTTCCTACTTGTTGGCCCCACCGTCTTGTAGTAGAATGCGCCCCATGATCCTTGGGGGTTCCAGCAGGGGGTCCAGATGGGAGGGACAAAAACTTAAGGCAGGCAAACCAGGTCAATTGCCCAGACACTATGATATTACCCACAATCCCTCAGCATATTCCCTCCTCCCCACCGCTGCCACAGCTGACAAGCACAACCCACACTAATCGGGGACAAAATAAAATCCCCACTCGGGCCTCCCAGGCCAATGCACAAACAATGGGAGGAAGAGAAGGGCGGGGCCGGGAAGCAACCTCGATCTTGGAGTCTCAACCGGTAGGAATAAGCCAGCTACACACACTAGACCTCCCCCCAGCAGCGCTCCTTTACGTTTTAGTCTTGGCCAACGTGCCCCTGTTAAGCATGGACCAAAGGGACTCCACGGTCCAGTTAATGAATAAAGCTTTACACTGGTTCAGCAGTCAGCTCAAAGGCCATGGTCTGTGGGGCACTAGTCTGGATAAGCATATTATAATGGCCAGGAGGGTTTGATGGGTGGGGCCCTCTGCCAAAGACACTAATGGTGACTGTGTTGTTGACAACTTTAACAAGCATGTTGTAAGAAGCCTGCTGAGAGCCTCTACAAACGCCCCTTTGCTCTCTACACAGATTTCTGTTTTTCCTGTGGCAGAAGTTTACAGACCCATATTATGCCCACCTCGCCACAGTCTGAGACCTTTAAACAATCATTCATGCCCCCCTTTGTTGCCATCATGGGATCCCCCTAGCCCCTATCGACTGAGGACAAGGCTTGAGTTAGCAAATCGACTCGCTCCCCTGTATTACCTCGAGCCTGTGACTGACTACCCCTGGGGGATGCAGAAGGTATTTCAAGCTCCGCTAGTGACCCCCCACACATTCCACTTGCACAGATCTCCGGGTATCGGACCAAACCTCCTAGGGGGACAGCAAATGACATTTTACTTAGTAGTAATGCTCTACCAAGCAACTCAGAAGCACTGTCCCCAGTAAATTGGACGGCTCAACAAAAAAGGGGGATATATTTAGCCACCTGGAATGTGGCAGGTCTTGCATCAAAGATGGCCAAGGCGGAGTGGTTAGCCCTATGGCAGGATTGAGATATCATATGTTTTCAGGAGACATGGGCTTTGGACCCAATATTCATAAATGGTTACCGAACCTACCAAACCTACGCAGTCCCCCCCCCCCCCCTTCCCTGGCAGGAAGACCTAAAGGAGGTTTAGTAACCCTTATCTTGAACACATTACCGATTTAGTTCGCTAAATTTGAAAACTATTCCTCGTATTTCCATCTCATAGCTTTTGAAGGAGGTCGCCATCAGTGCTGGATACTAATAAATTACTATAAAACAACAATTTTGGTGGCAGTATGGCGGTTGTTATAGATTCATTAGAAAAAGAACTGGAGAAATTCACAAGGTCTCTGCTGTGCAAAGAACTGAACATCATATGGCTAGGCGATTTTTAACTCCCAACCATGCCCCAACACATTGGGAACGGTTTGTGGCATGGTTGATATGGAGGGAGACCCACTAGTCCACTTCACGCACCATGATTATGGGAACGCTCTAAATAGGTTCTTAGCATCGAAGAGTTTGGAAGTGTACAACAAAGTAGACGCAGGAGGTTTGGAAAAAAACCCTTTTCCGGGGCGATTCCAATTCTATATTAGATTTTATAGTTGCATCCACCAACTGTCGGGGACTTATTTATCATACAGATACTATATTGTCAAATTTTAGTGACCACGCAGCATTATTCCTTGAGCTTTTTGGTGTTGAAACCTCCCCACGCCACACGGCCAATTCTGGCCAGGCTAAATGGATTTCAGCTGAAATGGGATAACACAGACGAGAACAAAATCATTCTGCAAGTTATAACCAATAAACTGAATCTGGTCTTAAACTGTTTAGACCTGGACACTGCATCAGCTATTTTAATAATTTTTTTGATAGAAATACTTCTGGAGATCAAATCTGCCTGGACTCGGCGTAAAACGAATAGGGAAAGACTCGAAACACGATTGTTCGATGAGACTTGCACCCGGGCCCTAAAGGACCTTCGTGGGGCCTTGAAGGCATCACCTAGAAATCAATCACAGATCAAGGATCTGTAACTGGTGTATAAGAAAGCGCGGAAAAACCGGGAAGACGAGTTAAAAGAAGAGGCATGGGAAAATCTGGCTAAGGCTGCATCCCTAAATAGGAGCAGGGATTTCTGGAAGATAGTAAATGCCCCCTTCTTTAAGAAGGAACAGGAAAAACTACTAGATAATCATGTGGACGAAGACACATGGGTGGCGCATATCAAAACGATTTTTGGGAGCGAGACTCCACCAGGAGTTGAACCGCTCAATCGCTCAGAGACCTCCCTTAAGCCTATAACTTTTAACCTGGAGGAAATAAAACTTGCTCTCGCTAAATGTAGTCGCGCCAAAGCACCAGGACCGGATGGGGCCCTGATCGACTTTTTTCTAGAACATCAAGATCGATGGGCCCCCTTGTTAACTTTCATATTCAATGAAATCTCTAAGAGAGGCCCGCCCCCATCATGGAGAACAAGTATTATAGTCCCAATTTACAAAAAAGGGGACAAATCCAGCCCCCAGAACTATCGTCCCATCTCTCTTCTGGACTCCACCGCCAAACTCCTGGGGCGGGTATGTCCTGATGCCATCTCGATATGGATTCCAGAAGGGCAGAGACCAGTGCCTCAATGGCTTTTGACTGCGTAGCTCATCCAAAATTATGAGCAACCATGGCTGCGATGGGCATAGATATCAGGCTGATTACCTTGATATGCCAAATGTACTCACAGGCGACGGCCTCTGTCCTCTACGGAAGGGACGGGGAATGTACTAGACCTTTTAAGATCATGAGAGGAGCCAGGCAGGGCTGCGTCCTCGCCCCATTTTTATTTTCACTTTACACAAATAGGGTGGAAGCTGCCCTGAAAAGGTGTACGCCTGATGTTCCTTCTTCCCCTCAGGTCCATTACCAATCCTGGCCTATGCGGACGACGCCGTCCTGATAGCTAGGACAGGTGTAGCACTTCAACGCCTAATTGACACCAACCTGAGTTTCATGTCATCCATGGATCTTAAAGTAAACAAGTCAAAAACCTTTATTTTAGTGTCAGGACTACCTCCCCCTAAAAATATTCCATTGTTCCATATTGGGACTCGTAAACTAGCTGTGGCGGAGACCTTTTCATATTTAGGAGTTGTTTTCAACACCAAACAAACCTGGTCACACATGGTGGGTAGTAGGGCCCAAACAATGGAGCGCACTATGGCGGCTATTTCCAGCTTCACTACAAAACTAGGCTCAAAGCCCCTAATAACAATAAAAAAGATCTACAATTCAAAACGATCTCAGCAACGACATATGGGGCAGGGGTCTGGGGCATAGTACCAACGGATTCCCTACAGACGTTAGAGAACAGGTTTTTCAAGAGGATTGCCTCGCTCCCTCCCTCATTCTCAAACTATGTCACTCACTTAGAGCTGGATTTGCCCTATGTGTCCGACATAGCGAGAGTGGCCCCGATCATGATGTGGCATTCAATATGGAATAGGGACACAGTGGATCTAAATCAGACCATCATACAAAACTGCCTTTCACTGGACAAGGCACATAAAATCCCCTGGATGGAGTACGTTAAATCAACCTTGTACATGCTTGGAGTCCCAGAATTGTATGTAGATCCCAGCTCATGCTCTAGGTTCCCAAAATAGAGACTAAAGGCATTATTCTTGGCAAAGTTAGCCTATGAAAGAAAGGAATGCCAGAAGTTAAAAACAACAGTAAAAATGTATTACTTGATTCCATCGCTAACAGAGGGTGACTATTCGTATTTGGATGCGATAAGGAACCTGCACCACAGGTTTATCCTTTTACGGTTCCGCTTAAACCTAATTCCTCTAATGTTGGGCTTCCCTTTAAAAAAGTATGCCTTTAGTGACCTGACTACTTGCCCATGCGATAATCTATCTGCCCAGTCTGACCTCCACCTCTTCTTCTTTTGTCATTTCTACAAGGAACAGAGAGCCAAATATATTACACCTCTTTTAAGGCGGCATTATTTTAAGCAGTGCCGTGTCGCCCTGTTCTACATGAAGAAGCTTCATGACCCTTTTGTATGCTTCTGCGTAGCTTCATTCCTTTGGGCCTGTAAGCGAAGGAGACACTTGCTAGAATTGGAAACGTCTGCTAATTCTTAGCCTCATACTCACTTTCTCTCTCGAAAATAATATGAAATCTATTTGGAACAGGTTCAAAGAGATATAGGATCTGTATAATATATGCAATATTCTTAAATGGTTTTATAATTTGCATAGGCCGTTTCTTTTTACCTAAATTAATCTGTTTTAATTCTTTTTTTTTTTTAACCTATGCATTTATTGTGGTAATCGGGAACCAGCAGTCTTGCATTTGACCTCCTATTGTGTCCATTGTACAAACTAAAGACATTGAATTGCGTACTTTGCACAGCCCAACCTTATACCCCTACTGTTCCGGGGTTTTAACTTGCATATTGCATCTTATTATTTTAATTGACAGCTTTTAGTAACTTTATCGTATTATACTGTATTGAGAATAATGATATTGTTTTCTTTTAACATGTACACTTTGATCTATGTTTTCAAATTGGATCGAATAAAGTTTATGAAACTGAACTGAGTATTAACTATGCCTGAAACAGCAGTGCAACAAAAACTGTTCTGCTTTGGGTTGTTTCTGTTTAGCAATTAAATATTTATATTGTATTTTGTGTGAATATGCATTATGTAAAATACAAAAAGTAGACTCTTTTTTGAAAACCTGTACATACAGATACCTGCTGTGGTACTCAAGAAGATAGTTCACATACTAGGAGTGTATATAGTATTGTGTTTTGAAAATTCTTTGCATAAACCCGTTGTCTCTGCTAGGTGGCCCGTCCCCACTGCCCATGCACCCAAAGCGAAGCCCAACCAGCACAGGGGATGGAGAGCTCAAAGAGGAGCGCATGCCTTCACGCAAAACCAGCTGCAGCGTAGTGGGGAGTGCCCGCGGTATCCCACCATCCAGCCCCATGGTGAGCAGTGCCAACAACCCCAACAAATCTGAGATCCCTGACAGGAGAAAGGAGAGCGCCGCCAATACGGTAAGAATGACAGTGTAGCACAAGAGTACTCTGGGATGCATTTGAGGTAGAAAGAATCAGATAAATAGCCATGGAAGATGGAGGAGTTTAACAAAATAGAAGTCAAGATTGCACTGGAGTAAATTAGATTGACAGACAAGAACCTGTCTGTCTTTTGCTCATGAGCAAATTAAGTTGTGCAAAATTAATGCAATCTATGCACATAAAACTGTGTTGTGTCCTTGCACGTGAATGCTGCGTATCGAGTGTTTGGGATTGGATGATATTATGTGCAAGGTACTAGGAGTTCAGATAGTTGAACAAAAACTATAGGGCACTCGGGCGATAGAGTGTTGCAGGAGATTACGATTGGAGAAGTTTTGGCTCGGAATTGAGTGCAAGAAATTTACTTCTTGGAGTTTAGTGTAGATGACAGGAGACTGAATACATGAGATTAGAGGGCCAATATATATAATGTCAAAAAGTTGAGGCTTGGGAATGAGAGTGGTAAATGTAAGGTTTAAGACTTAGAATTGAATGCAAGCCAATCAGATGTTTCAAACTGAAATATTAGGATGGAACCTGTGGGTTTGTGAAGCTTGTGGCATTGTGTCTAAGGCCTTGAACATTGGTTTAGGGTATAGTTGTCAAAGGCTGGAAAATACTAAGAACATTGTGCATTACTAGATTTTTACCATCATGGAATAAGGGCTAAAAATAATATTTTACTGGTTGAGCGGGAGAACTCATGGGAATGGCAAATGGGATATAGCACCTTTCTTCTTTAAAATGATTGACCACGGGTTAGAACCTTTTACCTCCTTCACTTAGCGAGGAATGAAGAGTGCTGTATCATTGAGGTATGCTTTACAAACTCAGCTCGTTGTTAAAAAGGATTCTTGGTCTATTCATATGCTGTGAACTGTTCCCCGTGGCTTCAGTGAGAACCCTAAAGGAAGAATTTAAAGAACTAAAGATTTGAATGGCCGATGTGGTTTTGCTACAGATTGTACATACATCTTACCACCTGTAGTCTTCAGATTCTTTTCATGGTCTGCAGCTTGCTATCTTCCAGAGCTTTTGTCATAAATAACAGAAATAACAGAAGATACACAAAGAGGGACTATTGTTAAGCCCACATCAGGTGTTGATTGAAGTGTTATTCACATTTCGATCAGCTACAGGGCAGTCATTCATTTATTAGCATGTCAATCGTGACTTACAGTATTATACAGATTCTTACTTTAGAATAGGGATTTTTAAAAGAGTTTGTTGAAAGGATCACAGCTCATGAGAGCTAGCAAGTCACAAGTGGTACCTCCATTCTTCTGGTCGAGCACTGAAGTGGGAGCAGGTTGCCAGTGGCAGCAGCATTTGATTAATACTGTTGCCTTCAGCCCCATGCGCTCTTCTGCCTGACATACTTTTGATGCCAGACTGGTGTTAAAATTGACTGCCATCTTGGACTGGTACTGCCGTTTCATGGTGACTGCCACGTTCAGGCTCAGTACTGAGCTTAGCTGTCATCTTGGGGATTAGGGCTCATAATTGTGGTGCCGAAGTGAAGGATATGGAAAGTATTTGCAAAGACAATAGGTTTGAATGTTTTTTTTACAAAAATGAAAGGGTGTTCTTCATTGATTGGTAATTTTATATATGCAGTAGTATGGTATGGTGAGTCGGTGGATAAATGAATGAATGGAGGGAAGGGAGTGTACATAGTTGGATGACAGAGCGATGAATGAGTGAGCTTGTTGACCGATCGATAGGTAAGAAGAATCCAGGGCATTGATGTCCCGAGACCCGGAGACTGGAGGTTAGAGAAACTGATCTCTTTAGCCACAACGTCTGCACCCTAATTCAGCCATCCATGTTCAGATTAGCTAGGGTATGGTGTGACCGTTGATCTACAAATGTATCCTCTTGATTAAAGGCTCATTGTCGGAGAACTCAAACCGTATATGGTACCTAAACAAGGGCAGAATCTCAGTGTGTCCATTTCTGAGGTGAGGATTAGCAGTGTCCTCATTCTCTTTTTACCAGGGCATCCTACATACATTAGCCTCAGGGGTCAGGATGTTGGTTTGATGAGCCGGAAGGAGTTGAGTGTGAAAGCGTTGATGTTCTGTGTTGAACAATATACACACACTTATCAATTTAATGACCTTTTGCCCCAGTTACTAGATCTAAACAAGCCACATATACCATACTCTTGCGAAATCAAAAGAGAAAAGGTACAGCGGGCACCCAATAAATGTACTTGCCATACAACTAGTCCATACCAAATTCAAAGAGATTCCAGTGATGGCATTGCGCACTACAAAGTTCTAAAAATAACTACTAAAGTCGACAATGTGCTAGGGTTATTCTGTGATGGATGAGCATGATCTATGAATGAATGAATGAGTGAGTGACTGCATAAAAGGAAGTATGGGTGAGCCCCCGTAGCAACACCACTAATATCATGATTTATTAGCCATTTGGTGTTATTGTCTGCGGCCGACAGAGGCAGGGCCGGGCCATCCCTCTTGGCATCGTATTTTTCTGCTCCCTGCCCTGAGGAGAAGGCAGCCTTATCAAGGTAGGATACTAACTCTGTTTCCTTTCTAAATTTCACAGTTTTAAAGCACACGGGCAGAGAATCAAAATAAATTATGGTAAAAAGAAAATTGTCAACAACTAGCGCAGGGAAGCACACCATGGGAATGCCAACAAACTCCATCACAAACGATCTAACAGGGGCTGTGGGGTTAATAGAAAATTAAATTTTAAGTGTGGAAGAGCAACTAGCAGCAGCAAAGAAAGCGGCAAACACAGTCTTGGGCTGCACTGTAGTGCACGCAATCAAAAGTCCAAATTTAATGGCGGTAAATGCCAGTGCAAACCCGAGGTGACATGATGATAATCCGTGCGTATCAAATACACCCGTAGTAATTGCGGGATTTATTGACACTTCTGAATCTACCTCCCCACCTCTTAAAAGAAGTAAACCCTGTGGCAATGTATCCACAAATGAAAAACTACCTTAAAAAAATCCTTGAAAACTACCAGACCCAGTTTGCCTAAAATAACAGATAATGCCAATCTTTCGGGAAAAACTCGAGATCCAGAGTCACGTAGATTTAAAATTTGGTGGACAAACTATTTTTAAATTAGACCTCATTGAACATAAAGTTATGTAGGACCTGAAGGAGATTAAAGATAGAGTAGCCGCTCTTGAAACACACTGTAAGGAGTGTAAGGATGCTTTGGTACCAATAAGTAAAACTCAAGGGGAAATTCTTAACTTTCTATATCCTAAAACAAACAAACCACTGCCAAAGCCTTTTCTAGTTTAACCCTATCAATTCCACGTAGTCTCTCTGCAGCTTCCTGTTGAGAGATTTTCCAAACCTCATTGCAAATAGCATATGAGAAGCGTTTCTGAAGTTGCTTCTGGAGACCTAACAAAAAATCCCAGAGATCTATGTCATCTGCCATTAAGGACAAGTGTTGTTTCACCTGGGACAGTGTTGAGGTTCTAAGCCACTCTGAGGTGCCACTCTAGGCATACCTTCCCAACACTGTAAGATGTCACCACCTGAGTGTTCTGTTTGAGCATAGCGCTGGTCAGGCCTATGGATACTAAACCCTTCGGTGGTACCCCTGAATCTTGACAGACACCTATTCATGTTGATAGGCCAGACCAACCATCCCTTCCAATTGGGTCAGATGAATTGTACGAACCAGCATGTAGAATGTCATCTAATGTATCCTCACTATGTTGTGTATAATCTTGCCATGCCTCAAGTGTGTAAGTGAGGGAATCCATGGTGTGTTCAAGTCCTTGATCTTGGCTAGCCCAAGACAGGAATTCTGTTGCACTGTCTCGTTCAGGAATATTATCTGATGTGGTAAGAGGCAAGCTCTAAATAAGGCCTCAGTTCCCTGAACCTGCCAATCTTTAGTCCCCCAGACTGATTTTGTGTCTATAGTGTCCTTCCAGAAGTCGAATCCCTGTATAGACAGCTGGGAAAGAAAGGAAGCCGAGTATATCTGTTTCGTGTTAGTGAGCATATTTTTCTTTGTAGTTGTAGGTGCAACCTTATAATAAAAAGTGGTCGGTCTGATGTGTTAAACACAGAAAAATAAGCCAACTTTTGTGCAAACGTAGCTGAACTACCTTTTGGTGGTGTCGGCCAGTGTTCCCATTGATGGTAAGAGAGAGCTTTACGTGGGATACTTGCTTTGTGCAAGAAATGATGACCATAGTGTTGGTAACAAAACATGGTGTCAAAATTAGATGAATCGTTATATAATTAATTGCTAGAAAATGCAGCAGATTGTTCTAAATCAGTCAGCATAGTATTTACAGTTTCAAAGTCCTAATCAGAGAAAGTACTGGAGGTGATGATATTACTTAAAGAAATTTTAAATAAGTGTGGTATTTTTAAAAGTTCAGTTGGACCATATACATCATATGAAACCCTGTCCCAAACTGTCCCTTCAGGAACTGGATCTGCTGTAATGTTCACTAAGGAAAGGTCTCGCTGTTCACGGTGTGATGATGCATGCGGTTTGAGGACCAATTTCACATGTTGTAGTGCAGAGCGTTCTGGGAGGTAATGTCCATTCAGGAGCAAGAAAAAGACAGTCACTACACCTATCCAGAGGATTAGGAACAATAGACCTATAGCAATCCAGAGCTGTAGCCAGGGAGAAACAAGGTAAGTCTTTTTCAGCCAAAGGTAGAAATCACAAAGTCGTTGTTTGTGGGAAACAGGCGGTGGCAGTAATTTGGGTTCACTTGGATCCAATGAGAAAGAATCAAAATCAATGAAGTAGCCAGACGCAGTTCGATCTATCTTTGGTAGCTCAGCAGGTTTTGTAGAACTAGCAGATGTCTCCTGTCGAGACATATTCACATAGATGTCTGTATTAGGCCGAATTGAGATCTGTGTTTCATTTATACTTTGTTGTTGTTCAATGTCAATAGGTACAAGTTCTATTCCGTTGTTCATAACTCCTTCTCTTCGTGGAGTAGAATCTTCAAGCGTTATTAGTCTTTCTGTCTGAACTTCCTGTATGGTAGCGAGAGGAGATCTGGTGCTACCCAGGAGCCCACGTGGCCTACTATTCAGTATCGGCCACATGGTGTGGTTTGGTCAGATCAATTGAGACAAATCTTTTTTCTCTCTTGCCGGCAAGAGACAGAAGAAGCACTGTTCTTGTTCCTTCGACATCCTGGACAGATACAGGCGCACTGTAAGATGGCCCAAATTCTTTTTTTATCCACAATCTTTTCTCTGACCATATCTCCAATCTTAGGGATCCAGGCAGGTCTTGCCGGTACAGCTTTCACTTCCCCAGTGGCGGTGCATTTTATTTGGACGTTGCTTTGTAATGCCCGGAATTCATTGAGTTTCTGTAAAACAGCTAAACGATCATTGATGTCAAATGGTTTTTTATCCGCCACTGTGCTGCCACAGTAGAGGTCAGGTACCTACACTCTAATCCCGAACAGGACTTCAAATGGAGTACGGCCCCCCAGGGAACTACTTGGCATGTTATTAAGTGGCCTCTGGACCCAATATAGGTGATTGACCCAACTGCCACCCGAGCCTAATACCCTTGCTGTTAAGGATTGCTTTAAGTCCCGGTTTTTCCTCTCCACAATTGAATTTCCCTCTGGATGATACTGAGAGGAGTACCGCAATGCAATACCCAAACTTCCCATTGCTTCTTTGTAAGCCAGTGAGCTAAACGCAAGGCCACAGTCAGTGTAATGTGCAAATTGCATATGTCCCTTTAAAGACTCACAAAACCTTTATAACAGTTCGAGCGTCAGCTGAGCGCTGGGGCCGAACCCAGAGGAATCTAGAGCATGAATCCACCGCCACCAGGATGTACCTGTAAGCCCCAACCAATTGTAAGGGGCCACAGTGGTCCAAATAGACACATGTGAGAGGTCTGTCTGATATCAGTAGTGGTGTTTGCGGTAGATGTGCTATGGTGAAATCCTTCATCTGCTGACAGATGTCATACTTAAGGACAAAACCCTTGGTCTGTTTTGTGAGACCTGGCCACCAATAGCGCTGCTTCAGTAGTGAAATAGTTGCAGCCATACCTGCGTGTGCTGAACCCAGACCCTTGTGTGCAGCTAGAATTAAACCTAATCTGCGATCCATGTTTGGTATTACTCTATCCCCGACTCCTGGAATTTGAGCATACGAAATATTTTGCGCATCTAACTTGTAGGAGTACTTGAGTGGAAAACCTTTTGGCAAGGCTGAGCTGTTGCACGTAGCATTTACAGCTATCATTATCTGTGAGTCTATACTCGTACTAACGAGTGATTGCAGCAACAGCAGCATTTCTGACTGTCACCTTGGCGGCTTCACTTGTCATGATTGCCGGTTGTGCATGCCCTGCAAACTACAAAAATGGACGGCTCCCGCTAGCGCGCATGCTCGGGAACCGGCCGGAGAGTTCAAATACTCTCTGATCCCGAGCTGAGAAACTTCGCGTTCCTGCTTCGGGATAGAGTAATCCTCTTCCGGGTCACTTACCCTCACTTCCGGGTCGTCGTCCGTCCGCGTCGGCGTCCTCTCATCGAGTCGGTGTCTCATGGACCATCGTTCCTTTTCCTGACTGCTCGTGGCAACTCTAGATCCCGGTTACGCCGGCTGCATGTTCCAGTCCGATGAGGAGATTATTCCTAAAGCAAAAATACAGAAAGAGAAAAGGCTGCATTGTTTATTTACGGCAACAGCGCTTTTGCGCTGACATTACTAAAAATAGTTTGAATTGTTTTATTACTTATCTGACATGGGCTCCGAGTTTATGGAGGTCTACTCTTGCTGCTGAGTATTATTAAAATTCCTGTAGACACCTGAAACATAAGGAATATTGTTAGGTCTGCCCGAAGATAAGGTGGATATTATACAGTGCATCACATAGCGTTACAGAGAGCCTTATGTTATAATTAGTTGGAACTACTTTATACAGTCATTTACACGTCTTTAGGTGGGTTTCTGTACAGTTTTCCTTCCACATTTTTCCTATTCATTACTCTTCAACTCGTAACACTTGAGATTTCTCTTGGCTGACTGGTTTTATCCCAGAGTGGGGTGTGACGTGGGACCTTTTTTTCCCTCCTTGTTTTCTCCCTTCTTCCCTGGGTTACTGTTGGTACTTTGACTCAGTTGGGTACAATAGGTGACCAGGAGAGGTTGAGGACCTTTCATCATTTGCATAACGTTCCTGCGGAAACGTGAGTAGAACCTGACATCATCAGCCAGTGAAGTCCCTTCAACGTGGTCGCCAACATGCTGATGACTCAATGTGTGAATTACATGAGCCTGTGGCAAGCATTTTTTCAGCTCTGCCACTTGTTCCCAAAGCATTTTGTGCTTTATTGTGCAACCTTTGGAACCTCTAAACCCATTCTGTCCCCAATAATGAAGATATTCATTGTATGACTGGACACAATAAAACAAATCGCATACAATGAGTGTGGGGAATTCCTGATCCGCTTTTTTTTAGTGCCAGTATCAGGGCTTTTAGTTCTGCCATCTGTGCTGTGCAATCTCCTAGAGACTGCGTCTGTGTATTGCTTGGACGGAACTTGCCGTCCCAGATACATCCTTCCACAATCGCACACACTTCGCTGTATTGCTGTTTACTTCCTACAGCCGGCTGGGTAGATCCATCAGTGTAAATGATGTATTCATACTGATCTAGAGGCATTTCATTCGGGAGAAAATATTCTTGTTCGTACTGCAGGAATGCTTGTGTTTTTAAAGTAGAGTCAAATTTGTAGTCTACATCTGTTGGAGTGAGGGAATTTGCCCATTGTATCCATCGCGGATGTAAACCTTTTGCGTTTGGGACGCTTGCTTTAGTTACTGCCTCTAAGGTTGGTACCGGAGTCATGACAATTTGTTTCCCCTGTGCTAGTGCTCTTTCTCTCACTACAGCAGTCTGTACTGCTGTCAGATTTTTTTTATGTGGATGCAAAGTGCATCTCAGCGTTTGTATACAAATGCGATTTGTATGTAATGGGTACAGTTTCGCCTTCATTGAAGGTTAGGTAAATGTACCCTGATTGACCCGCGACTACCCGGATCACCAAATTCGTAGTGTTTACACATGTGTGTAAGTGTTTAGAATCTATCCTGTCGGCTTGTATGGAACGGAGAATTTCTGTGTGTTCCTGTGTCCAATGTCGAACTGAAAAATCAGGTCTAATTGGGTCTTAAAAAGGTTTTACTTTTTCTGTGTAATCCAAAATGTATGTTCTGCCAAAATGTTAAAATCCTAAAATGGTTTGTAAACTTTTCAGAGTTTTTGGAGGTTGGAGCAGCGCCCATTTTCTTTAAAAAAAAATAGCTGCCAGGCTTTTTTCTTCACTTGATAACTCATATGCCAAAAATAGGACATTGAGGTGGGCAATTTTCGATTTATAAAAGTTATATTTGTAGCCCATAGTAGCCAACCCCAAGATTATGTTGTTCACCCTGTGCAAGTGATCCAATAATTCATCGTCCGTCAGATAAATATCATCTACATAGGACAATGCCTCCTCATCGCAATTTTGAAATAACTCTGTTACTCTTGCTGAGAACAACCTGGGGCTATTCTTATATCCTTGGGGCATTTTACAGAATTGGAGCTGAGAGCCGAGGGCTGAAAATGCAGTCAAATGTCTGCTTTCAGGCGCTATATTATGGCAGAAAAATCCATTTGATATATCTAGTGCTGTTTTGTATTTCTTCCGTGCAATGTTATTCATTAATGCGGTACTGTTTGCATTTTGTACTGGAAACGTTTCTGTGTATGTGTTCAAATGCCTGTTCTCTAAAACTAGACTGTATGAATTGTCGGGTTTCATAACAGGAAACAAAGGATTATTCATAAGGGAGGTGCAATTCTCAATCACACCTTGATAGTCAAGTTTATCCAAGATCTCCCTGACTTGTTTCTTTGCATCATGTTTTATTGGGTACTGCCTCTGTGGTGTAGGAGTAGTTTTAACTGGGATTTCATGGTGAGGTGACTCAAGCATCCCACACTACATGATTGCGGTAAAGTGCGGGAGCTAGTGCTAACGCCCACTTCTGCGCGTATGTATGTTTTAGTGATTCTGTAACGAGGTCAGAGAAGGCTGGGAATATTGCCTCTTCAAAAAACAAAAAGAAGGCAGTAAGGGATACTTCAAAGCCGCACCACCTCACTATACACAAATTATATATATACTTATGAGTTGACGTTGCCCACCTCTTTAGCCCACTGCCAAAGGACCCTACAATTATGGTACAATAGAAAAAACACTGAGAGGCAACATAGATATTTCAAAGCACAAATGCACAAAACACGAATCAATCGGACTCTTCAGTGATATCAAATGTGATCTTTTATCCAAGAATCCATTAAAAGATCACATTTGATATCACTGAAGAGTCCGGATTGATTCGTGTTTTGTGCATTTGTGCTTTGAAATATCTATGTTGCCTCTCAGTGTTTTTTCTATTGTACGAATATTGCCTCTTCCCCTTGAGGGCAATCCATATGGAACTCGGGCGGCCAATCTCTTTCAGCCAAAATGATATTGTATCCAAAAGTCAGGTTCACCCAAAAGAGACCTTTCACTTTTCTGGGTATGTCCCCCTCCATTTGGATTGTTATTTCGTATAACTGATGTGGGACACTCCCCCTAGTGTCAGGTGTTTCCACCGTGATATGCTCATTCAACGCTGCTTTCACCAGAAATTCCATCAGGTTCTGGCGAGCTATTGTTACTTCTGCTGCGCTGTCTAGCATCGGCAGAGCCCATTCCCCGTTCAGTAGTGAAGTCCTCCGTAGCCTAGGCATTTCTTATCTTAAGGCCAGCTACTTTCTTCTTTTTAAGTTGAGGTTTGCTTTTGGGTTTATCTTCTTGTTTGATAATGTTGTCTGAAGTGCGATGTGTATCTTTTGGCTTTGCTCGCTCTTCTGATCTGCGATCTGACCGTCCTTCCCTCTCCGAGTTTTTTGATGAACCCTGAAAGGAACGAGAGGAACATGTATCAGTATCCTGATACCTGTCGGTTTTTTTTTAATATTATCATGGTTCCTAAGATTATATTTTCTATCAGAGGGCTCCTGTTGAGGAGACCCACCCCATGATCCTGATGCATTCTGCTTATTATTTTTTGTTGTCCCATTTCTTTTTAGAAGAATCGGGCGCTTGCTTTGAGTTGTCCTTTTCCGCATTACTTGTCAATTGAGGTTTCACAGGTCTAGCTCCCAAGTTATCTCTACCCAGTGAAGCATAGGTATCTTCCATAATCTTAGGTAGTTCTTGCTCCTGTTGTGCAGGAGTGCATTCCCTCAAGCGTTGGCATAGAGCCACCGCTGCTGCCTCCCCTTTATGTTGGCTAACAAAATTGTTGATACCTGGGCAAAATTGCCTATCAATTTCATTCGCAAGTCCAGGGCAGGTTCTGCCCCCGTACTCATTCTGTTTTTGTTTAAATACTTCTGGTATGACTGCTATTGAGGGGGTACCATGAGTTCTGGTGTAAAGGTCAGCGAAAACTGTAACCCAAGTGGTACAATCCTCTATCGGTGAGCTATTGCCATTGGCAAGCAAATTGTCAGTATTCTGTGTTTTTCCTGCGGGCCTGTCTGGGGTAACACTGCCTCAAGCTGTGCTATTTTCTGTGCTATCCAGAACGGCATTTGCTCACGTTTAGTGGGCATTCTTCCCATTATCGCTTTCAGCATTTGTGGGGTGATTTTTGTTGCATTCCCTTGTGGTTGACCAGCTTGAGTGACTCTTGAAGGTTTAATTGTAAGTGTCCACATTACGAACTGTGTGAGATTTCTGTAGAGTTTTATTATTTCTTTGCAAAGTGGACGTAATTCTGCTGCTGGCAGTGTATCAATCTCTGGATGCGGTCTGTAAGCAGCTAGGACTGGCCAAGTCGCTCCGTCTCTGCTGAGCGGACCGAGTCTCACTTTGTCTGTAGTTTGGGTGAGGGCGCCTTTAAACCAATTTATATATTCTTGGTAAGTTAACGGGACTTCTATGTCCTCGTATGAAAGTATTCTTCTGGTAGTTCATCTGGACTATAAGAATGAAACGTGTGTGTGTCTGTCTGTCTGTCTGTCTGTATTTAACCCAAGAATAGAATATCTCTGTTCTGAATGCATCTACTGCCTCAATCACGAAGGTTACGGTCCCGCCCAATGATGTGACGCCATAATGTAATAATTTGATGGTAAGTGCATGTCTGCAATTTTCTGAAATGTTAAGAGCACCTTCCTGCTCAGCTTCCTCTGCACTAGTACCACTCGCACCAGCGTCTCCAGTCTGAGACATTATGAGAGGAAGTATTTACGAAAAGAAAAGAGGTTTATGCGCAACGTAGGGAACTATAATCCTTCACGCTTGAACAAACCTACAGCCAATACATAGGATTTACCTACTTAGCTGCTGCAAATTTTCCCTTCCCACTCCAGACGTCTCTGGGTAAATGTGAGTAGGGGTCTCTGAGAAAGCACGACTGAACTACTCAGATTTGACCGTTAAATAAAAACAAAACCAATGTTGGTGGCTCCATGTCATGTAGTTCTTAATTATAAATAGGATCCGCACGTTTAGACAACATAAGCTAAGGGATTGGTGTCCAGACTGATTCCAGACACCCCCAAAGGATATGTGAGCCTTTAGACCAGCTAGCTCACAGTGCCACCATAAACCCCATAATTTTACCAAGAAGCAAATAGTTTCTGGCAACTATTGAATATGACAACTCTTGATCCTTCAGGGATCGTGGAAACAGTTCAGTAATTTTCGCTCAGTTAATCATGGTCACTTAGTCTCAGAGAGATGCATAGAATAAATGATGGGGACATTTTTAATAAGCATTTATTGAACCAGCATCATTCTAGTATAACACATGTTTGCTGCGACAATCATTAGTCAGAAACAGATCTATAAGATTACAAGCACCGCCAGAGTAAATAAAAGGTAGAATTCTACCATGGTGCTAAAACAGTAAATATATGCAGGCATATCGATACATGGCAGTAATCATGCGTACTCCTACGAAGCAAACCCTATCTAAGTGTACACACGTGTACCTAGCATGTAGGTGGGTGTAAAGCCAAGAATCCCAGAGGAAAGAGCCAACCCCATTACCTGATGGGAGAGAACAAAGGACCCCGTCTTGGTCTCAAGTTGGACACCCCGCAAAGGATGTCATACCACTGCGCGCTGGAGCTTTCTGCAGGCCGGGACCTCAGCGTCTAGTGTCAGTGTGAAAGCTTCTCCTCTGGTTCCCCAGCGAAGATGTGGTTCTTTTATACCCACAAAATACCCTCAGGGGTTCTGCCTAGATATGAAATGGCTTGCCATTATGTATAGTGGACCTGTCGTCCAAGGATGACGTTAGCTGTGACTTTTGTACAGAGATATTATACAGAAGATGGTAATCCTGCTGTGTACGTCCTGGGCAGGGGATTAAGATATGATACTAGGAATCCTCATGCATAATAAATGAGGATAATTTGGGAGAAAACTGATCGACATTTATTCAGCATATAACTAGGTAAAAGGTCAGTGCCAGAACCATTATGTAGAGCGAGGTAGGACAAATGTAGGTAAAAGGTCGTGTAACTACCTAGGCCTATATTGGGGTACATCTGAAAGAGACACGTTAGTGACAGATTCCTTACCTTAGAATATCCCCAGGCGTCAGGCTGGATCCGGAAAGTTTTTGCGTAGCAGTACCCTTGCGCGTCGGTAGGCGGCGTCGTGCGGCTCCGCGTCCGTCGTCTGGATCGCTGGGATGACGTCGCGGGCAGTACTTAGACGCCGCCCCTGCGCGCTGACGTCAGTTCTTCTTTTTTCCGCGCCAGTAAGCGCAGATCCGGGAAGAGCAGTGCCCTAGTCATTTTTTGACTAACTTTTTGGTGATTTTTCACTGTTTTCTTCGAGTCATCTCGGCTCCGAGGTGTCGGTAGGGATGCCCGGCTTCAAGCCATGCGACGCCTGTGGTCGAATGATGTCGATCACAGACCCGCACTTAGAGTGTCTCTACTGTCTCGGCCGCGACCACGACACAAAGTCGTGCTCCGACTGCCGGGCCTTACACCCGAAGGCTTTGCGAGAGCGGTATCGAAAGCTCCTCGAGGTCCGGCAGTCGGCTCCGCGCCGCACCAAGCCCCGGTCACGCGAGAGGTCGAGGGGCCGGTCGGAGTCCAAGTCTTCGCACTCCTCGGGTAAGTCGATGCACAAAAAGTCTAAGAAGCACCATCGCTCTAAGACTTCGCCTCGCCGGTCTCGCGACTCGGCTGAGGCTCCTGTCGGCACCGTCCCCGCCGCTCCGGATGTGCCTCTGGAGCCGCCCCCTGCCTTACCCGTTCTTCCCGGGTTCGGGGGCGACTCCGGCCGAGATACAGGAATTCCTGTCGGCCATGGCCCGCCTCTTCGGGCCTCAAGGCCACTCCGGTGCGCCTTCGGGCACCGCGGGCCCTGATGGGGTTGCCCCGGCGCCGCCGACGACTCCGGTCCCGGCGCCGCCTGTCTCACCAGCCTCGCTCCCGGCCCCGGCCTCGATCCCAGCTCCGGTGGTACCGCAACCCCCATCGACGCCGGTTGACCTAACCACGCCTCCGCCGACGCCGATGTCCCCGGTGCCGTTCCTGACGCCGCCCGGGGCTCCGGGCGGCGTCGTTCCCCGGCTCTCTCCGGATCCGGACGCGGCGTCGGACCGACGTCGCTCGACGCCGATGAGACCTTGGGTCCCTGACGTCCCCCCTCATCCTTATTTTCAACCGGAGGAGGACCAGGAGAGCTGGGAGGGGTCGGAAGACCCTCTCACACAGCAGTGTGACTATGATCAGGACTGGGCAGAGGAACTTGGGGATGCCAGTGGTCTGGACACTTCCCCTGACACTGGCATGCTGTCTCCTCCTTCCGTGGCTACGGAGGAAGAAGCAAATTTCGCAACGGTGTTGCGTAGAGCAGCTGGAGCCTTACACCTCCAGTTGTCTACAGTGGCTGTCAGGACTAACCTCCTGACGGAAGTGCTTCAGCCAGCAGCTACCTCCTCAGAGCCATTGCTGCCGTTTAATGATGCACTTTCTGACGTTCTTTTGGGCACCTGGTCCAAGCCCGCCACAGGGGCTCCTGTGGATAGGAACGTGGCCCGACGCCATCGCCCTGCTCCGGGCGACCCCTTGTTTCTCTCTCAACATCCCACCCCCGAGAGCTTGGTTGTCCAAGCCTCTGCCTCCCAAACCGCCTTCCCTACCGCCCCTCCGGATAGGGAATCCAAACGCCTGGATCAATTTGGGAAGAAGGCCTTTTCTTCCTCCAGTGCTGGCTTGCGTTCCGTCAACACCGCTTGCCTTTTGGGCCGATACTCCCACTCTCTGTGGGATTCGGTGGCGCTCGTTTTGCCCAGTGTCCTGAGGAGGTCCAGACACTGCTTTCCCGCACCATTGCGGAAGGAAGGGATGCGGCAAAGTACACCATCCGTTGTGGCCTTGATACCGCTGACTCGCTGGGCAGATCGCTTGCAACGACGGTGGCGCTGCGTCGCCACGCCTGGCTGAGGACAACTGGTTTCTCGGGTGATGTCCAAAACACACTCATGGACATGCCCTTTGATGGAGTCGGTCTTTTTGGTTCCAAAGCAGACCATGCGCTGGAGCGTTTTAAGGACTCACAGGCTACTGCCAAGTCCCTGGGCCTTTCTGCTGTGCGCCCTCCGCTAACCTCTGCTTTTCGCCCCTTTCGTGGCCACAGAAGGGGCGCCCAGTCACGTCCGCTGCCCAGCCACCGGCCCGCGCAGCAAGCGTCTTCGCGTGGCCGAGGACGTGGCTCCCGCCGTGGCGGGTCGGGCAACCAGCGTGCGGGTCAGGCCACCAACCCCGCCCCGTCCGCGGCCTCCAAGCCCTCCTAGTCCTTCCTTTCAGGTGCACAGCACGCCAGTAGGGGGCAGGGTCCGCCATCACCTTCCCCACTGGCGTGCCATCACCTCGGACAGGTGGGTCTTGGACATTGTCCGAAGGGGCTACTCCCTCCCCTTCGAGACCACCTCCCCAGCCATGCCACCTCAATTCCACCGCATGTCAGGGGATCACTTGGTGCTTCTGCAGAAGGAAGTCACAGCCCTCTTGGCCAAGAGGGCCATCGAGCATGTTCCGACCCCAGAAGTAGGACGTGGTTGCTACTCCCACTACTTTCTGGTGCCCAAAAAGGACAAGGAGGACCTGTGTCCTATCTTGGACCTCCGGAACGTCAATCGCTTCCTCCGGAAGGAGAAATTCAAGATGCTCACCCTAGCTCAGGTCTTGACTGCCCTCGACCCTGGAGACTGGTTGGTAGCGTTGGACATACAGGACGCTTATTTCCACATCCCCGTCCTGCCGGCCCACCGGCGTTACCTGCGGTTCACGGTAGGCCTCGAGCATTTTCAGTTCACCGTGCTCCCCTTTGGCCTTACCAGTGCCCCTCGGGTGTTCACGAAAGTGATGGCGGTGGTCGCAGCTCATCTGCGCCGGGCAGGGGTTCCAGTCTTCCCCTACCTCGACGACTGGCTGCTGAAGGCGGGCTTGTCCCAGGCAGTCGTCTCCCACCTCCAGACTACGGCCGAACTCCTGCACTCGCTGGGGTTCTCCATCAATGTGCCGAAGTCGCATCTGATTCCTTCTCCACAGCTCCTTTTCATCGGAGCAGTTCTGGACACGACGCAGTTTCGGGCCTATCCTCCCGAACGGCGAGTCCGGGATATTCAGGCTATGATTCCGATCTTTCAGCCTTTATCCTGGGTTTCGGTACGGATGACCCTGAGGCTGCTGGGCCTCATGGCCTCCTGCATCCTGCTGGTCGATCATGCCAGATGGCATATGCGGGCTCTGCAGTGGGACCTGAAGTTCCAGTGGGCGCAGCACCAGGGCAACCTGTCCGATCACGTCCAGATCTCGGAGGGGACTGCAAAACAGTTGCAGTGGTGGCTCTCGAACTGGCAATGGGTCATGGGCAGATCCCTCTCCCTTCCCCAGCCAGAGCACACAGTCGTGACGGACGCGTCCCTTCTGGGATGGGGCGGTCACATGGGAGAGGCGGAGATCAGAGGCCTCTGGTCTCCGGCGGAGTCCCGGCTCCATATCAACATTCTGGAGCTCCGGGCGATCCGACTTGCACTCAAGGCATTCCTTCCCTCTGTCAAAGGGAAGGTGGTGCAGGTGTTCACAGGCAACACCACCGCCATGTGGTACTGCAACAAACAGGGCGGGGTGGGGTCGTGGACCCTATGTCAGGAGGCTCTGCGCCTCTGGACATGGCTGGAACATCAGGGCATATTCCTGATGGTTCAACACCTGGCAGGTTCCCTGAACGCCAGGGCGGACGAACTCAGCCGCAGGTGCATGATGGATCACGAATGGCGTCTTCACTCGGAAGTGGCGCAAGGACTCTTTCTACAGTGCGGAGAGCCTTGGTTAGATCTATTCGCCACCGAAGAGAACGCGCAATGTCAGCAGTTCTGCGCGTTGGAATTTCCAAGGCGGCACTCGCTCGGCAACGCTTTTCGTCGCGAGTGGAGTTGCGGTCTGTTGTACGCCTTTCCGCCTATACCACTTCTACCCAGAGTGTTGAAGAAGATTCGGCGCGACCGGGCCCAAGTCATCCTTGTGGGTCCGGACTGGGCTCGAAGAGTTTGGTATCCCGAGCTACTCAGTATCAGCGTCGATCCCCCGATCCGTCTGCCTCTTCGGGAGGATCTTCTGTCGCAGCAGCAGGGGACGGTCCTCCACCCGAACCTGTCCAGTCTACACCTGCTTGCGTGGAGATTGAGCGGCAGCAGTTGATTCCTTTCGACTTGCCTCCCGAAGTTTGTGATGTGATTCTGGCAGCCAGGCGTCCCTCCACTAAGGTGGTATACGCCTGCAGGTGGAACAAGTTTGTGGCATGGTGCACAGCAAAGGCTGTGAATCCCCTCTCTGCCCCGCTTTCTGAGGTTCTTCTGTTCCTTCTTTCTCTGGCCCAACAGGGTTCTGCCCTGGGTACCATCAAGGGCTATCTTTGTGCCATTTCGGCCTTCCTCAGGCTTCCTGATCAGCCCTCCCTTTTCAAGTCCCCTGTTGTTAACAGGTTTCTAAAAGGCATTACACACCTCTTCCCTCCTGTTCCGTTTGTGATGCCTCAGTGGGACTTGAACTTGGTTCTTACCTTTCTCATGTGCGCTCCCTTTGAGCCTCTACATAACTGTCCTCTTCGTCTTCTGACTCTGAAGACAGCCTTTCTGGTGGCCATCACCTCCGCTCGGCGGGTGAGTGAGCTCCAGGCTCTATCATGCAAACCTCCCTTTCTGTCTGTCCATCCAGACAAGGTTGTTCTTAGGACGCGTCCGTCCTTCTTGCCAAAGGTGGTTACTGCCTTCCACATTGGGCAGACCATCACTTTGCCCACCTTCTTTCCGCCTCCGCATCCTTCCATAGAGGAAGAGAGGCTCCACCGTCTGGACCCAAAACGTGCGCTTTCCTTTTATATCAACCGCACACAACATTTCCGGGTGGATGACCAGCTCTTTGTTGGCTACGTGGGCGACAAAAAAGGTCGGGCGGTGCACAAGAGAACCATCTCCCGCTGGGTAACCTTGTGTATCAAAGCCTGCTATTCTTTGACTAAGAAGGAGCCTCCTGTTGGGCTGCGGCCCATTCCACCAGGGCAACGGCTGCTACCACGGCTTTAGGCCGCGGTGTTCCGCTGCAGGATATCTGTCAGGCAGCTACGTGGGCCTCGCTG
The DNA here is from genome assembly GCA_963921515.1 of Calotriton arnoldi. Lineage (NCBI taxonomy): Eukaryota > Metazoa > Chordata > Amphibia > Caudata > Salamandridae > Calotriton > Calotriton arnoldi. The sequence goes on along the minus strand of CAWUFW010006122.1, from coordinate 537,514 downwards.
CACACGTTTACCAAGCATTACTGCCTTGACAGTCCGGTCCGGAGGGACGGCTTCTTTGGCCGTTCTGTCCTCCGGGACTTCCTTGTCTGATCTTTGTTTGCAGACCCACCACCGGGGTTGGTATTGCTGGGGTATCTATTCTAAGGTAAGGAATCTGTCACTAACGTGTCTCTTTCAGATGCACAAGTTACTAACTTGTGTAACGATATATCTGTAAGAGACAGTAGTTAGTGACAGATTCCTTACCGCCCACCCATCCTCCCCGTTCTGCGAACTGATTTCTAGGGTTAAGGACATCCCTTTCAGGGCCCTAGTATTTTTCAGACACCTATGTCAGCTTCTTGCATGGCTCTGCGTTCCTGGCGCGGAAAGTCGTGTACAGAACTGACGTCAGCGCGCAGGGGCGGCGTCTAAGTACTGCCCGCGACGTCATCCCGGCGATCCCGACGACGGACGCGGAGCCGCACGACGCCGCCTACCGACGCGCAAGGGTACTGCTACGCAAAAACGTTCCGGATCCAGCCTGACGCCTGGGGATATTCTAAGGTAAGGAATCTGTCACTAACTACTGTCTCTTACAGATATATCGTTACACAAGTTAGTAACTTGTGCATTGGGGCTCATAACAATCACACTCTTCTGTGCTTGCTCGCGGGATGGATTAGGGAGAAGCATGCTGCTTGGTACTCAAACTACGCCCATAGTAAAGCTATTCTCATTAAAAAGGGACTGCCCTAGCATATGCGCACAGTTCCTTGTGACCAATAAGGGAGAAATGTGATGCTCGCTGGCACCCTTCAGGGTTGAAACTTGGAGGCTTGCAAATACTCTTGGCCCTTGCACGATTATATGGGTAGGGAAATGTATTGCTTCGCACTCCCAAACAATAGAAATACCACACTCCCACACGGAGGCACACACACGGCAAATCAAGAAAAACACCTGGAAAGGGGTTTCATTCTCATAATAGTAGACACATCAAAAGACAGTTTTCAGAATAAAGTGTGGGGTTTAATTTGTGCCACATTCTCTAACAGAAAGGCTTTCCCAGATGTCAAATGAAACAACATGCAAATATATATATATATTTTTTTTGAGAGATGGTTGGATAAAATAGTCCTATGGTCTCGCTATATCGACGACCTCTTTATTCTATGGAGGGGGTCGATAGAAGAAGCAACTGAGTATGTAACTATAACTGAATGATAATGACATGAACTTAAGATTCACAGAATGTATTAGCAAAACGAATGTACCATATTTAGATCTGATGGTGTATATAGAGGAAAACAGGATTGAAACAACTCTCTATAGGAAACCCACAGCTGGGAACAGCACAGTACACGCAAATAGTTTCCATCCTAAAAGCATTATAAATGGGGTTCCCTATGGAGAGTTGGTAAGGTTGAAGCGGAATTGCTCACGAGATGAGGAATTTCAAAAAGAGAGTAGTAATACAATACAGAGATTTGAAAATCGTGGGTATAGAAAACAAACATTGATCAATGCAGAAAAGAAGATTGACAAGATAGAAAGGAAGGACTTATTGCTTGAATCAAACAAGTCAGTTTTATACACTCCAGAATCAGAAGGGATGGCTAGAATGATTACAGAATACACCACCGGATCAACAGAAGTTTTTCAGATTTTTAGAAAGAACTGGAAGGTTCTAAAAACAGATAATGTAATTGGACCTTTAATTCCACTTAGTCCCCTGATCACATACCGAAAAGGACCTGTGCTTAAAGATCAATTAGTCAGGAGCCATTTCACAAAGGGACCAAAAAGAAAAGATCTAGTGACAGGGTTTTACCCATGCATGAGCTGTAAGGCTTGCAAAAATAGCCAAAAAATCAGAGAATTCAGTATTCCAGGAAGGAAAAGTAAGCATAAGATTGGGAAATTTATGAATTGCAATTCGGAATACACAGTATATTGTTTGACATGCCCGTGTGGCAAAAACTATGTTGGGAGTACTATACATCGTACTAAGAAGAGGATATTAGAGCACATGCGTGCAATTAAAAACCACGATGTAACGTACCCTGTGGCACGACATTTTAAGGAGAAACACCAGTCTAATGCGAATCTGCTAAAGTTTTTTTGTTTAGATCAAATCCCGAATAATGAGAGAGGAGGGGACAGAACAAGAAAACTTAGAAAGTTAGAATCGCGCTACATTGTTGAGCTACAGACTAAGAGCCCACGAGGATTAAACAATGAAGAGGAGCTTTGGGTCCATTTAGACTAGATTAGGGTCCACGTAAGGAATTATAAATAAATTTCATTTATGTAAAATGTGAGAATTTGTGTTTGCTGAGACAAGATCAATTTGGGTAGCAGGCAAAATAAGAGAGGAGGAAATTTAAAGGATAACAATGCAGTCCTATGGCGTGAGAAATATATATCCCCACAGTAGAGATAGCCCATTCAGGGCAGAATCAGTGCTCACTGAAACTAGTGTTTCAACAAGGATAAAGTAAGGAAAGAATTTGGAACGTCAGTTTTTTGTGAGAATGCCCATTCAGGGCGTGATTTACTGGTTGTATATTATGATGTTATAACAATATTAATGACTGTAGGTTCATGATGTAATTAGTATTATATTGATAACAATGATTCTACTATGTGATGTGATGGATAGAATAAGAGTATGGCCAGAAAGGACTGAGGAAGTATAATGAATTGAGTTTAAGCTTCCAGAATGGCCGCCATGACGACTTGCAATAACAGTATTGTTTACCTGTCCTACCTTGATTTTTACCCCCCGAAAGAAATGTTTTGCCCTCTCTCTATGTTAATGATTTTAACACTTTATTTTAAAAATGACGCTGTTTTCCCCAAACAAGTGACATTGAGGAAGGCGTGCAGCCGAAACGCGTCTGTCCGAGGGAGTTCGTGTGAGAAAATAAATATTGAATAATCAATTTCGCCAGTGTGCGCCTCGTCCATGACCACTGAGGGAAGGTAATTTTTTATGATGAAATATATATATATATATATCACCTACTGGCAGTCGCCAGTAGGTAGTTAGTTAGGAACTAGTTTCCATAGGAAGAGTGTTTTTTGTTTTCCCAATAACTTTGGCGCCGGTTGACGAATCTTCGCCAAATTTTCGAAACTAGTGGCCCGCTCCGGTCAGCTCCTGTTTTGAAAGTTTCGGGGTGATTCGTCAAGCGGGGGCCGAGAAAAAAGGGGGGTCCCAAAACGCGTTTTCCCCATGTTATTTTCCATAGGAAACTTTAGACAAAGCTACAGCCCGAACTGCTGAACGGAATTACACCAAATTTGGCAAAAAGGCAGGTCTTGGTTCAGAAAGAGACCTTTTTTTTTTAAAATGGTATAACTCCGTTCAGTAGTTCCTGAGAAATTTGAAAAAGAAAAAGGTTCGATATCTGGGGCAGCGGTGGGATCGCGAACCCTCCCGGACACGAGCTTCACTGTGATTGGCTGCCAACACTCCAAACCAGGAAGTGTTGGCAGCCATCTTGTGACTCGGTGGAACAGTAAAAAAAAAAAGGTTAAAAAACAAGAAAAGGGGGGCAGGGTAGAAACACCCTGACCCCCTAGGCCAGCTCAGGGGGTCCCACAAGGACCCCCAGGGCCCAAAAAAGCATTTTAAAAAAAAATAATTTCAGTGGAAATCGCGTTGGGGTCGCGAATCCCGCTGAAATTATTTTTTTTAAAAACAAAGCGCGGGCTCCTGCGCTTCGTTTTGAAAAAGCCCCCGGGTGGGCCAAGTCCAGGGGCACTCGAAAATTCATTAGAGGGGACCCGCGGGGGCCCCCGCAGCCCCGGGGACCGCCACCTCCCCGGGGCTTATATTATTGTATGCGGGGGGCTATGCGGCCCCCCCAGCCCCGGGGACCGTCACCTCCCCGGGGCTCTGTAATTAAGATTTAAAAGATGTGTGGGGGGGCTCGAGCCCCCACACACGCCCTGAGGACCACCACCTCCCCGGGGCACTCTATATTTAAATTCGGGGGTCCATAGCGGACCACCACCTCCCCGGGGCTATTATGACAAACCGAGGGGGGCCGCGCGGCCCCCCTCCTGGAGCCCTCCATGGCCCTGGAGACCGCCACCCCCCATGGCCGGCTCCTGCAGTGTCCCGGGGTGCCCACCCCCGGGACACTGCTGTTTGCTGTGGCAGGGCGGGAGCCGTGCGGCGCCCGCCCTGCCATAGCAAACTCTGCTTTGCTTCATTGAAGCAAGAGCAGGGAAACCTGCTCCCGCTTCAATGAAGCAAAGCAGGATTGCTTTTCCACAAGGGAAGCTGCATGTCAGCAGCTCCCCTTGTGAAAAGGTCCCCGGGGTCGAGATCGGCCTGGGGAGGGGGGCCACACGGCCCTCCTCCCTCAAACAAATAAGTAATTGGGCATGCCCCGGGGGATGGGGTCCCCGGGGCCAGAACTGGCCCAAGGGAGGGGGGCCACGCGGCCCCCCCTCCCTGATTAAAATAAAAAAATATATAAAAAATAATATAGAGGCACAGCCTGGGGGATGGGGTCCCCGGGGCCAATAATGGCCTCAGGAGGGGGGCCACGCAGCCCCCCTCCTTTACAAAAAAATATTAAATATGTGGCCATGCTCCGGGGGATGGGGTCCCCGGGGCCGAAATTGGCCTCGGGAGGGGGGTCGCGCGGCCCCCTTCCCATTTTTTTTTTTTTTAAATGTAAAAACAAAAGAGCAGGCCCTGGGGGATGGGGTCCCCAGGGCCGCAAATAATGTAAAAGAAGGGGGGGCCACACAGCCCCCCTTGTAAAATAAATAAAAATAAAAAAAGCCGGCATCGCGCCAGAGGCCCCGCCCCCTCCCTGCAGCACTCAGCAAACGCGCCCCCTGGCGCGTTGTAAGTTGGGGAATTAATTCCCCTTGAATACTGAGGGTCCCTGGGGGCCAACTAGCCCACCAGGTACCTCCAGTAAGCGCCACAGAGCTGCGTTGCAGAGAGGTGGTCTGAGGCCACGCCCCTTTTTACACCTCTCTGCAACGCAGCTCTGTGGCGCTTACTGGAGGTACCTGGTGGGCTAGTTGGCCCCCAGGGACCCTCAGGACTCAAGGGGAATTAATCTCCCTATTTACAACGCGCCAGGGGGCGCGTTTGCACAGTGGTGCAGGGAGGGGGCGGGGCCTGACATAGCAAGTGTGCAAACGTGCCCCCTGGCACATTGTAAATTGGGGGATTAAGTCCCCTTCAATCCTGAGGGTCCCTGGGGGCCAACTAGCCCACCAGGTACCTCCAGTAAGCGCCACAGAGATGCGTTGCAGAGAGGTGGTCTGAGGCCACGCTCCTTTTTACACCTCTCTGCAACGCAGCTCTGTGGCGCTTAATGGAGGTACCTGGTGGCCTAGTTGGCCCCCAGGGACCGTCAGGATTCAAGGGGACTTAATCCCTCAACTTAGAATGCGCCAGGGGGCGCGTTTGCAGAGTGCTGCAGGGAGGGGGTGGGGCCTGATATAACAAGTTAGTAATCCTGCTGTGTGGGACTTACTGGAGGTAATAAAAGGGTTAGTTGGCCCGCAAGGTTGACGTTGGGGGCTAACTATCCCTCCTGTTACTTCCGCTAAATCCCACACAGTGGGATTGCTAAAAGGTGTTTGAAGGCCACGCTCACCTTTCTCCACCACTCTGCAAACGCGAATGCTATGTTATAGTTAGAAATTAGCATTTAAAAAACCTTTGAAATTCACTGAAAAAACCATAGGTTTCAGGGACGTTATAGTTAGAAATTAGCATTTAAAAAACCATTGAAATTCACTTAAAAAACCATAGGTTTCAGGCACGTTATAGTTAGAAATTAGCATTTACAAAACCTTAGAAATTCACTGAAAAAAACCATAGGTTTCAGGGACGTTATAGTTAGTTGGACATTTCACTCGTACAAAACCAGAGAAATTCCGCCGTTATAGTTAGTTCAGCTAACTATAACTCGCGCCCCCGCAATGCACTGCTGATGACGTCACATATTGCATCATTCATGACATGGGTCAGTGACATCACTGATGACATCTCAAATGACATCACTGATGACATCATCCACGTGAAAATCTGATGCACCTCCTCACACTCTAATATAACCTTTGATACACCCTCTGTAAAATACAGACAACCATTTTCGAAATCAACGACACACCAATACCAGTTACTACATACGCACTCACTGATTCCTAGGTCTACACACACATCCACTCATTCACCCATACAATCACTCATACATGCAGTCACTCATCAATACAACACTATCATATGCACTCATACACCTATACAGACACTCACACACCACCACTCATCCAGAGTTACTCACACACCTAGTCAGTCATGCAAAGAATCAATCACACTTTCATTTACTGACCTACACAGTTATACACACACCACATCACTTATTCAAACAGAAACAAACGCATACTTACTCTCTTATACAATTACTGATACAAGTACACACTCATCCATACAGCCACTCACAATCACTGACTCTCACGTATAGTCATTTATATACTCCAACTCTCACATACACTGCCTTTTACATATGTAGTTACTTGTTCATGTAACACTGACATACATCCATTCACTCACCAACACACCCATACACACACTCACCCACCCATACAGCTGTTTCCACATGTACTCTTGAACCCATACACCCAGTGAAACAACCACTCAAACATCTATGCACAGAGTCACACACCTCCCACCCACCCACCCACCCACCCACACACACACACACAAACACACACACACACACTCAGGCACCCATACAAATACTCAGGCAACCAATCGATAACCCATATAGACACTCATGTAGCTACTGACCAACCCATGCAGCAGCTTATACAACAACAGACAGACTGATAGACATTCACACAGTTTAGTCACTAACCCATGCATTCAGTAAGACACATGTAATCACTCACTTAAACAGTCAGTCACGCACCTACTAAATCCTCCATCCAGACACTTATACACCCACTCATTCTTCAATACACCTTGGCATATATATAATACATATTTAAATTTTAAAGAAACGCACAGTCACTGGATGATGTCATCAGTGATGTCATCAGTGACGTCACTGACCATGTCATGAATGATGTAATATGTGACGTCATCAGCAGTGCATTGCGGGGGCGCGAGTTATAGTTAGCTGAACTAACTATAACGGCCGAATTTCTATGGTTTTGTACGAGTGAAATGTCCAACTAACTATAACGTCCCTGAAAGCTATGGTTTTTTCAGTGAATTTCAAAGGTTTTTTAAATGCTAATTTCTAACTATAACGTGCCTGAAACCTATGTTTTTTTCAGTGAATATATATATATATATATATATATGTATGCAATAATAACACACTTGTAAGTAAGCAACTGTTGAATTCATAGGATAAAATACAAGCAGATAATAATACTGGACATCCACTGCAAGAAATAGCACTGTTAAATGCAAGTAATCAGGTACAAGAATAAACCCTGTCAAAGGAAAGCATGAAAGATATATACACAGAATACATCAGATGATTAAAACCCCTGGAGACTTGAATGTGCACACAGACACACTCGCACATCACAATGCCAATAATCAGAGAAAATACATCACCGGCTGCAATACCTTCATCTTAGCCCACTTCAGACTGGGGGATTCACAGACTGGGTCAAGAGACTCAGCAAGCCGGGAACTGCTACACTGAATTAGACGCGTCCGTCCTTCATTCAGGTCCTAAATCCCGCTTTCCAGGTCAACAAACCCCAGTTTTATAATCTCAATGCACTAGAAGTTTCTGAGAGGACCTTCTCTGCGCCAAGGAAACTTACCGGAGTGGGCCACTCTCCCACAAGTATTTCAAAGGCAAAGGAGTTCTCACGTATTCTTCTGCGCTCCCACATGTTCCAGCCCCTTATCTTAGGAAAGCTTGAGAAAGTAGAAAGTATCTCCAAAAGTACAGAAAACAATCTTGAACGTGAATAGCCTAAACAACTTGAGTGATCTGGGGGCCTTCTTGTGTGCGCAAAGCTCAAGCTAGACAGGGTCAGAATTCAAGATGGCATGAGGGCATGTCAAAGCCAATTGTAAAAACTTCTCATTGTACAACACAATGCACATTTGTGCATCACTGCATATAGCACTGCACTCCGAGACAGAGAAGTACATTCCACAACTTTCTCTCTCTCTTGCTTTCAAACGCACATCCCACACGTTCTGTTCCTGGCAAGGCTGTTCTAGTCTGTGAAAATAGTTTCACTCTGCAGCTTTAATGAGACACAAAATGCAAGTGCAAAGTGGAAATAAAACACATAAAATCAATTAAAACAATGATAGTCAAAGGTCATGATGTGGTCCTAATACATGGGAGTGTCTCTGGCACTACAGGGACTTTAATGTGATCCTGGACCCACTGCTGGACAGTTCTATTGACTCCCGCCACCCCCAACCTTGAGCGGTAGCACAACTGCAGACCATAATGGCTGATAACGGCTTGAATTGACCTCTGGAGGGGTAGACACAGTGACAGCGAGGAGGGCACGTGCTTGGCCTCTGCAAATTGGTCGTGGTCGCGCATTGACTATTGGCTTCTTTCGCAGGATGTGGACCTCTGGACTCCCAAGATGTCCCATCTGCCGCGATCTTTCTCAGATCACGTTCCCGTTCTCCTTAAGCTTCCTACACCGGAGTTTCCCTCTCAGGCTCATATGTTGCACCTGCCGCCGTGAGAGATAAGGTATTCAAGGATGGTATCCGTACAGTTATAGTGGAATATTTTGAGAACAATGAGGGCACGGTTGATTATTACTTGACGCTGTGGGAAGCATTTAAATATGTCATTAGAGGGGGAATGCATAGCTAAGCAGGCAGGCGTCCTGAGGTTGATTTGTGGGGAGCTAAAACAACTTGAAGATGAGATCTGTGAGCTTGAGCTCAAATACTTTGTTGCCTGCAGCGCGAACACACTTGCCCGCATTTGTAGTAAGATAAACGATTTTGAGGAGACAGCTCAGCGGGAGACTCACTATCTAGGAAAAGAGGCGCATGCTAGGCGGTATGGTGAGGGAGACCAAGTGGGCAAAACCTTGGCAGGCATTCTTCGCAAACCCTGGGCTACTGACTATATTGCTGAACTGCGTACTGATGAGGATGAGCTGTTTGTTGGCCTGAGGGAAGTACAGAAGGAGATGACTAACTTCTCATCGCATTACACCATGACTCAGTCACAGGCCCCTCCCGATCTTGACTCCTTCTTCTAAACAGTGCAGCTGCTTTGGCTGGAAGACAGTCACCACAGATTTTTAGATGAGCCTTTCATGGAAGAGGAGGTTATGCAGGTCATTAGTGCCCTTCCTGGGGACAAAACCCCACCTTAGATGACCTCAGGACAAAATTTTATAAAGAGTTTGCACCCCTTTTGACCCCTCACTTCATGAACATGTCACTAGAGGGAGGCGAACTGCCTCAGTCCCTCCGAGAGACACTCATAGTCACTATTTTAAAACTAGACAAAGACCTGCAGCATTGCAAATCGTATAGAGCGTTAGCCATGATTAACATGGACAATAAAATTCTTGCCAAACTGATAGCTTCATTGCTACTTCCCCTACTTCCTCTCATTGTATTCCCAGATCAATCAGGTTTTGTGCCTGATAGGGACACAAGGCATAATATTCGCACCTTTTCTTCAAACCTTCAGGTCATGGACCCCAACCTAAGTGCAGCTGCGATTCGATGGCTTGATGCCACCAAGGCATTTTATTCGCATGAGTGGATGTACCTATTCACTTTGCTAGCCCGCCTTGTACTCAGTCCCAAATTCATCCAATTAATTGGTCTTTTCTCTAAACCAACAGCGCACCTCCAGATCAATGGGGTGATTTCTCCCCCTTTTTCGGTCTCGGAGAACCTGGCAGGGATGCCCGCTCTTGCCCATCCTTTTTAGGTTTTGCCTGCACAGCACTTGCGATATGCTTGTGAAATATTTTGTATTTAATATATCTTAAAAGGGGGCTCTTATCAGTTCCCATGCTGAATTACTGTGTTCATTCGCTTTTGTGTGGAACTTATGGAGGCCGGACGAGCATCCGACTGCAATCGCAGCAAGAGTGGGACGGACCGACAAGTAGTTGTCAGTCCCACCCACCAAATTATGATGCGACCGCCATGTATGCAGTTGCAATCAAGGCTTTTTCCATTGTGGCTCGTGCTTCGGCCCAAAAAGGGCCACAGCGCAAACCGCAGTGGAAAAAGTGATGTTTTCAAACATCCATGCCCCGTGTGCCAGGTACCATGTGGTGCCTGCCACACGGGGCATGGATATTTGGGGGAGGGCACCACAGGTTCCCCCCAGGCCTAATAGCGGAGGCCCACGGGGACGAGGGCCCTGCTAGGAGCCCCAAAAGTCCCTTTCCAACAGCCTTTTTATGGCGGTTGGGCCGCCATGGAAAGGCTGCCGGAAAGGGACATCGTAATCCCTACAGGGGTATCTGAGCAGGCACCGGCCCTATTGTAGGGAATATGATACGACCATTGGGCCCGCTGACTCCTTGAGCCTGTTGAAAACGTCAGTTGGTCCCTCCGACCGATGCAGTCCGACCGACCGCATCATACTGCGGCGGTCGGACCGCTATATTGGATGTCGGTGGAACTGCCACCAACAGCCTGTCGGTGGCAGTCTCACTAACCTCATAATCAGGCCCTTAGTTGTGTAAAGCAGAGGCTTTAGCCTTAGAACGTTTGTGGCATTTCCCATTCATGCTCCAGGACCTTTCTTTGCACTTTGTAGGCATTATCGGATTTATTTTTTTCAACTTAATCTATTTGGTAATTATGAGAAAATTCTAAATATTGTAATAAATATTGCACGTTAAAAATTAACGTAATATACAAAAGCTATGCTATGTTTTACTACTAAACAGGCAGCCATAGGTGCAGTTGCCTTGCAGACAACAGGGTCATGATTTGAATGATGTAGTAGCACCGGGCCCAAAAGTTGTCAGAACTCATCTAAACACCTAATATTGCTATATTTTACAACTAAACAGGCAGTCATAAGTGCAGTTATCTAGCAAGAACTAGGGTCAAGATTTCAATAGTGCAGCAGGTGTAGTGGCACCAGGACCAAAAGCTCCAGGCACCCCACTAAACGCCTAATATTGCTATATTTTATTCTTAAACAGGCAACCACAAGTGCAGTTACCTTGTAGACAACAGAGGTCATGATTTGAATGATGCCGCAGGTGCAGGAGCACCGGCCCAAAAATTGTCAGAACTCCTCTAAACCCATAATATTGCTATATTTTACTTCTAAACAGGCGCAATTGCAGTTATCTTGCACATAAAAGGGGCTTGATTTGAATGGTGCAGCAGGTGCAGTGGCACTGGGGCCAAAAGCTCTATGGACCCCACTAAACCCAGATTATTGCTAAATTGTACTACTAAACAAGACAGTCACAAGTGCATTTGTCTAGCAGGCAATAGGGTCATGATTTAAATGGTGCTGCAGGTGCAATGGCACTGGGGCCAAAAGTTGTCAGAACTCCTCTAAATACCAAATATTGCTATATTTAACTACTAAATAAGCAGTTATAAGTGCTGTTACCTTGCAGGCACTGGGGTCCATGATTTTAATGGTGCAGCAGGTGCAGTGACACAGGGGCACAAAGCTCTAGGAACCCCTCTAAACACCAAGTATTGCAATATTTTACTACTAAACAGACAGTCACAAGTGCAGTTGCCTTACAGGCAATAGGGTCATGATTTGAATGGTGCAGCAGGTGCAGTAGAACCGGGGCCAATACTTGTCACAACTCCTGTAAACACCAAATATTGCTATGTTTTACTACTAAAGAGGCAGTCACAAATGCAGTTATCTTGCTGACACTAGGGGCATGATTTGAATGGTGCAGCAGTTGCAGTGGCACCGGGCCAAAAAGTTGTCGGAACTCCTCCAAACACATAATATTTCTATTACATCAATTAATTCTATTATTTCCCTCCTTTTATTTTTCAAAATGTTTCTATTACTTACCCGCACTATACCACTAGTAACAGCACAATAGATTCCCTTTTTGTACATAAACAAGTCATAACACTATAAAAGACTTTCTGTAACTTATATTGTACAACTACTCAGCAAGCTACAACTTAACAACAAAAACAGCTTATTAATCACAAAGGCGAAACCTAATGCATTTACCAATGCTTGTTGCTATAGCGATGGCGGCTCCTCTTCGCCAGCACTGTGCGCTTCGTGGTCTGGCCTTCACCCCTCGAGGTGTGCTGGTATCCATGTATGCGGATTATTTAACTTTATAGGTTAAATATCCAGCTGAGAACCTTGAGCCCCTCATTAGGGAGTTTACCAGATTTGGCAGGCTTTCCGGGATCTCTATCAATTAGGCGAAAACAGTGATTTGCCCAATAAAATGTCTGGGGATCTGGCTGAGCCGCAACATGGATGACCTCTGGAGGTCTAAATACGGCCATCTAATGGAATGGCTGGGGTGCTGGGTGGCACGCAGGTTGAGTCTCCCGCTTTCCATGGTAGGGAGTTTAGCTATTGCAAAGATGGTTGTTTTACCAAAATGTATATATTTGTTCTTCAGTCTCCCTCTCCCCCACTACTTTTGATGCCAACTCCGTTCCCACATAGTGGCGCTGGCATGGACTGGGAGTCAGCCAAGGCTCTCCTGGGAAGTTCTCACTCTTCCTTTTGAGCAGGGAGAACTGGGCATACCAGACATGGATCTCTGTTATAGTTGTTCACAGGCACAGTTTGCATTCCACTAGCTATACCCTACAAAGTTCATAGCCCATACCATGCCTGAGCAAGATCATGGTGCGCCTTGACCACTTCACATGGCGTCATGTCAATCCTCACGGCGACCATGAATGGCGCTAGATACGGTTGACTGTACGGTTTGGGCTTGGCATGAGCTGCTTAAGCGTGCGGGACAGGATGTTTTGTTCTCCCCCTCTCTTCCTCTGACTAGACATCCCGCCTTAACCTTTAATGAAGATGCTGGTGCATGCAACAGGCTATGACGGCTGCAACTCACCACTATGGGAGTCGTGTTCCCAGAACGCTCTTTTATCACGCTGCAGCAGGCCCTGCAAGATTGTGACGTGACTGTTCTAGACATGTTCACCTATTACCAATTGAGAGCTGCCATGCGCACTATTTATGCCTCGTTCCCCCGGCACCCCCTTCACTACAGGTGCTTGAAGAACTCCTTGGGAACCCCTCCCCTCTTAAGCTAATAACTAGATTATACTCGGTAGTGCAGCTCACTGTGGAGGTTCGAATTCCAACAGCACGGCAGGCGTAGGAGAACCAGTTGGGCATCGCTATCTCTGAGGCCCAATGGAGCTTCTGCTGCGCTCAGGCGAGAGCATTACCACCCAATTATAGGCTGCGATGGGTGCATTTTAAATACCTGCAGAGGTTTTATAGGACTCCAGAGCGACTGTTTAAAAAAGGGTTATTAAATGAGGCTCGGTGCATTAGGTGCTCGGAGCCCTGCGCAGACTTTATTCATTTGGCTTGGGCATGCCCTGGAATAGAACAATATTGGCAGTCCATTTTCGACGTCATTGATAAGGTTACGGGCCTGCAGGTAGAGGGCACCCCCTAGTCGCACTACTAGGCTATGTTAAAGATGTCCCCCCAGATTCATGGACATTGACCACTCTCTTGCTCCTTTTGGGTAAAAGGCGGTTGGCGATCTGCTGGGGTCGTCGCCCACTCTCTGAACTGAATGACTGGCTCTGAGACGCAGCTTTTTGCCAACACCAGTTAACGACATATTGGGTATTAATGCCAGTTAGTTCATGCCTTAAAGACATCTGGTCCCCTCTTGAATTGTACAATTAACTCAAAAAAGAGAGATTCTCTACCTGTATGACTCAGTACGTGCAAAAAGTCACGGATATTAATATCTGACTTTTTGCACGTACTGAGTCATACAGGTAGAGAATCTCTCTTTTTTGAGTTAATTGTGTACTTCCCCTGCCTATCTCTACCTTTAACTAATTTAGGGCCCCCCTTCTTTTGAGTGGTTATCCCCTCTTGAATTGGACCTGCAGCAGCAACACGCCGCAATAGAGGAGTCCAACTCGCACAATACAAATTAGGTCAGTCAAGATCTGTCGCTCCCCCCCACGCGTCGTGCCCTTTGTGAGAATTGGCCTGAGTGGGAGATTATTGGCCATAGCCTGGTCCCCTCTGATGTACCGTCTGGAGATATCACTGCATGAGCCCCTGTGTCACTCCTTCACAGTGTGACTATTCTCCCCCCTCCATCTTTCCCATGCTCTTTCCTTTCCCCCCTTTCCCTGTTGTTTTCTGATCGTACTGTACTGCGTTTTGCCTTTTCAACTGACTAGACTTGAGACTGCTGTTGCTATAAGGGAAACTAACCCATCTTGATTATTGCATACTATATGGTCTCTATAAATGTTCTGCGTTGCAATTCTATATTTTCTCTTTATGTACTTGAATTGCAAACTTCGTAAAAAAAAAAAAATGAGAGCTCCATAGAGTACTAAAAGATCAACTGTGTGTTGGTGTCTGCCTAACAGACAGTGTCCAAGAGGTGTGAGGATATCACCTATGTCTCTACAACTTGATGGAGAAGCTGTGGGTCTGCCTGCCTACTCATAGAGGGAAAGAGAGTGCCCAACCTTGCATGAGGAGAGGCTGTCCAGGAGGAGAAGCCTGGTTGTATTCTCGTTTCACCTCAGAAGAAGCGGAATTGTATGTAAGAGTGGACCGTGTATCGACCCAATCTAAAGGAAAGACCCTTCCCCCTTTGGGCCTCTCAGTGTAGTTCATTTGGTGAAATATGTGAAGTAATATTTAACTGATCAGTGCTCTGTCCAGTATCACTACTGTGAACAGAGGGCCCATCCTGCCACTGAGTTATGTAGACATCACCACCCCTGTAGTAGACAGTTTCCCTGACAGCCCAGAGTTTGCAACTCCCAAGGAGAGACAGTCCTGATCCTGGCCTGTGGTGCTGCAAGACTGCCATGACCGGAGAGGCGTTGCTGCCACTGCGACACTGCGACCTCTGCTGGAGGATTCTTCCATGTGACCAAGAAGAGCGTGGGACATCCACCACAATGCTGAGCAGCACTTCATCTGGGTAGGTAATACAAGGCCGTGTGTGAAAGACTAAGAGACTGTATCTTGCCCTAGAACTGTGTAGATAAACCGAGCCGGTGTGCTGCCCAAACTTTCAGTAAAATACGAGACAGTGCTGACCTATAGTTCTGTGCACAATTGTAATAGTTTACTCGTATTTGAGGTGATTCTTGCCTGTGGGTCCACATAGATGGGCGGGGACGTCATTAGTAGAGGGATAGTGCTGTATTAGGCCAGGGATCACCACCCCTTATGAGAATCCCTGGTGGGCGCAGACACTGTCTGCACTGGTTAAAGCCCATAATGATTTAAGAACCCTGAAACTTAGCCACATTGCAGTGTATTGTACTCTTATTTTAATTGTTTTTTTCTTTTGACAAGAAAAGCACTGGGTTGGACAGTAACTTAAACTTCATTGTTGAGTTCATGCCCCCTCACCCCCCACACACACTAGCTCCCTGAGAACCCCTTGACTGCTTGCTCTTGCTACCCTGAGAGTCAAGTGTAAAATGAGAGTAGTTGGCCAGGTTTGGAGAACCAGAGCAGGATGGACCCCAAAGACACCAGAAGCAAACAACCCCAATCACCACAGTTGTCGCTCAGTATCCCTGTCTGACCTATAGACCCTCTTACCCTCGAATGAGGTCTGTTCCAAGCTGTGCAGCTATATTATTTTTGGAAAGAACGTTTTTTTTTGTTTTTTTTTTACTTCCACTGCCACAAAAGCTGTATTGATCCACTCTTTTTCCTAATGGTAGGATCATGAACGCTAGTGTTTAGAATTTCAAAAGAGGCCTGCAGAACCCAATTTGCTGTTTGGGGTACTTTGTGGTTCTTTGCAGTCTGATTTTTGGGTAAACCTACAGAGATGCCCAGTCTTTCAAAATTAGAAACTGTTTTGAACTTTAAACTTACTTACTGTGGAATGATGGACTTCACTTTGTTTGCAAATAGTTTTATAATTCGTCCCAAAATGGCAAAAAGCAAACAATTGCTTCTCTGGGACCATCACAGATATCTTTTGACCATGGCATAATGTGGCATTCCACAAGAGTGCTCCAGACCAAACCGAAAAAGGTTTTAATTTTACATGAAGTTGGTAACTCTTCCTGATAATCAAGTAATCATGAAGCACCCAATTTAGATTGACCTTAACTGATATGGAAGCAGTAAGTATGCACTTGCACAAGGCTTCTGAATGCTGGTAATTTTTTTGTTTGATAAATGGTAAGAAAATTGTGTGGTTATTTGTCACACAAGGGTAGATTTATCTACCGTTGGGACTTGGTGAGGACCAGATAGACTTCATATATATGTCCATTTATAAGATCATAGATACTTAACAGGGTGTATTTTCTTTTTGACATCACTGTATGTGCATATTATGCTTATTCCCTCCAGCAATGCCTTTGCTTTATCACTTTTGGATACAGAGTTTCGGTTGTCTTGAAGATATTGCAAAAAATGTGTCCCGCAAAACAACATATTTAGTGCTTGAAGGAGTCCCAATAAATGATCTGCAATAATGATACCCCTGTTGGTGTCTGTCGGTGCCAAAGCATGTTAATATTATGATCTTTTCAAAATTGATGGAGTTAGTTTAGAAGTACATTAAGCCTCAATGGCTTAATTCATTAAAGAGAATGCAGATGGATCCTTTCCAATCCTTCCCAATCTCAGGGAAAGAATTTTGTAGATGCTACCAAGCATGATTGAGAGGAGTTCAAGGAGTATGTGGTGAGCAAATTGCTCCTTGGGATTCACAAACCAGATGCTGAAAAGAGTGTAGAGTCATATCTCATTTCGATGTGTAGCTTGCTATGAGTAGGTCATCAGCATGCAAAAGATTTTAGAGGAATTTGCCTTTCGCATAGAATGAAAGCCTAAGATGGTAAGGTTCCCTTTTTCAGAAATGGAACCAGTAGCACTGTCTTTTTTTCTCATCCAAGTGCTTGATTTTTTTGTGAAACCTCTGTTATTATAATTGCACTCCATTCAAACTCGGGCAACACGCACACCAGACGTTTTGAGTTGACGTGCTACTTGTGACATTAGTTAATATGGCAGTTCGGGCTGGACTGTTCCCACAAGTAACAGGGTCAAGACTGATTTGCATATGGCTGGGTCCAAACTGGGGTGGTGTGGTGAGCAAAAGAATGATGGATTTAACCCAGATCCTTGTGACTGGGGTGAATGTTTGCATTGTCCAGCATTCCGTCCATCAATTGTTTCTTTTGCATTAGCTAATATGAGGTCACTAATTCTGGTTTCCGTTTTGGGTGTCCCGCTGACAGAGAAATCATGAAGGTAGACTAAATTGATCAGATGCAGAATTGTAAGTACACACACTGTAACAAGCAATTATTCTTGAACAACCAGAACAATTCGGAAAGGCGAAAAACTCACATAGTTTGATGTATAGTGAGGGGCATAGGCTGAAGCATGCAACCAAATCTGTAAAGTCTTAGTGATTTTTGTGGTTACCTGACAGTCCGTTTGCTAGTGCTAAGGAAACGGAGATGGGGTTGTTTTGGCATCAATAGACCTCATGGATGCATACTTTCATATACATGTTCTCATTTTCCAAACATGCAGGATGTTTCTCAGGTTTACTGTGGGAAAATAGAATAATTAGGAGCACTAACAGTCTTCCAGAGAATCACACTAGATCACTGGATACAGCTACCCTTCAAGTAGTCGGTCACCCTCCGTATTAATGAAAGCAACTCATGCGTCCTCCTGCTTGACCTCTCTGCAGCCTTCATCACAGTAGACCCTCCAAGCACTTATCCACATCATGGAATCGTGCAGGGGCTCCTCTAACTGTCTTGGAGATGTTCATATCCCATTTCGCCACTGCTATCAATATGTATTGATATAAATTGCAAAAATCCAAGAAATTTCTCATTGCCTGTAGAGTGCCCCAGGGTTTGATCCTTTCCCTCATTATCTTAAGTCTGCAGATGGAGCCCTAGAATGGATAGCGACTTACAACAACATCAACATTCATGATAATGCTGACAACTCTATCTCAAATTCACCCTGTCATTGAAATTCAGCTAGTTAAAACCGGCCTCAAGCTAATTAAGAGTTGTTGTCCAACAGCTCCTAACAACCACAGACATAAGCTTTGCTCTCCGACTTGAACCCAGATGGCTTCACTCACCAGCTGACCTACAACACTAATTCACTTGAATTCTTCCATGATAGACCTCACATTCAGAGATTAAATCAACAGTAAAACCAAAACATCATTGTACCAATTTTCCTTCAGAAGAAAAGGAAAACCTTTTTCTAAATGCCATCTTCAGAATAACAGTGCAAGCCCTGCTCCTGTCCCACCTGTATGTAGCTAATGCTGTGCTCAGTGGTCTTGCGCACACCACCCTAGGCCCTCTGAAAGACATTGTACATTGTGCGCTGCGGCTCATCAAGGCCTGAAGAAGTTCATGCAGAGCTCAAGGAGTTGATCTAGCTTAAGCTCCAGACCTGCATCTTAATCAGCTGCATCACCTACAAGCCTTTCGAATTACACACCAATGTATCTGGCCAAGAAACCATCATAGGGTGGTCAGAACTACTCCAAGTGGCAGGACAACCAGACTGGAAACAAGGAGCTGCTAAGTAGGACTTCTTCATCTACACAAGCAGGATCTAAAATAACATCCCCACCAACATCGGAAATGCTCCTACAATTCAGGAAAAAGCTGAAAATGCATCTCTACAAGCAACAGTGGCTCTCTCCCCCACCCATACACACAGTAGTGCTACCTGTTTTTGCCTCAGTGGCAAACAACGTGAGTTGTATACTTGGGATCTCATCCTTTGTTCAGCACTTAGTTGCTTCCCAACTAGGTCTGGACTATACAAGTATCATTACATACGTACATAGTTGCATCTGCACCAATGAAAATGTTCCGTTACCTGTCAGTGATATCCGCATTTATGTGGAGAAAAATGATACATATATATCCATACACACATGGCTAGCTAATGAAATGCTTCTACATATCTAAAAACAATGGAAGGGGATTCTAGGAGCGAGCAAGACTGTCCACTATTTAAAGATTCCAATTAAAAAAAGACTTCAAGTTCTCTCGGTTTCTATTGCGGAGTCTTGGAAATGGAGTAACTAATGTGTCCTGCATCAGTAAAGGATCCATGTGTTATGAGACGTGACAGAGAAGGTAAACAATTATTATGTAGGGGCAGTGGAGAAGTATATGTCCCTGTTAGTCATCATGCCTTTTTTTCAAATGTCATTCTTGTCTGGAATAGACAGTCAAGTGAAAATATTCTTTAGAGGGGCAGTGAGAAGATCTTTTGTAGGCTTCAGTAAGAGCTCTTAGTTTCTCTCTTTTGTTGGTATTAAATCTATCTCATGGTACAGGATTCAAATGTTGTTATTTTATGATGTCTTATTCAGCACAAATATGTTGCCCCACACACATTGATATTTATTCACTGATTTATTCCTACATACTTATATACCTGCTAATGATATAGTGTACTCCTCTCAGCAGAGTCGGGTGAGGACACCAGCCCTCTGGCTCCACCGGGCATCGGCCGCTCACGGCCGCGCCATTCTTTTCGCGCCATGAGGCGTTGAAAATCAGTACAGGAGCCCCGCTGCGCGAAGCCCGGGCCAAGGGCGGGCCCGTCAGAGCCGGAGGAGGCTGTGCCACTCCTCTTGGATCTGCTTTCTGGGCCCCTTTCCGCCTTACTTTATCCTTGGGGCTGCTGTACAGGGAGAGCAGTGAACGGGAAAGCAAGGTCCCAGACGTGCCCTGAACGGTCTCCATCCTGGACTTGAGTTAACAGACCGCACCGCTATAAGGTAAGCCCTACGGGGGCACTACCATCACTTTCACCAGAGTGGTTCCGGATCAGCCATAGGTAGTCTGTGGGGGAGGGGGCAGAAGTTCTAAGAGGTCCCCATTGCTCACCCTTTCGATTAGGAACGTCTGGGCTCATTTTCTACATCTGGACTTAATCCTCCTACTTCTGGCACACCTTTTCTTCAATTGAACTTTCATCGAGGGCGTTTAGCCTAAATCAAGGCCAAGCCAAGGACATCTATTCTTAGGGATTTGTACAATTGGCGTTGGGAGTCATGGAAACGCAAGACAGCTGCCGTAATCCATGCAGCTCCAGCCATTACGACTATGGACTGCTTCCTACAGCGAGCGGCGGGGGTCCTTGATAAGGAAATCGAACTGGTGGCGTGTCGGCTCTCACGCTCACCGGCGAATCAACCGTGCCCCATTGTCTCTGCCCCCGCAAGTGGGTCACAGTGCACCCCGGAGTTGGTAGAGTTGGCAGTCCCTTCCTCTTCCCCCCCTCGACCACCAAGACCAAGAATCAAGCGACATTAGGAGAGTCAAACTTCAGGTCGCCGAGGGGTGGACCGACAGGGCACAGTCAATCTTGGTACCCGTGTTAGGTCGTGAGGCATCAGCCACAAACCAAGTATCTAAAGCAGACGTTCAGGAGGGGCGGCCCCAAGGGGGGGATCGGTTCTGGGGCTAAGCGCAAGTGTTCCACTCCAGGGGCCAGGGCGATACGCCTCAGAGTGGAGACCCCGACCCCCATCACACAGGGAGTAGTTCCCGTCTCGAAAGACGAACTGGTAGCCATGCTGGAAGCATGTGTGGTTTTACTTCTAGACGGTTTGGACTCTAAATTAGAACCTATCGAGCAACGATTGTCCTCCATCGAGAGGGAATTCTCCATCCTGTCTAGACCGCCCACTCTACAGCCAGTACCATTGATGTAGTTGCACTAACTAATAACGCACATAATGGCCCAAGTCTCCCTGCCTCAGTAACTGCCATAGGAGAGGCTCACAAGGCCAGCACTACGCATCCCAGGAGTATCATCCCCAATTCCACTCCCCCTCCTCGCACTGGCCCGCATCTATCTTCTGCAGACAGAACACAGGCGAGGGCATGCCCCCAGGATCCCCTCAGGTCGGAGGCCAGTCACCAAAGTGATCTGACCTTCAGCACGAGGTTTGCAGGTGGGGAAGCCTCGATTCCTGCTACCGGCGGGCTGGGTCCACAGCCCCACGGACCAAACATCATCCATCTACCACCGGAAGCAACTCCATATATCGTGGTCCTGGGCAATGTGCCAGTGTTAAAGCCGGGTGTTACTGAGGATTTGTATCAGTTAAAGAACAAAGTCCTTCACTGGCTTAACATCAACACCCCCTTGGACTTCAGAGTGGAGAGGCACATCATTATGGTCTGGAGGGTGGCCTGGATAGGAGGATCGAAAAAGAGCAGCGGTGGCGATTGCGTAATCATCAACTTTACCAGGCCACACCTGGCAGAGATAATTCTTCATGCAGCCAGTCATTGCAATAGCAAGGGTCCGGTAACCTCCATCACGGCCCTCCCCATGGGCTACTTCTATACACCTTTACCCTCGGCTCCATATTCTAGGAATTCAGTTAGTCCGGCTCTTTTCGAGTGGCCTCGTGTGTCTTCGCCGGTACCACTTTTCAACACATTTGCACCGCTGGGGCTCCTCGACAATTGCGATTGACTCGATGTGGTAGCATTTATGACCCTAAGGCCCCTTCTTTACAACCTGATTCCATGCATCAGCTGGCACAACGAACCTCTAGCAGTCATGACCGGGACACTAATTCTTGTAATCTCATCTCCTGGAATATAGCTGGCCTGGCCAGCAAGTTTGCAGATCCGGAATGGCAGTGCTTTATCCAAAAGTATGACCTTATTTGCCTGCAGGAGACCTTGACCATCGACAACTCCTATTTCTTGGAAGGCTACAAGTTGTTTAATATACCTGCTACCCCTTCGAGGGCTGGTCGACCCAAGGAGGGCCTTGCAGTCTATGTGTCACTCAGGATGGGGGGGCTGCATTATGGACCTGAACATTGACAATCCATGCCTGCAGGGCTTGCTGTTTTCTCTTGGGTCATGTAGATTACTGCTTTTGAACTTTTATAATGCTACATCTTCCCTCCCCGAGGTGTGTAACGTTACTCGCTTAGGCACTTTCCTGACAAATTTTAATGCCTCCCCCCGTAACACCTTTAACATCGTTTTGTTAGGGAATTTTAACGTTCATCCTTGTGCGGACCCAAGGGGGCAGGGTGTCGGGGGGTATTGGGGGCTCCCCCTGCCCTCGCGCTGCTGACGCACACTTTAAACATAGTGGACAGGTGTACAAACTAAACTCCATAGTTTGTGATCTGGACCTGCTATCAGCTATGGGTAAATTGGACTTAGATAGGAGGAATTTAATTCCTACCTTTAAAGGGCTAGGTCGTGAACCCTCCTTCATCGACTTTCTTTTAGTTTCCACCCCTCTTTTTTACTTGATTTCCGACTTTTCAGTTACAGCCAGTAACCACAGCAATCATAATTCACTGTGTATTAAAGCTAACTGGCCTATATTGGGTTTGAAAAGGAGGAGTAGTGGAGGAGGAGTACTTCGGCCCACTGATGGAGGTAGAAGGCTTAAATGGGCGCAGATTATTCCAGGCTCCCTGCTTGAGTCCCTTTTGGTAAAGTGTCAGAACGAGATTCAGATTTGTCGGGACGCAGAGGCAGAGCCGGACGAGACCATCATCCGCGCCTTCAGATCTATCTCTCATTCTGTCGTCAAGCTATTAACTGTTCCTACTCCCAAAGTCCAACAGGAAAGGGCACCTAGATGGTTTAACCCAGAATGCTCGCTTGCTGCTAGGAGGCTTAGAATAGTGTTGCACGCCATCCACAGGAACAGCGCCCTAGTTAAAACTCGAAGGAAGCAATATAAGATAGGCCTCAGTAAGCTTAAGGCGGCCCTGAAGGAGGAAGCCTGGGGTAAGCTTATGGAAGCCACAACCATTACGTGTAGTCCCAAGTTTTGGAGTATTATTAACAGTCCTTTTTTGGGAGTAGAGGCTGCAAATGTCCTAGACGCACACATTAAAGAGAATGACTGGGTCAGCCATTTTGAGGGCATGTTCAAGGGCGCTTTGGCCCAGTTTTGATACCAGAGGGGGGAACCAAAAATTCAACCCTATCTTTAACGGAGGAAGAAGTGAGGCGAGGAATTACTGTCATGACGCACAATAAGGCCCCAGGACCTGACGGAATTCCTCCCGATCTTTATCTGTCTGACGTGGAGTTCTGGGCACCCTTGCCTACCTCTATAATTAACGCGGCTGCTCCTGCCTCTTTGGCTACCTCCATAATTGTCCCGGTTTTTAAAAAGGAGATCATGGATAGCACTTATTGCTACAGGCCTATATCCCTGTTGGACTCCGTGGTCAAAGTGGTCCGATGGATCCTGCTGGGTAGGTTATCGTCCCGGGCTCTTGACAATAACATTGTCAGATGCCCAATACAGTTTCCGCTCTGGCCGCTCCATGATTGACCAATGTCTAAACCTCTTTATGATATTGAATAAGTACACGTTAGGCCGCTCTGGTACCATCTTTTTGGGCTTTATGGACCTGTCTTCCGCATTCGATTGCGTGAACAGAGGTAAACTGTGGCAGATCCTTCTCTCTCTAGGGGTGGATAGGGACATAGTCTCCTTCCTACCTGACCTCCATCGAGACACTAAGGCAGCCGTGCGTTATTCTGCCGGTCTGGATGTATCACGCTTGTTTCCGTCAGGGGCGGAGTCCGGCAGGGTTGTATTTTGGCCCCATTGTTATTCAATCTTTACATTAACAACTTGGAGAAAACCCTTTTGGAGACCAAGGCGGACTTCCCTCAGGCAGGATGGGGGGTGGAGGGGGGGGTCTTCCGGTCCTGCTATATGCAGATGACGCCATTTTAATGGCCAGGACCGAACAGGGTTGGCAAACACTTATAAACTCCTTCGCGCAATTTATGGGGGATATGGATCTGATGATTAATAATTCTAAGTCATACATTATGCAAGTAGGGGCACGGCCCAGTAGGCCATATACTTTTAGGGCAGGGCTTACCCCGATTCCTAAGTCGAGCATGTTCTGCTATTTGGGGGTACTTTTAGATGAAAAAATGAACTGGGGGTTCCAACTTACCCGCAAGAGAAATGACCTCATCAGGGAGTCTGCAGCTATCTTTCATTTTTCCGCTAGACTGGGGAAAAGACCGGTGGGGGCCCTTTTAAAGCTCTGTAGGGCCAAGTGTATTTCAAAGGCCCTTTATGGCAGTGAAATCTGGGGGTATACCGATACAGACGATCTCCAAATTGCGGAAAACAATTTTCTGAGACGTCTTTTATCTGTTCCTCAGGTTACTCCCTCTTTCACTGCTCATGAAGAGCTAGGCATGCCCTATATTTCTGATCTAATAGCATTCCGCCCGGTGTCTCTCTAGATAAAAATTTGGGTTGGGAAGGGGACCTCCCTAAATAAAGTAATTCTAAAAGATTGTCTGGCCCTCGATTACGCAGCCAGGGTGCCTTGGCTCAAATATGTAGAAAGGAGCCTCACGAGTTCGGGAAGAAGAGACCTTTTCTCCAACCCCTGAAGCGACGAATAAGAAAGATCTAGCCCTCATTTAGATGGCCTTTCTTGCACGCCAGACCTTCGCAAGGAGGAGAAGGAACTTCTGAAGCCCAGCGTACGTCGCTTCATCATGCTAAGGACCACTCCGATGGTGGAGCCGTACTTGCTGGGGTTCACAAACTCTTACGACTGTTTTCTTTTGACCAGGTTTTGGTTTGATCTTTTCCATCTTCTTCTTGCCCATCTCAGGGGTCAGAACAATGGGCATACTCTTTCGTTCTGTGGCTGCAATGGTACATCTCCGCAGGACATGGTTCATTTCATGATGTTTTGCCCATTTTATGATATGCCCAGAAAATCCTTTTTAATTCCTATTTTGAAACAGGCCTATTTTAGACAAGTACGGCCCGCTTTTATATTTCTTCAAATGTTGACGGGTAACACTATTTTTTATGTGCTTAACTTTTTAAAATCCGCAATTAGGCTTAGGGCGAGTTGTGACTAACTCACCTGACCCTTGTCACTATCCCCGGCACTATGCACTTTACCTTGCTCCACTAGCCGTTTAACTAACAACTCCATTAAGCGCAAGGTCTTACTGCACCATTTAGAGCATTGTTTAGCAGGTATTTTATGTGTGTTCGTGGAGATTTAGTAATTATATATTTTTTAAACTACATATATTTTTGCATTGTATATACTATGTTTCAACCGGGTTTGTTCCCGTCTGGATTGTATGTATTATATTTTTACCTGTGCTTTTATGGTTTTATCACATGAAACCGAATAAAGTGATTTTGAACTTGATATAGTGTAATTAAATTTAGCCGAGGTTGAATTAATTCCCTTTGTCTAATATGTGTTAGTTCAGTGTCAGGGACATTGGTGGTGTGGGGATTCATATGTGAGGGAGTAGTACCTAGAGTACAGTCAGGATACACGAAGTCGGTATTCTGTTATGTGGTTTTCTTTCAGCCCCTTGTCTTCTGACTGTATGCTTGGGGCCGAGTGCTTTTAGAGAGATACTGGAATGTGCATTTGATCTAAAGTCTGGCTTGCTTGTGTGGCTGAGATACCAGTGGCCAGTTTTATCATTGTAATGCGTTGCTCTTGCGTCACACATGGTGTCACAAGGGAACACAATACTTAAGTCATGTTTACCAAGCAACGCAAGGCCACCTTGTCTGGCCATGCGTTGCTTGGTAAATCTGGAGTAATACAAGGCAGCGGAAGTCGCTGTCTTGAGTTACTCTGCCCTGGGAAGGTGTTCCATGGGTGGAGCGTGGGTTTTCGCATGCATCCACCCATGGATTTTGGCGCAATCCAACTGGTAAATGCGAGAATGCGTCAAAATGCTATGCCTTCCCAGGGGAGGTGGAACAAGGAGAAATATCTTTGTTTCCTATTTCTTAGTGTGCTGCATTCTGCAGCACACTTGGGAGGAGGAAAATGCCCCTAAGGATTGTGTGCGCTATGGCACAAGGGTGCCTGCATTGGCACTAGGCAACAGATTATGCACCAGTGCAGGCAGAGAGCAGTAATGTGCCATATATTGGTAAATGTGGCACATTCCTGCCCTCTCCTTATTATGCAGTGCAGCAAGTTGCCTTGCTGCATTGCATGAAATTTAGACAAATCTGGCCCTGGGCGTCTTCTGGGTAATGAAAGCCTGGATGTGATGTTGGAGTTGCCTGGTAGTTTAAGGTAGTGGAAGGTGTACTATGTGCTCTTGGTTGCCAGTGGTCAGAGACCAGTCTCCAATTGGACAAAAATGTATCATAGGATTTGTCACAGACCTCCAATAAGGAAGGAGGAGAATGTTTTCTGTTGGTGTCAGTTTTTCTTCTGCAAATAAAGCACGTGTCTGGCCAGTAAGGCTAGCTAAACGCTTTGTGTCCTAGTAGTATTAGAAAAGTAGTTTAATTCTTAATGAACAGTTTCAACTACAATGTTCAGAAGAGGGGTATAAAGTGACAAAATCTCATCTGCTAGCTCATTTAATCTGGGAATGTATGATCAAAATAAGATGGAGTTGATAGTATTTCACCTACCGTGAATAGCCTGAGCAGACATTAACAACACCTCTCCTTAATTACATAGTAATAAATAGTGTGAAGATTTCTGTAATTGAAGATAGGCTTTGTCCTTTTCTATTTGTTAAGTACGTTACCATGGTCACTGTGTGTTTCGGGCCTTCCAGGATCTAGCCTACCCACAGTGAGTGGTTACCACCACTGGACTTTCCCATTCCCCAAAGCTTGAGACCACTGAGTTGCCACTCACTACTGTAGTGACCTTATATGGAGGCAAGACGTAGGGCATTAGGTGCATTCAGGGTACCATCATTCACAGTAACATTATTACTTTTCCCTCTACTAGAGACTCATACCTATGGTAAAAGGAAACTGTGTTTTTTAACTCTCTCTGCAGTCAGTGCCACTACTTTCATGGGGTTAATATCTACCCCCAGAAATGTCTTCTCTTTAATAGGGGTACGATACAACTTTTGAAGGTTGACTCTGAAGCCAGGCAGTTAATTGACCCGGTCTTTGCTGCTATGACAGCAGAAAACGACTTCCTTTCACTAACCAGCTATCCAAGCAGATACACATGTACGAATTGCACCTTAAATAGACTACCTCCTCTGACAAACATTTTGGTGAATATTTTTGGCACAGATTTTATTCTGTATGATAACACAAGGAATAAGTAAGGTTGCCACCTACCACCAAGCGAAGGTACTTAGTGCTTTTGTTGCACAGGGACATGAAAGTTGATTGTTATTAGAATGTCACATTCTTTTAGTAATGCGATTTACATCTAGCAGAGTAGTCGTATATCAGCCTGATTAAATATTGCTACATTTTGCTTCACAGTTCTCTGATTTACTTTTTCATTTTGAGGCAGAAACAGTATCATCACCCATTGATCTGAGGTTATGTATTCTATTTGTGTGTGAATACACATTAGTTGGCCCCTTAGGTGAGGGTTGTGGTCAAAGGAACTAAATGTGAAGTTGCTTGCTAACAGGGCTAGAGCTTCTGAGGCTCTGTCCAATTACATTACTTTTCTCATAAAATAGATGTTTTTGACATGTTGGTTGTTGCAGTGCCAATTTTAGCAGATCCTACCATACCCTTCTTGTTTTACCTGCTGATTTTCTTGGTTGGCATTTGGCCCTACTGCTGCGCTAGAGGAGCACGTTTCTAGGTCAGACTTGTCTTTTTGTCCTTTCCCGATTACTATTTCAGATAGGCTGATAACAGCCAGCTGCAGAAACTTCACTCTTTATTGTGATGGATGCTCCAGTTTGGAGACAGCCCTTTCTGCTATTAGAAGTGTAACTCCACACTAGGGCTGTGCCTGGAGAGCAGCCTGGGAAGGACATTTTAAAAGAATACCAGCATAATCCAGATCTGAGAAAGTGGATCCACCTGAGTTACACGTGCCCACCATATACGCACTTGACATACAGATAGGATGTGCCCACACAGTTCCTGACATTCACATAACAGTGGAACTTTACACAAGAGGGGAGTAAGAGGAGATGGGTTGAGGATGGAAATGCATTGTGATGTAATGCTCATTACAAAGGGTTACTCTTTAACACATTCATAAATTGGAGCAGCGTTGGGGTTCTCCTGATGGGGATGTTGTTCCAGATCCTGGATGCATAGGTGGGAAAAGCTTGTTGTCTTGTTTTTTCTATTTTACACTTGTTAGCCTGCAATCTGATGGTGTCCTGGAAGCGGATGTGCCGAGATCGGCCAAAATTGTGAGCTTGTCTGCAAGATAAGCGGGTGTGCTGGTCGTGATCGTTTTGTAAATGTTGCAGCTGGTTTTGAAGATAGTGCGGCCCAACAAGGGGAGCCAATGGGGTTCCATCTGGAAGGGGTGATGTGATCATATTTTTTCAGGCTCGGGATGGGACGTGCTGCATCATGTACTATACCCCTAAGGGATGCCAGTGTGGTATCTGGGTTGCCACGGAGTAGCACCATCCAGATACAAGAGTACGAGGGCTTAAACGGCAGTTCTGAAGTTGCTTTATGGAAGAAATGGTTTGACTTTCTGTAGAAGAGAGAGCTGATACCATCTTTGTATTTTTTGACAATGTGTTCTTTTTCTGGGTCATTTCATATTCTTGCAAGTTGACGTTCGGAACCGTCAAGGTTCATGTCATTGAGCCAGGTATGTACTGTATCTTGTCTATTGTTCTTGGCAAATAGGAATTTCTTATTGGTTGGGTTGAGCTTCAAGTAGGCGCTGGACATCCAGGCTTGGACTATGTTCAAGCTGTATTTGAGGCGTTACATGTCTGAATCAATGAGACATTCAGGTCTTAATTATTATTATTTTTTTTAAACATTTTAAACACTTTAATGTTGTGTCCCGTGATCGGGGTGAGGAGTTTCTGATGTAAGTATGGACTTTTCAGAATGCAGTCTATTACACACCATGTTGATGTTTATGAAACTTGATCTCTCTGACGTTTTTGAGACCATGTGCCTGGGATCAGGGGTTCTGGTAGCCTTTAGGTTATTAGAAGCCAAGGACATTGATTTAACACAAGGGAACAGGTTTCCCCCTATATTTATTTAAAATCTTTTTGACTTATCATTGTGTTACATTGTAAGCTTGGGCCTGTCAGGCAAAGTTTCAATAATGTAAGCAACAGCCCTTTGTGGGTCCACAACATAGGTGTCTTGAATCAAATCCTCATTGGTTAAGTAAAATTGTTTTCACCTGAAAAGAAGCCCTAGGCTGGCACTACTTCATGTTTTGGTTCAGGACAAGGCACAAATTGGGAGTGTGGGTCTAGTTGCCGATATTGATGGTGACAGTGCAATCCAGCATTACTTTAAAGGACGTTCTGTCTGAAACTGTCCCTAATAAACATGAAAGAATGCATATAGAAAATACACGAGTCATTTTGTATGATCTGAACCACCATCAGATATCAAATGTGCGTAGCACCCATGACTTCATAGTTTTCCGTTGTTAGTCTTTCCTTCCGATGTCAGCAGTGTCCTGTAGTTTGAAGTTAGTGTTTTCTGAAGTCCTCCATTGAACCCAAGAGCTCGTATGCTTGCTAACTCAATTCGAATCCAAAGATGGTGGATCATGTGTGCAGGTTTTGAGCACATTTTTAATGTTCCCCTTTATTTCCATAAAATGCTAAATCAAGAGGGAGTGTCATGCCATAACCATATACTGCAGTAATGCCCACTGATTTACTGAACTGCTCAAAACAAGCATGCAAGAAAAAAAGTACTACGGTTGATGGGTGAAATGGCATGGTTTTTGAGATCTGGAGTTAGTTTTTTTTAAGAGATACTAGGAATGTGGCAATTGAAATAGAGTAATTCAGATTATCTACGTATCTGATGAGTTAGTGCTGCAACAGAAGGTCATCTGTTTCTTGGTTTACGCACCAGGTTTCTAATGTGCAGGTCCTGGACACTTCCAGGACAGAAACACAGAAAAATGGTGGCTAGAATGCTTAAGTTAATATTACTTACGGGTAATTGCAAATCGCCGCCTTCCAGTCCATCATTTTTTGCTAATTAGCCTACTCGGGACAGAAACCAGCCTTGTGCAAATCAGTCTTGGTCCTGTTCCAGTAGTAACAATCCAGCCTGAACTGCCTGGCCAGGTCGCTCCAAGGAAGAAATGCAGACAATTCCGGGCTCTATTTAGCCTTTTAGGCCTCGTCGGTGAGCTGCAGCTTGTGGCCAGGTTCACAGTGAGCACAGGACCTACGTTTGGGCCTACCCATCACACTTGGGGCTTATCACTTCCAAAAACAAAAGTGATGGATAAAATGCTTGATTTAATCTCAGTCACTGATAATTACTCAGGGCGCCTTCCATTCCATAGATTTTTCACCCACTATGCCACTCAAGACAAGCCATTTGCAAATCATTCTTGGCCCTGCTCCAAAAAGAACAGTTTAGCCCAACCTGCTAGGACAGATCCCCTTAAGATGGAAGCATAAACAATCCCAGACTGGTTTCTGCCTTTTCTGCATCATCAGAGAAGTGAAGCATAAGTCCCATGCAACAGCGAGCCCTGGACAGTGGGAGTGTGATTGTTTGGATTGAGAAGTAAGAAAGATGAAGGTAGTGTATTTGTCACAGTTAGGGATCCATTAATGAAAGGTGTTCACCTTTTCATAATTTTTGCAAATACTTTTATTTTTCGTTTGAATCGAATAAATGAAATCTTGCATTTCGAGGCCTAGTGTTGCACATCATCATTTTCTTATGTTTCTTTGTAGTGTTTCTTTGTGTAATAGGTGAGTCCACCACTGTCTTCCAGACTTGCAAATTGGATGTAAGAGAGTCCCTCAAGTGATGATGCTACCACGCAGACTAGATTAATTTTTTCCACTGATCTCAAGCAGGACTTGATTTGTCTAAGGAAAAAAAGTCCAGGAGCTAAAGATTTTTCTTAATAATCGGAACCCCTGAATGCTGGAGTAGACCAGTACCAATGCTGCCCAATCTTGATTTTACAGCATTCTTATTTCGACTGCTACTTTACTCTTCCTGTCTCTTTTTCTCAAATTAGCAGGTTGTTTTTCAACTCTGCTTTCTCCATTGGTCACTGACTTCCGATATTTCACTTCCTTCTGCCTTTACTGCCTTTCTCTTTTCCTCTGAGTCAAAGTCTGATGATAAAAAAATAAATCCTGGTTCCCAAAAAACACGAGTTCCCTTGATGACTGCCTGCAAGCCCTGGCGTAGCACAAGCACTGGTCTCAAATATCACTCACTGATGTGTTTAGTAGTCAGACCATGGGTTCTGTTTTGTGCACAGGAGACTCCCATAGATGTTTTGCATATTTTTGTGCTGTGAACATTGACCTCTTGCAAATTTCAAGAGAGATATAATGGCGTCTGTGGATCGTCCTGAATGGGGAAGTTAACATCTCACAGTTTTGGCAATAATATGGTGTACTGTGGTGTTACAATGCCGGTTATGAAAATGCTGGTAACGTAACAAGAGGCAGTGTCTGATCTCATGGTGATGTTAGGGGTTTGAGCTTGGCCCTAATCTTATAATGCTGTCACTTGCTTTCTTCTCATGAGCTTGACTTCAACTTCTACGTCTCACATTGTTTCTTTTTCCCATAGAACAACATCCCGCCAAGTGTGATGACCCGACGGAATACATACGTGTGCACAGAACGCCCGGGCCTTGATCGGAACTCACTGTTGCAGAATGGCAAGGAGAACAGGTACCATAGCTAATGGCTGCACAAATAAGCCAGAGCATTTTCCTTTAATAGGCACCTGGGTAGGTGTGACAAAGGCTGGAGATGAGGGATTTGACTTGCCTGGGCCTCTTTCTTGAGCTTATTGATCATTGAAGAATGAGGTGGATATTTGGTTTCTGTGGGCACTTGTGTGTGAGATTAGGATAGGAGTAGATGCTTTCACTGAAGTGGCTCACTGGTAGCCAGAACAATCGGTGGGTTGTTGGGCGCCAAGGGAACTTTGGGTTTTAGTAGTGAATAAAAAAGTGGTGATTTAGGTCTTTATGCTCTATGCAATCAAAAAGTGTAATGAAAAGAAATTGCTTACACATAGTACAGTGTGGTCCTAATGAGCAAGTGCTTGTACTCCATGGACACCAGATGTTCATGGGGAAAGAGTTGTAGAAAGAGGGTGTTTTGGCCTCATGAACAATTCAGAATGGTGACATAGGTGTAAGGATGGAAGCTTGGAGGATGAAATACAGGTGCCATTGACAGTTGGAGGTTTTGCAGGGTGCAAGAAAAGGAGTAATCTCCATGATTAATGTGACAATTGCATGAGGAGTTTCACAGTCCCAAGGTGATGCAGGCAGGGGGATGGGATGGACTGGTTTGAAGGTGGATAGGATTACCTGCCTGTTTTCCAGTTTAGCCAAGTAGTGCCCTTTTCTGCTTCTCTTTCCTTTCATAGCACCATGCAACATTTAATTTAACCTAACTAAATTATGTGAGACACCGTTTTCTCTACTCTGGATATTGGGACGAAGAAACATGGTAGGTGCTTGAGTTCATTAGAGCATTTTTGAAAGAGCATGATAGTACCTACCCGCCATGGCTACTCTGGTTGGGGCTTGACAGTGGCAAGGGCAATAGGTCCTGGGGCACCGTAGACACTTAAAAGGAGTGGGGTGAGTGGAGTGTTGTTCTTTGGCTCAGTAGGTACTTGTCAGTTTTGAAACCCACACTCCTTGCCTATTCTGACAAAGGGCAAGTGACAGTGATATGGATACCAGGGCTTCCTGATCACCCACAAGTAGTGGGGCAAATAGAGGAGTCTAATAAGGTTTCATAGTTTTCTGGGTGAGGGGAGCAAAAGGGTTGTTGAGCTGCATAGGCTTTTTGGGGTTGCCTGGCAAGCGAATGGTTGGACCCCAAGGAGGAGAGAGAGAGTATGTACCTCCAGCTCCTGGAGTATGTACTAGATGATGTCTTGGTATCTCAGAATGTGCGCATCTGGGAATGTAGAGTGGCCTTAAAGGTGAAAACAAAGGTCAATCGTTTCATGTAAATCCCTTCTGAGTTCCATAATGCTCCATGTGTTAATTGATGCTCTCAGATAAATGAATACAATTTAAAGGAGCTAGACTCCGCTTGAAGCCTAGCAGAGCTCGGTTATCCAGACTGAATCAGGCACCATCATGAACATTTATTTCTCCACATTAGTTTTTACTCTCAATTTATGATCACACTTTCCAGCTTGTTTCATTACATCACAAGCACATCACTGTACATTAGATAGAACATCAGACACATCCAACACAGCTCGTACATGTCACATAGCCAGCAGTGACGTGCACAAAGCAAAACAAACTGCTGAGCAACCGGCATTGCTCTGAGCTGTGATGAAAATGGGAAAGCCATCCAGTCACACCTCCCTTATACTGAGATCATCATTCTCGAGTTCAATTAATCAGACGCTGCGACCCAACCATCTAAAATTGCCACCAATTGCCCCCTGCAATTGAAACAGTGCTCAACCTTCGTATCACACAGTGGACACAATCGTTTTTAGGGTGGACATAAACATAGTACTTAAAACAGTACAACGCAGATTCCAGTCTGCAAGGAAACAGCTTCTTTGCAGCCCACATCCCAGACAACCACTGTTTAATGAGAACTTTCTACTGTCTGATGTGTACCAAAGTCAATGACATGACTTGACTCAGTTGATTACAGAGCACCGTTGTGGGAATTCCCAATGTTATTGATAAGTTCTGCATTTTCAAGTTTCTACACAAGTGCTCATTGTGGAAGAGAATCTAGTACCATTTTCTGGTACCCACTCTATCTCAAGATCGGTGTGCATTTTGAACATCCTTGAACAGTTGACCCTTCATATGTGTTACTGTACCGTGCATGATTTTAAGGGCATGTTCAGATTGATATAATTTCAGTACCTAGCACTGCATTTACACATCACAAAAAGCTATTGTGTGATAGCATTAATCTTGTGTACATTGAAATGGTTTTAATACTCCTGCTCTCTAGTTTTTGAATCTGGAATAGTTTCAAATGTTAGAAAAACAACTTCATTAGGGTCAGCTAGAAGCCTGTTCCAGGTAGGTACTGTAACTGTTCCAGATAAGTACATTTACCCTGTTGAATCTCATATTTATTATAACGTGTGTATGTGGTGGGTTTAGGCTTCTAGAGTTAATGTAAGCTGTACCTATGCCTCTTGGGCAACTCCTGCTCACTGGAAAAAGCTTTCTACCAAGGAGCTATTGTTAAAGATTTATCATTAAAGATGTATTCATTCTTTACCTAGAGATGACTAGCCCTCAGCCCCTGGTTCTTCTGGGCATTCATTAGTCAGAGATTTTCAGTGCTTGCAATTACTTCTGATGGCTAGCAGTTAAAACTTGCATACCCATTACGAGATCCCTACTGGCAATATCAACAGCGCTTATTACTCCTTAACCGATTCTAAATAGGAGGTTTTCCAGATCTCCTTGGACAAGCATGATCAATTAAAGAAGCCTGAAAGTTTGCATATCATCCGTCATGTGCATGCCACCATTACTACCGACCTAAACATAAGCATACTTTCAGAAATACCAAGATGGACAGGTCACACATTTTTCTTGTTGCAAACTTTCCTCAGTCCTGTAACCCTAGCCAGGTGCAGTCTCTTCCAGCCTACCATATTATAGTGAGAGAAGGAGCACGATGGATATGCTCTGAGGGTTTTTGATCTTCCTCGGCTCTGGGTGCCTGGAAACTACAATAAAGCCTGTACCCACATCTCTCATTCAGCGGTAACTCACTTCTCAGCTGGGCTGGTTTCCTGCGAGTTGTGAATGATTTGCCACACATAAGCTGACTATACCACAGGATTTGATCACTGGTGCCGGGTTAAAACAGAGGAGTGCATTTAAGGTTTCTGCATTTCTATTTAGTTTTATGAAGCAACCTGCCCCTGCATGTGAGTGTTAATTTGTCATTTGTTGTTGTTTATATCAGGTTTTGAGTCTCTAGGTGTTCACCCCCTTCCTCCTCCGAACCAATAGCAGGCCCAAAGCCGCCCCTTTCTGTCTGCCCTCTTGGTCACATGACTGGGCCTTCTCCTGAGCCATCCCTCCTCCTTCCACTAATCATTGATATCCTCTAAGCCAGATAAAGAGTGGAGAGTTAAGGGACTCTTCCTGTGCCAGAATTTCTGTCTAGGGCACTACTTTCTTCCTTTATCAAACAGCTTCACTGCAAACCCATCATCTTCTCTCTTTTAGCTCCACCGTTTTCACAGAATCGCTCATAGTATCACACAGTCCTGTCTGTTGCACCGCCACCACTCCAGGTGGACCATTACTATGGTGTGTGCTGTTTTTCCGTGGTCTGTACTGCTTCTTCTTCTAGGTAGAATCCAGAGTCACTTTACACTGGCGTTAAAGCTGTTGTCCTTGGGTTTTGTACTTTAAGACTTGGGGCCTAATTACGAGTTTGCAGTCCATAGGACCGCCAAACTCGCAGTGGAGGTGCAGCCGCACCAGCGGCTTGACCGCTGTATTACGAGTATAGCGGTCGGACCTCCAGAGAACCACCGCACTCGCCAAGGATCCACGATACCTGGCGTTGACGTGGCGGTCTTGAGACTGCAATATGCTTGGTGGTGCTGCTGTGGCACTGCCAAGCATATTACAAGTTTTCTCACCATCAGCATTCTCATGGCGGTTCTCACACCATGAAAATGCTGGCGATGAGGAAACTTAAGGGGCTCTACTGGACCCCCTGCTCCCTCGGGGCCTAGGGATGCATGTAGGGGGGCACATGTTTGCCCCCCTGTCTGCATGCACCCACAGTTCCAGCATGGCATGGACTTTATAGTCCATGCCATGCTGGAACACGCTGTGGTGGCCCCACAGCGCTGCCTTTCTAAGGCTCTCCTATGAGCCTTTGAATACCAGCACCGTGGGCCTGCCGCCGCAGTACAGCCCGCCCGGATTACAACTTTTAATATGGTGGGTGGTCAGCAGTCAGCTTTGGCCGTTTGGGAGCAGGACGGTGGCGTGTTGCCCCGCTCCCACACCGCCAAAGTCGTAATCAGGCCCTTAGACCACATGGATACATTACTGAGGTATCTGCTAATTTCTTCTGGGTTGCACTGTTATTATTTGTGGGTGGACCTCACACTGAATACATCAGAAGTGTCCTTTTGGGGTCTGTGAAGCTGAATAATTGTAAAATGTTCTCAGATATGCCTATTTCATTCACAAGGGTTCTCCTAAAAGAGGATTTTATCACTGGCAAGTGATTATAAGACAGAAGGACTGGAGGAGTTAAGTTGAGGCCCATAAGGAGGTGCAATGGGCCAAGCAGTCCTCTGTTACTAAAGTTACTGTGAGGAATTAAAGCATTTCCCAGTTCAGGCACTGCTGAAGATGGCTGACCACATAGTGAAACACAAATTGAGGCATCTCTACTGTGCAAGCTTTTATGTTATCATAATTTGTATAATGCTATTTTACCAACTGAATGACTCCTTTCGGCACGATGTTTGATACCAAACATGACATATTTCAGCAGTACCATGATGGAGCTGCCAACCTCAAGAATGACCGGGTGGCAGCCTATGTAATCGTATGGTCTGCTAACACTTGTAGTAGTTTCCAAAGGGGAATGCCACTTTAGGGACATATAGACTTGCACTTATATGTCCTCATCTTTAATATACTGCACCCTACCTCCTGGGCTGATGAGGCCTATCTTAAGTGTGCCTGACATATATTAAAGATGGTGCATTTGACTGTGCTACACACGGTGGGGGCACAGTCGAGTTCAAGCAGTTTGCACTGCTCCTGGAGTCTTCAGTGGCATGGGTCTCCCAGAGTGGCACAAACCATTGCTGCAGCCCTGGAGACCCCTTTACCACCTATGCCCTGGGTACCCCTGGTACCATATACTAGGGGGTAAAGTCTTTGCCAATTTGGGATTACCAAGTCAAACATAACAGTTTTGGAGAGAACACAGACACTGGGGTCAGGGCAGCAGACTCCAGTGCACTATCAGAGTCTAACCATCAGCATTTGGAGCAAAAAGTGTGCGTGTGTGCGTGGGCGGGGTGTGACCACACAAAAAGGGCACTTTCTCTGACTGCAAAAACAAAAGATTTTGTTAAAGTGACCTAGGTGGCAATCTTTTTGGGGTGCAGCGAATGAAAGAAAGGCTATAGGATGTCATTCTTTTCTAGCACACAACAAAATGTAAATACCTGTAAATGAACTATACAGATTCCAAAATATATCAGCAATTAGTAAAGCACAAATGAGGCACTTTTTCATAATTCTGAAGTGAGATGGAAACAAAGAATTTAATAGGATCAGAACAAATCAAAAAAATTTACTTAGTGATGTGCAAATGATAAACATTTGCTGAACCCCGATTTCCACACATCGTTTGTGCAGTATATAGTTTTATCAGTAAAACTGCACGTCTATGCAAATTTATTGCCCTTTTTTGTTGTATCAATATTTTATTGGCATTAATAAAGTACCAAAAAACCAATGCTGTCTGCAAATCACAGTGTACTACCCCACCAGTGCTCCAAAATGAGCCCCCAGCATCATCCTACACCATTTCCACTCTCCTGTTAAATGTGTGTGGCACATTTGCTATACTTGTTCTTTGCGTGATGCTTGGATTTTTCAAAATCCCTATGACTTCAGTCATTAACATAAATGGCAGCACACCCACTCTGAAAGATGTTCCAGCACCACTGTAGATCACATGCTTTATCTACACTGAAACACAGTGCTGTTCCCTGAAGCAGCAGCTTGAGAGCAGATGACAGATTTTTAAACAATTTTTTCAGGACTGTTTGCCCGACCTGTGCTTCTTGCTGGGCATGAATGTCTATACAACTTGTGCCTTGTGAAAGTGTACGGAGAAGGCCATGTAGCTGCTTTGCCGATGATCCAGGACATTGCCAGGAAGGCCACAGCGTTTCCTTTCTTACAAGTAGAATGTGCCTTAGGCACAGAGTGAAGAGTACATTTCACTCCGAAATTGAAACTTATACTTCGAAGAAAAACAACTTGCAACATCCATGCCCAACACCAGATGGCAAGTTGTATAAAGCATGCGAATCTACAGCACTACAAACTACAATCAGTTACAGGGAAGTACAATTTTCCTTATCCAGTGCATTAATTCATTATAATTCGTATTGAGTAACATGAAACACAGTTTGAAGATGGAGCCAAATTGTGGGGCTACACTTAATGCTACAAGGAGGGTCGAGTAATAGGCATGTCCTCCAGGTTTTGCTACTGAATGGTTTTTCAATCATTTTTGGAACCACAACTGTGTGTCATGATTATACACCACTGATTCATGTTTCCACATATTTTAGGAATTGTGAATAACTTAAGTATTTTGTAGATGTATAACATCTATATGTACCCAATAACTCACCCATCCCGGCCCACCTGAGCACAGTGATCCAACTATATGGCAAATCTGTGCTTCATTGGATGATGTGCAGTGATCTGAGTGGTGTTTTGTGTGGTTCAGTTTGATGTTTTAGTAAGTTATGTTTCAAATTGTTCAGTGTGGCTGTGAGAATGTGGCTTCCAACTATCTTCTGCTTGACCTGTGGCAGAAGGCATAGGTTCTCATCAGACGGAAGGCTAACACACCCACAATTTACACAAGCAAAGCCTGCAGAGTAATCCAATAACGCAATTTCCAGCAAAAGTACATGTTAATTCCTGACATCATGTGAGTTCTTGGCAAGTTAGAGTCCATAAGAGTCCATCACATGCCGCTCAAAAGAGACGTCTGTAGAGTCCAGTGTACGGACAATAACAAAGTTTATCTGAGAGTGATATCAGAGTTTAAAGTTCATCAGGTTAGAGCATCTCTTTATGTTAATATCCCTGGCGAGAGTGCAAACGTTTAAGGCTTCTCTATAGTGATAGGATTTCCGGTTTAGTTTCACCAAAGTGTGCAGCACCTCAAGTTTGTCATAGTGTAGCATGTTAGGCAGATTTTTTATCATCGCTGAGGAGATTGGTATACTGGTGTCTATAGCACCCTTTGTTCCCTTCTCCTTCATACTCCTAGCACACCTATCCTAATGTGTGAGTACATTTAAGAACAGGTGTAATAATATGGATTGGCACTTGGTATACAGGAGCCTATGCCTGCCTTTCTCCAAGACCGACTGTGTAGCGCAAATGTGTACATGAACGAAACAATTCGAAACTCAAAACAACACAGAAACAAGTATACATCAAACAAACACACATATTATGGAATTATTTAATTTAATTCACAATTAAATGCACCAACTAAAAGCAAACTCTGGTCTTTTGAAGCGCACTTAGAGAAGGCAACATTCTGCAGTTTTGAAAACACTGGGTTAAGTACATAGTTGTACTGTTTGCTGTTGTTTATTGTCTATTATTAATTTTATTTTTTACCAGGAGTAATAATATATTGTTTACCTCTTAAGCCCTTAACTGTTGAGCCTTTCTGTAGGACTTGGCCTTTTTGGCTAAAGTTCCCTAAACTTTTTGCTTTCCCCCTAGACCATTTTCCTGACCTAGAGTTGCCAATTTAGATGCTTTGGGTACTTTGCCACTGCTGATCAGTGTCAACGTACAAGGGTTCCCTATGTAAAGTACAATGGTAATTGGTTGGCCATGATTGGTATGTTTGCCTTACTAGTAAAAGTCCCTAGTGATGTGCACTGTGTGTGCAAGGGCTAGTAATGCAAAGGCGCGCAGAGAAGGGAACTTAGGCCTTCAGTGTAGGGCCTGCACTCAGTTTAGCATGTTGTCCTGACAAGTGCAACCACTTGTCAGGCCTTACTTTCCCTTTTGCGTACACTGTGGGCACCCCTGTGGTAGGCTCCGGGTAACCCCTGGGCAGGGTGCAGTGTAGGTAAAAGGCAGGACATATACTGAGGTGTGTGCTATGTCCTGACAGTGAAAAAACACTCCATTTCGTTTTCACTGGTGAAAGGCCATTCTGCCCATAGGACAGAATGGGGAGGCTGGGTACGGTGTTTTGTTAGCCTAGTTTCCTATAAGTTTATAATGGAGAGGTGAAGTTTAGTATGTATGAACTCTGTGTCATAACACATCTTTCTATGAAAGTGGTTTTGTCACTGTGTGTTCAGAAACCACTCTTTTAGAAAGTGGCTGAGTTTTGTGCTTTAAGCATTTCTGTGTGTCTGCTGAATGTGGATTGACTGTCTGGATCTGAGATGGGAGGGGGTGAGATGGCACCTGGCTGACCTGCATCTGGAGAGTATGCGAGGAGAAACCCCAGGAGGTGAAGAGGCCTGGGTTGCAGCTATAAAACAATTGACCCATCTCCTGCTGAGTGATTAAGGGTCCAGACCCCCAGTATCAAAGGGAGAAAGGTGACACTGGGAGGGAGACACCCAGAACTGATTTAGGCAGGAGTCGGGGACACCTGAGCACATCGAACTTCAATGACATGAAGGGGTATAACTAAGAGAACTGAAACCTCTAGAATTTGGTGTAATTTTGAATGGCAAAATGGACAGGTCGAGTCTGCAAAGGCTTTGACCTCTTTCGTGGTCAAGAAGAACCTCTGCCAAGGAAGAAGTTGCTGAAGAGACTGCTGGATAGGACTGACCCTTGCTTCGTGATCTGGGGCTGGCCTGCAGTTTGTAGCTCTTACTAAGGAAGAGACTGAAGGGACATTGCAGTGGGTGGTGTCCCCCCCTTCTTGAACAGGACTGTGCTTTGTGCTGTGTCCTGAACCCCAAGGGCCCGAGGTGAGCTGGCTCCCTGTTTGGAAACACAGGAACATAAAAGTTTCCGGAGAAGTCCCAAGCAACGCAGTGTGCGCGTGCTTTTGCAGCTTGAGACCCTCACAGGTTGTGCCTTGTGATCGTGGGCATGCAGGAGTAAACAGTCTCGGACGCGCAGGGTGCGTGTCGTGGTGCAAGTCGAGGCGTTGGTGA
Source organism: Calotriton arnoldi (assembly GCA_963921515.1). Lineage (NCBI taxonomy): Eukaryota > Metazoa > Chordata > Amphibia > Caudata > Salamandridae > Calotriton > Calotriton arnoldi. The sequence continues at coordinate 496,445 of CAWUFW010006122.1, read as the reverse complement.
GGAGCGCCTGGTCGTTGTGTGCACCGGGAGACGAAGTGAGACTCGGACGTGCAGGGTGCGTGTCGTGGTGCAAGCCGAGGCATTGGTGAGGAGCGCCTGGTCGTTGTGTGCACCGGGAGAAGAGGTGAGACTCGGACGCGCAGGGTGCGTGGCGAGGTGCAAGCCGAGGCGTGGTGACGATCGCCTGGTCATCGTGTGCACCAGAGAAGAGGCGAGTCTTGGACGCGCAGAGTGCGTGTCGCGGTGCAACCAGAGGCGCTGGTGAGGAGTGCCTGGGTAGCGTGTGCACCGAAATCGAAGTAAGTCTCCACAAGTGCTGAGGGCGGGTGTTGGTGTCCACTGAGACCGCCGGAAGGAGGGCCAGGTCATTGGGACCTCGGAGTGCAACAGTAGTGGCCCGGACCGGCAGTCCCGGAGAAGCGGAGCCGCCGGCCCGAGCTCGCCGTGCCCATTGACGGAGTTCTGGATCAAGGCCCAAGTCGCTGAAGGAGGGGAGGAGAGTGGGGTCGCGCCCCCCCCAGGTAACGTGGATCACCACCTGGGGTGGGGTGCGGGCTCGGAGGGACACTCTCTCGGCCTCTCGCTCCTGGCAGCTGCGTGAGACTGTTGCTTCGGCTCGGATCGAGGCCCGTGCTAGCCCAAGGAGGGGCAGTACTGGGGACGGAGTGAGAAGCGGTACTTTTGTGTCATCATTGATCCCTGTCGGGGGCAACTGTTAACGGAGCACCTAGACTGTCGTATTACACTTTGCATTATTGCTGCTAACGAACTATTGAACTGTCGTATGACACCTGACTCTATTTGTGCCTGACGAACTACATGCTGGGTGCGCTACGCACTGCGTTATTTTCCCTTGCGGAGTACATAATTGTAAGCGTGGCGCATTGCATTATTTCTTCATCGCAGAGTACCTGATCATAACGTGGTGCATTGCCTTATTTCTTCAGTGCACAGTACATGATTGTAGCGTGACGCATTGCTTTGTTTCTTCATTGCACAGGGCATGCTGGTGGTGATACGCATTGCATTATTCCTTCTATTGCAAAGTACATGACTGTGGCGCTACGTATGGCATTGTTTCTCTATTGCACAGTTCAGGAGTATATCGTTACGCATTGCAATATTTCGTTTCTTTTGCAACGTGTGGGATTCTAGCAATACGACCTACCTAACCTTTTGGAAACGGTTAGAAGTCAGTTTAACTGTTGGTTAGAAGCAGTGGTTGGGATTAGAACCTACCAATCCACCGGAAGGAATACTACCCATTATTATATGTAGGTTTTGTATCGTGTGGTCATATCGTATATCTTCTTGTATAAAGATTATACTCATTTTATAAAAACTCGTGTGGAGTCTAATTGTGGGTTGCTGTGAGTGTGGTTGCACATACTGTACACTCGTGCCTTGGAGATAAGCCTGGCTGCTCGTGCCAAGCTACTAAGGGGGTGAGCAGGGCTATCTCAGACGGTGTCCTTACTTAGCCTAACGTTGAAACGAGGGGTCCGGATCTCGCACCTGGCAACAGCGGTGTGGGACAAGGACTCCCGCCTCGAGCATTTGGTGGCAGCGGTGAGGGATAAGGACCCCCCACTTCCAACATTTGGCGGCAGAGCGGTGGGATTTGATCCTAATGTAAATTAAACGTGTATGTGCAAAATCACTCACAGTAATTGGTGTTCATCATAAATTGATCGCAGACCACGACGCAACCACATATTGTGTTTTTGGAATTGTTGATTCTATTGTTGAGTAGCCTTTAAAGCACACATCATGTCTCCGGGAGAGAGCCAGATAGCCAGTGAGGCTGAGGCTGCAGAATTAGAGTTTAACATTGAGGCACTGTTTTCCTACAAGGTTGATCAGATGGGGAAATTCTGCAGAGCTTTGGGATGTCCCATGAAGGGTAGCGCCAAGAAGGAGGAGCTGCAAAGGGCCTTGAGGGCATGGTGGGAAGCCAAAGAGGCTCCGGAGACGGGGGATGTTGAGGTGGATGAGGATGACCCAGGGAATGGATTTGGTCCACAGGATTTGCCAGTGGAGAGATCAGCCACAGGGGCTGGTAGTAGCCATTCAGGGAGGAGTTTTTCACCAGAGGAGTTGGAGGAAAACCAAAGGGTCAGACTGCATAAGTTGGAGGTGTTAAAACTTAAAACTCAAGCAGAGGAGAGCAGGAACGCTCTCGCGTTGGAAGAGAAACGGATTCTCTTCGCTCATGAGTTAAGCATGAGGGAACTGGACATTAAGGGTAAACAAACAGAGTCCAGTGTGATTGGTGGCAGCGCACAGCCAGTGCCAAGTGTGGATGATTACAAGAGTGCACTGGAGGATTGGGTAGTGGTTAGCATGGTAAATGATTTGGCGGGGTTGTCCAATTTGGCCCCAGGGGAGCCTAGGATCAGAAATTATTTTCCAGGATTGTGCCACCCCGGGTTAAGGTGTGGGCTCCTTGATTCCCGGGAGTCTGCACGAGAACCGGACCCCTGGTCATGGGTCCAGGGGCCTGAAAAGGCCCCAGAGAGGGAAGGAGGGCCAAGTGGTGCAAGGAGATCCCAGGGTAGTGAGGAGGGGTTGCTGGCTAGCCTCTTGTCTCAAAAGAGGGGGAGGAAGAGTAAGCAGCACCCCCAGGGATCAGCAGCACCACCCAGGAAACTGGGGGGGGGGGGGCCGTAGGAGAGCCCCCGGGTGGAGGCCTAGTGCCTACTTGCCAGAGGTATGAGGAAGGACACCTAGAGTCAGGAGGGCGTGGGGAGTCTGTAGCCAGAGCTCCTGCCGTCCTGAAGTTTGTGGGTGCCATTCCTAAGTGGCAGGCCCAGAAAAATAAATGGAAGGTTAAAAGAGGGTTGTGCTCCCCAGTGGGAACACCAGTGGGACAGTGTCCAGCCAGTGGGGCTGGGTCCCCTAGAAGTGACCAGAGTAAACCCACTTTTAACCTGGAGTCCAGGATGACTGGAGGTAGTATCCTGACCAATGGGCCTTCCCAGGGTACCACTCCAGGGTGGGGTTGGCATGGGTCCAGCACCCCTGGAGGGGTCCCCCTGGCCGGGAGGGATCCATGGAACAGCATTGTTGGCTCGGAGTAGTGATCAGGAAGAACCGCTGGGGTCAGGAAGGCGAGGAACAGGAGGGTGTCCCTGTGGTAGAGGGCCTGCGTCCTGGTTCTATCGCCCGAAGCAGGGAAGTCCATCAAGGTAATGATTGGTCTACCCTGGCTTTCGGCTGGGAGGGGGTTGTGTAGGACTTGGCCTTTTTGGCTAAAGTTCCCTAAACTTTTTGCTTTCCCCCTAGACCATTTTCCTGACCTAGAGTTGCCAATTTAGATGCTTTGGGTACTTTGCCACTGCTGATCAGTGTCAAAGTACAAGGGTTCCCTATGTAAAGTACAATGGTAATTGGTTGGCCATGATTGGTATGTTTGCCTTACTAGTAAAAGTCCCTAGTGATGTGCACTGTGTGTGCAAGGGCTAGTAATGCAAAGGCGCGCAGAGAAGGGAACTTAGGCCTTCAGTGTAGGGCTTGCGCTCAGTTTGCTAAGTTAGCATGTTGTCCTGACGAGTGCAACCACTTGTCAGGCCTTACTTTCCCTTTTGCGTACACTGTGGGCACCCCTGTGGTAGGTCCCGGGTAACCCCTGGGCAGGGTGCAGTGTAGGTAAAAGGCAGGACATATACTGAGGTGTGTGCTATGTCCTGACAGTGAAAAAACACTCCATTTCGTTTTCACTGGTGAAAGGCCATTCTGCCCATAGGACAGAATGGGGGAGGCTGGGTATGGTGTTTTGTTAGCCTAGTTTCCTATAAGTTTATAATGGAGAGGTGAAGTTTAGTATGTATGAACTCAGTGTCATAACACATCTTTCTATGAAAGTGGTTTTGTCACTGTGTGTTCAGAAACCACTCTTCTAGAAAGTGGCTGAGTTTTGTGCTTTAAGCATTTCTGTGTGTCTCTGCTGAATGTGGATTGACTGTCTGGATCTGAGATGGGAGGGGTGAGATGGCACCTGGCTGACCTGCATCTGGAGAGTATGCGAGGAGAAACCCCGGGAGGTGAAGAGGCCTGGGTTGCAGCTATAAAACAATTGACCCATCTCCTGCTGAGTGATTAAGGGTCCAGACCCCCAGTATCAAAGGGAGAAAGGTGACACTGGGAGGGAGACACCCAGAACTAATTTAGGCAGGGGTCAGGGACCCCTGAGCACAACGAACTTCAAAGACATGAAGGGGTATAACTAAGAGAACTGAAACCCCTAGAATTTGGTGTAATTTTGAATGGCGAAATGGACAGGTCGAGTCTGCAAAGGCTTTGACCTATTTCGTGGTCAAGAAGAACCTCTGCCAAGGAAGAAGTTGCTGAAGAGACTGCTGGATAGGACTGACCCTTGCTTCGTGATCTGGGGCTGGCCTGCAGTTTGTAGCTTTTACTAAGGAAGAGACTGAAGGGACATTGCAGTGGGTGGTGTCCCCCCTTCTTGAACAGGACTGTGCTTTGTGCTGTGTCCTGAACCCCAAGGGCCCGAGGTGAGCTGGCTCCCTGTTTGGAAACACAGGAACATAAAAGTTTCCGGAGAAGTCCCAAGCAACGCGGTGTGCGCGTGCTTTTGCAGCTTGAGACCCTCAGAAGTTGTGCCTTGTGATCGTGGGCACGCAGGAGTAAACTGAGTCTCGGACGCGCAGGGTGCGTGTCGTGGTGCAAGCCGAGGCGTTGGTGAGCAGCGCCTGGTCGTTGTGTGCACCGGGAGAAGAAGTGAGTCTCGGACGTGCAGGGTGCGTGTCGTGGTGCAAGCCGAGGAGTTGGTGAAGAGAGCCTGGTCGTTGTGTGCACCGGGAGAAGAAGTGAGACTCGGACGCGCAGGGTGCGTGTCGAGGTGCAAGCCGAGGCGTGGTGACGATCGCCTGGTCATCGTGTGCACCAGAGAAGAGGCGAGTCTCGGACGCGCAGAGTGCGTGTCGTGGTGCAACCAGAGGCGCTGGTGAGGAGTGCCTGGGTAGCGTGTGCACCAAAATCGAAGTAAGTCTCCACAAGTGCTGAGGGCGGGTCTCTGTGTCCGAGACCGCCGGAAGGAGGGCCAGGTCATTGGGCCCTCGGAGTGCAACAGTAGCGGCCCGGACCGGCAGTCCCGGAGAAGCGGAGCCGCCGGCCCGAGCTCGCCGTGCCCATTGACGGAGTTCTGGATCAAGGCCCAAGTCGCTGAAGGAGGGGAGGAGAGTGGGGTCGCGCCCTCCAGGTAAAGTGGATCACCACCTGGGGTGGGGTGCGGGCTCGGAGGGACACTCTCTCGGCCTCTCGCTCCTGGCAGCTGCGTGAGCCTGTTGCTTCGGCTCGGATCGAGGCCCGTGCTGGCCCAAGGAGGGGCAGTACTGGGGCCGGATTGAGAAGCAGTACTTTTGTGTCATCATTGATCTATGTCGGGGGCAACTGTTAATGGAGCACCTAGACTGTCGTATTACACTTTGCATTATTGCTGCTAACTAACTATCAAACTGTCGTATGATGCCTGACTCTATTTGTGCCTGACGAACTACATGCTGGGTGCGCTACGCACTGCGTTATTTTCCCTTGCAGAGTACATGATTGTAAGCGTGGCGCATTGCATTATTTCTTCATCGCACAGTACCTGATCATAACGTGGCGCATTGCCTTATTTCTTCAGTGCACAGTACATGATTGTAGCGTGACGCATTGCTTTGTTTCTTCCTTGCACAGGGCATGCTGGTGGTGATACGCATTGCATTATTCCTTCTATTGCAAAGTACATGACTGTGGCGCTACGTATGGCATTGTTTCTCTATTGCACAGTTCAGGAGTATACGCATTGCAATATTTCGTTTCTTTTGCAACGTGTGTGATTCTAGCAATACGACTTACCTAACCTTTTGGAAACGGTTAGAAGTCAGCTTAACTGTTGGTTAGAAGCGGTGGTTGGGATTAGAACCTACCAATCCACCGGAAGGAATACTACCCATTATTATATGTTGGTTTTGTATCGTGTGGCCATATCGTATATCTTCTTGTATAAAGATTATACTCGTTTTATAAAAACTCGTGTGGAGTCTATTTGTGGTGACATCATTGGGTTGCTGTGAGTGTGGTTGCACATACTGTACACTCGTGCCTTGGAGATAAGCCTGGCTGCTCGTGCCAAGCTCATAAGGGGGTGAGCTGGGCTATCTCAGACGGTGTCCTTACTTAGCCTAACGTTGAAACGAGGGGTCCGGATCTCGCACCTGGCAACAGCGGTGTGGGACAAGGACTCCCGCCTCGAGCATTTGGTGGCGGTGGTGAGGGATAAGGACCCCCCACTTCCAACACTTTCCCCCTTGAGTGCTAAGCCCTTTTTTAGCTATTTGGTGTAGTTTGTGCTTAGGACTCCATAACATATTTCCACATAAGCTATCCACACCAAAATGTTGTCCTTTTTTCCAACATCCTGGAAATTCTAAAGGTGCCCAATGTTTGTGGACTTCCATAGAGGGGACCGAGAATATAGGCAAAATATAGATAAATGTTGAGTTTTTTTGGAAAAATAGGAAAAAAGTGCTCCGGATAAGTGTCTGTTTTTTGTTGTTTTTTTTTTTTAAAGGAGATCAACGAATAGCTTGCTCTGCTAAAGTCACCATCTTCCCAGCTTTCAGGAACATGGAGAGCTGAATAAAAAAAATATATTTTTATCACAGATTTGGCATTTTTCAAAGAGCTAGCCCATTTTTCCTATTTTTTGTGCCCTCAGCCTATTTCCAGTTTGTGGTGGAAACCAGTGTGAAACCCATGGGTGATCTAGGAAAGCTATAGATTTCTAGAAAGAAGACAATGTTTAGGAAAAAACAGCCATTTGTGACAACGTTCTCATCTGTAACATTTTGTCACAATGGCCGATCTACAAAAGTAATATGCCATTACGTCGGATACACCCTTCTGATTGCTGGGATATATAGAGTTTGTAGGTTCTCCAAGAAACCAACGTACCTAGAGCCAACAACTGAGCTGCACCATATAATGGTTTTTCTTTGTGTACTAAGTGTAGACCAATTCATGTGGTGAAGTAGTTAGAAAAAGAATGGAAATCAAGGAACCCTATGTATTTTTTAAATGGGCACAAGATCTAGAGTTTAGGATCAGTGGTTATTTGAACATCTTTAAATTTGTGGGTACTTGTGCTAGCATATGATTTAAAGGGTATTTTTCAAATTATCTTCTTTCTTACACATTGGCTTACATTTGGCACAATGCTGCAAAATTCAATTGGTAATAATAAATGTTCTATTATTCTATACTCCTACATGTTTTCCGATAAAAGTGGTACCTCACTTGTGTGGATAGGCCTAGTGACCGCAACAGGAAACAGCACACTTTTCCACTGAAAACTGACCCTTTTTTCCATTGTGGGGAGCTGTGGATTTTGGGCCCTAGCTCAGCTGGCACCTTGGTAAACCTAGCAAACCTGCACATTTTTGAAAACTAGACATCTAGGGGAATACAGGGTGGATTGACTTGGGTGACTCACCTTTTTGTACCCAGAATCTCTTGCAAACCTCAAACTTTGACTAAAAATACATATTTTCATCAAAATTCTGTGATGGAAAGTTCTGGAATCTGCGGAAAGCCACACACCTTCTTCCACCCAGGATTCCCCAAGTCTACTGCTAAAAATGGCACCTCACATGTGTGGGTCGGCACGGTGCCTGCAACGGGAAATGGCCCAAAACGCAACATAGATGCATCACATTTTTCCACTCAAAACGGACCCTTTTTTGCAAAGTGGGTAGCTGTGGATTTTGGGCTATAGCTCAGCTGGCACCTAGGGAAACGAAGCAAACGTGCACATTTTTGAAAAGTAGACAACTTGGGGAGCCCAGGGGTGCTTGCCTCGCATGGCTCTCACCAGAGTTTTTTTACCCAGAATCCCTTGCAACCCTTGACTAAACAATTTTTCCTCACATTTCTGTGATGGAAAGTTCTGGTATCCATGGGGAGTCATGCACTTGTTTCCACCCAGCCGTCTCCCAGTAAAAATGGTACCTTACTTGTGTGCGTAAGCCTACTGCCCGGGACAAGAAACGGCCAAAAATGCAACATGGATACATTACATTTTTCCACTCAAAACTGACCCTATTTTTTTGCAAACGTGTAGCTGTGGATTTTGGGCCTTAGCTCAGCAGGCACCTAGGGAAACCTAGTGAACCTGCACATTTATTTTAAAACTAGACAACTAGGGGAGTCCAGGGGTGCATGACTTGCACAGCTTTAACTAGGTAATTTTATTGAAAAGCCCTTGCAAACCTCTCAAACTTTGGTTAAAGAAACACATTTTTCTCACATTTCTGTGATGGAAAGTTCTGGACTCTGGGGGGAGCCGCAACTTTCCTTCCTCCTTGAGTTCCCACATGTCCCCCAATAAGAAGAGTACCTCACCTGTGTGGGTGGCCCACGAGACCACAACACAAAAGGCCCTACAGCGCTACGTTGCTAGATGAGCAGTAGGGGTAGCTACGGTATATTCGGCTATGCTCTGGCACCATCCTTGTAAATCAATGAACCACAGACATATTTGAAAATTTGGCAAGCAGGGGATTCCAGGGTGGTGTGTTTTGCGTGGATCCCATGAGCTTTTCTTACCCACAAGCCCTGCAAACCTCAAACTTTGCCTGAAATCATACATTTTTCCTTACATTTTTGTGATGGAAACTTCCGGAATCCACAGGAATCCACAAAATTCCTGCCACCCAGCGTTGTCCCACTTGTGCTGATTAAAAACGTTGCACCACATGTGTGACCGGGCCTGTGGCCCGTGACAGGAATGGATCAAACCAAGGTCAATGGAAGCCCTTGCGAGGGGACTCTGATTGATCCCGGTTTGATCCGTTTCTGTCACAGGCACTAGGCTCAACCACACAAGGGGCGCAGCGTTTGTTTTAGCACAAGTGGGGCAATGCTGGGTGGTAGGAATTTTCTGGATTCCTGCAGATTCCGTTAGTTTCCATCACAGAAATTTGAGGAAAATGTGGTTTTAGTCAAAATTTGAGGTGTGCTGGGCATTGTGGCTAAGGAAATGGTGTGAGATCCATAGGAAGTGCACCACTTTGGACTCCCCCGAATGTCTAGTTTTCAGAACTGTCTGAGTCTGGTATGTTTTTCCAGGTGGCAGCCTACCCAAGCACAAAAAGTGCAGCCATTCACCATTTTGGAAGTCAGCCACTCTCTCCTGGCCCATATGTAAAACAACACCTAAAAGAATCAGTTGTCCTTTTGTTTGCCATTGGGATGGGATGCTTTAGTTCGCTTGGGAGCAGGAAGACTGTTGAGGCTTTAGGGGTGAAGGTGGAGCCTGATGTTAGAATAGGCCAGACCAACCACAATATTTTATTAAAATATATATATTCCTGCCATACAATGGGCTTTCTGCAAATTGGGGGCACACCTGCTGCCTACCCCTGAGGGGTGGAAGACTAGTTTATCCCTTTTGGGGTGGGGTTGCGGTCAATGTCCGTGTGCAACAGCTGCAGCACTTTGTATTGCAAAGGCAAAATTCCTAGTCTCAGGTGGATTTTCTACTTTCCCTGGTGTCTAGTGGGCTTCCTGCTCCCCTCGGTGTGGGCATATTGGGGGTAATTACCCCTATCCGCCCCGCAAGGGAGGAGCAGAAAGACTTGGGCAATTAAACGTGCTACCTTGCCTAAGTGGCCGCTACCCCATCCCTGGTGGCTAGTGGTTTGCTCCCTGCTTAGGGATTGCTCTCCTGTGGCGATCCCGAAGCAGGGATCCACTGGGCCGAGGCAGCATTGGAAAGGGGAGATTCTCCCAATTCCAACGATACCTCTCCCGAAGGAACCAGTGCTCATGCTCCTGAGGTATGTCTGACGAGCACTGATCAGTGAAAGTAAAATGAGCCCATCGGCTTGTTTTACTTGCATTTTCCTGTAATGATGTCCAGGGGTGTAGCTTCAGGGGGGGGGGGGGGATGTTTGAGGTGTGACACCCCCCTAATAAATGCATTCTTGGCTTTGTAGTTGGGTCTGGGGGCCCTGAGTCTGGTCTGCAATGTCTTTGTTAGTTTTTCTTGTCATCCTGATTACAGCCGGGTCTGGTGGCTCAGTGGACTAATGCATCCACTGAAGGATCCTGTGTTCGACCTCATGGTCACAGGTTCAAATCCCGGCAGGTCCACTCAGCCTTTCATCCATCTGAGGTCGATAAAATGAGTACCATTGAGTTGGGTAACAATAAACATCTGTTATTCAGCGCCAAGATGCCTCCGGGTGAACGTGTGCTTTACAAATACACGTTATGTTATGTTATTTCACTATTAGGTTTTAGCTTGTTAATTTTTTTTAATCCGGAACAAAAATATTTTCAACCCCAAATTAACAAAGATTTTGTGATGGGTTTGCATTACTTTTTTGACACAGCCCCAAAGCAAAATCTTTTTGGTTATTTACAAAGCCACGCAAAGGTTAATTTGTAAGAAAAATATTGCAACAGAGTGCATTGAACTGGCTTGCGTTACTGTGCATCAGGTAGGTGTTTCATGGATTTGATGCAAACCTATATTTACAATGAAATGTAGACATGGTTTTGCTCAAAAATGGTATGTCTGACTGAGACTATAGTAACAAGGAGAAATACCCTTATTTATCCTCGTTATTACCCCTTTGTATTTGTGCTACTTAATGCAACACACATAAAAATAGGAAAAAGCCTCCAAGGATAGTTTTTGTGTAGGGAGGTACTCCTTCCTGCACAAAAACTATCCTGACAATAATGCACATACCCCTACACTATGGCGCAAGGGTGCCTGGTTTGGTGCTAGGGAACCCAAAGTGAGACAGCGCACTGAGAGAGCAGAATAGCTCCATTTGTTTGAAGATATAGCTCAGTTCTGCTTTCTTTAGGTGATGCAACGCAGTGCAGCAACATTACTTTCTACTCTGCATTGTGCCTCTTCTATGTAACTATGCCCCTTAATGCCCGGCCTACCAAAAAGTCTGCACTCATAGAAATACTTCTTCAATGGATCCAAATTTACTACTTTTGAGAATTCACAAGCATAGTCATGGAAAGCTACACCCGTCTCATGTTTACGAGCATACTACTGGCAGTCGAACACCCAAAAGATGATGGGGCGATTCCTTGCAAATAGTCTAACCACTGGCAATCCCTTGGGATAGCATTCCAAACCATTGTTTCTCACCTGCTGTGCCACTCTATACAGAGGGCCTGATTTAGGATTTCGTAGATAGAGTAAAGTGAGATGGGGTTGCGGTGAACTTTACTCCCTTTACTTCGCCTGCCAAATTTAGAGATTTCCGCCAGCCCGGCAGACATTTCTGTACATTGGCTGGAACTTCTGTCATGGCGTTTCCTGTCAATGTAGGAAAAGTTTAATGGACGGCTCCATCAAACATGAAGGCTTACCGCCAAACTTCTCAAAATTTTTTTATTTTTCAAAAACAAACTCCCAAAGTCGAAATTTGTGTTTCAATAATGAAAAAAACTCATGACCCCCCACACCAATTTTCTTACATGGTATGCAGGTCATTTTTTCTCTTTTTTTACTGTTTTTCTGCGTCTCTAGCAGACTGAGATTAGGCTGATATTTTATCATTTAAACAGAATCCGTTTTGAATTTGGTAAGAGACAGTTGTCATGGATCCTTCGGAGACCTGTGACTGAGATGCAGCCATGCAGGCCTCAACATTCATCCTGAAAAGGAAAATAGCTGCACAGATGCATGCAGGCTTGCTCACTGAGACAGAGTGTGTTCGTTAATGCACTGATGCTGGCTTCCTGGGATATTACACCAAGGTATGAGACTAGATCATTCCAACAGGGTCTGGCAGAAGGGTAATCCCGCCATGCTCTTTCTAGGGTATGGGGTATTAGTGATAGGATAGGAGTAACATTTGGAACTATTAAACATGGTTGAATTGTTTGTGTTTTTCAGCGTTCTAATAAACGTTCTAATAATGCTATTGCACAAGAGTGATAAGCCTTCACAATTTTTCATTCATGGACATGTAATGTACATCTTGTTAAGACATGGGGTGCAAAAACTTAATTCACATGTTATTTGTTTTAAAAAGAACTCCTTTATTCATTTCTTCTTAATTGGTATGATTATCCCTTTAGGCAGCCCTGAACGGCAGTATTAGAGGTTTGTAGGTTTCGTGCACGAAACAACGGGCGTGACCAAAATACCCTGAGGGCGTTCAATTCTTGGATCACATGGACTCTTCCGCTTCATCACCTAGTCTGCAACGGTTGTTGGTTTCTCCCTTTTTACGGTAATACCAATAAATTCTCAGTGGGATCAGGCAAAATCGGAGTCTCATAAGCTTGTGTTTAGATTGATTTGGGGGTGGCTGACTCTGGTATTAGCTCGGTAGGTTTGTAGGCATGTTTTTGTGCTGCTTTAAAGGCGTCTCACAGGGAGCACATCACTTCGTGTTCTGTTCTTTCCTGACCAGGGTGGGACTAGAACGGAGAATACGCCGGGCACCAAAATAAAAGCAGCCCCCATTAGTGAATCAAATATCTTTAAAAAAAAAGTTCCCCTTGTTTGCGAAACTGCCCATTTAGAAATTTTATAGAGAGTGTGCGTAGGTGTTGATGGATTGAATGCTGGCGAAAAGCAATGTTTGTTGTAAAATCAGGAAAATCAACAGTTAAACCCGCCCCATCGAACCATGAACAAGCCCACAACTAACTGGCCCACACTCTGGATTGTCAGCCCAGCCCTTCTGGCACGGCCAGGTTGGCCTGTAGGCGAGTCCGACGCTGCTGGGATGAGTGGAGAGCAGGTGTCTCGGGCTGCTGTCAGGCATGGCCTTGCTTGTCTCTGGAATGGCGCGCAGAGCGTCTCTGGCCCTGGGCCCAGTTTCCACTCACCTTGCTGTAGTTCGATATGTGAGCGGTGCCCAGAGGCAGCTGGCAGGGACGCTGTAGTGGGAGGCGTCATTGGAAAGCAAGTAAGTGCCTTTGTGGCAGGCAAAATAGTCTGGGCGAATATAACCTTAGCAGAGAGCGCTCTCTTCAAAGCTCAGCCATCCTGCCACTGACCTCTTTTTCAACAATGGAAAGTTTCACGCTTTTCTCTCATAGTTTGCCAAGTCCATCCCATAATGCAGCGCTGTCACAATACAAGTGCCTGGGCAAGAGTGTACCAGTCCTGTGCCTCTGATGTGACTCCGCAAGCGACTGCATAGGGGACTGACTGTCTGCCTCTGTGAAGCTGCACTGTAACAGCATGCTTGATGCTGCTTTATTAAAATGTGGGTCCCGTGCTCTCCATGCCACTGGAGTCAAGCTATCCTGGCTGATGAGGGGTGATGCCCCGAAACCGGGCCCAGGATGCTTGTTTCCAGTCCAGGGAGGACCTGGCCTGGCAGTTCGGGCTGGACTGTTCCCATTGGGCATAGGGTCAAGACTGATTTGCATATGGCTGGGTCCAAACTGGAATGGCATGGTGAGCAAAATAACGATGGATTTAGGCCCAGATCTCTGTACTGCGGTGAATGTATGCCATTGTTCTACATTCCGTCCATCAATTGTTGTTTTTGCTTTATTAAAATGTGCATAAATGCGGCGACAGAACGGTCTGCACAGTGCTGATACAGAAGTGGTTGCCTACATATTGATGGGTTATTAGAACTGTGCACGGAACTGCATAGAGTGCCAGATTGGAAGCGATCTGTCATTGCACCGTAACGGCACTAGAATTGCCTATACGTGACTACATTTGAGGGTCCACACCGTACCTGAGTGTGCACCCGTGCTCACTGCCCATGCTCCAGCCCCTGGCCGATCTTTGACTTACTTTGTAGTGCATTGTATTCATTATGTGTATGGCTTTAATCTGAAAGAAACACATAGTGATAGATTCCTTACCTTAGAATATCCCCAGGCGTCAGACTGGATCCGGAAAGTTTTCGTCAGCAGTACCCCTGCGCGTCGGTAGGTGGCGTCGTGCGGCTCCGCGTCCGTCGTTGGCGTCGTGGTAGCCGAGATGACGTCGCGGGCGCTACTTAGACGCCGCCCATGCGCGCTGACGTCAGTTCTTTCTTTTTCCGCGCCAGCAAGTGCAGATCCGGAGAGAGTGGTACCCCATCAATTTTTGACTGACTTGTTTGAGATTTTTGTCTTAGCTTTTTGAGACGATCGACTCCTGGTGCAGCAGGGATGCCCGGGTTTAAATCTTGCGGGGAATGTCATTGCATGATGTCGGTGACGGTCCCGCACCGCGTGTGTCTCTTCTGCCTGGGGCGCAACCATGACCCCAAGTCGTGCCCCGACTGCCGGGCCATGGCGCCGCAGACTGTGCGGGAGCGGTCCCGAAAGTTACTGGAAGCCTGGCAGTCGGCTCCGCGCCGTGAGAGGTCCCGGTCCAGAGGGAGGTCGAGGGACCGGTCGCGGAGCCGTCCTCATCGGAAGTCGTCCGAATCGAAGTCTTCGCACTCTGGGTCAGGTAAGGCGAAGCACAAAAAGAAGTCGAAGAAACGTCCTCGTTCTTCGACTTCCGGTCGCGCGACGCGGCTGAGGGAGCGGAGCCTACGCAGTCGTCGGTGACCGACCCGCCCTTCCCGGGTTCATCGGCGACTCCGGCCCAGGTACAGGAATTCCTGTCCGCTATGGCTCGCCTATTTGGGCCGTCGGGCCCCTCCGGGCGCCTTCGGGCCCCGCGGGCCCGACTGGGAGTCCTCGCCCTTTGACGCCGGTGGCTCCGGCCCCGGCGTCGCCGTCGGCTCTGGCCTCGGCACCGCAGGACTCCCATGGATCCCGTCGTGGATCCCGGTCGACGCCGGTTGACCTAGTAACACCTCCACTGACGTCGACCCCACCGGCACCACATTGGACGTCGCCTGGCGTGCCGGACGACGTCGTCCCCAGTTTCAGCCCCGACGTGGATACGGTGCCGGAACGGTGTCGACCGACGCCAATTCCGATGCCATTTGGGAATCTGTTTCCCTATATCCATCCTCCTCCTTTTCAACAGCAGGAGGAGGAAGGGGAGGACTGGGAGGGGTCTGAGGACCCTCTCACAGCTCAATGCGAGTATAACCCGGACTGGGCTGAGGAGCTGGGGGACGCCAGTGGTCTGGACACCTCTCCAGACCTTGGCATGATGTCTCCTCCTATCGTGGCTACGGAGGAGGGCGCTAGTTTTTCTGTGGTGTTGCGTAGGGCTGCTGGGGCACTCCGCCTGCAGCTACCTACTGTGGCCGTCAGGACTAACCTCCTGACAGAAGTGCTTCAGCCAGCAGTTTCCTCTGCGGAGCCACTGCTGCCCTTTAATGAAGCACTGTCTTACTTTCTTCTGGGCTCCTGGTCCAGGCCCAGCACAGGGGCTCCTGTGGACAGGAACGTGGCCCGACGCCATCGCCCGGCCCCGTCGACCCCCTTTTCCTCTCCGAACACCCCACCCCTGAGAGCTTGGTTGTCCAAGCCTCTGCATCCCCAAGCGCATTCCCTTCCGCACCCCCGGATAGGGAATCCAAGAGGCTGGAACAGTACGGGAAGAAGATTTTTTCTTCCGCCTGCCTAGGGCTACGGGCTGTGAACACCGCATGCCTCTTGGGCCGTTATTCACACTCCTTGTGGGATACGGTAGCGCAGGTGCTGCCTAGCTGTCCGGAGGAGGCCCGGACGGCACTCTCTCAGGCTGTTGCTGAGGGGAGAGATGCAGCCAAGTTCACAATCCGTTGTGGCCTTGACACCGCCGACTCGCTAGGCAGGGCGATTTCGACGACAGTGGCGCTCCGCCGCCACGCCTGGCTCAGGACAACTGGCTTTTCGGGGGATGTCCAGAACACTTTGATGGACATGCCCTTCGATGGCATTCGCCTCTTTGGCAATAAGGCAGACAGTGCTTTAGAGTGCTTTAAGGACTCACGGGCTACGGCCAAGTCCTTGGGCCTTTCGGCCACGCGCCCTACTCAGCCTTCTGCCTTTCGTGCTCGCGGAAGGGGCAACCTACCACGTTCGCAACAGAGCCACAGGCCAGTGCCACAGTCCACGCGCGGACGTGGGAACCGCCGGGGCGGTTCAGGGGGCCAGTGGCAGGGTCAGTCCACCTCCACCCCCGCCACCACTGCCTACAAACGTTCCTAGTCCGACCTTTCAGGCCCATCAAACGCCAGTGGGTGGCAGGCTTCGCCATCACCTCCCCCACTGGCGCACCATCACGTCGGACAGGTGGGTTTTACAGATAGTCCGAAGGGGCTACGCCCTCCGCTTCGAGACTACCCCTCCAGCCATGCCTCCTCAGTACCACCGCGTATCGGGGGATCACTTGGCACTTCTCTAGCAGGAAGTTGCGGCCCTCTTGGCCAAGGGGGCCATAGAGCGCGTTCCGATGCCAGAAGTAGGTCGTGGTTGTTATTCCCACTACTTTCTGATTCCAAAAAAGGGCAAGGGCATTCGTCCTATCTTGGACCTTCGGGACGTCAATCTCTTCCTCCGGAAGGAGAAGTTCAAGATGCTCACACTTGCTCAGGTCTTGTCTGCTCTAGACCCACAAGACTGGCTGGTAGCGTTGGACTTGCAGGATGCTTACTTTCATATTCCCATCCTGCCGGCCGACCGGCGTTCGCTCCGGTTCACCGTAGGCCACGAGCACTTTCAGTTCACTGTGCTCCCTTTTGGCCTTACCAGCGCCCCTCGGGTGTTCACGAAAGTGATGGCGGTGGTCGCAGCTCATCTGCGCAGATCAGGGGTTTCAGTCTTCCACTATCTCGACGACTGGTTGTTGAAGGCGGGCTTGCCCCAGACAGTCGTCTCCCATCTCCAGACTACGGCCGACCTCCTGCATTTGCTGGGGTTCTCCATCAACGTGCCGAAGTCACACCTGATCCCCTCTCAGAAGCTCCTCTTCATCGGAGCGGTTCTAGACTCGGCGCGGTTTTGGGTTTATCCTCCAGAACAGCGAGTACGGGATATTCGGGCTATGATTCCAATCTTTCAGCCCTTATCCTGGGTTTCCGTCAGGATGACCCTGAGGCTGCTGGGCCTCATGGCCTCCTGCATCCTGCTGATCAATCATGCCAGGTGGCATATGCGGGCTCTGCAGTGGGACCTGAAGTTCCAGTGGGCGCAGCATCAGGGAAACCTGTCCGACTACGTCCAGATCTCGGAGGGCACTGCACAACTCTTGCAGTGGTGGCTCACGAACCAACATTGGGTCAGCGGCAGATCCCTCTCCCTTCCCCAACCGGAGTACACAGTGGTGACGGACGCGTCCCTCCTGGGATGGGGCGGCCACATGGGAGAGGCGGAGATCAGAGGCCTCTGGTCTCCGGCGGAGTCCAGGCTCCATATCAACATTCTGGAGCTTCGGGCGATCCGACTTGCACTGAAGGCATTCCTTCCCTCTGTCAAGGGGAGAGTAGTGCAGGTGTTCACAGACAACACCGCCGTCATGTGGTACTGCAACAAACAAGGCTGGGTGGGGTCGTGGACCCTCTGTCAGGAGGCTCTGCGTCTCTGGACATGGCTGGAACATCAGGGCATGTCCCTGGTGGTTCAACACCTGGCAGGTTCTCTGAACACCAAGGCGGACGAACTCAGCCGCAGGTGCAAGCTCGATCACGAATGGCGTCTTCACTCGGAGGTGGTGCAAGATCTCTTTCAGCAGTGGGGAGAGCCTTGGTTAGATCTATTCGCCACCGAAGAGAACGCGCAATGTCATCAGTTCTGCGCGTTGGAATTTCCAAGGCGGCACTCGCTCGGTGACGCTTTTCGTCGCGAGTGGAGTTGCGGTCTGTTGTACGCCTTTCCGCCTATACCACTTCTGCCCAGAGTGCTGAAGAAGATCAGGCGCGACCGGGCACAAGTCATCCTTGTGGCCCCGGACTGGGCTCGAAGAGTATGGTATCCCGAGCTACTCAGTATGAGCAGCCATCCTCCGATCAGACTGCCTCTTCGGGAGGATCTTCTGTCGCAGCAGCAGGGGACGGTCCTCCACCCGAACCTGTCCAGCCTCCACCTCTTTGCGTGGAGATTGAGCGGCGGCAGTTAATTCCTTTCGACTTGCCTCCTGAAGTTTGTGATGTCATTCTGGCAGCCAGGCGTCCCTCTACTAAAGTAGTATACGCCTGCAGGTGGAACAAGTTTGTGGCATAGTGCACAGCAAAGGCTGTGGATCCCCTTTCTGCCCCTCTTTCTGAGGTCCTACTGTTCCTTCTCTCTTTAGCCCGGCAGGGCTCTGCTCTGGGCACTATCAAGGGCTACCTTTCTGCAATTTCAGCCTTTCTCAGGCTACCTGATCAGCCCTCTCTTTTCAAGTCCCCTGTTGTAAATAGATTTCTCAAAGGCATTACACACCTTTTTCCTCCTATTCCTTTCGTAATGCCTCAGTGGGACTTGAATCTGGTTCTTACATACTTGATGTGCGCTCCCTTTGAAACTCTTCACAACTGTCCTCTTCGTCTCTTGACATTGAAGACTGCCTTCCGGTGGCCATCACCTCTGCTCGGCGGGTCAGTGAGCTCCAGGCTCTTTCTTGTAAGCCTCCTTTCCTTTCAGTCCATCCGGACAAAGTGGTGCTCAGGCCCCGTCCTTCCTTTTTGCCAAAAGTGGTTACGGCCTTTCACATTGGGCAGACTATTACCTTGCCCACCTTCTTTCCGCCTCCGCATCCTTCCAGAGAGGAAGAGAGGCTCCACCGTCTGGACCCAAAACGTGCGCTCTCATTTTATCTTAACCACACACAGCAGTTCCGGGTGGATGACCAGCTCTTTGTTGGCTATGTTGGCACCAAGAAAGGTCGGGCGGTACACAAGAGAACTATCTCCCGCTGGGTTGTCTTATGTATCAAAGCCTGTTACTCTTTGGCTAAAAAAGAACCTCCGGTGGGGCTGCGTGCTCATTCCACCAGAGCTACTGCAGCCACTACTGCATTGGGACGGGGTGTCCCCCTGCAAGACATCAGTCAGGCAGCCACGTGGGCCTCGCTGCACACGTTTACCAAGCATTATTGCCTGGACAGCCAAGTCTGGAGAGATGGCTTCTTTGGCCGTTCTGTTCTCCAGGACTTTCTGGTGTGATCTTGGTTCGCAGACCCACCACCGGGGTTGGTATTGCTGGGGTATCTATTCTAAGGTAAGGAATCTATCACTATGTGTTTCTTTCAGATGAACAAGTTACTTACCTTCGGTAACAATATATCTGTAAGAAACATTAGTAGTGATTAGATTCCTTACCGCCCCACCCATCCTCCCCGTTCTGCGAACTGATTTCTAGGGTTAAGGTCATCCTTTTCAGGGCCCTAGTTTCAATGCACCAGTGGTCAGTATCTTGCATGGCTCTGCGTTCCTGGCGCGGAAAGTCGTGTACAGAACTGACGTCAGTGCGCGTGGGCGGCGTCTAAGTAGCGCCCGCGACGTCATGTTGGCGACCACGACGCCAACGATGGACGCGGAGCCGCCCGACGCCACCTACCGACGCGCAGGGGTACTGCTGACGAAAACTTTCCGGATCCAGTCTGACTCCTGGGGATATTCTAAGTTAAGGAATCTATCACTACTAATGTTTCTTACAGATATACCGTTACCGAAGGTAAGTAACTTGTTCTTTAATGCTATACTAACCAGCGGAGTCTACCCGAGGGGCCGCAGAACTCGTAACAAGAGAATGGTCTGAGGATCAGCACGAGGGTCACAGAGAGTACTTGTCCATCGGGCAGAACGAGGGTCTGCTCGGTGTCTGCTATCGTTTGATTGTTACGAATACACTACACCCTGCTCGCTGTCATTGCTTCTTCCAGCCGCTCAGGCGGCAACTTGCGAAAAACACTGTTGTCGCAAAAGCTTCTAAATCATTCAGAGGTTTACTGAAATGTGCTTTTGTGATGCCCCTCTTTGACTTTCAGCATTCTACCGCTGCTGAGACCTCTACGGAGCTCTTACAGTGCAATTTCCTCCCGATTTGCTGAACGCACATGTATCCCACAAAGGACACACCCACAGAGAGCTCTCACAAAACAATTCCGTTCTGACGTGCAGTGTATGCTTGGAATTTCAGTACTGAGACACGTGGGGCATTTTATTAAATACTTATGTGACGCGACTGCAAAGTAGATTTGTTTTTTCACTTGCAAGTTTGCATCTTAAAATCATGGAGGGGGCAACTCACCAAGCGCTTCAATAGATCATGGATGGGATGGGTGAACTTCTTTAAACCTACCCTAGCATGGATAATGCTCAGGGCCGGTGCTAGACATGGGCAGTGTGGGCAGCTGCCCAGGGCCCTGTTGTCAGCCCTCCAACTTTGGGCCCGCACCAATGCCAGAGAGTCAGATCACGTATGAAAGGTGCCATCTTGCAAGTGCGCCACCTTAGGCCTCACTGCTATGGTGTATCAAGGGGAACACGCATTCCCAGTTGCAAGAATTCGCATTCCTCAGGTTTGTCCGGCAATTAGGCCTCCACCCCCACTCACACAGGGGAGGACTATTGCCCGGCTGTTTAGCTCTCTGGCAGTATTAACCCTCTCTGGAGATAAGCAACCCTCATACCTTCAGCCCTTGATGAGCTGTTAAGAGGTGCTTGTAGATGGCTGAGAGGGAAGGGCTGCAGCTTCAGGAGCAGGGGCATCTATTCAGATGCAAACATCCCTGAATGTGTCACGTCTGTGCAATTTAGAGGGGCCCTCACATATTCCCTTTCTTCCCAGGGCCCCAAAAATCCTAGAACCGACCCTTATTATGTTTGTTTCATATACAAAAGAGCCCAAGTAAAGCTTACAGCATGTTGGTGAGTTGAAGATGTGGTACGAAAAGTGTGTAAGCTAAGGGATGCAACTTTTCATCAGCATGACTGGGCTCAAGAGGTTTGAGCGCCTGCAGTGATCTGAGTTACCTTTTGTCCTCTGATTATAATGATCCTAGTAAGATCGCCTGCCGGGTTTATACACCTGCTGCGGTGGGGTGGGGAGAAGGGCTGTGTTTAAAAGAGAAAGACCTCTAAGTTAATTTTATTCTTTAGCAAGTACCAAGCAGCAGCAGATCCCTTCACAGACAAATCGAGGTGCCATACATAAGAACTATATTGTGTGGTTCAGTTAAAACAGGTTAAAAAACATTGATGATGAGGTGGGTAATAGCACACGTAGGTGGAACAGTACTAAGAAGAGCACTTTAACATTACACGTTTTACACATATTTACAAAGTGGGGGTATCAGTTGATAGAACGGTTTGCCCACATTCGATTTTTGGTCACTTTATAAAACCATGGTTAGAGTGTAGGTCATAAAAAGTACATTTGAATATGGGAACCCTCAAACCGGTTTCTTCAATCGGGAGGTATCGTGTGGAAGCCTTTGTGTATTTTTCATACTACTTGATCCATGCCCCAAAAGCATTGGCAAAGTCCATTGTTCTGTCTTGAATATATTAACATATGCAGACACAAGCATGCACTAATCTAGTGAGGTGAGAGAACCATTAGGAGGTAATGCACTTTGACACCACGCAGTCCAGATTCAGGCCCAACTACAGTACAGAAACAGCACTCCTCGCTGCCACAGACAACATCCACATGATCCTTGACAGAGGAGACATGACAGCCCTCTTTCTTCTCGACCTCTGTGGAGCATTTGACACGGTCTCGCACCCCATACTCACCAAGCGCTTGCATGAGATTAGCATCCAAGAACCCGTTCTCCGCTGGATCAGCTTCTTCTTAACAGATAGAACACAAGCTGTCAGAAGCCTGACACCTTACTCCTCAGAAGCCCGCAAATTTGTCTGTGGAGTGTCTCAAGGTGCATTGCTCAGCCCCACGCTCTTCAGCAGATGCATGATCCTTCTGGCCAGTGTTATTCGCGCTCCCAACATCAACATCCTCTCTTACGCCAACGACACAGTACTCATACTCTCCCTCTTGTACAAGATCCCAACACAAGAACAAGTTTACTGCCTGCATGACCGAAGTCGCTAACTGGATGAAACCTGTCTCAAGCTCAGTGCCAACAAGATAGATGGCAAGAACACCTCACCACGGGACTCCAACTTGTGAACGGCTACAGTCAGACCCACACCTAGCACCCATGCCAGGAACCGCAGAATACTCATCAGCAGTAAACTTGGCATGACAGCACTCGTCAACGCTGTCACTGCATCTTGCTTCCACACCCTGAAGATGCTGAGGAAGATCTTTAAATGGCTCCAAGCAGCACTAGAAAAACTGTTACCCTAGTCACCAGCAAGTTAGAGTACGAGAACACCATCTACGCTGGGATCACCAAGGAACTCACTAGAAGACTACAAGCCACCAAGAACTTGGCAGCCAGACTCTTCCTCAACCTCCCACACAGAACTTACATCACACTACAGCTCAAGGAGCTCCACTGGCTCCTGATACACAGATGTGCTTATTTGAGAATCCTCACATACACATTCAAGGCACTACACAACTTAGGCCCCACCTGCTTGAACAGTCGCATCTCCTTCCACCAGACACCTGCTCCACAGGACTCCTACTTGCACACAACCTACACAGAACCAGTTCAGGAGGACAGTCGTTCTCTTACATCTCTCCTAAACTCTGGAAAGGCCTCCCAACATCAGTGGTTTCTTTTCTCATCTTGAATATTCCACCAAAAGCTGAAGATGTGGCTTTTCAATTAACCAACCTATTATAGGCAAGGACACACACACACACACACACACTCACACTCACACTCACACTCACACACACACACACACACACACACACACACACACTCTCACTCTCACTCTCACACACACACACACACACTCACACACTCACACACTCTCTCTCTCCAAAGTAATGGTAGACCCTTGGAGAATAGTATACGACTGTATGCAAACTCCTAAATAGATGAAACCGGAATGATCTGCAGCATTTATTCAGGGAGCAAGGGACATGCTTTTATCCAGCAGGCAGCAAGCCATTGTTTTATACTGCTGGGAAAAGGAAAGGAACAGTGCCTGACATATCAGGTACTTTGCAATATGTAAAACACTCTCCTCTGATGCCAAAATCTTCACTATAATGAGAAGGCATTGAGGATCATTACAAGAAATACTTCTTAATGTGAGCAGCGCCTGCACGTTATCTACTTTCAGAGCAGCAACATGCAGGAAGCAAGGGGGCTTTCGTGTTTCAGACTCCAGCTGGGCCTAAAACAAAAGTCGGATTTAAGGGGCCATCAGCCCTCCTTTTGTTCCACTATCCTGGCTGGGAGCTATCTGAGCGGTCACACCTAGATGCAAGGGAGGGGGGAACAAAGGCTTGCAGCTTGTTACCTCTTCACAAATACTTGAGAGGAGTGTTTTTTACTTTCTTCAATCCCTGTATATAAAGGATATGCATGTACTGTAGGAATGTCAAATGTGCTGGTTTGTTAGTATCTCCACAAATAACATTTTAAATACCATAATTTTATTTTTTTATAGCCTTAAGATATTTTAAAATGTGGACTTTGCAACCAATTAAGCAGAACAGATTTACTGCTACTTTTCTCCTTGTTGCCAATTTCTTTGTGAAAGAGGTTTTACAAAATAAATGTACAAGTTGATGCTCACATTTTCCGTCGGGATGCGTCACTTTTTACATACAACCCCTTTGCAAAATCTAATTTGTTAAATCTTGTAATGAGCTGAAATGTACTCATAATAAACCTGCGAAACATGTGTAAGGTGTTAAGATCTGATGTCACTTCCTGTGAGGTCATGGGTTGTGATGTCACTTACTGTGAAGCCGCGCCATGATGTTGCGCTGTGATTTCATGCGCCATGAATGTCACTTGCATGCTGCCTAGCTTGGTTAGTCCCCCTACTTCTTTTTTTAGGACTTGTGCCCTGATCACCAGGGACCATTATAAGGGAATGCAGTGTCCGGCTAGCCAATACGGAACTGTCCCCTGGTTAGAGAGGAGGACTTGTCCTTCTTATTCTGCATCAGCCTTGGCAGCCAGAGCATTCCTTCATACTAAGCAAAGAAGAGGCGGTCTAGTGGCTCAGTTGCTGCTCATGGAACTGGCTCATATGGAACCTGGTCGGCAGTCTATAGAATGATATATCATCTGTGGGTTCACACTGTAATGCACAATGTGAACCCCCAACACGAGGCTTCCTTTCCGAGTCAATTACACAATTAACCAAACGGGAATAAAACAGTGTATTGTATACCAAAAACAAGAAAAGTGAACACATGACCAAATGCGCTCAAACGCTATTATTCACATTAGTATGGACAGTGAAAACACATTTTGAAATCACAAACCCATCCCTACTAGATGCTATTGAAACCCCATGTGGACACCAAGAGGGTCATGATAATTTGGAGTAATATTGATAGGCCCCTCTGAATCATCAGACTGGTTCTAATAATTAGTTATTATTTGTTTATAACCGTATTAGCACTTCATGTTATGTCTTTGTTGAATGTAAAGTAATCACTACACAAGGTGTCACAATTTTGCAGTTATTAAGTTTAATAATGTGTTATTGTCTGTTTTGTAGTACATTTGACCAATGTCAAAGATGAGAAGTTTTCCTTTCCATGACACATTGAAAATGCAATGACTATGTCTGAATGAACTGTGAAATAAATACACAGGCCAAGTTTTTTTATTCACATGTCCTAGTTTCCGAATGAAACCACTTAAAGTAACACAGCCATCTTTTCAGTTTTGTGCAAATTGTTAGAGGCCCAAAGTGGCTGTAGATAAGGGCCCAACCCCCGAATTTTTCAATTTATTGCTGTACAGCATTTGGCCCATGCCCATAAAATATATATATTTTGACAGATTTGTGTCAATTGCTTTAGGACTGGTGCAGAACATGTCAGCCTATTACACGGCAAAGTGGATTATCTGGGTGAGCAGCGGTTAGGCTTTCCTAGAGGCCACAAGGGGAAGAGGACCGGGCTCTTGTTTATTGCTGTAAGATCGATTTCCTGGCAGTTAATGAAGCTCGCTCAGATGTGAGGGCCATCTGACTGAATTGGGATGGGGAGAGTGGGAGAGGGAAAGAGCCAAAGAGGCTACAGGAGACGTAGTGAGTAAAGAGCCATATATTTTAAACATTGGCCTAAGTTCTATATAATTAAGCTGCCACTTGAGCATGAAGAAGAAAGAAAATTAATAACAGGTAACACGCTGCCACACGGTGCTTTACAAAAGAGCCAAGAAAAAAATAGCGATTGTGAGGAAAGAAGGCAGATAGCAGGCAGATGGAGTGACTTCCACAGTCGGGCCCCAATCGCACATGGAGCAGTTTGCAAAGCGCGGGTGTTGCTGCGATGACATGCGTACCCGCATGTGTGGCTGCGGTAAGCCTGCAGGACAGCCTTTGGCTCGTCACTCTTCAGCGATGTAAGTAAACAGCTAAGACCTTTCAGAGAGGACGCATTTAGTCGTATTCAATTTACATGACAAAAGAAAGGCATAACATTCATTACCATTCATTCTTCCCATGGCTAAAACACGAAAGAAAATTAATCGTCTAAACAAAGTGTTTAAAAAGAGCAAGTTGAGGAAACAAACATCTATTTGTATGCAATACGCTAAAAGTTATTTTATGTGAAATGTGATATGTCCTGGTTAAGGGAAGAGAAAATAGAAAGGTCTTTGAATGCTCTACAAATGTGGCAAGATAAGAGCAAGATTTACAGGCCTGTTTACAAAAGAGAGCAGAGCTCGGAGCTAGAAAGCTCAGCAAATGAAAAGGGAAGCTTAGCTAAACACGAGCAGGAAACTAAGAAAAAAATAGTGCCCCAAAAAAAACAGATAAGCACCAAAGTGGAAAAATACCAGTAGTTAGGCTCTGCTCCGTGGGAGGAAACAAATGACAACAAGGAGGGACAAAGAGGAAAGATTAACCACTAGCAAGCAAGTCTTTTTAAAGGACAATTGAAGTAACCAATAAAAAGGCAATGGGTGGGCTGTAAGTCCAAAAAGTGTATACAATATGTCGAAGAGACAGTGTAAGCGCTGGCTAGGCTCGACCTAAAAACTGGGAAAGCAGAATTTGTGAAGGCATCTCAGCTTCAGGCATGGTAACAATACAAACCGGGAATGAGGGAGGAACGAAGGGACAGAGACAGGGAGATAAATGAGAGAATGTGTGATAGATGATGATTGTGTGTGCAGAGCATAGGCTGAACAATCCACCTTGCAGAGCACAAGGTGAAATGGTAAGTTTGCTTTACAATCCTGTGTTTGAGTAGTTTGAGGGATGCAGAACACTTGCTGTACTGCTTTTCAATCCTTGGTATGCACGGTACTGAGCATTTGCTGCAATAATGGTGTACCAGAGCGAGAAAGTAGAGTGGGTCGCACTGGATCCTGATTCCGGCAGCTATTTCTGGGCAGGATCTGGAATCCGTCTGACCCAGAGAAACATGCCGAGTTTGTCCTGGTGCCATTTTCTGACAATGAGACATGATTCAGCAGCGACGATACATTGTCTCCATTCCGCTCGGTGCAGCCTCCTGCAGGCAGGAGGGGGTTTTCTTATTGTCAGGATTCCTGCCACAGCTCACCTTCCTCAACTATCACAATATACCAGCACGACTCGTATCATTCCTCCTAACACTTATGAATGAACAAACGTCTTGTACCCTGACTTTTGACCATATTACATGCTGTTGGTAATAGCTAGTTGCAGCTGGTGTTCCCTGGTTTGTTTGAAAAGGCTTAAAAGCTTTTACATATGTTTTACCATGCATATGTAAGCTCAGGTTTCAGGCGCCATGGAAACATGCAGAAATTAACAGACTTGATTTTACTATGCGCTGAGCTCAGTCGCAACATCGTGCTGCAAACAAAGGTAACCAGTGTTTTTGTTCAACATGTACATACTGTTGGCAGGGCTCTGCCAGAGAGGACTTGGGTGAAGCTAACCCTTCCAAATTTCCTTGTGGGACTCATGCTAAAATCATACTCACTACAGTTTAAATTTTTTTGAGAAGGAGCCTCTACAGACAATCTAAATGAAAACAAAAGAACAACAAAACTAAAGGTTGTTTGAGATTTGAAAAGCTTTTGTGAGGTGATTACTTAAGAGATAGAATTTATACTAGATTAAAGCCTTATTATTAATTTGTTTATAGGTATCATATCTGCTGGTACCATTCATCATCAGACTGGTGTGAATGCCTGCTGCAGTGTTGCTGTTGAGTAGACGAGCCACAGCATTTTTGACTTTACACGCTCTCTCCATCCCAACCTCTTTCCCCCGTGGGATTTGCCACCGGAGCAGTGTCTCCTCCTGTATACCGAGGGCAAGTCTCAGGAGGATTCGGGAACTAGAGTTGCTGCCCCATGATTCATCTGGGATCCGGGTAGGTGACTTATGACAGAAAGCAATGCCACACAACCTTATTCTTTTCGGGTGGCTCCATGACCAATCAAGACCAAATATTAACAAAACGATCTAGCAGGTGCCTTATCAGGGGACCTCAATGATGCTAACAATCTGTCTGAGTTAATGCAGCAGTTCCAACTAGATCTGAATATGTTAAAAGCAGAAAATGCAACAGGAATAGTTGCAACTAGAGAGGACACATCACTTCCTTTGTTCAAATATCATCCTGGCTGGGATCCACCTGGAACATAATACATAGACATCAATGCAATGGAGGGAAACAAAAGCACATAGCTTATCACTTCACTCGTACTTAAAGGAAACTATTATTTGGAAGCAGGTTTTTGACTTTGTTCAACCCACCTATGTAAGAGATGGGCATGCACTGCAAGAATGCAAGATTTATCTGTGGGTGTGACTAATTACATAAATAATGATTTGAATGGCACCAACGAATTTGTTTTTTATTGTATTCTGTTGTAGCACTACTCATCCAAGTGTAGCTAGTCAGAGCACTTTACATCACCCGAGAAACACACTAAATCATACATTTGTGCAAATCAGTGTACAGGAAATGCTACATAAGAAAGTGAGGGTTACATCGTGTAGGAATGATATCGAACATACTTATAGACATGATATGTTAACAGTGAATTGTCAGAAAAAACACAAAGTCAGTATATAACCCGTTACAGTGATTGGGGTTGTACGTACTAGCAAGACTTTTACTTCTCAAAGGAACCCTTCTTTGAAATCCTAGAATAACTACAGATTGATTAAAAAAAAACACAATATAGCCGTATAGCCTGCTGCTGAGGGCTGTACCGGTTGTTAAAGGCCTTGAATAAGAGTTTTTGAGCTCTGGCCTCTAACAAGGGAGAGGGCCTTTAACAACCTTTATAGCTTAAGGCAGAGGGGCTAATAAGGCTATTGGAACATTCCACCCACTAAGGGGTAGAACGTTCTAAATTAAAAAGGGAGAAACAGAAAGATAAACATTTGAATGTTGGCGCAGAAGACATTTATTTTACATAAATGTATACGTTGACTGTCAGACTCCGCTTTGCCAGCTGCGCCCCTCATGATTTTACCCCCTTTGTCAATTTATGGGTTCCCTGAGTAATTTCTTTTCCAATTCCAGAACTGGGGTGTGCTTCTGTGCTTTGTTTTACAGACCAAAACTCATTAGCAGATTTAGTTTAGCACATACCCCTGATTAAAACCAATGCCCTGCGAGGTTTGAAATCCTACCCTGAGAGCATCAGCTGCGGCCTCCAACGTACTCCTGCCCCAAAAACCAACCCATCACATCCACCCCAGTCGGTTTCTATATTGTGCATTTGGAGAGATACAGCTGAGTGCGAATTAGTCAGTACCAAGGTTTTATGTTTGGCTACCTTTGACAGGTGAAATAATCCATAGGACCCTCAGATATAAGGGGCTACTGATATCTGAGCTCTGCCAACAGATAGATCAGAAGGGGCATCCATAATTCTGCTAATTCCTCATCCATGTGCTTCAAAGCCAGATACATTGTCTCCATTCACAGAAAGTCCCACAGTCTATATTCCCAGTCCCTATCACCTCTAGAGTGTTCTTCACTCACAGGGCCATTATGAACTGCTTTGCCACTCTCCATGCAAGGGATTTAATTTACCTTTCTAGCTAAGCGATGGAAAGGCTAGCTTATTTGGTAACCCCAGAGACGTTGGTGCTTTAAATGGTCAAATTTGAAAGGAGAGTACTAGTGCTTTTCAGCAAAGTTGCAATACTTTTAATGGGAGTATACTGGCATTTCTCAGTGGCAAACAGATACTCTAAGATAGTGAATACCTACATTTTAATAGATGGATTTCAACCACTGAATAGCATATGTGCTGAAATTTAGGGTTGACGGTCTCAAACGTCGTATCAATTGCATTCAAGACCACGTCCCTTTGTTTTATCATCTTACAGTGTTTTTATGGCGCCATGTCCACTGCTTTAAGTGACCCACTCGGTGCAGGAGATTGCTCTGATTTCTTTATCATACATTAGAATACTCATGATAAATCATATTACTCCATTCTCTTATATTAATGAAGAAACATAACTGTTATCCTTTACTGGAGTACTGAAGACTATTTTACTTTGATTGTTTTATCATGCTTTTGTTTATAGGAGGAGATTGCTGCAACTGCATTAACTGATTTCGATTAAAGGAAGTACTCTGATTATTATACTTTGTGTTGCATTGCAGAAGATTACTTTGATTCATTTGCCTTTTAATGGATTACATAAAATGACTTTGATTGTTTAAACCTGTGTTTGATTATAGCAGTTGAGTGCTCAAAACTTTAGTCTGTCAGATTACAGGGCATTACTCAAGTTATTTCACATTGCATTATGATGCAAAGAGATTGCAAAATTACAGCACATGAATTTCTTTATCCTACATTAGATCACAAAAGTTAATTACCTATATTACTTAGCACTTATTTGGATCATAGATGGATACAATTGTAATTATGTTGCCCTTTACTGAATTAGCGAAAGGGATTACTTTGCTGATTTTTGTTACAGAATGTTTTTTTTTACTACTTTTGCCTGTTCTGAAATACAGAAGGGAATTTGTTTTATTACTTTAGCCTGAATCAGATTCAGATCACAGGAAGGATTATTTTGATTAATTTTACCCTCATCAGATTACAGAAAGAAATTACACTAATCACTTTATCCTATGTTAACTAACAGAAGGTTTGTGGCAGTAGCAGTGTGTAGCGGGTCGCTAATAACAGGCCAGAGACGGGGTAGTGGTAACGGTGACTTTATTGGTTTGATAACACGCTTCTTTGTGGCCTCCTGTCTGTAGTAAGGAAGGGGGGACCGATGGGTCTTCTCCGGGGTGTCTCGGTCCCTCGTAGAGGTCCGGCCTCTTCTCCTTGCCTCCAGCTCGGACCCGTCCGTGTGGGGAGGTAGATGATGCAAAACAAAAGAAGGGTCTACAGTCAGTACTGAGAACCGGTTTGTGGTGAAGGGAGGGTAGTGATGGGAACGCCCGGTGCACAATACTGCTACACGAGTGAGGGAAAGTGCTCGGGGAAGGGTATTCCAGGTGCAGGGACTCCCCACGGGTTAACCCTCTGGTCTATCCCTCTTTCCCACCCAGCCCGCAAAGCGCTCGCGTACCTGCGAGAGCCACGCTCCTCCTGGAACGTGGCTGGGCGAGCCACGGGAACGTTGGCCTCCTGGCTCTCCTCCGCCTCGTAGATTCACTGGCACCGTCCCGCTTCTCGATTCCTCTTCCTCCGCTCTGTTTTCGCCTCCGACTCTCTCCTCTTCGCCTCCGGTGAACAAGCACTCCGACTTCCGACATCCTCCGTCCTTTGTGGGCCAGGTTTCCCCGACGTCATCACTGGGGGCGTGACATACTGGCCAGTCATCCGAATTAAAGGGCCGGTACTCCATTTCGCCTTCACCTCTCCCTCCTCTTCTTTCACGGTAGTCCCACTCTTCCTGCTGTGGAGAAAGGGGAGGGGAGAGAGGGTTTCGTCTTTTCCGGGTTGGCAGGTCCATCACCCTCTACCAAGTCAGGGCGTCCCTCGTTACACACCACCCCCTTGAATTCTCCCGATCGGGGAGAGGGTACCTGGACAGGAAATCCGCACTGCCATTGTCCTTGCCTTTACGGTGTTTCACACTGAAGGAAAAGGGCTGGAGAGACAGAAACCAGCGCAAGACCCTGGGGTTAAGAGCGATGTTTCGGCTCATCCACTGGAGGGGGGCATGGTCTGTGTACAGGGTGGAATGGTGGCCCTCAAGATAATAGCGCAGTTTGTCGACAGCCCATTTCACAGCCAGGCATTCCTTCTCAACTGTGGGGTATTTAAGCTCTCTGGGAAACAACTTACGACTGATATACAATATGGGATGGTCTATGCCCTCGGGTGACAACTGAGAGAGGACGGCCCCTATCCCATAGTCTGAGGCGTCTGTGTGAAGGAGAAAAGGTCTGGAGAAATCGGGGGAGGACAGCACGGGATTGGTCGTGATGGCTCGTTTTAAAGTGTTGAAGGCTTCCCACATTCGTAGAGTGGGGTGTGAAAGAAGTTGGGCTTTTATATCCTGTCTAAGGGTGTCAGTGAGAGGGGCAGCTACGTCCGAGGATTGAGGAATGAAGCGGCGATAGTAGCCGATTAACCCCAGAAAGGCTCTCATATCTCTCTTGGTACTGGGAAATGGGGTCTCTGCTATGGCTCTGACCTTCTCGATTTGCGGCTCGATCATACCATGACCTAGCACATATCCTAAGTACTTGACTTTCTGGTATCCCACTCGGGATTTCTTCGAGTTTATGTGTAGTCCTGCTTGTTGTAAGGCCCTTAGTATGGTCCTCAGATGGTCTAAATGTGACTCCCAACTGGGGCTGAAGATCACGATGTCATCCAGGTACGCAGAGGAAAACATGGGGTATTGGTGGAGCACCGTGTTCATAAGGCGCTGAAAAGTCGCTGGGGCCCCATGTAGCCCAAAGGGGAGCACTGTAAACTCAAACAGCCCATCCGGGGTGGCGAAGGCGGTTTTCTTACGGTCCTCTTCTCTTAGAGGGACTTGCCAGTACCCCTTTGTGAGGTCCAACGTGGATATATATCGGGCTTCACCCAATTTCTCGATCAGTTCATCGATACGCGGGATGGGGTATGCGTCAAAGGAGGAGATGTTGTTAAGTGCTCTAAAGTCCATACAGAACCTGGTGCTTCCGTCGGGTTTGGGTACCATGACAATGGGAGATGACCATTCGCTTTTTGAGGGTCTAATGACTCCCAGTTTTAGCATGTCCTTTACCTCTTTTTGTACTGCCGCCCGCTTAGCTGCGGGTATTCGGTATGGGCGTTGTTTGACGGTTTTCCCTGGGTGGGTCTCAATACAGTGTTCTGCCAGGGATGTTTTTCCTGGCACGTCGGAGAAGAGGGAGGAGAATGGGGATAAGGTATCCCTAAGCTCGCGTTTCTCTTGTGTCCTTAGGTCCTCATTGACCACCAGCTGTTCGAGGGTACTGGAAGAAGAAGCATGTGTTGGTAGGGTAAGGTGTGCGGTCCTCGGTGGGGGCCCTAGCCATTTCTTTAGAAGGTTTATGTGGTATGTCTGGCATTTCCTTGATGTTATTTGCACGCGGTAGCTGGTCTTACCGATCGTTCCAATGACCCTGTAGGGCCCCCTCCACTCGGCTTGGAACTTCTTCGTAGACGAGGGTAATAACACCAATACCCAATCGTTAACCTCCAACCGTCTCCATCGTTTCCCTTTATCGTATACTGCTTTCTGTTTCTCCTGATTCTTCTCCAAGTTTGAATACGCCAGATCCCTTAGCTTCCCTATTTTGTATTTCAGGGCTTGGGTGTATTCCAGCATTCCCCTTGCTTCGTTGACGTCCTCTTTCTCCCAGGCCTCTTTCGTCATTTCTAGTAGGGACCGGGGTTGTCGTCCGTACAACATTTCGAAAGACGAGCAACCCAGACTGCTCTGCCGTTGGCCACGAATGACATACAAAGCGAGGGGTAGCATCTGATCCCATTCTCTACCGTTGACGCTGAGCATTTTCTTTAAGGTAGACTTGAGCGTCCCGTTATATCGTTCTACGAGGCCATCAGTCTGTGGGTGATATACTGAGGTTCTGATTTGTCGTAGATCCAGCATCCCACAGACCTCCTTCATCAATCTAGACACAAACGGGGTCCCTTGGTCTGTTAGTATTTCCTTGGGAAAGCCCACACGGAGAACAACTCTAGGAACTTTTCTGATATGATCACGAGTGTTTGGGGTTTTTAGAGGGAAGGCTTCGGGGTATCGGGTAGCATAGTCCACTATAACGAGAGCATATTGATTCCCCCTCTGGGTTTTTGGTAGGGGTCCTATCAGGTCCATCCCTACCCTCTCGAAAGGAGTGCCTATGATCGGAAGGGGTTGTAAGGGCACTGAAGGGGGTCGATGGGTGTTTCGTCTCTGGCATACCTCACAGGTCTGGCAGTGGGTCTTAATGTCTTTGTACACCCCGGGCCAAAAGAAGTGTTGTAAGACGTTTTGTGTTGTCTTTTCACTACCTATGTGTCCTGCTGTCAAATGTGAATGAGAAAAGAACATTATCTGTTCCCTAAAAGACAGGGGGACTAGCAATTGATGTGGCGCTTCCCGTGTTCCCTGTCGATATAGCATTCCGTCTTTTATAAGGAACCTGGGGTACGTGGAGGAAGGGGTGTCCTGTTCTCTGTGCGCTTGTTCCCATGCATTGAATAGGGAGGCGTCATTGGCCTGAGCGAATTTAAAGCTCCTGTCCAAAGTCCATGGTTCTGGTGTTATCAAAGCCGTGGCAGGGTGGTCAGCGGTCTTCCCCAGGTAGCTCTTTTGTTTTTGGGTATGTAGGGTATGTAGGAACATGTCTAGGAACTCAGGATTGTCAGTCCCTATGATCAGGTCCTCTGGTAAGCTGTCCAAGACCCCTACCCGGACTACATGGGTTCTACCGTTAGAATGGGACAGGGTCACTACGGCTATGGGATACGGTTTAACGTCTCCATGGACACAGCGGATGTGTACTAGGGCCTCGGGGATGACCTGTTGGGACTGTACTAAGACCTTCTGTATAACGGACTGTCTACAACCTGAATCGAGTAGGGCTCTTACCACCTTCCCATTCACCTGCACACTTACGTGATATGCGCTCCCCATCTCAGCAGTGTAGAGGATCGATTTAGGGAGGTATCCGACCTCCATGGGTTCTTCCGTGGGTTTCCTACGCGGGCACGTTCGGGCGATGTGGCCCCAGTCGCCACATTCGAAGCATTGGGGCCCTCTGAACGTTGGTGCCTCTGCCTTGCTATAACGGGGTCTCATCGGCTCGGGGGCTACTCGTGGTCTTTTATCGTTTTTGCTTGTGATGGGCCGATTAGGTTTCTCGGGTTCCCACCTCTGTGTCACAGGCTGTGCACGCGAGTAGGTGGTAGCCATCTCCACGGCTTGCTCGGTTGTCAGGTGTGGATGTTGCCGTAGCCACTTCTGCGTATGTGGCGGAAGTGCCTCTAGATACTGCTCGGGGTAGATTCTGTCCATGATCTCCTCTTTCGTGCTCACCCCGGGATTTAGCCATTTGTCGGCAGCCATCTTTAGGCGGTAGAACAGGGTCTTTGGGTTTTCGCCGGGGGTGCCTCTTTCTTTCCTGAAGCGTACCCGGTAGGCTTCCGCATCCAGCCCCAGATGGTCTAGGATCACTGTTTTAATGGTGGCGTAGGGGCTATTACCTGCGGCGTTGGCCACCTGATACGCGGCCTGCGCCTCCCCTATCAAAAGGGGAGCCAGGAAGAATGGCCATTTCTCTAGTGGCCAGCCGCATGCCAACGCGGCTCGCTCAAAGTTAAGGAGGAAGGCATCGGGGTCCTCTCCAGGCACGTATTTCTGCAGAGAGACGCCTGAGGGTCCGGGGTTGGGGCCCCTGGGCTCCCGCCCGGTAGGAAGGGGCTGATCGGCCATCACCTTCTGTAGACCCTCTATCTGGGCTGAGATGGTGTCCCTGAAGGTGTCCCTGTCCGCCTGGGCCGGCGTCATCTGCCGTTCCACGGCCCATTCCAGCTTCTCTTGGCCTTTGACGAGGTGTTGTATTAAAGCGTCCATCGTGGGTGTACAGATGGGGGCGTCTATGCCTGCATTCTCCACCACCTGTAGCGGGTCGCTAATAACAGGCCAGAGACGGGGTAGTGGTAACGGTGACTTTATTGGTTTGATAACACGCTTCTTTGTGGCCTCCTGTCTGTAGTAAGGAAGGGGGGACCGATGGGTCTTCTCCGGGGTGTCTCGGTCCCTCGTAGAGGTCCGGCCTCTTCTCCTTGCCTCCAGCTCGGACCCGTCCGTGTGGGGAGGTAGATGATGCAAAACAAAAGAAGGGTCTACAGTCAGTACTGAGAACCGGTTTGTGGTGAAGGGAGGGTAGTGATGGGAACGCCCGGTGCACAACACTGCTACACGAGTGAGGGAAAGTGCTCGGGGAAGGGTATTCCAGGTGCAGGGACTCCCCACGGGTTAACCCTCTGGTCTATCCCTCTTTCCCACCCAGCCCGCAAAACGCTTGCGTACCTGCGAGAGCCACGCTCCTCCTGGAACGTGGCTGGGCGAACCACGGGAACGTTGGCCTCCTGGCTCTCCTCCGCCTCGTAGATTCACTGGCACCGTCCCGCTTCTCGATTCCTCTTCCTCCGCTCTGTTTTCGCCTCCGACTCTCTCCTCTTCGCCTCCGGTGAACAAGCACTCCGACTTCCGACATCCTCCGTCCTTTGTGGGCCAGGTTTCCCCGACGTCATCACTGGGGGCGTGACATACTGGCCAGTCATCCGAATTAAAGGGCCGGTACTCCATTTCGCCTTCACCTCTCCCTCCTCTTCTTTCACGGTAGTCCCACTCTTCCTGCTGTGGAGAAAGGGGAGGGGGAGAGGGAGAGGGGGTTTTCGTCTTTTCCGGGTTAGCAGGTCCATCACCCTCTACCAAGTCAGGGCGTCCCTCGTTACACAGTGTAACCTTACATCCCACCCACACAACGTGTAACTTGATCAGCTTCTGTATAATTCCTCTAATACATAAGTATTCACAGGCAGGCTGAAAGAGAGAGCTTCCTTCAAACACCGACCATAATGCTGATAGCCTCAGAGACGTTTTAAGGCATGGGCAAAGTGGGCTCTGGCCCAGGGCCCCAGCCTTTCAGGGGGCCCCTCATAGAACCAGCTATGTTCTGTAGAGAGTTTTGACCTGATGACCTTGAATAATTTTTAAACAGAATGTTGTAAATTGCATTTTTTTATCATTTATTTTTAATGTGCAAGAGTCTATCACAGACATTTTGCAGACAAAATGTGTTTATGTTTCATGCAACATCCATATAAAAAGTTTATTTTAGATCAAAACAGGACCTCACATATGAGAAATGGGAGGGCGTGACAGAGATTATTTGCAGTAACATTAGTGACCTGCTGCTGTGTTACAATACTGGAAACCCACATCAATATCTCTGAATATCAGATATACACACATTTAGAATTTGACCAAAGAGGGCACGAAGGAGCTGAAACTGTATCATAAAATCAAAGCTGTTCCGAACAGGGGCCCCCAGAATTCATTTGGCCCAGGGCCCCCAAAATCCTTAAAATGTCCCTGGATAGCCTTCCTTGCTAACAAAGCGCACACAATAGTTGAGGTTCTATTGTGCCTCATGGGATGAGGCAGAGGTGCTGCACAGTGCCTCATCCCATTCCTCTGCCTCATCCCATGTGGCACAATAGAACCTCACTTAGGTAAGGCACCTTCTTTCTCCATGGCCACATTGTACAAAATATATGATTGATCTTTTAACAGAAGCATGCCTCGATCTATTCTATACAACTAATCACGAACTATGGTGGCATGAGGTTCTGATACCTTACATGTGATTTAACTTATATTGTGTGTGCGATAGTACACTGTGGTCTCTCCATGATACAGACTGGTACTTTTTTTAACTATACATTATGAAACAATGCAACAACAAACTGACGCATGATATATTACATGCTAGAAACGGCATCCTTATGTTGTATTTTTGTGAGTGTGTATCTGTATGTTTGTCTACGTCTGGCGGTCACAAGAGCTCCAGACACACGCATTGGTCCATGATACGGGACCTTCTGGCCAATAAGAAGGTCTTATGCCAGAAACATTATAACTACACTGTTATCGCTGTGTGCATTGTCCATTTTGTCTCTCTAGGTTGGACAACCAATTGAACAACAAGACAAGTAGGTACCACCACTCAGGAAACTACTTTCTAACTAACACAAGTGTGGGGTAGGCAACTCGCCCATATTTGAGGTCCTGAAGAAGCGCCATGGATCATTTTGACCAATAGGGGCGCGAAACACGTTGACCCATGTTTGATCCTAATAAGGAAAACAAACCAAGCTACGAGGGCACATTGTAATCTCTTTAATAGCACTAACCTCTAAAAAAATGTTTAACCTGACAGGAGAATCAATATGTTAAAGGTTTAGGTGATATCTCCTAATCAGTTTTAGCTCACTTTATCACCAACACTTTACACCACCCAACCAAGACATCCCTCACTCTCATCAAACGCCGTAAGCAACCAAAAGATCTCCACCAAAGTGACCCTTCGGGGGACCCGTAGGGCATTGCAGCGTCTGCCCGACGAGGAGCAACATCCCTTGGGATGTGTGAGGCAACAAGAAACAGTCTTGTTGACTGTCCCCCACATTCTGCCCATTGCCTAGATACTCCTTCTTCCTTTCCTTTCCTTTCCTTTCCAGGAACAGTGACCCCCATCTTTGAATTGATCTTTTAACCGCCACCATGCTGTTCAACACCTCAATAACTCGTGTCAGCTTGCCCCCTTTTCCCCACCATGTGACTGGAAGCAAACGCTGATCAAACCTCAAATTCACACCCATGTCCCCTGTGAGCCACTTGCCTCACTGCCCACTTGATAAACAAGTGGCCTACCACCCAAATGGCGATGTCCTTGGCTGCCAGGCCTGGAACGGAACCTGAAACAGGAAAACAGCAGTAAATATTCAGAAAGTATGTACCCGATCACATCCAACCAACCTGGCCACGCAACATATCTTCTAAAGCAGTCCCAAGACCATCTCCCTAGCCGCATGATGGCTTATCGCACCCAACCCCTCCTGCCAGCCTCTGTCACTGTGCCAATGGGAAAAGAATGTGTCCCATACGCTGCCACTGGGACCCCCAAGCACTTTAAAACCCTTTGCACAATCAATCAATCAATCAGGGGAATTGTAAGCGCGCTACTCACCCGTGAGGGTCTCAAGGCACTAGGGGGGAGGGGGGGAGGGGTAAGCAGCTCCGTTCAGTCGAAGAGCCAGGTCTTGAGCGTCTTCCTGAAGATGTTCAGGGAGGGGGCGCGTCTGATGTTGAGCGGGAGCTCGTTCCAGGTCTTGGCTGTGATGTAGGAGAAGGTTCTTCCACCTGTTATAGCTCTGTGGATGCACGGGATTTCAGGCGAGGTCGGCGGATCAGAGGTTTCTTTTGGGTGCGTGGAAGGAGATTCTCTCGTTGAGGTATTGGGGTCCAGTGTTGTGGAGGAATTTGTAGGCATGGGTGAGTATCTTGAAAGTGACTCTCTTCTCAAAGGGGAGCCAGTGATGGTTCCGTAGGTGTTGGGTGGTGTGTTCGTGTCGAGAAATGTTGAGGACGAGTCTGGCTGCGGTGTTCTGTATGGTCTGGAGCTTGCGGAGCAGAGACTTGTTGATCCCGGCGTAGAAGGCGTTTCCGTAGTCCAGTCTGCTGGTTATGAGTGCGTGGGTGACGGCCTTCCTTGATTCAGGGGGGATCCACTTGAAGGTCTTTCGGAGGATTCGGAGGGTGTAGAAACAGCTGGAGGCGATGGCATTGACCTGTCGGGTCATGGAGAGGGAGGAGTCGAGTATGATGCTAAGGTTTCGGGCTTGGTTCGTGGGTGTGGGGGGACTGCCGAGGGCGGTAGGCCACCAGGTGTTGTCCCATGCCGAGGGGGAGGGTCCAAGGATGAGGACTTCTGTCTTCTCCGAGTTGAGCTTCAGGCAGTTTCTGCTCATCCAGGATGCGACGTCCTTCATTCCTTCCTGGAAGTTGAGTCTGGTGGTGATTGGGTCCTTGGTGAGGGAGAGGATGAGCTGGGTGTGATAGGCGTAGGATACTATGCTGAGTCCGTGATGTCTGAAGATGGCGGCGAGGGGGGCCATGTAGATGTTTAAGAGCGTAGGGCTGAGCGATGATCCTTGGAGCACTCCGCAGTTGATTTCCGTGGGTTCGGAGAGGAAAGGTGGAAGTCTGATTCTTTGGGTTCTGCCGGTGAGGAATGAGCGGATCCAGTCGAGGGCGGTTCCTTGTATGCCGGCGTCGTGGAGTCTGGCGGTGGGAGACTGTGTCGAACGCTGCAGAGAGGTCGAGTAGGATCAGGGCCGCGGTGTGTCCTTGGTCGAGGAGGGTGTGGATGTGGTCTGTGGCGGCGAGTAGAGCGGAAGTAGGATCCGAGCTTGTCGCAGAGGTCCTGGGAAGGGGTGATGTCCGTGGTTTCCCTGGGGGGCTTGGTGAATTCCTGGATGACGCTGAAGAGTTGCTTGGAGTTGCCGGCGTTGGCGAGGATCTTGTTTTGGATGAAGGTCCTTTTGGTGGATCTGATGCGTTGTTGGTGTTCCGTCATGGCGTTTTTGTAGGTGGTGCGATCTTCTGGCATTTTGCTGTTTCTCCAGTTCTTCTCGAGACGTCTGCAGGTGCGTCTGGATTCTTGGAGGTCGGCGCTGAACCAGGTGGCTTTCCTGGGGCGTTGTCTGTCAGGGTTGCGTAGTGGTGCGAGCTTGTCTGCGCAGCTGGAGATCCATGTGTGGAGTCCTTTGGCTGCGAGGTTGGCGTCGGTCGACGTGGTGGGGGCGTCGCGGTTGAGGGTGGAGTTGAGTTGTTCCTCAGTGACTTTGCTCCAGTTCCTTCGTGGGGGGCGCGGTGCAGGTTTGGGCGGCGTGGGTTTGTCGACATGGAAGTGTACGCAGTGGTGGTCTGTCCATGGGGGTTGCGTGGTGTGGCTGAAGTGGATGTTTTTACCTCCTGCGAAGATGGGATCGAGGGTGTGTCCTGCCTTGTGGGTGGGCGTGGTGACGAGCTGTTTCAGGCCGATGTTGACTAGGTTGTCCAGGAGGGCGGCGGAGTAGGGGGTCGCTGGGGTTGTTGAGTTGGAAGTGCAGGTCTCCGATGAGTATGTAGCAAAACCAAAAGCAATTGAAATGCAGTTACTGGAACCCTGTCTGCGTGACTTAAGACTGCACCACCTGGCACCCCAGAGGCGCCCTCCACTTGTCATCCCATGATACCAGGTAATGGTCGGACCCTGGGTAAGCCTGGAGGTTCACGCTCCTGACATTCGCCTGCTGGCCGGTTTTGGAGCTGCACAGCCAAATCTCCAGCCTGTTTCCCTTCTCGTGACGTCTTCCCAAACTAACCTTCTCAATCCCCTCCCACCCACCCCCAACAATTTGGACACTCAAAAAGCCCCAAAGAACATCCATGACATAAGTGTCGAAAACAAACAGGCCTCTCCTGTCCCACAGGACACTGCCGCCAACACCTGGATAACACACAGCATTTTCAACACTTACATACCCCTGGCAGACTGTCTGTTCAGGATCTTGACCACTGCCATGTTATCCACCCTGAACAACACCTTCCGATGCACCAATCCCACTCCCCTCAATGTGATGGCTACCACCAGCGGAAAAAAAATCCAATTTTCACTGTGCCTGGCACTCCTCGGCGCACCAGCGGCCTTGCCAATACAGGCCTCCTGTTGCATCTGAAAAGATCTATCTGAAAGAGACACGTTAGTGATAGATTCCTTACCTTAGAACAGAGGTCTTCAAACTTTTGGATGCCGAGACCCCCCTGTCAACATTTTCAGGTGTGAGGACCCCCTCCTAACAAAAATTTCTAAACCTGTAGGCAGGGCTACTGGAATTATGAGGCAGGTGAGGACCAAATTACGCGACAGGTTTGACTAAATTGTGTGGGAAGAAAATGTAAATAATATTATGTTATGCCGCGTATTTTGGGATAGCATTGCTTCATTATTTAGACATTTTTTACACATCAGTACCAGTTTATAACCAAAATACAGCAATTAACATCAGAAAGATGTCTAGTCAACCTTTGTGAAGGGCACTCCACTCTGCAGGAATATGTGCTGCCACATTAGAATCTCACCTGGCCCTGGCCATGAGCAGCAGGGGTCCCTTAAAACCCTGGCGGTCTTGTGCAGAGTTAAGCAGTTTACCTATGCTGCTTTCCTCTCACCCCCTCCCTTCCATCCCTCTCTTCTCTCATCTCCCAACCCTGGGTCCCTCTCTCACTTTGCAGGCCATTTTCTTTCACCCCTTTTTACAACTTCTGAACTCTCCCCATGCAACCTCATTTCACCTTTAATCACCCCTTGCCATTCTGTATTTTCACTGCCCTCATCTCTAACAGACTCGCGCATTTATCTCATGCCCCTCAGCACTTCTCATTCACCTCAAGTCTCTCCATTCAAATTTTTGTCTATTTGTATCTTACAACTCTCCAGTCCCCCCATTCATCTTTAACATCTCCCCTTTGTTCTTCCACACCTTCTTGAACCAACGTCCCTCTCCCCTGTTACCTCAGCACCAGTGCCTAATTTGAGCAGGTGGTTTCCGGTGCTCCGCACTGGCACCTAACTGTGCGCACTGGCACTATGACAGACTTCCACATGGTGGCTCTGTCTGTGTAATTTAGAGATGAGCAGAACAGCTGTTTATTAATTCAATATACATTAAAAACGATAAACTCCTGACACCCATGCCATTCTTATTGCTTTGGGGGCTTGAAATAGTCTGAATAGTCACACTTGTACAAGTGTTATGGTTGGTAGTTGCATAGGTATTGTCATTGGCCGCGCAGGCCAGGCAATGGGTGGGTGGTTAAAGTTGCAGTGACCTACTGGTGAGGGCCCTGGCACATGTTTTATTACAAATTAATCACTGCTCAGCACCCACCCCAGTACTCCCTCTCTTCCCCTATCGCTGCTGTCCCTCACCCATGTCGCATCAAATTATCTTTTTAGGTCACAGATCATCTCTCAGCTATCTTCTCTCACGGTTTAACAGTAGCCCTCACCTTTCGCTCACACTCACTTCTTGCGTGTCCGCACTTCCCTTCGGCACTTCACATTTCTCCTCATCCCTGACCTCTTCAATCGAATTCTCTCACTCCTTTGCTGTCCTCTCTCATCTTTCCTCACAGAGCATACGGGTCGGACCGGTATGCTTCTCTCGGCCTGTGTCACTCTGCTTATTGTTCCCTAATTAAGGAAGGCATGAATTGTCTGTCTCACTGTTTCGGTGCAGGCCGCGCAGTTATGGAACTTGCACCCTCCTTTGCTTCGCTCCACCAAGAATCTACATCTAAATCTGCATATTCATCAAACTCCAGCTCTGGTCCAGGCAGCACAACAAGTTTTGGTCCCAGAGCTGGACTGGGCAAAAAGCCTGGATTCATGGCTCTGCCAATGCCGCAGGTTAACAAACGGTTCCCTAAGCCTACATACTCAGTGCTTTAAAATTTTTGCAACTCCAGCACATCCACAGGACCAAATTCTCACGAATTGGAGTGCCGAGATGCAATGGGACTTGTAAATAATGTTTTTATAAGATAAATTATTCTTATAATAGAAATTGGCAAAAGTGGAAAACACTTTGTGTACAGAAAAAAACCTTTTAGGATATATGAGGCCCTGGGAATTAGATGAAAGGTGTGATATTGGTGCTTTACAAATACACAGATAAATTGTTTCATTAAGGGACAACTTGCTTATGTGCTGTTTTCAGACAAGCAGTATCAATAAACACCATGTAAAATAAGTGTTACTACACACGATCCCTGCTAAATGGCCCTCTCTTTAATGACCTCAGATAAAGGAAAGTTTGTGCAATCCCTCCGTGATTTGCTCACGAGACTTGAAGTCTGTATGAACATTTATTCACTTATTTGTACAGCGCTATTCCACCCTTCTGTCACTTCTGAGCGCTAGGGCATTAAGCGATTTTTTGTTCTTGGTTAATTTCATTTGTTGTTGAACTGTGACATTCTTAACTTCCTGGAGTTTTATTCACAGCTGCGTTTCAGTAGAACTGTTTAAATGTAAGGAATAGGCAGAGTGGGGGCCCAGGGGTACTGGAACCAGAAAAAAAACTAAGCCTCGGTAAGCAGCTTACAAAGGCATGTAAATATGCAAATGGTTTTTAACGACCTGTTAAAAACTCGGGCGTGTCGGAGATAAGACTCCAGACACTGCCCAGCCGAGCCCACAGCTGCAGCAGCCCGGGCTGAGACACAACGGGAGGAGGGGGGCTGAAGCCCTTGTAGTTCTATGGGCCTGCATGGGCAGAAGTGTGACTGGGAATGCGCGACCCCCTTTGTATCACTCCACGCCCCCCCTGGGGGTCGCGCCCCACAGTTTGAAGACCCCTGCCTTAGAATATCCCCAGGCGTCAGACTGGATCCGGAAAGTTTTGCTAGCAGTACCCCTGCGTGCCAGTAGGTGGCGTCGTGCGGCTCCACGTCCGTCGCTGGCGTTGTAAGCGCCGAGATGACGTCACGGAGACTACTTAGGCGCCACCCATGCGCGCTAACGTCAGTGCTTTCTTTTTCCGCGCCAGAAAGCACAGATCCGGTTAGAACACGTACCCTAGTCACTTTCTGACTATCTCTTTTGAGACTTTTGTCTCCCTTTTGCCAGTTGGTTTCCTGGTGCACGTAGGGATGCCTGGATTTAAGTCTTGTGGGGCCTGCCGTCGCAACATGTCGGTGGCGGACCCCCACGATGTCTGCCTCTACTGCCTGAAGACCGACCACGACTCTCGGTCTTGTCCGGATTGTCGGGCCATGGCCCCGAAGGCCTTGCGGGAGAGGCGCCGGAAACTGCTGGAGGTCCGGCACTCGTCCCCGCGCCGTTCCCGGTCCAGAGGCCGTTCTAGAGAACACTCGCGGGGCCACAGCCATCGCTCCTCGGGCTCCAGGTCTTCACCCTCGGATTCGGGTAAGAGACGACACAAAAAGAAGTCGAAGAAGCGTGTTCGCTCTCCGAGCGTCCCCCGCCGGTCCTCGGATGTGGATGAGGGGGACAGGGGCCTTGCCCCTGCGGCTCCTTTGGAGCTCGAGAGTCCCGCGGCCTATCCGCCTTACCCGGGTCCGTCGGCGACTCCCGCACAGGTGCAAGAATTTCTTGCTACCATGGACCGCCTTTTTAGGCCTCGGGCTTCCGCCGGCGCGCCCTCGGGCCCCGCGGTCCCGTGTCTGGATCCTGTTGGACCGCCGGCGCTGCCGGCGGATCCAGCTTCGGCGCCACAGGATCCTGCGCCGCTGGCTCCGGCCACGGCGCCGCAAGGTCCAACGCTGCCGGCTCCGGCCCCAGCGCCGCCCTCGGCTCCGGCGCCGCAGTGGGTGCCTTTCGTCCCGCCATTACCCAGGTTCCAGGACCATTTTGTTCCTACCTGGGATCCACACTGGGACACGGCGCCGGTTTGGCCCCGACCGGCGCCGTTCCCGACGCTGTATGTTCCCTCTCCGGCTCCTGCCCCGCCGCCGTGGTCGGTGCCACCGGCGGCGGAGGTGGAGGACGACTGGGAGGGGTCCGAGGACCCTCTCGCCCGTCAGTGTGACTCCGAGCAGGACTGGGCGGACGACTTCGGGGACGCCGGCGACCTCGACGTCTCTTCTGACCCGGGATTTGCCTCTCCCCCGCCTACTATGGAG
This sequence comes from Calotriton arnoldi, assembly GCA_963921515.1. Lineage (NCBI taxonomy): Eukaryota > Metazoa > Chordata > Amphibia > Caudata > Salamandridae > Calotriton > Calotriton arnoldi. Next base: position 451,794 of record CAWUFW010006122.1, on the reverse strand, counting down.
GAGGGCGCCTCCTACACGATGGTGCTCCGTCGGGCAGCTGGGGTCCTCAACCTTGATCTCCTGAAGTGCTCCAGACGGCGACCACCTCGTCGGTGCCCCTGCTTCCGTTTAACGACGCCCTTACCGACGTCTTGCTGGGCACTTGGTCGCGGCCATCCACTGGGGCCCCTGTGGATAAGAATGTCGCCAGGCGTCATCGCCCGGCGCCGGGTGACCCCGCTTTTCTGACCACTCATCCTACGCCTGAGAGTCTGGTAATCCAAGCTTCGACGTCGCAGAGTGTCTTTCCCACGGCTCCGCCGGATAAGGACTCTAAGAAGCTGCAACAGTTCGGTAAACATTTGTTCTCTTCGGCCAGCTTGGGGCTGCGGTCAGTGAATACCGCCTGCCTCTTGGGCAGCTATTCCCACGCGGTGTGGGACACAGTTGCACAGATGTGTTATCTCAGTGTCCTGAGGAGACCCAAGCTGTATTGTCCCAAGCCATTGCGGAAGGTAAAGATGCAGCTAAGTTCGCCATTCGGTGTGGTTTAGACACTGCGGACTCCTTAGGTAGAGCGATTTCTACGACTGTGGCGCTTCGTCGCCACGCCTGGCTCCGATCTACCGGGTTCTCGCCAGATGTCCAGAACTCACTCATGGACATGCCCTTTGATGGCACCCGCCTGTTTGGCGATAAGGCCGACAGTGCGCTGGAGCGTTTTAAGGACTCGCGGGCCATGGCTAAGTCCTTAGGTCTTTCCACGAAAAGCCCAGCCACTCCTGGGTTTCGTTCCTTTCGTGGTAACGGGAGGGGCGCCCAGGCACGTTCTTTCAACAAGCCTGCGCAGAACCAGCCTCAGCGCAGCCGCGGTTTCCGCAGGGGCGGATCTGGGAATCAGTGTGGGGGTCAGTCCACCTCCGCCGCTTCGGCCTCCAAACCTTCCTAATCCGAGCTTTGTGGGGCAGTCCACGCCAGTGGGTGGCAGGGTCCGCCTTCATCTCTCCCACTGGCACGCTAGCACTTCGGACAAGTGGGTGTTGCAGATCATCCGCAAGGGTTACGCCCTTCCCTTCCAGTCCACCCCTCCAGCCATGCCACCTCAGTTCCACCGCATGTCGGGGCACCACTTGGCACTTCTCCTGCAGGAGGTCACGGCCCTCTTGGCCAAGGGGGCCATCGAGTGTGTTCCTGGGCCAGAAGTAGGGAGTGGGTGTTGTTCCCACTACTTTCTGGTCCCCAAGAAGGACAAGGGGGGCTTGCGCCCCATCTTGGACCTCAGGAACGTCAATCGCTTCCTCCGGAAGGAGAAGTTCAAGATGTTGACTCTGGCTCAGGTCTTGGCTGCCCTCGACCCTGGAGACTGGATGGTAGCGTTGGACTTGCAGGACGCCTATTTTCACATCCCCGTCCTGCCGGCCCACCGGCGTTACCTGCGGTTCACGGTAGGCCAGGAGCATTTTCAGTTTGCCGTGCTCCCCTTCGGCCTTACCAGCGCCCTCGGGTGTTCACGAAGGTGATGACGGTGGTCGCAGCTCATCTGCGCAGGTCAGGGGTGTCAGTCTTCCCCTACCTCGACGACTGGTTGTTGAAGGCGGGCTCGCCCCAGGCAGTCGTCACCCACCTTCAGACTACGGCCGACCTCCTGCATTTGCTGGGGTTCTCCATCAACGTGCCGAAGTCGCACTGGAGTCCCTCTCAGAAGCTCCCCTTCATCGGAGCGGTTCTGGATTCGACGCTGTTTCGGGTTTATCCTCCCGAGCAGCGAGTCCGGGATATTCAGGCTATGATTCCGATCTTTCAGCCTCTATCCTGGGTTTCAGTCAGGATGACCCTCCGGCTCCTGGGCCTGATGGCCTCCTGCATCCTGCTGGTGCAGCATGCCAGATGGCATATGCGGGCTCTGCAGTAGGACTTTAAGTTCCAGTGGGCACAGCATCAGAGCAACCTGTCCGATCATGTCCAGATCTCGGAGGGCACTGCACGACAATTGCAGTGGTGGCTCACGAATCGTTATTGGGTCAATGGCAGATCCCTCTCCCTTCCCCAACCGGAGCACACAGTGGTGACGGATGCGTCCCTCCTGGGATGGGGTGGCCACTTGGGAGAGGCGGAGATCAGAGGCCTCTGGTCTCCGGCGGAGTCCCGGCTCCTTATCAATCTTTTGGCGCGTTGGGCGATCCAGCTTGCACTGAAGGCATTCCTTCCCTCTGTCCGGGGAAGTGTAGTGCAGGTATTCACGGACAACACCACTGCCATGTGGTATTGCAACAAGCAGGGCGGGGTGGGGTCGTGGACCCTATGTCAGGAGGCTCTGCGCCTCTGGACTTGGCTGGAACGTCAAGGCATTACCTTGGTGGTTAAACACCTAGCAGGTTCTCTGAACGCCAGGGCGGACGAACTGAGCTGCCGGTGCTTGATGGATCACGAATGGCGTCTGAACTCGGACGTGGCGCAAGGTCTCTTTCTACAGTGGGGAGAGCCTTGGTTAGATCTATTCGCCACCGAAGAGAACGCGCAATGTCATCAGTTCTGCGCGTTGGAATTTCCAAGGCGGCACTCGCTCGACGACGCTTTTCGTCGCGAGTGGAGCTGCGGTCTGTTGTACGCCTTTCCGCCTATACCACTTCTGCCCAGAGTGCTGAAGAAGATCCGGCGCGACTGGGCCCAAGTCATCCTTGTGGCTCCGGATTGGGCACGAAGATACTGGTATCCCGAGCTACTCAACATGGCGATCGATCCCCCGATCCGACTGCCTCTTCGGGAGGATCTTCTGTCGCAGGGGACGGTCCTCCACCCGAACCTGTCCAGCCTCCACCTCCATGCGTGGAGATTGAGCGGCGACAGTTGACAGCTTTCGATCTTCCTCCCGAAGTCTGTGATGTCATTTTGGCAGCCAGGCGTCCCTCCACTAAGACGGTATACGCCTGCAGGTGGAAGTTTGTGGCATGGTGCACAGCGAAGTCTGTGGATCCCCTTTCTGCCCCTCTTTCTGAGGTCCTTCCAGAGCAGCCTTCTCACTTTAAGTCCCCGGTTGTTCACCGTTTCCTGAAAGGCATTACACACACGTTTCCTGCTGTGCCTTTCATAATGCCTCAATGGGACTTAAATCTTGTCTTGACCTTTCTGATGTGCGCTCCCTTCGAGCCCCTTCATAACTGTCCTTTACGTCTTCTTACTCTAAAGACAGCTTTCCTGGTAGCTATCACCTCTGCCAGAAGAGTGAATGAGCTTCAGGCTCTTTCTTCTAAACCTCCTTTCCTTTCTGTTCATCCGGACAAGGTGGTTTTAAGGACCCGTCCTTCTTTCTTGCCAAAGGTTGTCACGCCCTTCCACATCGGGCAGACCATCACTTTGCCCACTTTCTTTCCGCCTCCGCATCCTTCAAAAGAGGAAGAGAGGCTCCATCGTCTGGACCCAAAACGTGCGCTCTCGTTCTATCTGAAGAGCACACAACAGTTCCGGGTGGATGACCAGCTCTTTGTTGGCTACGTGGGCGCCAAAAAAGGTCGGGCCGTGCACAAACGCACCATCTCTCGGTGGGTCGTTTTGTGCATCAAAGCGTGTTACTCCTTGGCTAAAAAGGAGCCTCCTTTGGGGCTGAGTGCCCATTCTACCAGGGCAACAGCAGCCACTACTGCCTTCGGACGCGGCGTTCCCTTGCAGGATATTTGTCAGGCAGCCACGTGGGCCTCGCTGCACACATTTACTAAGCATTACTGCCTTGATTGTCAAATCCGGAGGGACGGCTTCTTTCGCCGTTCTGTTCTCTGTGACTTTCTGGTGTAATCTATTCGCAGACCCACCACTGGGGTTGGTATTGCTGGGGTATCTATTCTAAGGTAAGGAATCTATCACTAACGTGTCTCTTTCAGATGCACAAGTTACTACTTGTGTAACAATATATCTGTAAGAGACATTAGTTAGTGATAGATTCCTACCGCCCACCCATCCTCCCCGTTCTGCGAACTGATTCTAGGGTTAAGGTCATCCCTTTGAGGGCCCTAGTTTCATGGCACCAGTGGTCAGTTTCTTGCATGGCTCTGCATTCCTGGCGCGGAAAGTCGTGTACAGAACTGACGTCAGCGCGCATGGGTGGCGCCTAAGTAGTCTCCCGTGACGTCATCTCGGCGCTGACGACGCAGCGACGGACGCGGAGCCGCACGACGCCACCTACTGGCGCGCAGGGGTTCTGCTAGCAAAACCTTCCGGATCCAGTGACGCCTGGGGATATTCTAAGGTAAGGAATCTATCACTAACTAATGTCTCTTACAGATATATCGTTACACAAGTAGTAACTTGTGCGTACAGCCCATTCTGTGTCAACCTGCATGCGCAATGGAATCCCATTGAAGGAGTTCAAAAGGAAGCCCCATATCCTGAGATCTTCTTTTACCCCTGCTGATAAGCGCACGTGGTACTGTGGCCACAAGAAAACAGATAGTGCCAAACCCAACTTCCTGCAGAAAGTCCTCCCTGCCCTAATAAAACTGCAGGCAAAATTCAGGTGCCCCAGCAACACTTGTACCTCTTTCATTCTGACCTTCTCCGTGCCCAGCATAGCTCACAACAGAGCCTGCATTTTCTCCTTTCTGTTAGGTGGCAAACAAAATTTGATCTCAATCCCCAGAAATAATATCTCCTTACTGGGCTCCACGGTCTTCTCTGGCGCCAAAGGGACTCCCAGGTCACCTAGGAGCTCTTGAAAACTTGCCAGCTACTGCTGGCAGTCCTCCAAGCCAGGTTGACCGACAGAAAAAATCATCCAAGTAATGTCACCAGCTCGTGTCCCATGTGGCACTTGAAAAGCCACTGCAGGAATGAACTGAAATGCTCAAATATCGTACAGGATATGGAACAGCCCATCAGCAGCACCTTATCTACGTACCACTGCCCCCCTCAAATTGCATTCTTAACAGTTGGAAATCGTCTGGGTGCACCGGCTGCAGCCTAAAGGCTGACTTCACATCGCATTTTGACATTTGGGTCCCCTGGCCTGCCTTGACCACCAGTGACATAGCCACATCCACTGATTAATAGAACACAGACACAATTTCCTACTAAATGAAATCATTGACCCCCTCCCCCCTTTTCAGGCCAGGACAAATGCTATATTGACCTTAATTTCCCTTTTTCCTTTTTGGGTCCACTCCACTCGGTGATACAATCAAATTGGCCATTGGCTAGTCCTCAAGGTAGCCCGCCATCCTGGCCTCCTGTACTTCCTGACTCAGCTTATCCTGGACTACCAGCCTCTGCTCCTTGGCTGACAGCATATTATCTGCCCACCTCCTGTCCCGCGAGCCCTTATACTGTCATGTCGTCACATTTAGGCCCAAGTAGCAACACCACCATTTTACATGTTCACTTTTTAGGTCGGCCTCTTGGAATCACTTCAGCTTTTCTACAAGCTTGTGCGTGTGGTGCTCACACGCTATTGGCCTTTGCGTCTGGCTTTAGCACACAATTGGCCAAAGGCTTGTGGATGTCCCAGCTTTTCGGGAAATGTTTACTACCAGAGCGTTTTGCTCTCTGTAGCCAGCAGCGGCGCGCACGGGCCATCTGTTTTGGGTCAGGTTTCCTTGCCGCTTTCATTAGAAGGCGCGTCCCCTCCACCCCGGGCAAGGGACACACCCCACCTCCACAAGATTACGCTTTCAGGGACGCGCTTGTTTTTTTCTTCCCTTTGCGACAGACACTGACGCCACTAATTCACGAAACATACGTTTAGGCACAGAAACCACTCAGCAAGTACAAGTCCAGACAAAAAATCCGCACAGGAGACTTTACCTACCTGTGTTAGTCGTAAGGTACAAAAGCTAACTTACAATCAAGTTTCATTTTCAGTAATACAAGAAATGTTTTGTCTCGGTGGAGATATTCATTCAGAGATGGAGGCTGCGCCCTTGACGTGGAATGAATGCAACTCCTTTCAAACGTGCTGGTTTTTAAGCGCAGGATACATACTTCGACGGGGATAAAAAGACGACGGGTGTGCTTTTCAGCGAAGTTGTCCGGCTTATTTAAATCATTGTCACCCAGGCGGTCACAATATAACACACAAATTCCCATGGGTCTTTCTTAAAAGAAAATATTTTCGGAATATATTTTCAAATGCTTAGTGAAAATTTTGCTATAAAACGTGGCATGTTAATTTTACACATTTTGGTTATGGTGCGTGAGATTGAGGGACAGTATCAAAGTAAATGTCAATAAAATACAAACAGACTCAACTTCAAATGTTTTTAAATATGTTGATGTATTAGGAAATTTTATTTCCTTATTTAGAATATGATTTATGTGAGAGGTGGATGATTTTGTACAAAACGATTTTTAAAATTTAAGCCGACGTGGGCAGCTCGTACTTAAAATTTTAAGTCCTAAACAGTCAGTCAGTCAGTCAGTCAGTCACTACGGATGTTATCAGAAGCACAGGATGTGCCTGAAAGAGAAAGGAAAGGAGGAAGAGAGACATACAAGCATTTTACACTTTTAAAGTTACTAAATAATAGCTATCTTTGCAACAGAAATGTTGTTGCTTTAAAAATTTGGTGGGACTCCAAACAATAGGATCTACAACAGGAACGCACTCAAAAATATAGACATTTGAAGCAGATGTGCGTCCAACACTACCGGAAAGGCTGTTCATTATCAAGAGACAAAGTAACCAGGTTCTTCTAGGCACCACAGACATCACAGAAGCCAGCCAGACATGCATGAAGGACAAAAAAGGCAGCAGCAAACCTCCCAAATATTGTCATCTAGAACTTAAAGCTCAATCCACGTTTCCCCGTCTGTGCCATGCACAGACCGATCCGAAATTACCTAAAAAGAAACCTCCGAGCAATGACACTGACCATCAGATGACCATCAACCGACCAAGAATTAAGCTGGAAACACCACAGCCATCAGGATTGCTATCATCAACACAAACTTGCCAACTAAATGAATGTTTGTTTGAATGAATGATCTGATTTTTAAAGCGCATACAGCTGCCCTCAGGGGCAACGAAGCACTAGCCAGACAGCTCACAGCACTTTAAGAGCACACAATTGCACTCCGGTGAATATTCAGGTCTTCAGGAGCTTTCTAAATGATTGTCCAACTTGATGGAAGAATGGCAAGAGTAAGTTTATTCCAATCTTTCGCTGCAAGAAACTAGAATTACCTTCCTCCCCTTTTTTGTCTTTTGAACTTTGGAATTTTAAATAATAGGGCTTTGCTTGATCTCAATAGTCTACTAGTCTACATTTAAATTGTAACATTTGCTTGAGTTTTCGTCTGTCCTTGTGCTTTCATTTCGCACCCTCTTTTTATTGTTTGCAAGGTAATATGAAGTAGTGTTCCTGCTTGAAAGGAAAGCTAGGCTTTCCCCGGAAAGGACTGCAGTCACCTAATATATTTCAGCGTTATCAGTGAAATATTAATTTACTGAAAAATAGATGAAGTAGTTGTTTGATCATAAATTATGAGGTCATTTTAAAGTGAATTTCCTATTAATCAAAGATCTTCTGTTCTATCATACGGATACGGAAGTCACTGTCACAATGTGAACAAATGAGGTTTTTCCTAAGTGCGTATTGGCTTAATCAGTTAACTGTCTCCTAATAATGTTTAAAGCGCTTAAACTTCTTATAGCGCTCTATTGGAATACTTGGAGACTTCCAGAAAGATACGTTTCCCAAAACGACCACACAGGCTCCGTCAATTAAACAAAACAGTAAATGTGGTCAGATTTCCTTTTTAATTACCAGCACTAATCTGACCTGCTGTTTCCCATCTACCTTCTTTTTAGGAATAGCCCCAGTTGAAAGAAGTGACTTGGAAGCATGTTTTTGTTTTAAATTGTCCATGGTTTTATTAGAAGTAAGGCGGTCAGGGCCAATTAGAAGTTTGAACTTTTCTATTAGGTGATCGATTACTTCGAAGGTGTTAGCATTTGGATTTAGATGTTTAGCGGTGCCCTGAACCTAGTCTTGAGCTTTTTGTTTACCCATAACCCAGGACTAGTCCCCCGCTAGCCCTTATGGAAGTGCACAAGGAATAAAACAGGGTTTCAGAAAGGAAAAGATGTTATTAGGCTGGCCAGTCGCTGTTCGATCTGAGTTAACTTAATTAAAATTGGGTCCAGGAGTGTCATCAGCCTTTTGCTTGCTTCTGCCCAAAGATCCTCATTAATAGGGGGTTGTAGTGGCAAAATGTTTGCTGTTTGAGTCATTGCAGATATTCCATGAGTCAGTGTGAGGACTTTAGCTTGTATACACCTTGATTTTGTAGCGCGAGTCACTTTAGTCTGTTTGGTGTTGAGGGTTGCGCCTGCCCTGCACCGCTTTGCAGGGGGATCATTTGAGGGGTCCGTTAATAAAACAGTTGGGGAGAAGACTCTGAATCCCCTCTAGGTATGGCAAATGGTGAACCGGACATGAGCGGATCCTGTTTCCCAGGTGGAAGGTCACCAGATATTATCAAGCGTGGCGAGCGAGTTTGTAAGGATTCCTCCAGAGTGCCCCCCGTGGGTGACCTCAGTGGGAGAAGAAGCGGTTCCATTGACAGATGCCTGTGAGTTAGCTCAATTTCGTGGGTAAGAACGCTGGCTGCTCTAGACAGAAATGCATCCAGCGTTGCTACAGAGCCTCCACCCGCTTTTTCCATAGGCCCTTTACGCTTTCCCATATTGTAAGAACACACAACAAAAGTGAAAAAATACCTTTTGGCTGGTACAAGATGTTAGATGGGGGGCCCAGCCCAGCCTCTTCCGGGCTCTGATGGACGTGGACGGGCCCGCCCTTGGCCCGGGCTTTGCCCGGGCATGTCCCCACGCGCGTCCTGCACCGTGGGACTCCTGGTGCGTTTATATGCGCGGGGTTGAGGGCGTTGGCGTCTCAAGGGCTGCTGGGACTCCGAGTCCCCGACGATGCGCGATGCTCCCAGTGGGAGATAATCAGGCAGGAGGAATGGAGGAGCGGCTACAGTGCCGCGGGACTCCTGGTGCGTTTATATGCGCGGGGTTGAGGGCGTTGGCGTCTCAAGGGCTGCTGGGACTCCGAGTCCCCGACGATGCGCGATGCTCCCAGCGGGAGATAATCAGGCTGGAGGAATGGAGGAGAGGCTACCCGATTTCCAGCTTTTAGACCAAACCCTCCACGTCAGCCAGAGCCATTGGCTCCCAACCTCAGCTGCTCAGTCTTTTTTATTAATATCCACAAACCTCAACAGCCTACGTATAAAGAAGACGTGCTCATTAATAAATGTACACACTGGATGCGGCAGGTGAGGGGCAGCTGCTCATTAATAAGAGAAAACATCCAGACTGCCCGAAGGCACTCTCAACAAGGATCCCGATTCAAGAGCATTGAATTAATAGTTAGCCAAAGAGTTCTAGTTGACAATTAAGCCACCTTTAATGCTGGTACCCTTCACTTGACTAAAACTAACATCCGTCTCAAATATAAGTCATCCAGAGCTTACATCTCAACCTGGCTCAAATCTTTCTCAGGTCCCAGTTAACGTTGGGTCACCCACTAGGGATATAGATTAACAAACCATCACTGCCTCACTTAAATCGTTCCCCATCTCTTCCCATCAGTGACCTCACAACTGCTACCCCTCTACTAATCAACAAACTTGACCATGGCGTGGACTCTTCCGTTAATGGACAATTATGCTTAAGTACCAACTAGATCAGTCAAGTCACTGTCATTACCCCTCAGACCTTGATTGCTAGTCTGGCAGAATCCTTGCTGTCCCTTATCTCATAATTCATAGCTGGACTTAGATCAAAAGTCGTATCCCAAGACTGGAACACTTTATCGATACTTTTGACTTTTGTTTGTTCCAGGAAACATGGTCGACGGATCCACTATTCAATCCTGGCTACTTCAGTTTTTATGTACCTGCGATACGTGGCCCAGTAATCGTCCAGCAGGAGGATTGACAATATGGATTAAGTACAGCATAAGATATAAAATCAGAGTATTACACGTCAACGGCCCTGACATCATGGTGATTTGCTTGGTGATCAGCCATTGCATCAATATCAACATCTATGCTAGAGGGAGGGAGGAAGGATGGATTGAAGTCCAAAACCATGTCACTTTTAGAAGAGCACTAAGGGTTCCATTATGGTTACTGGTATTTAATTATTGCAGGGGACTTCAATTCCACGTTCGAGCCTTTGGACACAGAAGATATAAATCTAGCCTTGAAGGAAGAGGAGTTGTGGGGAATCCCTCTTTTAGAATTGCCAGTCATCAAAAAATGGACAGAAGCTGCTCTACAACTCGAGTTACTATGCCATGAGTGGGGGCTTAAGGAAGTAAATGGCAGATCCAAATCCGACTGGGATGGGGCAAATACCTATAGCAACCACTACCACTCAGTCACATTAAATATATTCTACTAGACCTTAATTTTGGCCTCTCCTTGATGACATGATTATTACAGAAAGGTTGGAAAGTGACCACAATCCAATGTGTCTCACTTTGGAGTCCTTTGGTGCCAAAACGGTGGCAATGCCCCCTCCACAATCCTCAACTAGTGACATATCTAAAAACAGTATGTGGTATGTCAGGTGGTCCTGGGTCGTCGATAATGTAGACACATTGCTTGCCTTAAAAAAATGGTGTTTCATCCTCTTTAGTAGAGTTGAACACACTTCTAAGTAGTGTAGGGAATCTCCGGGCAATCATGGAAGTTCACGATGAGTTATTTAAGCAAATTAAATCAAATTTTCTTATTCCTTTAACAACAAACCGTAGGCGTCCCCCTGCTCAGAGTAGCTGGTTCAGTAAAGAGTGCAGGCAAGAACGCAACTCATTGGTAGCTGCCATAAAATCTAAGGACCAATCCAGGATCCACTCAGCCACGAAACAATACTCAGATTTGGGCAAAAAGAAAGTGAGACAATAAGAGATGGTCAGAGCTCAAAAAGGCCTGTTTGGCTAAAGACTTAGCGACATTTTGGTCTCTTGTGAAGTGGGTTAACAGTGAGAAACTGCCCCCCCCTCACAATTTCATTGACCTCGAACCATGGGTAGCCCACTTCTCTTTTGTGATCTGGGGCGGACGAGCCATATGACTCGCTCGATATATGCCCCTTTGTTCAGGTAGAACAAGCATTCAAATTAGCCGATGTTTTGGCAGCCCTAGACGTAGCCATTAGTGGCAGAGCGCCTGGCCCAGATAGCATTCCTGACGATTTTGTTTCACCAGGATAGATAAAATTGGTCTAGATACTTCTTGTTTCTGGCAAACACCATACAAAGTGGCGCTCCAATACCGGACTCCTGGTGGGGTGCTGAGTTAATCCCCATATTTTAAAAAGGTGATAAATCCCAGACAGGTAATTATAGGCCTATAAGCCTAATTGACGTTTGGCAAAACTACAAATTTGGATTACAGAAAACGACATCCTTTCACCCCTTCAGGCAGGATTTTGCGAGCACGTCAGCACTATCGACCAGGTCTTCCGCATTTTACTTTTATATTGGCAAACGGTAGCCATGGGCAAGGGCCACATGTATGCTGCCTTTGTCGACCTTAAGTCCGCCTTTGACCTGGTCTCATGTAACAAGCTATGGCTGGTTTTGTCTGAATTAGGCATGCCCCGGGATTTATTATCCTTTCTAATAGATTACATGATGACCATTTCGCCCAGGTTCGCTGGAGCGCTCAGGGTGATACGCACTGGCCATTTTCTCATTGGCAAAGGGGCTCGCCAAGGGTGCGTATTGGCCCCCATGCTTTTTTCATTGTTTCTTAATGGCATTGTCCAGTTTTTTTCTTGCCCCCTGGGGCTAATCTAACGTAGCCACTCTTTCTGGTTCTGTGAACAGGTTTCTGAGGAACGTGACTTGTCTTTCGCAAAGCACGCCCCCTAAAACCATTGATGCTAGACTTAGGCAGAAAATTGGTAGCCAACAAAGCTAGATTTAGTCCAATATTATACTGGCAAAGGCTCTGGTCTACACCTGAGGTGGCCTTCTACGCCACAGCCCTAAGGGATGTTATGAATGCCGATTGATCTCAAAAGATAAAATAACTCCCAAAAAACATTAATGAACATGGGAATGAAGAAACCTTGGGATAATCCTAATGGAGCCCCTATACTCTCAGCAGAAAAACTGGAAAAGCAATATTGGCTAGCAGTCTCCAGAGATGAGCTACGAGTGGCGGAAAGTACATCTTTGACAGGGAGGTTCTTAGAATTCAAATTCTGTTGTTCCCTGGAAGGCTACTGGGACTTTATATCTATACTGTGTGATAGAAAACTCTATTTCCAATTTAGGGTAGGATTCCTCCCACTAAAAGCCTATACAAACAAATAGTATTCAATATCAGACTATCTCTGTTCTATTTACCCTGTCTCCAGGGAAACCATCTCCCATGTCCTGTTTGTTTGTCCCGCATATGTAGGCCTTTGCAAAAAATAACTGAAACCTATATCTAAGTCCTTGGGGACAAGAAGTAGTTTCAAGGCATTGAGAATTCTAATGACTGATTCCCGTTCACTCTTTGCATGTTCGGTGGCCAAATTCATAAGTTGGATGTGGGCTATAAGTCACAGGAAGTTGTCCATGTTACTCCCAAGAGAATCTAATGATCTTAATCCATTTTAGTTAGCATCTGGTCTGGGACATGTGTGGCTTTATTGCATTGAGATTCTTATGACAGATTACCGCTACTATATTCTGCAGACTTCGACCCCTTATCAGATTTTCAAACTAATATATTTCTTTGATGTATGTTTTTACTGTCTGCTATATCAAAATAGATGACGATACAGGCAATAAGCGTCTGTTATTCATCCTTGTATGCGTTGATGCATAGGCTCTCACACATAGTTGATTTTACATTTATACATATTTTAACCATTCTTCTGTTTTATTCACATTGGATGCGTTATTTCACTGCTTGTATGACATCTTCTGTCGAAATAAAGCTTAATGAATTGATAAATACAGCTTCGCAGGGCATTGGGCAGCTTCCGAAAATAGTGTATACTGGTCGGATTAAAGATAATATTGCTTAACAAGGAAGTCTGTCATGTTTTTAGAAACCTACATATTATCACCTCTGCAGTTCACTCAAAAGGGAGTCCCACAGTTGGGCCCCACAGACTGGCCCCACAGACCTACTAACGAGCGCCTCATCATACCTACTTTTCACCGTACCAAAACAGTTAAACTAGGGGTAATGCAGTAGACCACAAACATCAGGCCGCCGCATATTAGTAAATGTTCCACTTGAATAAGGGACCTTTAGATACCCTAGCCTTGTGCATTATAATTGACACCTTGACTTTTACCCTTATAGGTACCAGTATGTGCAAAATATCTCTGTATGACACCTGTCGCATGGCTTGTGTTTTCAGATTGCCTTAAGCAAAGGATGCCTCATCATTGGTAAAAAGGCCATAGCATCCTCCAGGTATAACTGAATCAAGACATTCCCAAATTCGGGTGTGCATAGAATTATGGATTTAATTGGTGCTGCTATGTCAAATTGGAGGTAAAATTTCAATGGTTCTGTACTTCAGAGATTTCTTTGTTTAGCGCCCGGTATTTGCCCTCCCACAATCCCAAAGTCCCTATCCACCCATGGATCGCTACCAAGCAGTCCTCTCCTGCACTTGTCCCAGTAGCTATATGTCCTCCGATCTGGAAATCTAGCTTATACTTCCTTAACATCTCAACCAGGGCATGCATATAGATGGTAAGTAATGATGGAGAAAGGCAGAACTTTGGGAACTCGAAGTTCTGTTAGCGAGGGCAGAGAATTGGGCTCATAGCTAGTCCTGTACCTCCTGACTTTGCTTATGATAGATCGATTGTCATGACTCACCACCATTATATATGTCATGACTCACCGCCATTAACGATAACAACATGTTCGTTTTTATGATTGTATGGAAAAGTAAATGATTTAAAATATGCCTTTTTAATTACAATTGTGTGCGAATATATGTATGTTTTTATGTGCTTTTATGATTGTATGAAATAGCAATCGAATAAAGCTGCTTTTGACTTGACTTGATAGATAGATTGTGTATGGCACAGTAACCAAGGGTGATGACCTGTATCAAAGACAGACAACAGATTCAGCAGAATCATGAATGTCAGACACTGACCTCTTTTGCCCAAGAAACACTTTACTTGCAAAATGTGACTCTATTCTATGACCAAGATTGAACCGCAAATGATGAAAATCCAGGAGCAGATTGTCCTCTAGATCAGTGGTTCTTAAAGTGGGGGCCATGGACCCCGAGGGGGTCTGCGATGCCTATTCAGGGGGTCTAGCACTGTTTAGAAAATTAAATAATTAGCGGATTAATAAAGTTTGTATACATAAAAAACATGATGTAAAACTTTATATCTTAAAACTCTCTGTAAATCTGAATGAATTTGAGATACTAACTTGGCTTTTACTTTTTTATCATTAGCATGATTAATGTAAGCAGCACAACTACAGCAAACAGAATCTAGTATGGTTGCTTCAATTGACTGGTATGCTCCTACAAAAAGAGAGCATGCATTAGGAGCACAATTGATATGCTAAAATCTACCATATTCCTTTGTCTTTTAGAAATAAAACCACATTTTTCAAAGTTCTGGCTTAAATTTCAGATTTTTGTATTTTTTTTGTTTAAAAAAAATATTTCAGATATTTTGATGTTGAGGTATACTTGTTTCCATATTTGTATGTATTGTTTGATGGTTCAAATTGTAGAAATTGCTTAGGCCGGAGTCCCCTGCTTCCACAAGTGATTCAGTTTGGGTACATTGAAGTCATTTGTTCATAGACTTCAGCCTCCATCAGTTAGTTTATTGTAGGAAAAGTTGGCTAAATCACCATAAACCAGCGATCCCCACACCCCAGTTGGAGTGGGGGAACCATCAACTGACCATCACTCTCCACAGGGTCGCTGCCTGCCTTCCAACCATCAGGAGGTCCATCCTATTTAAAACACATTTATTATTTCTGCGTTGGTTTGCCATGATATAAACATACAAAAGGTGATAGTAAGAATGCTTGCAATAAGTCTAACCACTGGCATTCGCTCGGGGTAGCATTCTAACCCATCCTTGTTTTGCCCACTATGTCACCTTAGATTGGACCTAGACATATGCAAACCAGTCTTGACTTTGCTCCAATATGAACAGTCCAACCGGAACTGCCAGGCTAGGCCCTCCCCGAACCAGAACACAAGCAACCAAAGACCTGTTTCGCCCAATTTGGGGCTCGTTAGTTGGGCGTAGCTTCCAAAGAATGAATGAATGAAATGATAGTTGTAGAGTGCAGCTGCTACTTCGTAAGACGCATCTTGGCTCTGAAAATAAAATGATCCTGGCACTGAAAATTTCTAGCTCAAGTCCACAACAGATTCCCATGTCAACCAGACTGTTGAGCTCCTAGAGTTTTATCACAGTTTCCTACGAGTGCTACACAGAATACAGTCGTCGTTACAGGAGTGTTACAATTCCATAGCAATTTAACAGGTTGCAATGCTTCAGAAATATTTTTCATTTGTTTGCGTCATTCGAAACAGCTCTAAGAAGCAAGGTAGATCCAAGTCTTTTGCGATCTATTATGTCATTACTGCAGAAACCTTGCCAACACCCCAACAAAGAACTGCTGGCTAATCTTAGGGTAAATTCCACAGGTAGGAAAATAAAATATTCAAGCAATATACAACTAAATGAGCTAAGAATTTCTGATGTGTACATTACTGCTGAAAACCACTGTTGTTAGCAAGATACGGTCGGAGAGTACAATTAAGGAATCTAGTAGGTTTCAACACTTACTTAGCTAAATCCTTATGTTTTTACTAAAATTATATCTATAATATACTTATTAGGGGTTTTCAGCCAGCCCTCTTCATCCATTGGGCTTTTGTTCTGTCATTCAGATTCTTCTTCGTCCATCTGCAGCATACAGTATGAGGCAGTGGGTCATCCCACTTTAGCCATTGACTTACTTCACTGTAAGTGTCACCATTCTGCTCTCTCACAATGAGCACGTCTACACGCAAATTAGTTCCCTTCGGTGCCAGGGACTACTGTAGCAATGTGTGCTTTTTGAGACCCAAAAAATCTTTTTATTTTCGCTTCTAGCAAATAAAAAATAAAAAAATTGGCCAGCATCTGGCATATGCCCGAACAATAAACTTCACAAAAGACTTGACAAACCTAAAAAGCTAGCAGCCTGTGCTCGGCCATTGGCTTTGTCAATGCTTTCATCTGTGCCCCACCTCCTCTGTGTTACTGCTTTCTCATACTGATCAGTTTTCAGCCTGCTTTGTATGATAGATTCAAGTGCGACCCACTGTACCTTTCCATGTTTCGGGTCAGTGATCTATTTTAATGACATTTTATGACCTATGGTCATAGCCATTGAATTCTTTCGCTTAAGTATTATGAAAAAGTGCATCTTGATTGTTCAAGTTAATGGGGTAGATATATAAAATCTACTAACCTCTCCGGATGATGGAAACATGTTTTCTTTGTCTGACAAGTTAAGAAATTAACATGTTTTTCCTTAAGGTGGGTTTGCAAGAACATTATGTGATTTCTCTTTCTAAATTGTGCGAAAGCTGCGGAAGGAGAAGCATATACCACTTTGCGCTTTTAGAACCTGCTTAGTACATGTATTGAATTGTTTATTTTACCCTGTCTTGCACCTGTGGGGACTAAGAGCAAAATTGACAATAATCAAGAACTGCGCTTGTGCTCAATTTATGTCCTTTTCAGATGCAAGGGAGTAAGTCCTTCACAACATATGCTATTGTCTTGGCCTCTTAGCTGTTGAAATCCCCAGGGCAAGCCTCACTTTTAGAAACCGGATATACACCTAACTTAGAATAATATTAATTTGGAAAACATGTTCCAGATAAGGTTTTTATGTAGGCCTCATGCAGAAATGAATAGCAGTTTGTTTTCATACGTTTCTTAATCCTATCAACATTATTTTGAAAGATGCAATTCCTTCTAAACAGGTAAGTATATTTTCAACAGCTGTGCGCTCCTCTAGGTGAGTCTATATATCATAATGTTAGCATGCTATGTCTTGCCTGACTCGTCCTTCTTAAAAATTTAAATGCAGAAACCTCTACTCCGAAATACACGATCAACTCAAGCTAAAAGCTCTAACAATTGCCTTTTTCAATACAGTTTGGATGCATGCAGAGAAGTCCATTCACCGGTGGTCATTTCTTAGGCAAGTGCCAAGCGTATAAGAGGCAGGCAGTAGGAGATGAAAGGCAGATGGACACAGAATGAACATAAAAGTATAGTTATCATGCCAACATACTGAAATCCATTTTCTGTATTGTTCGCAAATTTTTCAGAAAGTATGCAACATTTGAGTGCAGCAATGTTTGCTGCATATTTTTAAATAACATTGCACCAATGACATTACTACCTCTGTTAACAAACTTATTTCACTTTTCACAGTCTGAATGCACTTTTTTCTCGTATCAAATACCCAAGAAAACAAAGAAAGCACCCTTTAGGAATGTTCACTCAAACGATTCACATGAACACCCAGACGCATACACGCTCTCCCTTACATTTACTGTCACCTTTTATTTTTTTTTGTCAATCATAGTCTACTGTAGGTGCGCTCTTGCTTTTAAATAAGCAAACACCTACACAGTTTTAGCTCGTAAAATAAATAGATTTCAGCGTAGACATCCAATCTGAATTTGTTATTGAAAGTGTGCTATAGTAAATTGGATTCAGGAGACACTCAGTAAGACTTCTGCTTGGATACATACACCGTTTAGGCAGTTTTGACCTGGCAGAATTCCAAATTCCTAGCACCTAATCTGTGAAGCTCATGAATTTGTCTTGCCATTTTTCATGGTTTGTCCTTTTACATTCTAAACTCTCTCTTCTCTTCCAAACCAGCTCTGTGCCAAACCGGGTGCCACCTGCATCTCCCTCCTCTCACAGCATTGCCACCTCCTCCTCTGATCGCACCAGACTCTCTCGTGGCTCCAGCATCCGCAGCACTTTCCACGGTGGCCAAGTCAGGGACCGACGCAGTACAGTGCAGAATGGCCCACCCACCTCGCCCACGCTCTCTCACGAGGCCTCGCCGCTGCCACAGAGCCGCAGTCGGGCCACCTCTAATCTCTTCAGCAAGCTGACCTCCAAGCTAACACGAAGGTAGGTGGACTACACAAAGTGCGAATGCCTTCTGGGCATAAGAAAATGAGCCAAGTAGGCAAAGTTGGACTCTGGAACTGGCCACGTCTTCTCTTGATTCAGTGTAGATTAATTAGATGCTTGCATCCTTCCCTCCCACCCTTCTGCAATACTACTTTACACTTCTAGGAATCTGCACCCTTGATATCAGAATTCCTTGCTTGCTTACATATTCCACCTTCTCTGTAATTGCAGAGTGGTCCTTACGGCCACTTCCTCTGATAGCCCATTAGGCTTGACAATGAATCACTTCGCCCTTCGGGCATTCCCAACCGATAAAAGCATGCAGCAAGGAAATCCCCACTTTCTCTGTAGACCACTTGATAAGACCTTACTGTACCCCCAAGGCCATCAGCCTGTAGATGACGCTAACAATTCAGCACCTTTTGCTCCAACCACAATAGTCCCGTAGAGGCACATTGCTGTTTCCGGATTTGAGTCACCACCGCTACTGCCCTCTTCCATCTGAAAATCCACAGCACCTAGCTGACCGCAGTTTGAGTTTGTGTTACTGGACACCTCATTTGATAGCTGGATATTTCCTTTGTTTCATCTGTCTACCATTATTCCAGCAGGACTTCAACAGCACCTGTGCCATGTCGGTCATCATCGGATGTCATTGAGACTGGCAGTTTGTCTGTCGTGGTCATTAGTGCGAGTTGCTGGCCTCATTCTATTTATGAGTAGGCAGATATGCCCTCACTAAAAGTTACTCAGCATTGGGCACAGTGAAAACCTAATTGCCTCTAGGTACACAGAAAACCAGCAGATATTTTGAAGACCCTAAAATAAAGGTGAGATTGATTTAAAAAAAGAAAGTCTTCAGAATCTGTCTGAGAAAAGTTCTGAAAGAAAATGCTGACTTATTTTAGTGCCAGAACATTGGCACAGAGCATCTTTGATTGGTCAGACCTCGAATGCGGCACATGTAATAGGAGAGATTAACAAAGTGCAGTATTCAATTTTCAAGATGTGGGGTTAAACAGTGGTTCTTGCAAGACTTTTCCAGTCCTCCCCAACACATGCTCGTACATATAGTCAAACAGTTTTTTACTCACTGTAGAACGTTTCTGCTTGCATGTTCAAGCACAGCCAAGTGCTTGGTAACCCTTGACAAGTATTTAATACTTTCACTATTCTTGATAAGAGTACGTTTTGGTGGGGCAGGGACATGTCTTGCTGCTGTATTATTCTTGAATTAGTGCCAGCACAGCTCTCAGGTGTTAACCATAGGCTGCCAAAACCAAAATAGACCTTTGGTGAGTACATGTACCAGTCTACATTGTGTGGACGAACCGTCCTGTCAACCTCTATGCAACCCCACACCTTTGATATAGTCTGAGCATTTGATATGAAATGCCATAAAATATGAGCCTGAGAGACTTTTAAAAGTTAGTCAGATACTCTTTAGCGATAGATCCTTACCCTGATCAGAACTCCCATGTATTCTCCGAGCAGCCTCTTGCAGTCAAAATACCACCCAACTGCATCCTTTCTGAAACCCAGCAAGCACTTCAGCTTGTAGACTGCTCTACTGCAATTTAGTTAGTTGTCATTATTTATTTTGCCCTTTTCCTGGGACCTAACAAACATTGAGTGAAGATTTTAAAACAAGTATTAAGTTCAATGTCATAGTCATGCTGAAGACACTATACAAAAGTGTTGTGAGTTTATACATTTTAGCATCCTGCACAGTTTGTCTAACCAGTACGGCAGCAGTTGGAATGTATTTGGCATTACTGAAAGGCGTCATGGATTCAAAAGGGTCTTAGGAGTCTGGGCACCTATGATTTGAAACTTCTCGTTCCCATTCTGTTCCCTACAGACCCATGTGTCCAACATTGTGTGGATCCAGACTTGTGGACTACCGGCTTGAACATTAGTCTGGATGCCACTTGCCAAAATGGTGAAGGCCAAATGCAGGTCTCGTTGTCCACCCTTAATAACTTTAGGCTATTTTTAAGTAGCAGCCGGGAGCTATTGGAAATCACTCTTTCTGCTGCCTCTTTGCATGAAAGGAAGGCCTGTAAAAACACCTTCTAGACCTAATTAAATCCAATGTCGTGCCAGAGACCTATTGTCAAGCAATTCAAATGAATTACAAGTAACCAAACTGGTTAAGGCAGCCTGGAGGGTAGGAATTAGTAAAAGATAGTGAGTCCTTGCTGCTACTGAGGCATTATGCCAGTATTGTCTCATTCACCGGACACCCTTTTCTTGAGTCAATCCCTTCAGACAGGGGGTGGTAATTGAAGGGCATGGAATCTCGACTATCTCTTATTATTGTAGATGGGGTTCTCAATGAGAAGAGCGTGACTGCCTGTGAATGAAGCATCAGCCCCCCTTTTAATTCTATAGGTCCTCTCAGAAAGGCCAGAGATTGAATGGCAATGCCGATTGAGTGAGCTTCAGTCTCACTCAGGTTTACTTTATCTTGCTACAGGCATACAGCTAATTTGAGAAGGGACAATAAACAACTCTGCCTACTTATGAAGGCTATTCCTCCGAAGGAAGTCTGAGTCACATGTTTTTAGAGGGCTTATTTAAATGTAATCATGAGATGAAAGGATATCTAGATGGAGTTAATTTCTCAGTCATGAAGGTTGTCCTTACAGAGCACAGTATGGGGAGGCAGAATACCCTGCGCTGCAAAAATGGGAAATGATTTTGCAACTATAAATAAAAAGAGGGGGGAAGTGGACTGACCCTACTACGCAGCTACTTTTGCACTCCCACAATGCTTTTCCATCTTTTAAAATGTTTCCCAGCAATGCTGACAATCTGCCCCAATACATGAATTTAACTGTAACACCACTTGAAGACTCTCTGATGCTGACTTTCTTCCTTTTTTGGACTCTTCAGCTCCCTTGTGTAACTTAAAGGGATTCTTGGTAGTAAGATGCTCCCCAGTCCACTCACTCATTGTCCTTTCCCTAGGAATCCTGCTCTATTTCAGCTTCTGCCTACCATGCACCTGGACTGGACAGCTGCTATAAAATCACTTTTCAAAATGTGGTCAAGTTCCTGAAAATACTAAATTTTATTGACTTCTAATGATCAAAACAGATCATTTTGTGTGCCTGTAGTGGAGTACATGTTCTACAATGTGGGCAAAAAGACATCTTTTAAAAAGAGAACAAGCCTGCACCCTCAATATGTAGCATGCCTCCTCAATGGGCCTTCTTCTGTGGAAGGATTTCATGTGCTTGGGTTTTGGTGTCAGTTCTTTTCTATGCTGAGCTTTTCTTTTAAATTCTTAGCATTGTTTACTTTTATTTTCATTTGAATGTCCCCACTCTGTGTCATAGTTTCTGCCTATACTACTGGGTGACTGCCTCCTTCCATGTTACTACGGGCACTGTTTCTAGACCTGAACGTTTGTGTGATCACCCTAATGCAGTGGTTCCCAAACCTTTTTGACCCGCGGCTCCCTTGACCCATTGGCCATTGCCTGTGGCTCCCCAGTGTTACTTTTTATGGAGGGAGGGGAGGGGGGTGTGGGGGGGCGGCTCATGGAATGTAAGCCCGGCCTTGGGAGTGCTTGCATTTTTCTCTCTGAAAATAATTGGATTGAAGCTGATGAAGGTTTTATAATCATATACGCAGGGTGTTTTTTTAAATATTACTAAGGCGGCGCCTCTAATAAAATATCCCTAGTTACACTTCTTTGCCCCTGACTTTTTTTGAGTACCCTCTCAAACTCTTTTATCCCACTTAAAGTGCTAGATAGCATCCATATGCATGTAGGCCCCATTGCTAAAGTGTTTCTGCGCTTGAATATTTGCATGCACTTCCATTTCTACCCATGTCATACGTGCCAAACACCTGTCTCAGCAGGGTGACTCACGATTTTTTAAACCACATACAGCTTTATTTTTGCTGTCTTCTCCCTAAAATTGCCTTCAAATCAATGCAAGTACAATAAATTCCCATGATTTTTTTTTTGATTTTTTTTTTTGATTTTTTTTTAAACGTCCCTCTTTCTTGCTTCCAAATGTTGGCATTATGCCGTATATGGTGTTTTACTTTCCTAAGCTCAAGGAGAGAGCAGGCTGGTCTGGAAATGTGTGTTTACTGAAAGAAATGTGTACTGGAAGTACCTATGGTTCAAGTACAAATGTCAATATTTAATAATACTTAGTGTGTTTAATACGCAGGACAACTGTACTTTCCTGATAAATTGCATTGGTGTAAAATGCATTTGGAAAAAACTGAAACTATCAACAAGTCTAACAAAATAAATCAGGCATCTTCCGCTTACTTTGGAAGCGTTGGAACGTGGGGATCCAGTGAAATATGGAGGTAATCTCCCTCGACATGCCATCAATTAAGCACTACGTTTTCAGCTTTAGGCATGTCACTTACAAATCATCGACATCATGCGTTTAAGTCTAATTAGTTTTAACTGAAGCCAACAGACCCTTCAACATTAAATGCATTAAAGTGCTTGGTGCGCGGCTCCCCTGGCTAGGTGTGACGGCTCCCCAGGGAGCCACGGTGCACAGTTTGGGAGCCACTGCCCTAATGTGACAGATCTGAATGCAGGTGATGGCAGGTGAAAAGTTCAGGACTGGAGACAGTGTCCATAATGATTTGGACTGAGGTGGACACCCAACTATACTATCTTCCTCAAGCTGTTTAGTATTCTGTTGATATGTACTTGGACTTTCCCTCAGAAGCTCTTTACTTGTACTGTACTTTATAACCGTTCATGTCTAAAAGATCCCATGTTATATGTGTTATTGTACTATTACATCAGTAGTCCTTTATTGGGAGTCATTACTTTGTGTGCCTTACATAGGGAGCCATTGAAAGTAAGTTTTACTACCTTTTCGTTGGTAGTACTTTACTTCACAGGTAAGTAATTATTAAAATGTTTGCAATTGTAGGAAAGTAGGATCTGACTGCATGGTTACCCCCACTTTTCTTCTGGTGTTTTGCTGGTTATTGACTCGTCTCACTGGGATCCTGCTATCCAGGACCCCAGTCTATCTGCTTTCTCCCTTAAATTGCTATGTATGTACTTTAGGTACACTCCAGATTGGATACTGGGGTACCCTTATCAGTCCCTAGTATATGGTACACCATGTACCCAAGGCATAGGTACCACAGAGGCCTCTCATGGGCTGAAACATGTATTATGCCACCCATGAGAAGCCATTTAAAATTACACAACCGTTCTGCTACAGCAACCTGTGTAAGCTGGTGCTTGCACCACTTACTTAGATATAGGTTCACTATATCTATCTAAATCACTACACTTAAAAACCTATCAGTCACCCCTATGGCAGGTCTTATCAATCCTGAAGGCAGGGTGCTGGGTTTTACGTGAGAGGGTGCCCCTGCATGAGCAGAGCCCCTCAATGACAAAAATTCACCAAAGGGTTCTGGAGATATGAATTAAAAAAAAATCACAGCTTTTCACTTGGTGCAATAAATCATTGTAATCTACTGTGACTCGTAGTTTAGGGTTAACCACGACAAATAACTTAAAAACAACTATAATGGCTCTCTTGTGGCAACAAATTTCCACAGGGAGCAATTCACAGGGACCAATAAGGTCCAGTTGAACAGTTATATTGCAAGGAAAGCAGTCTAAAGTCCAGTTACAGGGTCTGTGGATGAATCGCTATAGGAATCAATTGCATGGTCCCAAAGCAGGAGATACAGGATTCTGAAGATGCACAAGGATGTTGAGCCTGTGTCGGGGTCATCCTGTGGCCACACCTTGGTCCACCAACACGGAGGGATGATTTTCGCTTCAGAGGTTGATGTCCTACGAAGTCTGGGTAAGTCCAGCAAAAAAACTGTTACCAATCGTCTACTGGTCACCGGTTACAGCAAAACCAGTGGTTCCCTTTAACTTGCAGTAACTTCCGTGCTGGATGACCAAACTGCACACTAGGAACTCTCCTGGGTCCAGCAGACTCTGGTGCAATTTTAGAGGTTCCAGGCTCTGTTGCTCAGATTGCACCTTGGTGTCCAGCAGTGATCAGGCTTTTTGGTGCTGGCCTCTCAAAGGAGCAGTCTTCTCAGCTTTATGGCCCTGTGACTGTAACAGGGAGTCAGCCAACTGACTCTTGGAGTCACCATCTCTGTCTGGGGCTCGGGGATGACTTTTTCTCCAGCAGCTCACCATAGGTACAGTCCTTTCTTTGCTGCCTAAGAAGCAGCAGGTGCAGTCTAGTCTTTTGTGCAGCCTTTCTTTGCTGGGTCCATGGAACAGCAGTGTAGTCGTTCTTTGGTCCTCGCTCCAGTAAAGATGTGATTTGAGGTTTCGGTGCAAGGGGTGCCACTTCTATGCCCGTTTCTTGCCCTCACGGGATGTGGTGACTACTAGCCAATGAGCTATCAGGTATTGATTCTTTTGATATCTTTAAGTACCAACTTTCATAGTCCCCTTTAGCAGTTAGCACTGCTGAGCTGTATTTCTATTCTCGCCAATGGGGCTGCTACCCTTTACAAAGTAAAAATGACTATGCAGGGTTCTAACTGCCAGACATGTGAAAGGACTCTGCCTTGGGGCTCGTTAGGCCTGTCCTAGGGGTGACATATATAATACAAGTATTGACATAGCCAATAGGTCTCGCCTTTGGGACCTTCTAAGTTTTTAGTTATGCAGCAGGTCCCAAAGGTGAGACCTATTGGCTATGCCAATGCTTGTTTAAAACTTGAGTCTAAATGAGACATGCTGCTGGAGGCAATATACCGTCAGAAGAAGCCTATAACAGGAAACTCTTTGAATTAATGGATGGTACAGGAAAGTGAGGGCACAAAGGGCTGCAGGAGTGGCAATGACCAAGGGAAAACCTGTCACACTGGTCCAAAGCGAAGAAGACCATGTAAGTGACATAGGTCTCCATCATCCAAAGACCACCAATGCTCGTGGAAAATCTGTCAACGCGGACATTCATTTACCCAGCAGAATAGCACACTTGAGCTTCATGGTGTTTCTGATCTATTTTGGATGTACCTGAATTCTCATTTGGGAGCAGCCTGCAGTGAATATAATATTGTGGGAGAGAAGTTATTTTTCATATGGTAGTTCAGCTCATTGTATGTGTGTTCTCTGTGGATCCACCCACCCTGCCATTTTCTCTTGAGTACAGGCTTGACTATTTCAAACATGAGTGGAAAATTTGACCCAGAGAGGGTGCATGAAACCTGTTTTTATTTAACATTTACATGGGGGTTCATGTCTGTGCGGTCCCCTTGTATATCAGGGACTTGGGACAGAGAGTTATTGGGGGCAGAGGGCTTGGAGCAGGGAGGGCTTGGAGCAGGGAGGGCTTGGAGCAGGGAGGGCTTGGGGGCAGAGAGGCGCTTGGGGGCAGAGAGGCGCTTGGGGGCAGAGAGGCGCTTGGGGGCAGAGAGGCGCTTGGGGCAGAGAGGCGCTTGGGGCAGAGAGTGCTTGGGGCAGAGAGGCGCTTGGGGGCAGAGAGGCGCTTGGGGGCAGAGAGGCGCTTGGGGGCAGAGAGGCGCTTGGGGGCAGAGAGGCGCTTCGGGGCAGAGAGGCGCTTGGGGGCAGAGAGGCGCTTGGGGGCAGAGAGGCGCTTGGGGGCAGAGAGGGCTTGGGGCAGAGAGGTCTTGGGGGTTGAGAGGGCTTGGGGCAGAGAGGGCTTGTGGGCAGAGAGTGCCTGGGGCAGGGAAGGCTTGGAGGAAGAGAGGACTTGGGGCAGAGAAGGCTTGGGGGCAGCGAGGGTTTGGGGCAGCGAGGCGCTTGGGGCAGCGAGGCGCTTGGGGCAGAGAGGCGCTTGGGGCAGAGAGGCGCTTGGGGCAGAGAGGCGCTTGGGGCAGAGAGGCGCTTGGGGCAGAGAGGCGCTTGGGGCAGAGAGGCGCTTGGGGGCAGAGAGGCGCTTGGGGGCAGAGAGGCGCTTGGGGGCAGAGAGGCGCTTGGGGGCAGAGAGGTGCTTGGGGGCAGAGAGGTGCTTGGGGGCAGATAGTGCTTGGGGGCAGATAGTGCTTGGGGGCAGATAGGGCTTGGGGGCAGAGAGGGCTTGGGGCAGGGAGGGCTTGGGGGCAGAGAGGTCTTGAGGTCTTGAGGCAGAGAGGTCTTGAGGCAGAGAGGTCTTGAGGCAGAGAGGTCTTGAGGCAGAGAGGTCTTGAGGCAGAGAGGTCTTGAGGCAGAGAGGTCTTGAGGCAGAGAGGTCTTGAGGCAGAGAGGTCTTGAGGCAGAGAGGTCTTGAGGCAGAGAGGTCTTGAGGCAGAGAGGTCTTGAGGCAGAGAGGTCTTGAGGCAGAGAGGTCTTGAGGCAGAGAGGGCTTGAGGCAGAGAGGGCTTGAGGCAGAGAGGGCTTGAGGCAGAGAGGGCTTGAGGCAGAGAGGGCTTGAGGCAGAAAGGGCTTGAGGCAGAAAGGGCTTGAGGCAGAAAGGGCTTGAGGCAGAAAGGGCTTGGGGGCAGGGAGGGCTTGGGGTCGGAGAGGTCTTGAGGCAGAGGGGGCTTGGGCCATCCAAGGCTTGGGGGCAGAGAGGGCTTGGGGGCAGAGAGGGCTCTCTGAGAAGCTCTCCGAAGGGGGGTGCGTTGGGCAGTTTGCAGACGAGCAGCAGGCGCGAGGGGCGTAAAGCCTACGCTGTTGTGCATCGTACACGTGCGGTTAACGTGTGACCTTGGCCAGATGTGTACACAGATAAGTATTATCTGCGTGTTCCAATTACATGCCACACTTTGGAGTTGCGTGCGTGCGTGGCTCTGCAGTGCGAGTAATCTAACATTGTTAGATGTTTCACATGACGAAGGTGTGACAGCTTTGCTTTTGTTTGCACAAAGCTCTTCAACACCTAGTGTAATGAATCGATGTAAAGTTTTTTTATTCAGAGAATTTGTTTTTTTTTTACAATTTTAAATCCGTTCTAAAGTATGTGGCGTGAAGACTTGTGATATTTTGTGTTTTTTTTTGTTTTTTTTAATTTTACCTGCTTTGATGAATAGACCAGCAACTAGCGCTGAAGAAGGACCTCAGGGTACAAGTTGGGACATTTGTGAACCAGTGTTTTGTGCCAGTGATCTAGGCTAGGCACAAGAAAGGGCAGTGTTTGTGAGCAGAGAGGCTAAAAGTGCCTTGTGCTTGGAAGTGCAAGCTGTGCGAGTAGGGTGCGGTGTCGGGGTTTGATGTATGCACTGGGGTGTCAGGGTTTGATGTATGCACTGGGACAATGTGTACTACATTGTGCGAGAACCACTGTGCCGGGCGTCACAGACAGCGCGTGCCTTAGGAAAAGAGGAGGAAGGGCAAAGTTCAAGCAGCAGCTGTTTTCAAGCACTCGTGCTTTTGCTGGCTGCGGGAGCGAGCAGAGGCGCGCGGGCCATTTGTTTTCAATTAGCACACGTGCCGCTGCTCGCTCCCGCAAGGTGGATGCCAGCACAAGCACGAGTGCTTGAAAGGAGCTGACCGATTCCTAAAGGTCACTCCTAGGGCAGCGCTACGCTCTAGGCGAGACCTAAAAAAGGAAGGTTTGGGGCTGTGCCAAAAGTTTAAATGACAAAGTCGAGTTAGCAGTTTAAAAACTGCTTTACCAGCCTGCAAAAGCAATCTGGGTGTCATGTTTTGCCTTTTGACACTCGTGGAGGCATAACCAGTGCTGCAGTCCATGAGGGACACTTAATGTACTGCCACTAGGTACCCCTTGTACCATTTACTAGGGACTTATAAGTAAGTTAACTTATGCCAATTTGGGATAAGCTAGTTAAACATACACTATTTATAGGTTAGAGCGCATACATTAGGGTCTGGTCAGCAGGGCCCAGTGCATTACAGAGTCATTACACCAGCTCAAAAACCAGCAACAGTAGGGCAAAAAGTGTGGGGAAAAGCCTGCAAAAGGGCATGTCCTTACAAAGCCTTTCTGTACACGGTGCAGTTTTGGTCGCGCCTATCCCCCAGAGAGGAGAATCCGGGACATTCAGGCTGTGATCCAGATATGTCAACCTCTGTCCTAGATCTCAGTGAGGATGACTCTGAGGCTGCTGGGACTGATGGCTTCCTGCATCCTCTGGTCAATCACGCCAGATGGCATATGAGGGCTCTGCAGTGGGAACTGAAGTCCCAGAGGGCACATCACCAGGGGAATCTTTGTGATATGGTCCAGATTTCGGAGGAAACTGTAAAATCCCTGCAGTAGTGGCTGCAGGATTGCGATTGGTTTAGCGTCGGACCCCTTCTCCTTACCCTACACAGAGCTCACAGTATTGACCGATGCAGTATTTCTGGGTTGCGGAGGCCATCTGGAAGTGGGGGAGATAATACAGATCACGTTTCGGGTTGAGGTCAGGCTCCATATCAACCATCTTAAGCCGAAAGTCATTCGCTTGGCTTTAAAAGCCTACCTGCCCTCCATCAAAGCGAAGCTGGTGCAGGTGCTCATGGGCAACACCACCACCATGTGGTACTGCAGCAAACAGGGCTGGGAATTTTTCTGGTAATATGCCACCTGGCGTGTTCCCTGAACACCAGAGTGGACGAGCTAAGCCATCAACGCCTTGTGGATCATGATGGCAGTTACATACAGAGGTGGCACAGGATCTCTTTCATGAATGGGGAGAGCCCTGACTCAATCTTTTCGCCACCGCAGAGAAAGCGCAATATCTGCACTTTTGTGCGATGGAGTTTCCAAGGCATCTCTCACTAAGAGATGCGTTTCGCATGGAGTGGAGCTCGAGATTCCTGTATGCCTTCTCACCTCACCTCCCAGACCAGAGTTTGAAAAAGATCGGGACCAACCAGGTCCAAGTCATTGTAGTCGCCCCGGATTGAGCACCGAGAGTACGGTATCTAAATTCCTGCGCATGAGCATTTGTCCTCCGATCAGGCTGCCTCTTCGGGGGGAACTCCTATTGCAGCAGCCAGGCAGAGTCCTGCACCCAAACTAGTGCAACTTACACCTCCTTGCTTGGAGATAGAGCGGCAACAGTTGTGTGCTTTCGGCCTTCCTCCCAAAGTCATGAATGTCATCTTGGCAGCCAGACCTCCCTCAACCAAATCTGTCTGAGCCTGCAATTGTGAAAGGTTTGTAACCTGGTGTGCTGCTATCCAGATTGATCCACTACATGCCAAACTGTCCGAAGTTCTGTTGTTTGTGTTATCCCTCAACCAGAAAGGCCTTACTTTGGGCACTGTTAAATGGTACCTGTCAGCTTTTTCGGTCTTCTTACTGTTGCTGGAGCAGCTATCATTATTTAAATTGCCCACTGTGATGCATTTCCTCAAAGGGTTACAACATATGTTCCCCTCCCCTTCCCTGTGTGTTATGCCCCAATGGGACTTAAATTTGGTCGTCACATTCCTCATATGCGCACCTTTTGAGCCTATCCACAGTTGTTCTCTCAGGCTCCTTACCCTCTAGACGGTCATTCTTGTCACTATAACATGGGCTCGAAAGGTCAGCGAGTTGTAAACCCTTTCTGTTAACCTGCTCAATACCACTTTCTGCTGGAAGAGCTGGTTCTGCGGACGTGAGCCTCCTTCCTCCTGAAGATAGTGACTCTTTTCCATGTTGGGCAGACCATTATTCTTCTGGCATTCTTTGTTTGCTCTGCCTCATTCCTCTAAGAAGGAGGAGACACTTCACCAGTTGGGTCTGAAAAGGATTCTCAGCTTCTACATCGATCATACCAAACAACACCGGGTGGACCATCAGCTCTTTATCGGGTTCACTGGAGCAAAATTAAGACCTGCTACACACTGGCATTATTGTCTAGACGATTAGCTCTGCCATGAACAGCACTTTGCCCACTTGCTCCTTCAGGACTTTTTAGTTTGAGTCAGCTTACGGACCCACCACCTAGGAAGTATTGCGTGGGTATCTCTTTGTTGCTCGACTATGAATTTATTTTGAAAAAACAAAGACCAGAGGCATTTGGCAAAACAGGAACAGTTAGTTTATTCAACCAATACAGCCGGGAGTGCAGCATACAGAAACAGGTCTGAGGACTGACTCAAAGTACAATTATTTTGAATGTCTCTTTATACATTTTTTCGAAGCATCCTAAAGCAATTCATAGATCTTGTTTAGGGAGTGGAATGTGGTGGGCTTTGTCACGTGGTCATAAATAACCCCCCCCCCCGATGACAATCTAAGGGGGGTCCCGACCTTGCGTGGACACAATGAGGGCCAGTGGGTAGCGTGTCCAGATGTCTGTCATAGGCAGCGCGTGCCATGTTGCTTTTCCTACATCTTAATTGAGTCTGCATCAGGCAACCTTGATCCCTTATTATCCGGTCAGCTCCTCTCCTATGCTGACGATCTGGTGAGGCTTGGGCCCCAGGCAGACGCCTTCCTTCTGTCTCCGAGTGATGCTCTATACCTACCCCCGCCCTACTCAGGTGGAGGGCATGCTGCTCTGCTCTATCGTTGAGTTCCCAGGGCGAGAGCTCTCTCTCTATTCAACCTTAATTCACGCCTTTCCTAACCCCCACCTGAGTTGTCTCCTTCGTTCTGATCTAGGCGCGGTTTGTCAGGGTAGGAATTTGCCCTCAAACTCAATTTCTGTTGTCCCTTCGGCTGCCTGAGCATACCCTACGGCTCCCCCTTCATCATCTGAGGACTGGGGCCCCTCTCTGCACCCCCACTAGTTGCATCCCTGTCCAGTACTGCTATGAATCTTCCGGTCACCCGGGTATGTTCACCCGAGCGAGTGGGAGTGCATGTCCTCCGTGTCGCTGTGGTTCGATGGGGCGAGTGCGATGAGCATGGGGTTGAGCTTTGGGGAGCTCTAACACTGGACTGGTATGATGCTGGGATTGCCTGGTGGCCATTTGGCCTCCCTCGTCTCGATCTGATAACTTGTTGTTCGGTGGAGGGCCCCCTGGCTCCTTCGACTGGCGAATTGGTATAACTTGATGCAGAATTCAAGAATCAAGACTTGATGCCGAGATGGCAGGCATAGGAGAGAGCACCTCCATTCCTGCATATGGTGGGGGAGGCCTGGACGCCTTGCTTGCGGGTTCTAGGTTAGAATTGACAGTCTGGGCCTCTTCAGTGATGGCCCATAGCTTTAGCAGTGCCTCTCTCCTAGTCTTCTTTTGCCCTACATATTTGGTCTGAATGTGTGTTCTCGTGTGTTCGAATATGTTGGTGTCGAAAGTTCCCCCCACTGGACAGGGGAACGCGTGTGCCCTAGTGTGGACATGCCATTCGCAGCAATACTTGCTAAGTTTTTTTATCTGTTTGGGAAATCTAGTTTGCATGTGGTTTATCGGCTACTCCATGATAGCTGAGAACTTTTTTAAAGGGGATGATTTGCTCTAACCTTCTCCGGATCAATTATTATTAGCTTCTACTCTGACCATTACAGAAATAAATACACAGGGGTTACTGATTATAACTATTCCTATGAGCTCAATACTAGTTACACAGCTGCAATAAGATGGACATTAAACACAAACAAAAAATGCATATGAAGAATCACAACCTGAAAAATGTGCAATGAATAGTTCAAAACGTATGAATTCAGCAGAGAAACAGCAGATATGGAAAAATGATTGTAAAAATTAGGTGCCCTTCATAAGCACATTAAGTCATTAACAAAACACAACACTTAAGACAAGATGTACAATTGCAACAAATTACCAGCACCACAACATAAAGAATGCATCAATTAATAATCGAAATGAAAAAAGAGAAAAAATTGATAATTTTGTCAAAAAAATACCTTGGCCCCTTCCTTACCGCATGCTACTTGATGACGCAGGGAAGCTTTGCATAGTACACAGGACTAAGTGAGCACGATAGTCTGTCAATATCGGCTTCGAGACAAAGATAACAATTTGCACTGAAACGAGGAACAACTTGACAACCACAGGCCCTCCTTGGCCAAGAACAAGCTACACCTAATCTTCAAGGTCCAAATTTTCACTAATGTCCGAATTGCACCCTATATCACACCTAGGGGTCCTGCGTACCATCTGTATCGCACCCAGTGGTCCAAACGAATAACAACTTTCACTTCTTTCAGATGCCAACAGTGTTAAGAAACCGGTAGCACTGAGAAAGCCCTTTTAGACTAAAAAATAAGATCAAGGTGCTGGCACTATATCACACCTAGGGGCAAGCGCACCGACTGTGTCACGCGCAGCGGTCCAAGCGACAAACACCTTCACCTTTCCTAGCGTGTTGGCTATCGACGAAATGTAACTTTCGTGGGAAATGCCTTCGAGTCAGCCTTTGGACTACTCAGTTCGGACACATGAAGTGGGCAATATATGAAATTTCTGTCCGTGGCAGGGTGCTCAGGTAAAATCTTTGCACTTCTTCCTAGTTTGCCATATGCCAAATGCTGGGGACCTAAGGGCCATATGTAATCTCTTACTCAATTGACGGCGGCTTCAGGACAGACCTCTGCCCAGCGGATTCAGCAGAGCTTTCAGTCAATTGTGGCGTCTGCTCACCTTCCAATCTGCGCTGATGTGAATGAATCCGTCAGAGAGGGGTCCTTTCCTTCGGCTGCAGTCGGGGTCGAAGCACCGCATGTGTAGCGTGTGCTGTGTCCTGATTGGCTGAGTGTTCCTAACTTGAAGTGGCATGTAACTTTATGGTGTTTTGGGATTGCGCGCCCCTTCGGTCATGTGCGTTTTATCGGGGCCAATCTCCCAGGACCATTGTGGTGTTGCTGCCTATCTGTGGGACTAATCTGGGTTTTTCCTGTTTGCCCATTTGTCCTGCTGGTTACGTGCCACCCCGCCTGGGATCTGTCGATCAGTAGCCTCAGGCCTAGGGTGCAGAGCCTCCCTGA
Organism: Calotriton arnoldi; assembly: GCA_963921515.1. Classification (NCBI taxonomy): domain Eukaryota; kingdom Metazoa; phylum Chordata; class Amphibia; order Caudata; family Salamandridae; genus Calotriton; species Calotriton arnoldi. The sequence continues at coordinate 418,882 of CAWUFW010006122.1, read as the reverse complement.
CCACATATGTCTGACTGGGGTTGATGGAGAGGTCATATCAGGGGATCACGACAACAGTGATTCGATTTCGTTTTTATACATACACGTATCATTGCGTACATCTACATCAATATTAACATCTTCAAAAGGTGAGGAATCTGCAGTTAAAAGGCTCTATCAGAAGATTCCTCGCCGACCCTCTCACCTCCCCTTTTCGTGAATTGGTCACTTCACATAAAAATATCCCAATTTAGTAATCTGCAGAAGGGTCATGATGAATTTCTTTGGCTCTGCGTCTGCAGGCACGAAAGTATCAAGAAAGCTACGAATGTCAGCGCACACGGGTGGTGCCTAAATAGGCCAGTACATGTCGCATCCGGTGTGGAGCAATGTCAATTCGGAGCCTCCGGCATCACATGCTGGCATGCAGAGGTACTGATTTCCCAAATCCAGTTTTACGTCTGGAGGAGTATTAAAAAAGTGAGGAATCTGCAGTTAGATACAGTCTGTACTAGAAAAAGCATTTTTGCAAAAATTACAAAAAATAATACACTAATGAATATGATGCCCACACAAAAGTTTGAAATTTTGGAAATTATTATTATAAATACGTTTTTATAAAAATGACAACAAAGACGGTACAATACACAAACACTACTTGCTCAACATGTTACACATACAAAAAAACATTTAGACATTACACAGTGTTAAACAAAAGAAAGGAAGAAATGGCAGTGCGCCTATAACTTAATCAAATGATCCATAAGTGATGGAAAAGATTATGGGTATCAATCCATTCCCAATTTGCCAGTAAAGCGTTGACGATGTTTTGACCCCAAGAGTGAAATGGACATCATCAGGACAGAAATAATTTTGTGAACAAAAAGCCCAAAAATGCCCAGACCATCAATCAAACTGAGAGACTAGGGGGCTGATTACGATGTCGTTAGGAAAGCATTCCCACCGAATGGGGTTAGGAATGATTTCCGAACGATTCGTATTCTGGGAGTCCTACCGACCGATTTCGATGTGTCCGGATGCTTACGGATTCAGTTCGGTCGGACTCCCATTGACTTCAATGGGAGCCTGTGTGCCGAGTGAGAACACAAGCTCCCATTGAAAAAAGGGGTGGTTGGGGAAAATCGTGCACCCTGTGACGGGCACTCCATGGTGCCTGCCACACTGTGCATGGTTGCAATGGGGGGGAAACATGGGTACCCCCACGGGCCCGATTCGGAGGCCCCCAGGTGAAGGGAGGCCTGCTATGGGCCCCCAAAGACCGATTCCCACAGCCGTTTCGTCTCGGTCAAACCGATTCAGAACGGCTGTCCGAATCGGTCATCGTACTCGCTGGTTCGGAAACCGTCCCTATTGGGCTGTACGATTCCGCTCCCAACGACTAGGGCTGGCGGAATCCCTTTCGGAACAGATTTGGACAGCTCGGACGGCTTATTTGCATCATACTCTGTCGTCCGGAAAGGTGACCGATTCGGTAGGAATCAAGGGTTCCGAATCGGATTTGCCAATACCGAATGCCATCCGGAGCGCTTCCTAACAACATCGTAATCGGCCCTAGGTGATTATATCCCAAATTAGTCTTTCCAGAAAAAGCTCCAAGCCATAACGCTTCTTGGATGAAATTATCACAATCCAATTAAAAAAATTAATGTGTCTCCTACAACCACCAAAGGAAGACCACTCTGTCCAATGAAACTCGGGTGGGGAAGTTATAGTCTGTTCAAATGAATGAAGCAGCAAGATATTCTCCTGTCAGTTCATTGAGCCTGAACACATCATTTGATGTGATTCAGGCTAGATGAACTGACAGGAGAGTATATTGTCGCTTCCTGGAGATGACACTTTGACTCTTGGGGTCGAAACGCTCTTGAGCTTTACTGGCAAATTGAGAATGAATTAATACCCATAATCTTTTCCATAATTTATGTATCATTTGATTAAGTTATAGACCCATTACCCTTTTTTCTTTTCTTGTGATTTACACTTTGTAATGTCTAAATGTTTTTTGCTTGTGTAACATGTTGTGGCAGAAATTGTTTGTGTATTAGTAAAAACTTATTCATAATAATAATTATTTCCAAAATCTTGAATTTTTGTGTGGGCATTTGTTTTTGCAGTACATTGATTGTTCCTAATGTGAAAAGGTTATTTTCCTGGAACCACTCTCCACTGTATGAGACTCCACTCTACGCCATTCCACTCTTTGCTGTTACACTGAACACAATGCCACTGTGTGCCACTCAAGTCTACGTCAGTCCACTGAACGCTACTCAACTGGATGCTACTCCACTATACACTATTCCACTCTACACCATTCTAATGTACACCACTCCACTGTATGCAACTTCACTCTATAACACTCCACTGTACGCTTTTCAACTGTATGCCATGCCACTGTAAGCTACTCCATTCTACGCTACTCTAGTGAATGGCACTCCACTCTACAACACTTCATTCTACGCTATTCAATTGGACCCCACTCCAATGTACGCCACTTCACTCCACTGTATTCTATTACACTCTACCCCAGGCCACTCTACGCCAGTCCAGTCTACACCACTCCATTTTAGGCTACTCCACTGTACACTACTGCACTATACACTATTACACTCTACGCCACTCCACTGTGTAACACTCCACTTTACGCCACTCCACGCTAATACACTGTACACAACTCCACTCAATGCCAGTCCACTCTACGCTATTACACTGTATGCAACTCCACTCTACGCCTCTTCAGTGTACGCCACTCCGCTGAATGCCACTCCGCTATATGTTACTCCAGTATTTGCAATTCCACCCTACGCCATTCCACTGTATGCTATTCCACTGTATGCCACTCCACTATATGCTACTCCGCTCTACGGCACTCCGGTGTATACCACTCTACTCTCCCCTACTCCATTCTATGCTATTCCATTGGACCCCACTCCACTGTATGGCTATTACACTCTACCCCATTTCAGTGTACACCACTCCAGACTATGCCACTCCAGTGTACGCTGCTCCACTATACGCTATTACATTTTACGCCACTGCACTATATACTACTACACTATACTCCACGGCACTGCACTGTACACTAGTCTTGCTATTCCACTTTATGCAACTCCACTGTACGCAACTCCAGTGTGCTCTCCTCCACTCTATATAACTCCACTCAACAAAACTGTACTACACTCTATGCCACTCTAATAGACTCTACTCCACTCTGTCCCCATATACTTCATTGTCCAGATTTGCACTCTACTCTATGCCCGTACACTCTATTGTGAAACAGTCTACGCTGACTGTTTCTAACACTGTACGACACAGCACTCCAATCTACTGTACGAGATACCACTCCAATTTATAAGTTTCTTCAAATCTATGCTATGCCAGTTCAATGTATGCCTCCCCACTCTACACTAATCCACTCTAACCTACTCCACTGTACACCACTCCAATGTATTCCACTCAATGTCACTCCACTCCTCTACACTCCACTGTACAGTATTTCACTGTACGCTATTCCACTGTATTCTACTCCACTTTACGGTAAGCAACTCTATTCCACTACAGTGTACGCCACTCCACTCTACGCCGCTCCATTGTGTGACACTCTCCTGCACTCCATTGTGTGACACACTCCTCCACTCTATATAACTCCACTCTGTAAAAGTCTTCCTCACTTCATGGCACTCTATGGCATTCAAATCCACTCTATCTCTGTACACTTCACTGTCCAACTCTATACTCCACTCTATTCCACTTTGCAAAAACGTTCTATATGACACAATACTCCACTCTTCTGTACGAGACCCCACTCCAACTTGTAACAGTTTACTACCTACACTACGCAAGTAGACTCCACTCCAAGCCACTGTACTCTAATACACCAATACACTCTATTGTACTTTCCTCCACACTACGTTACACCACTCGACTCTACTCCACTGTATGAGACTTTACCTCACTCTATGCTACTATACAACAATCCACTGTACGCAGCTCCACTATTTCACACACTACTGTACTCTGTGCAACTCCACTCTACAACACTGTAAGCCACTCTCCGGCACTTTACTCCTCTCGCTACTCTTTCACTCCACAACACTGTACTATACTGTATGCCACTGTACAACACTACTCCACTCTACTGTACAATACTCTAGTCCACTATACGACATTGTAAGCAACTCTTTGTATGCCACTGCACCCCACTTTAATCCACTCAACTCCGACACAGTACTCCACTCTACTCCACTACTCCAAAGTACGCCACTCCATCCTGTGCCACTCAGTGCCATTCTATTATATACCACTGTATGCCAATCCACTGTACCACTCTACAACACTACTGTACACCAGTCCACAAAAACACACTAGACTATATGCCACTCTACTGTAGTCTACATCGCTTTCCAATACTGTATGACACTCCCCTACACTCCACTGTACAACACCTAACTCCAATTTATGACACTTTACTTGACTGTATGCTATGCCACCCCACTCTACTGCACTCCACGCCACTATAGTCTGCGACACGCCACGCCACTCCGATACTTCACTCCACACTACCCCACTCCAGTGTACTCCACTCTACTACACTTTATCCCACTCTGCGCCACTGTATTATACTCCGCTCTATGCCGCTCCACTGTCTGACACTCTTCTCCACTGTATGCAACGCCACAACATTGTACTATACTCTATGCCACTCTATGCCCATCCACTCTCCCCCACTGTACTACACTGTATGACACTCAATGACACGCCACTTCACTATATGACACAGTACTCCACTCTACGACACTTCACTGCACTGTACTCTACTACATTCCACTTGATAATATTCTACTCTGACCCTCTACTTCACCCTACTCCACTCTGAAACACTCTACTCCACAACAGTCTACAACACCCTAATCTATTGTTCGACACGCCATTCCACTGTACAGATCGCTGCTCCAGTCTACGATACTTGACTCCACTATGAGACACCACACCACTACAATATATAACACTTTACTACACTGTACGATACGCTACTACACTGTACGATACGCTGCTACACTCTACTTGATTCCAAACTACAATACTCCAGTCTATGACAATAGACTTTACAACACTCTCCTCCACTGTACTGTATGACACTCCACATAACAACTCTCCACTTGTTACATTAGACTCTCCGATTTGAAACACATTTTTCTTAAAACATTTTAAAGAAATTCAATCAAAAAAATAAAGGTTAAAGCTTAGTTATAGTTAGGAAAACATACTTTTCCTATACAAACCAAGTTTAAACTACACAAACCTAAAAAAATTCAAAAGTTGTAGTTATAACTTTTATTTTCAATTTATCCACCACCTTCAAATTATTATAAGTAGCAGACCTAAGTACACAGTCTTTTCAGCTCGCTAACCAGAAAACACTAACTATAACTCTTCACTCTACCATGCACTGTGTTGTGACAAATAATGTCATTTGAGAAGTTAAAAGTGTTGTTATGAATGTTATGATTTCACATGCTGTAAGTGATGTAGTATGCAAGGGTATGAACAGTGCATGGAAAAGGCATAAGTTATACTTAATGTAGTGTGATGATGGGTGCAAGCAGGGGATCTGGCAGGGCTGTGGGGGCCCTGGACCTCCCCCCTGATCCCCCAACGAGTTAGATGTGGGGTGCCCTGAATGGGCACCAGGGCACCCCCTTTTTAAAAAGAAGGAAAGAAAAGGCCAGGGCTAGTTGTGGTGTGCCCCTGTTGGGTACCAGGTCACGCCACTTAAAAAAAAATGTGCCTGCTCCCACAGGAGCCGGCAGGGCTGCGGGGGTCCTGGGCCTCCCCTTGCAGCCCCCCTCATAGTAAAAACCGTGGTGTGCCTTGGAACTCACAAATATATTAAAAAAAATACCTAATGCTGTCTCCTGCAGGGAGCCAGTGGCGCCGTGGGAGTCTTGTGACTCCGCCTGTGGCCCCTAAGAATTATAATGGTGTGGATATAAAAATGATGACTCCTGTGCACTTACAGGGGTCCGCGGGACCGTGGGGGCTCTGGTGCTCCTCTTGCAGCCCCTTTAAAAAAAGACAGCGGTTGCCCTAGGTAGGACCTGGACACCCAGAAAAAATATTTAAAAAAGCAAAAAGTGAATACCACAGTCGCTCATTTGTTATTCACTGCTCCTTCAAGGGGCACCCCATAATGCCCTGGGGGCTATTTATATTTATTTTGTTTTTGGTGATGCTCATAGAAGGGGCGGGGACACCACCAAAATTTTTTAGGTCTCGCCTGGCGTTGCAGCGCGCACGCGCTGCTCGCTCTGCGAGGGCTTCTTGAAGTCAATACGGTTTCAGAAGTTGACTTTCTGCTCCGCCCGTAATTTCCATTGGTGTGCGTCATTTGGCGTCATTAATTATGCTAAACGGAGTGTGATGATTGTACCAGAGGCTTTTTAGTCCCTCCTGGTTACCACCCGTCTGCTTTTGGCCCCGCCCACCTGGACTGGATCTTTTACTCCGCGGCGTGACACAGTGTCTTCTAATTGCTGGGTGAGCACTTTCTTTTTTCATTCGCACAATGGCGTGGCGTGGCAACAGCTTTTTTTAAGTCGGTAGCCATTCTTTTGTTATTGAAAGAGGACTACGCTTGTTTTTAGCAAGCGGCGTGTGGTAACTTCTCTAGAACTCTCTATCCACGCACGCACTGATTATGTATTCACAGTTGTGTTGGGGGCTTGCTCACTCCATAGAACCGCTGAAATTATTTACATTTACGATCCAGTCACCTCCCATTTTGTTTTCTATCCATCGTGTTCTTTTTATATAGTTCTACATAGCGCAAACTCGATCAGAAGGTATCAGAGCGCTTTAACATGAGCGTAAGTTATGTTACATCGTTCTCGTATCGCGCTCGTTTTCCGTGACCCAGCACGAAACCACAGAACCAAAGTGCGGCTCGAAAAACAGCAGGCACAGCTAAAAACGTTAAAGTTATAAAGACAACTTACAGTTCAACCGAGCAACGCTGGCCAGTAATATATTCATTACATGCATTTTAATAACCATGTTTACACGTAAGCGCAGATAGTCTTAGTGTAGAATCCTGAAATTATGTTAAAAATGTGGCCGTTAGAAAAGCAATTGCGGAAAACGAATTTCACTGTCAATGCAGAGTCTGCTAAACTACTCGACATGTGGTCGTCCTAATCCGTCAGCTTTCTTCTTGCCACAGGGACCCCCCCCAACCCACTTTTGTATAATATACTGTGGGGGTCGGTTTCCTGCCCCAGTGGCCAGGAGCTCTGGGCTTCTCTCTACGCTTAATACCGAGGAGCCAGTCCCACGCGACTTGCAACCGCGCATACTTCCGTGGAAGCCAATGTGTAGCGAGCCTGCACTTCCCTTCCCAGAATGCAAGGCGCTTCGCCCTGAAAAAGCAGCACCGCGTAAGGTCCCGGAACGGTGGGCAGGGACAGACCCTGTCAGAGGAGCCCGAGTGAAAAGGGCGGCGATATAAAGGGTCAAAACCCCAGAGAATGGCCAACGCAGGGGGCTGAAGCAAAGAGGTCGTGGGGGATGGGGGAGCGACAAGGAATGGAAGCGTCTCTTAAGGAGCATTACGGTCAGGAGGAGCCAGCCTCCTGGGTGGGGGGAAGGGAACTGAAAAGTATTATAGATCCTCCATGGCACCGGGGATACCAAATCTGTGTTTATTGAACGAATGCAACAACCACCATTAGCTAAACCACACCAACGCAGTGCCACCACCAACGCAACACTACCAACACAAACTACCAACACAAACTACCAACACAACTACATCCATATGCCTCTTACTACTCTCATCCACACTCACAAACCTTCTAGCACACACTGCTCTTCTCCGCAACACTCTCCATCCTTCTGCCTAACACTGCTCTTATCCTCATCTCTCTCAGTCCTTCTGCATCACACTGCTCTTCTCCTCCTCCTTCTCCTACAATCTCCCTCACACTGCTCTTCTACACCTATCTACTTCCTTATGCCTAATACTAAGCAAATAATCTTACCTTCCTGCTACCTCACACTACTCTTCTACTTCTCACACTCCTTTCATATCCCTCCTACTACTCTTCTACTCCTCTCTCCTTCCTTATGCCTCATACTGCTCTCCACACTTTCCTTCCTTCAAAATCACGCTAATCTCCTCCACGCTTTCTTCCTTCTCCCTCATACTACTCTCCCCACTCCCCTTTCTTCTGCCTCATGCTACTCTCCTCCTCACTATACTTCATTAACCCTCATGCTATTCTTCTACTCGCTCTCTGTCCCAAATCTTAAACACTGCTCTTCTCCTTCTAACGCTATGCGTTAAACTACTACACACAACAATTCCAATTCAGCCAACATAAAGGCACAACATATCACATACAAACACTCAATAAGACATAGCTAAAATACAATACCATTAGCAAAGCTAATAGCTTTAACTTAAACAAAGGCGAGACCTATTGCATTTCCAATGCTTGTTTAGTGTTGTGGGGGGCTGTAGAGTTCTGCAGCCCCCAGCAACACTAGAAAAAACTGTAAGTGTCCTTGATCATTGAAACCATGACCCCAGGAGAATTTACCATATTTTTTCAAAAGCCATTTCTCAGGCTTGAGCTTTTGCTCTACAGCTGGGATTGCAGTGCCATTTAGGGGCTGGTAGTATGGTTGCATTTTATGTGTTGGAGATGTATCACATAAAATACAAAGCCTTTATGTGGTTATTTTTACCATCGTATTTAATGGGGTGTAATATGTTAAAAGGTAAAACGGAGACATATTTTTTTCCCTAAAAATTTATAATGTCTCTGATTATTTATTTTCGCTTTTTCACCCCCAAAATGTAATAATAAAAATGGTGCAAAAAGAATCACAGACATGTAGTTCAGTAAAACTTTATTAAATATATTTTGTCATTATTGAAATATTCATTTGATTAAAATTATTGGTAATTTCTGGAGAAATATGATAGATATGCTTTATATATAGGGTGGGGGTTTGGCTTTAATATGCATATATCCATTTAAAAATAATGAATAAACCGATACAAATTGCATTAAAAAGATTGTGTTCAATTAAAAATGTTTTATAAAGAAACAAAACAAATATTAGCACTTACCTTCAAATTTGCAAAGAATAGATACTCCTGATGTAAAAACTGATGCAATGTGAAGCCTCGAGATGTAATGACTGATTTGTTTCTGTAAATCCCAGTCCCTACAAAGGGTTAAGCACTTTCTTCAAGACTGAGAGAAAAACTACTTACCAATTATTGCAGTGTTTCAGAAGGTACACGTATGTGGCTTGCTCACTTGGTCTCAAAGTTATATGCCCATGTACAAAGTCGAAAAGCATTTTTAGGTAAGAAAAAGATAACGCATGCGAGTGTCAGTGCTGTATAACACATTTATCACCTTTGTCTTTATAACTGTGCATCACATCATTAGTGAAATTTGGATTGTTCCATTTTAATGTATAGATGTAATTGCATTGTTGGAAACAATGACACACACCATCATTTTCTACCCCATGTTACATCAAACCTCAGTAAATGTTACTTCTCATGCTGACACAATAGACTTTAGTCCAGTTTCCACATCGCAAGTAGAACATCTTATCATGACTACTAAATATGGATCTCCGAGCGATCCATGCCCCCTCTTAGTGCTCAAACAAATTTGTGAGCCTATAGCAAAGTGCTTAGTCAACATCTTCAACCCCATGTTCCAATCAGGAATCTTTCCTTCAGCATGGAAGAAGGCGGGCTTTCTTCCGCTTCTAAAAAGTCTAACCTCGACCTGATACTCCATCCAGCTATCGACCTATCTCTAGGCTCTCTTTCCCGGCCAAACCTATTGAAAATATCTTGAATTCCCAACTTACTCAAATCATGAAGGAATATAGCTTGCTAGATCCAACTCAATTGGGCTTTAGATCAGAGCATAGCACTGAGACAGCACTGATCAAAGCTACAGACACAAACTCAAAAACACTCTTGATATTGGAGGAAATGCTGCTCTGTTCCTGTTAGATCTATCTGCTGCCTTTAACACTGTGGATCACTCGACACTTTGTCTTCGCCTTGAGACCATGGGTGTCAAGGGAGCAGCTTTAGACGTATTTCGATCATTTTTAACTAATTGGGAAAACATTGTGATGCTAGATAAGTTTAGATCAAAAACCTTCTCACTTCCGTGTGGAGTGCCGCAGGGGGCCTCGCTTAACCCCTCATTATTCAATCTTTATGTGGCAGAGCTCGCTCCACTGATTCAATCTTTCAGTCTTTCACTCACCTCTTACGCAGATGACACACAAATAGTGGTCTCTGCAGCAAATAAAGCCAGCAATACGAGTGCCCAACTTTACAGCTGATTGAAAGAAATCTGCACCTGGATGGGCAGGCATTGCCTAAAGTTGAATTAAGAAAAGACGAAAAGTGATGTTCTTCGGAAATGATCCCTGCTTTTGGATTCCGGACTGCTGGCCACCAGAGATGGGCCCACTTCCCACTCCCTCTACTAACGTTAAAAGCCTAAGAGTGATTCTGGATGACAAACTTAGTCTTAGTAAACCAGTTAATTCTATTACATCCACCTCCTATAATATGCTAAGAATCACCAGAAAGATTCTGCCTTATATTCCAGTTAGTACAAGGAAAACCGTAATCACTGCTCTCATTTTATCTAGAATTGATTATTGCAATGGTCTTTACACCAATTTACAGAAACAATACTTAAATAAATTGCAGGTTCTACAGAACTCAGCTGCTAGAGTCCTGCTCAACTTGTCAAAATATCAGTCTGCTACTTCGGCCATTAAAGACCTACACTGGCTGACGGTCAGAAATCGCATCAAATTCAAAACTCTGTCTCACTTATAAGGCCCTACATGGCATAGGTCCAGATTTTCTTGAGAAACTCGATCTCATGGTATACTCCTAAGAGGAGCCTCAGATCTCTGGGTTCATATACAGTTACATCGTCCAGGTTTAAGAAAGCCAGATGGGGAGGCATAGCTACCATGCGGGAGCTACCAGACTTTGGAACACCCTTCCTCTCCATATTAGAGCTTCTCCCTCTCTGCTGGCTTTCAGAAAGCTTCTCAAGACCTGGCTTTTCAACTTGTAAACTACCCTTCACAGCATGCTCCTGTACTATGCCTACTATTAGCGCCAAGACACCCTTGGGTATACGTAGTGCTATATGAATTTATTTAACATAACATTATTAAAAAGTGAACTCCATCTAGTTAAGTAGGATGCTGATAAACGGGTAGCTTCTCTCAAACATTTTGGAACTGCCTCATGAACCTCTGGCTGAATGTACGTAGGGAATTCAAATTAACGGATAGGCTAGTTACAAATCTGTCAGTACCAGCTCTACTTCTGGGGATGTGGGATGCAGCAGATCTAGACATAAATCAGAAAATATTCATAATATATATATGCTGCAAAAAAATTGAAATTCCTATTGTATCAGTAGCTGTGGAATGGAATCGAGGAATAGATGAGTTGGACAGCTTGGAGCAGAAGAGTGTAGTTAACTAAATGATGGTATGCTTGCTTGCACCATTATCTTGTGAGGAAGTCAATGTTCCCTACATATGACAGGAGACAGTAATTATGATTCTGAAGTGACTTCTAGCCGACAATTCCTCACTTTTTGAATACTCCCCAGGCGTCAGACTGTATCTGGAAACTTTTCAGCAGTACGTCTGCGCGCTGGAAGGTGACACCTTATGGCTCCATACTGACATGGCGTGCGGGGCCTATATAGGTGCGACTCCCATGCAATGACGTCAGTCCCTTTCTTTCAAGCACAGATCCGGAGCTCCCTTAGTGTCTCTCAGAGACATTTTACCTTCGATTTCTGCCAGTGTGCAAGGGATGTCTCCAGCCAAAAACTACAGGTTTCAAACCCTGTAGAGACTGTCACTAGCAAATGTTTGTGACAGGTCTGTAACAGGTATGCTTGTGGTACCGAGGGTGAAGCGACGACTCCAGTGCCTGCACAGATTGCGCGTCGAAGAACCCAAAGGCCACCAGGTTACATGAGGCAAAACTCTGCCGCATAAGAAGACTGTGTTGGGGCTTCAAGTTGAGGTCTGCATCCAGGGTTCGATCCCGTTCCTGGAGTCACTTGAGAGGCTAGTCTTCGTAAGGTGGGGAGCTGGAAGGCTTTATTTTCAAGGGAATCTGGAGTGTGGTGCAGTAGGCCCATTGTCACACAGTGGATGCTCTGTTCTCCAGGCTGCCTATTTATTGATATGTGCACAGTCGAACCTAAAATTATTTTTATCATTTGAGAATAGTAGTTCCTTGGGTGAATGGATACATAGTTTTCCACTTTGGAGCATGATGTATGGGCACCCTATAAGACTTATAGCTCTGGTGCGCTTCTGGATAATCTCTGGTCTGGTTTGCAACTGATGGGCTCTGTTTGAGCAGCTTTAAGTGTAGGGAGACAGTCTAATCATGAGAAAGGATAGTAGAACCATTAGTGAGCTGAAGAGTTTATGAATATACAGGCACTTCATTCCATTCACTTCCCACTGCTTTTTAATATTATTCCTCCGGTTTAGAAGAGTCATTTCAATCAGGCCAGTAACACCACTGCAATCAAATTACTCCGTAGCCTTCTTTGGACGCATATTTTAGTGCTCGGAACTATTGTGTAGTTGGCTCCTCTTTTTATCTGTGGATAAAGATATTTATTGTAACAGCAGCTCGTTCTTTTGTGTTATACAAATGCAAAGTGACAACTCTTACTTGGAAATAAACTTGGGATGTGTTCCCACCCAGGCTCCCTGTGGAACATGTTTTGACATGTACAAGGGGCTGACCACCTATTTGGCAGGTGAGAAATGGATGCTGCTTCCTTTCTTTGCAAAGCATGGTGTGCGTAATGGCCTATTGTTGCCTTACTTCCACATATCGTGAATCAGCATTCTTCATCCCCAGTGGTGCCACTGAGCCACTCTCTAATATACATGTAGACTGTTTGGCCAGAACTGACATTGAGCTAAGAACCAAATATAACATCTGTTGATTGTGGGAACTTCTCTGGATGAAATGCTAAACCCAGAGGTGAATCTTCTGGTGTAATTTCAACTATCAAAGGAATAGTATGGCGGAATGGATCCAGCTGGTGAACACCTGCTAAGGCTGTACACATCACCTTCCAGAAAACGTTCAGTCAATCAAATCAACAATTTAGCCTCCTTAGGGCTTTCATTGCCTTCTCAGTTTGATGATTCTAGGACTTTATGAAATTCCCAAGGGCAGATTTTATATTGGGGAAAGTGTAAATCCAGTTTACTTGGATCTGCAGGAAAAGTCTGTTAAAATAGCTGTTAATATACCCAAATGCTCTCGCAACTCAGTCTTGTTGGACCAAAAAAAGAGAGACCCTTCTGAAAAGTGTGCTCTTCTTGGCCATTGACCATCAGACATCTCTCTCTGTGAATCTTGAGTGTCACTATGGCATGCTTCCACAGTACCTGTGTAATAAAGACACCGTTGGCCAAAGTGATCTGTTGCACCATATCATAGCTGAAGACTGAGACCGCTCCAAAAGAAGACCACCAACATTGCCACATCTACCGTAATGAGTAGAAGGCCTCAGCTCCCACTTATTTATCCATGTGACCATTAATGAAGTTGTGGCAGTGGGTCCTATGCCATAAGATTGTGCCCCTGTTCATCTTGTGAGAATAAGGAATGTGGAGGCAAACACATTATGCCTCCTTACGACAGAAACTGAAGTCAGCCTGGTTAGGCCAGATATGGATCAGAGGCCCCCAGTTAATTTCCTAGACTAGATCCTAGACGTTCCATGTATGCTCAACCTTCTGTTGAAGAAAAAAGGGAGCCTTTTCATCAAGTGGTTGGAGGGCTGCAGTGCTTAATTTGAGCCAGTGGTTCCGGTGCTCAGCACCGTCACTTAATCATCAACACCAACACTTTTCATGAGCACCAGATAAGGACACATTTATTTATGGTAGGCTTAAATGATTTGCCCAGAATCACAAGATGTTGAGCCGACGCTGAGACTCAAACTTGGTTCCCCAGCTCCGAAGTTGGCAGCTCTGCTCATTACGCCACATCCTCTCCCCACTTTCATGTTTTGTAGTTCGTTCTGTTTTAGGCGGCGCTAACAGGAGAAATGGGCTGGTGCAAGTGCCTCCTGAAGAGAGACCCGGCACTTAGTTTTTTTTTTTTTACAAATTAACCACTGGAGGGCTGTATTCCCTTCACTATAAACTGTGCTTCTTTTTCACCCCATGATGCCTGATATACTTGATTTGGGTTAAACAGAGTTGGCTTCAAAAGTAGAAGTCCTTGAGATAATTGGGTATCTGTTTTACCTGAAGCAGTTAGGCATGTGAGCCTGTCCATACTGAATTGATACTGATCTAAAAATATTCTGCAAAATCACAATACTGAAAGGACTGGCTCACTGTGAGAATAAAGACGATCCCAGCACTTTCTTGAGTTACTCAGATAAATAAAAAATAAGTTACTTTTTTGGACAAATATCACTTTGTCTCTCTTGGTAAGAGCCTTTTCTTGTTTCCACTGTTAGGGATCCTTAGGCTCGGAAGAATCAAGATACTGCCTTGGTCCTGTTTTTTTTAGTTTGCCATTAAAGACCATGACTTTCTGTGGTTTGAAACTTCTTCTTTGGTAAACACTGTCGACAATCATCGCATAAGCCAGCAGATTCTGTGAACCTGAACCGTTTTCGAATTTATGTCCATACCCAATTTATCACAGAGACAATGTGATGTTCCACATCAGCTCATCCTTCTTTCTAAAAGTAATAGCTCTTTTTATTTATTTAGCATCTGTAACATGATGAATGTCAGTGGAGTGGCTTGCCTCTGTCGTCTTCCCTTAACCACATCATTCTCCGACAGTTAATGTGCAAACTGGAAGCAAAATGTTGATTTCCATAAGAATAAGTATTGTCCGTTAGGCTGCTGAAGCATCAATGCAATGCACCAGCTTGGACTGCTACCATTGTCTCCAGTTCACAAGGCAGTGTGTCTTGCGTCAAGTGGCGTAGCTAGCACTTTTGCCCCCAGGGGCGGTCCCGCAGTTTGCCACCCAGTGACGGCCACTGCATGCAGGGAGGAGCGGGGGGTGCAAGTGAAGAGAAGGAGTGAAGAGAAAGGGTGAACTGCCGCCGCGTGCCGCCCTCAAACAGTCCAGCCCGAACTGCCAGGCCAGGTCCTCCCTGTGTTATGAGCCCAATGTACCCCAATATAGGCCTAGGTAGTTGCACAACCTTTCACCTACATTTGTCCTAAATTGCTTTACATAACGGCTCTGGTGCTGACCTTTACCTAGTTAGGTGTCTAGACTTTCCTTCGTCTCTCTGCAGTGTCTCCTTCCTCCCCGCCTTCCGACGATTCAGCCGGCTTGTTTGATTTTCACTTTGTCTTTTTGGTTCCCCTGAATTACTTTCCCCCTTGCCTGTCTGTCCTGACCCGATCTTCATTCCTTCCCCTTTTTTTCTTTTCCCCTCTTCTTCTTTTCCCCTCTTCCTCCTATACCCCATTGGATATGTGTATTTGTTTAATCTATGCTCTATTAACTCATGCTCCTGTAACTGTTGGTATTTTGTAACTCGATAATCCTCATGTAAAGCGCTCTGATACCTCCGGGTCTAGCCAGCACTATATAAAACTCTGCAAATAAATAAATGTTGTGTGATTTTCTTAGAAAACTAGCCTCATTCGTTATGCATAAGGATTCTTAGTATCACAGCAGGATTACCATCTTCTGCATAATAACTCTGTACAAGAGTCTCCACGATCGTCATCCTTGGCCGACAGGCCCACAGTACCATAACACATCTAGGTAGAACCCCTGAGGGTAACTTTCGGGTTTATAAGTCCCACATCTTCGCTGGGCAGATCAGAGGAGAAGCCTCCATGCTGACACGAGAAGCTGAAGTCCCTACACGCAGACACTCCAGCACGCAGTGGTCTGATATCCCTCGCAGGGGGTCCAACTCAAGGCCAAGACGGGGTCCTTCGTTCTCTCCCATCAGGTAATGGGGTTGGCTCTTTCCTAGGGGGATTCTTGGCTATACAGCTACATACATGCTAGGTACACTTGGGTACATCAAGCTAGGGTTTTCATCGTAGGAGTACTCATGATTACTGCCATGTATCTATATGCCTTCACATATTCATTGTTTTAGCACCATGGTAGAATTCTACCTTTTATTTACTCTGTTGGAGCTTATAACTGTATACATCTGTTTCTGTCTAATGGTTGTTGCAACATACTTATTTTATACTAGAATGACGCCGGTTCATTAAATGCTTATTGAAAACGTCCCCACCGTTTATTCTGTAAATCTCTCTGAGAGCGAGTGAGCACGAGTGACTGAGCGAAAAGTACTGTACTGTTTCCACGATCCCTGAGGGGTCAGGGTTGTCATGTTCAATAGTTGCCAGAAGCTATTAGCTCCTTGGTAAGGTTTTGGGGCTTATGGTTGCACTGTGAGCTAGCTGGTCTACAGACTAGCATATCCTTTGGGGGTGTCTGGAATCAGTCTGGACACCAATCCCTCAGTTTATGTTGTCTAAACGCACAGATCCTATATAGAATCATAGGAACGACACAACACCTGGACCAGAAACAAGCATCCTAGGATCAGTTACGGGGTTTCACCCCTCATCAGCCAGGCTAGCTTGAATCTAGTGGTGTAGCGAGCAAGGGACCCACGTCTGGGCATACCCTTCCCACACCCGGTCTCAGGATCCTTGTTTCCGGTCCAGGGAGGACCTGGCCTGACAGTTCAAGCTGGACTGTTCCCTTGAGGAACAGGGTCAGGACTCATTTGCATATGGCTGGGTCCAAACTGGGGTGGCATAGTGAGCAAAAGAACGATGGATTAAACCCAGATCTGTGACTGGTGGTGAGTGGTTGAAATGTTTCAGCGCTCCGTCCATCATCTTGTCGTGTTTTCACATTCAGTATAAGCTGCTCTCAAGGTCCAGTGATGAGTGTAGATGCTCAGTTTGAAGGAGAGCTCAATGATGCTCGTTAAACTGATATCTAATTGGGCTAATCTGGCTCTTCCCCCTAATACAAGAGCTTAGACGACTGTTGTTATACACTGCGAAGTACCATTTGTGTCTCAAGCCAGCACTGCACAAATAAAATAATTAATATAATTAGGAATGGAAAATCGAGGTAAGGAAACATTATGTTCGAGGCATGTGAGCTGTAGATCACATGCTTTGCATACTCCTGCCATCAAGTGTTGGGTCCGGATGTTTGCAAGTTGTTTTTCTTTGAAGAAGTCTTTCCAGTCAAGAGGTAAAGTGACTCCTCCTTTCGGTGATAGTGCGCATGGGCATCAACTCCATTGTTAAGATTGTTTTTTTCTGCCATCTGGTTCGGACTTGTATTGCTGCGCTCCAGTTCGAAACCGTTCCTCGGGTTCCCCTCGGTGAGCAATTCACTTATCCTCGACGGTATTGCTTTCAATCGCATATCCCGTTCTTCGCGTATCATATCGGTTTTAAAACTCTTTAAGATCGGGAAACTCGTGGAAGGCCGTCTGGCCTAACTGCGTCGGTCCACCTCGCAGTCCATGGATCGGGCTCCATTTAAATTCTGTCCCAGGTGCCACGCAAAGTTTCCACGCACCGACTCACATGAAGTGTGCAACTTGTGCTTATCCCCAGAGCACAACGAACAGAACTGCAACGCTTGTAGATTTTTCCGATCGAAGAAAAAGCTCTGTGACTATCGGGCTCTACGTCACAAAATGCAAAGTCAAAACATGGGCTCCATTCCGGACCTCTTCGGGAAAGATTCCGAACAAGAGATTTACGACGCACTAGGAGCCGAGGAAAAAAAGGAACAGGAGGAGGTCGTTTCCGTCTCAGAATTCGGCTCCGATATGGACGAAGAGATTCCGCAAGGTCAGCGTATCGTGAGTACCAATCCTCCCTTGCCTCAAAGTCCAAGTCAGCCCAAGAAAAAGAGTACGGTACCACCTCCGCCTTCAAGCCAAGGTCGGAACTGAGAAAATGTTTCCAACGCCCCACCTTCCGGCTCGGCACTGAAACACACACAAAAGCCTTCCGGATCGGAATCGAGTCGACCACACTCGAGCACTGAGCCGAAACCTTCGGCCTCGAAACCGAAACTGAGTCTCGGAGTTGGCTCCTTCAACAAAATTGAAAGCTTCTTCAGATCCGAACGCTTCGGCACCGAAAACACCGCCACAGAAAGTCTTGGCACCTAGACACAAAAATGTTCCTTTACCGCAACAGGAGCCCCGTTTCGACATCCCGCCTTCCAAACTGGAACAGAAACAAAAATAACTGTTTATTAACCCTAAAACTGGACATATTTCCACCAAATTGACACTTAAACGCAAACCAGAGCCAGAGGACACTTATCACATTCCTCTTAAAAAGAAACATGTTGGTACTAACCCTTCTCCACCTCCTCCTCTATCACCTCCTTCCCCACAAAACAAAAATTTACTGATCAGACCTACTAATTCACCACAAACACCTGATGATCAGGATGATGGTGATGGAGATGATACTATGCCTGCAGACCCCTGGACGGATTATAATACTGATTCACCCACAGATATTGATCCTGACCTTTATCCTACAAAGCCTTCTCCATCAATGTAGGCTATATAGAGCTATTAAATAGGGCTGCTGAATATCATGGCGTTCAATTACATAAGGAATTCCTAGAGGAGGACTTTCTCTTTGAGACACTTCCCAAAGATCAAGCTTCACACTCCCCATGCTCGAAGGTATGTTGAGACATGCGTGCAACATATTTAAAGACCCAGTTCGTGCACGCATTCTTACCCCTAGATTAGATAAGAAATATAAACCTGCACCATCAGATCCAGCTTTCATTAAAGGCCAATTACCATTAGATTCTTTAGTGGTTTCTAATGCTCGTAAACGGGCAAACTCACAAACGTCAGGGGATGCCCCCTCCTCCAGACAAATAATCTAAACTAATAAACGCCTCCGGGAAAAGAGTAGCCGCCCAAGCAACAAATCACTGGCTTATTGCTAACACCCAGGCCCTTCTAGCCAGGTACGACAGAGCGCACTGGGACGAAATAGAGCAATTGCTCCAATTTCTACCAGATGAACATAAATCCAAAGCTCAAGACTTAATATAAGAAGGGAAGCTCATCTCTAATTTGTCGATTAGGTGTGTTTTAAATGTCGCTAACACTGCAGCTAGGGCCATTAATACCAGTGTTTTATTAAGAAGACACGCCTGGTTAAGAATTTCCGGGTTTAAACCATGAGTCCAAGCTTCCATTCTGAACACACCGTTAGGCAAACAACATCTCTTTGGTCCCGTTGTAGACACCTCCTTAGAGAAAATGAAAAAGGACACAGACGTTGCAAAATCTATGGGAGCCCTACAGTCCCCGTCCAATCGGGATTCCTTTCCTCGATCCTTCTATCGTGGGGGGGTCAAAAAGTATCTAGTCAGATACTGCCCCTACACCATACAAAGGCAACAATCAGTCCACCTCTTCAAGAGGTTTCTTTAGAGGAGGGTACAGAGGCAACAACGGGAAGGGTAGGGGTAAAGGTTCCACAACACGTACCTCCCCCTCACCTAACAAACAGTGACTTGCCTCCGCTTCCCCCCAATCATTCAACACCTGTCAGGGGACGCCTTTCTCAATTCCTCCCTGTCTTCAATAAATAACTACAGACAAATGGGTACTAGGAATTATCCAATCTGGTTATTGCCTGGAGCTTACCAACGATCCTCCAAACATTCCTCCACGTTCACACAAAATGTCACCACAGCATCTACACCTCCTCAAAAAAGAGGTTCAGTCTCTCCTACTAAAGGGAGCCATAGAGCCCGTACCACTACAATATCAAGGGTCGGGCGCGTACTCCCCATATTTTCTAATACCCAAAAAGGACGGCTCTCTCAGACCCATACTAGACCTCAAAGAACTAAATCATTACATACAGTCAGATAATTTTCACATGGTGACACTTCAACAAGTGCTCCCACTTTTACAGCAAGGCGACTTTATGTCTACTCTAGACTTAAAGGATGCATATTTCCATATTCCAATACAACCCGCTCATCGCAAATATCTCAGATTTGTGATAGCGAGGCAGCATAACCAGTTCAAAGTGCTTCCATTTGGAGTCACCACTGCTCCCAGAGTATTCACCAAATGCCTAGCAGTAGTCGCTGCTCACCTACGAAGACAGCACATTCATGTCTTCCCGTACTTGGACAACTGGCTCACCAAAGCCAGCACTTCCCAAAGTGTCTCCAGCACACTCAAATATTACTCCAGTTACTGCATCAACTGGGGTTTACAGTAAATGTGTTAAAGTCTCATCTCCAACCTTCCAACACACAAACCTATCTGGGAGCCACCTTAGATACTTGAAAAGCTCTAACTTGTCCCAATGCAGCCAGAATTCGCAATATTCAGGCTCTAATCGCTCCGTTTCAGCCCAACCACTCATTACCAGCGCAAGTGTTCATGCAACTGCTGGGAATGATGGCGTCTTGCATCATGATTGTTCCTCATGCAAGGCTTCACATGCGTCCCCTCAACAATGCTTAGCGAGTCAGTGGAACCAGTCGCAGGGTCAATTTACCGATCTAGTGTTGGTAAACGGCTGCACCCATCGCTCTCTGCAGTGGTGGAACCCACAAAATCTGTCCAAAGGGCAGCCCTTCATCGACTCTGTTCCACAGACAGTGCTTACAGCAGATGCGTCGCTCACTGGTTGGGGAGCTCATCTCCAAGATCACACAATTCAAGGCTTGTGGAGTCAAAAGCAAATACATCTCCACTTAAATCACCCAGAGCTGCTAGCAGTGTTTCAAGCGCTCAAAGCCTTTCAAATTCACCTTGTAGGCAACGGTGTCCTAGTCCGCACCGACAACATGACAGCCATGTACTATATACAAAAACGAGGTGAGGGGGGACACTCTCTCCAACTGTCACTACTTGCACAAGCCATTTGGAGGTGGACCATAAACCACAGAAATGATCTCATTGCAGAACACCTTCCAGGAGTAAACAATCAAATTGCCGACCTTCTCAGCAGACAGAAGCAACACATCCACGAGTGGGAACTTCACCCTCAAGTTCTCCTCCCATACTTTCAACGTTGGGGTTTTCCCCAAATAGATCTATTCACCACATACGAAAACACAAAATGCCCAAGCTTCGCCTCCAGGTATCCACACCCATTCTCCAAAGGCAAGGCACTATGGATGAACTGGTCAAGGATATTTGCCTACACTTTTCCGCCTCTCCCACTCATTCCACTAGTGGTTCGGAAGCTCAGGCAAACATCCCTCACACTACTCTTAGTAGCTCCCACATGGGCCTGTCAACCTTGGTTCACACCCTGTTGGAGCTATCAGTAGTTCCACATCAAAAGCTGCATCTCACATCCAGTCTCCTCACTCAGAGTCATGGAGAAATAAGACATCCAGATCCCAAAGAATTCAACTTGGCGATCTGGCTCCTGAAGTCGTAGAGTTTGGTTATCTGAATCTTCCACCAGACTGTATGAACATCATAAAAGAGGCCAGAAGGCCTACTACAAGAGCTTGTTATGCAGCTAAATGGAAACGATTTGTTATATATTCTAATAATAACAATATCAATCCTTTGGATGCTTCCATACAAAATATCATCTCTTATTTACTACACTTGCAGCAGTCAGGATTAACGTACACATCCATCCGCTTACATCTCGCTTCAATAGCTAGGTACTTACAAAATAGACAGCATTTGTCTCTGTTTAGAGTACCAGTTATCAAAGCATTTATGGAAGGATTAAAAAGGGTCATACCACCAAGACTTCCACCTCCCACAGTGTGGAATCTTAACATTGTCCTTACAGGATTAATGGGTCCACCTTTTGAACCAATGCATAAATGTGAACTGCAATTTCTTTCATGGAAAGTCGCTTTCCTCATTGTAATTACCTCACTGAGGAGAGTGGGTGCGCAACAGGCACTAACCATAGAAGAACCTTTTTCCTTTTTTCCAGCTCCACAAAGACAAAGTGGTTCTTCGTACTAACCCTAAATTTCTACCTAAAGTAGTATCTGCCTTTCACATCAATCAATCGGTTGAGTTACCTATGTTTTTTCCTCAACCAGATTCAGTGGCAGAATGAGCTCTACACACCTTAAATGTTAGAAGAGCTTTGCTATAGTACATCGAAAGAACAAAACCATTTCGCAAAACAACTCTTTGTTGCTTTTTCTCCACCACACAAAGGCAATCCTATATCTAAATCAGGTATTGCTAGATGGATTGTCAAATGTATTCAGACGTCTTATGCGAAAGCAAAAAGAACTTTACCAATACCCCCTAGAGTGCATTCAACTCGCAAAATAGGGGCTACTATGGCTTTCTCAGGAAACATTCCCATAGCTGACATCTGTAAGGCTGCAACATGGTCTATACCGCACACATTCACCAAACACTATTGTGTAGATGTGTTAGCGAGGCAGCAAGCTAATGTAGGCCAGGCAGTTCTTAAAACACTCTTTCAGACAACTGCAACAGCTACAGGTTAGCCACCGCTTTGGGAGAATACTGCTGTATAGTCTATGCAAAGCATGTGATCTACAGCTCCCATGCCTCGAACGGAAAATGTTACTTACCCAGTAAGCATCTGTTCTTGGCATGTAGAGCTGTAGATTCACATGCACCCACCTGCCTCCCCAGGTACCTATACCTGTTGCAGTTTCTTACTCATATACATACGCATGGACATCTTTATTCTACACTTACTAACTCCATTCTCACCCTCTGTGGGAAAACAATCTAACAATGGAGTCGATCCCCATGCGCACTATCACCGAAAGGAGGAGTCACCTTACCGCGTGACTGGAAAGACTTCTTCGTAGAAAAACAACTTGCAAACAACCGGACCCAAAACTAGATGGCAGGAGTATGCAAAGCATGTGAATCTACAGCTCTACATGCCAAGAAAAGATGCTTACTGGGTAAGTAACATTTTCCTTTGAGTAGTAACTGTGGTTCTCAGAGTTGATTACCACCATCTCATCCATGACCAAATTACTACATAAGGACTACAAACGGTTTTCAAATTAGCTGAAGTATCTGAGTCTGAGAATCAGCAGTCGTCTGTGATGTGGGGCCCGAATCTGGAAATCATGGGTCCAATCCCAATGCTTTAGCTATTACATAGGAACCTTTTCCATATATTATACTTGAAAAAGTAAAGTCTGATTGAATTCCCACCCAGGAAATGTGTGTCAAAGTTTTTCTTTCACTATTACCCTGAATCGCTATCTTTAATAAAAACGATTTTTTTTTTCTCCCATTACTAGTTCTCTAACACCTCTGCATCCCTTGTTACTTAAAGGTACACTTTACCAGCCCCCTTCCTCTTTAAAGTTTGCATATGTTTCTGCTAATCTCTCCTGTTTTCCTCCTCCCCCTTTTCTGTTTTTTCTGCCCTGTCTCACTCTTGCTTTTCTCTATTTTCAGGGTCACTCTTGACCCCTCTAAGAGGCAGAGCTCTAACAGGTGTGTCTCAGGCGCTACTTTACCACAAGGATCTAAGATCAGTAAGTCTCGGCTGCTTTTCTGGAGTGCTGCTTCTCACCCTTGTCCTCCCTCTGTTTTTCTGTCAGTCTCCATTGGGTACCACTCGCAGCCCTTTTTTTTTATCCTTCCTCATGTTCGCCACCTACATCTAAACACCCCTCTGATTTAAATCATCTCTTTGCTTTCCCTTGTCGCTCTTACTCTTATGTACTTTATCTTACTCTCTCTCTCTCTCTCTCTCTCACCTTGTCAGCTTTCCAGTGTGTAAATCACTCTCTGACTCACTTCCTTCCGAACTGTTCTGTCTCATAGCTCTCTCTCTCAATATTTGTTTGCCTAATTTAGTTTCTACTTTTCACATTTTCACTTAGCTTCTTAAATACTTTTTTATTTGGTTTCTATTTCCGTTTTCATGTTTTGCTTACATAACTATTTTTCCCTCACTGATTTAAAAAAAAAAATAATAATCCATCCTATTCCTTTTCCCTTTTTCTTTTCATTTGCACTTCCTCTGTTTTTAAGGCTTTCTTTAGTTTGTTCTTTCTTCTTCCGTTTGTCTTTTACGTTCTGTCTTTTTTCTTCTTTTTAGGTCTCACGTGACATTACAGTTGTCTGCATGACATATTGTTGCCAGTTCATTACATATATGTAAATTGGGCTACTGTCTCACCTCATGCTGTTGCTAATTTGGTTTCTCATTTCTTTAGATTGCATGGGAGACTATTTTACATCTGAAACTACACTCGATTAGTCCCGCTGTTTGCCAATTCAATTCTTTATCTCCTGTATACATTCTACCCAGAGTCCAATTCAGTTCTTTATCTCCTATATACATTCTACCCAGAGTCCATTCCTTTTTTATTACTTTTTCCCAGCATTGGCAAAAATAATAGAGCAGGATATAATATGATAAACAACATTTGTTGTTGCATGTATTTGTGAATGGCTGGATTTAACTGCACTGGCACATTGTAAAGCCAGACCTATTGGCTATGCAATGATTGCCATCTGTATATTTTGTTTATCTTTTTTTCAGTTTTATCTTATTCATATTGTGCTTTTCTTTTGACCGTTATTTTCCTTTCTTGCTGTTTTTCTTACTCTTTATTTCACTTTTTGTTTTGCTCCGACTTACTCTGAAGAATTGGGGAGGTGAATTGCAAGGTCTTTTGGCAAATAGGAGGAAATGAAAGTGCTTACCAGAAAGTGAGACGAATCTGGTATATTCATAGACCTGGGGTTAGTTCTGAACATAAAAAACACCATTACAAATGGCTTTACATATTAATATGATACAGAATAAAGTCATAATGCTTCACACTAAGACGTTTGTACCTCACTAGAGATTGACAGTGAATGCAGGTTAACATTACAATTCGGTGATTGCTGCACAAAAGTATTATATTGACTATTGCTTCAATACTTTGACATATTCAACTTGTGCCACAAATGGCCCTAACCGCATTCTTTACACGGGCTAACCAGCTATTGAAAGATAAAATGTAAGTGTGCGAGTTGGGTAGCGGTTTGGATCCTGTTGTAGTTTTTTCATTACACTAAAGTTGGTGCTTGCACTGAAAGGTGCTAACTTCGGCTTGCACCACAGGGTCTGAATAACACGGGAACAGGAATACTAGCAATGTGGAATGTCTTGTCTGAAGACTTGCTCTTCATTTAATCATTGTGGATTTTATCATTCAATTCTTAATAATTATGGAAAGAAGAAAGTCGGCTTAATACAGAGATTTCACTTCTAGGGATGATTCTGAGGATTAGCACAGAGGTAGAAAGTTTTCTAATGCTAAACCAGGATGGCTTATGGGACTGGACCTGGAACAAAAAGCCTGCTCCTTCTAGGAGCGGCTGCTTTAAGAAACTGGCACACGAAAACAGAATCTTTCAGTACAGTAGCAAATGCACAATGCACCCTAATGCAAGTAAGGTAAATGCCCTTCATTGCCACTAGATGTGTAGCCAAAAAAAGGCATAATTTAGGTTTGTGTGTCCCCCACACCCGTGGGCGCCAATGCAATGCATGCGTCACTATTCTTAGTTATGCCCCTGAAACCTTCCCCAGCTAAGATTTGATGCACTTTTTTAATTGGCACTGTGTGTCAAAGCATTCAGCGTCTAGTGCTGGATACTCTTCTACGTGATAAAGAGCATGCCCACTTACAGGATTTGCAAGCTCTGTAATTGACCTAGTGTCGCAGACTCTTTGATACACAGTAGTGGATTGGATCAGTGTAGCAATTCATAAAGGGATACAAAGCCTATTACAGCTAGGATAAGATTAATGTTTGGTTGAGACTAGGCATGCGGAGGGCATCACATTTAGGTCTAAATACAGGGCTGGACTGGCATACGAATGAAAATGTGTCCATTTCTTAGTGTAGCTGGTTTAAAAAGTGTGATAGGTCAGTGGAACCTAATGCCAATAGGAAAGAATGGCACAAAGTATTCAAATAGTCTTCATTATTCATGTCAGTAAGCATGATGGACGTAACATGGTTGTATTAGTGCAATCTAGTAAATAAGTCCCAGTTTCTCCAATGTCCCATTGCACTGATTTTGACCTTGGTACCGCTTGGGCCTCAAATTCACACAATAGCAACCTCCTATTCTTCTCTCTCTTGAAAGGGGTTGTCAGTTACAACCGGGATAGGTTTTGGAGAGGGCTGTTCCCCGCCACCCTCAAACCCCAGATTTAATTTCTTTATTTTTCCATATCTGACCTTTGAATCAGTGGGATGCCTGTCATTTTCTGGCTTGGTTGTCTGTTACCAACTTCTCCCATCCTCTTCACACCACATCACTGTCAAAATTGGGCCAACTGTGTTGATCTGTTGAAATCCCAGTAAATGCTCCTGTGCCTCCCCATGGTATGTCAGGCTTGGGATAAATCATTTCAGGTGTTCCAGGGATATACAGGCTTGTCACTCAGGATTCAACAGTATGCATTGTTCCTACCTTCCCACACTTGGCTTCTACAAATAGAGATGACATTTGGGGGAGAAAAGGAGAAGAAAGCATATCTTAGCCTGTATCAACAATTCATTCTAATTTTCATTGTCCACCCTGTGCTTTATCATTTCTCTAAAGTTTACTGTTTAATTTCTTTAGATACACCCCATATTCCCTTATACGATAAAACACTCATGGAGAGGTGTGTGTGTACAGATATTTTGCAGGATTTATAATCTTTTCCATCCTTTCTTTTCAAGGGTCACAGACCAACCTGAGAGAATCGGGGGACCTCCGATCACAAGGTAAGTCATGTTGAGAGACTGCTGTAATTTTTAAGACGACAATGAACTATTATTACATTTTTCATTGATGATTTGATAATGTTAAGTGAATACACAACCCTAATCTGTGAGACACCCATCATCTTTTGACTAAACTGATGCCTCTTTGGTCATACCAAGCCACGGTCACTGGTGAAGAAAACCATCAACTTTTGAGGTCTAATCAAAGCAGGACTATTCTTACTTCAGCATATCATAGAAAATCTTCCGAGTCAAGCCATACTGTAGCCAACTCTGATGAAGTGGTAGACTCTAGAGCGACACCATCCTCAACCAGCACCGTCATAGAAGGAGCCTCCACGTTCCATGAGAATGCTCCTAGAGCAAAGCCATTCTTTGTCCCACTCACAACAAGACAATTCATCTTTCATTCCGGTACTGTGTTGGACAGGTGCTCAATACTGGTACTCGGAGGTTCAAAAATGTTCAGATTTTTGGGATAGCCAACACAATAAGAAAGAGCCACATTTGCATACTTTTATAATCGTTTTATATTTGGTCTTTGTCATCTTTTTTGGATCTCTGTACAACTGAGATGGACCCCCTTGAATTCACATGAGCAACTTCTTACAGAGCAGGAGGAAATATTTCTGTGGCAAAATAAAAATTTCACTACAGCAGTCCCTGAGTGCAGATGGGTGAGTAGTATTTTTGGAACATGTTTACTCGGACATCTCTATTCAACGCCTTTTTTGGTATTTCTTTCAACAATTTTAAGCTGAGATTGGTGGTGTGTATTCTCAGTGATGTGAAAGCTGAGGAATTTAAGAAATAGGTGGTTGCGAAATGTGCCATTCCTCCCCAAACTTTCATGTCATTGCAGACATAGAGTTTGTAAAATAATATCCTTACATTGGGGGAAACTGGACCAGTACCATGTGCAATTCAGTAATTTGGGGTCATTGTTCTGCAAATATCTCCCATTATCGTGCAGTTGCACTTGGGGTTTTAAGATTTTCTTGAAAATCAAGCTTTGCAATCTTCCTCATGTCAAGGTTTCTCACTTTCTGCAATACCTTCATTTCGCTTAAAGGATTTTTGCAAACTTTCTACATCTTCTTTCTTATAATCAAACCTATATTTTATTGTCTCAATATTTTTGCAAGTGATGTTCTAAAAAGTAATGGTTTGTTTTGCTTTTTGGGGTAAATAGAGTTTGTTTTTTTCTGTGATGGAATGGTCATCTATCCCTTAGAAAATTCCTGGTGAGTAATGTGGGAAGTGAAGGGGATCTCGCTGGATCCCAGATGTGGATCTGGGTTGGGATCCATCCTGGCACTAGTGAGATGTGCCGACTGTGTCTGGTGTAAATTGCCGACACCGGAACACATTCAGCAGTGCCCGCAATTTGCGAGCTTTTCCTTTAAAGCAGCAACCTGCAAGAGTTAGGAGGAGGGCTCTTATTTCTAGTTCCCACTGAGCCCAGGCCACATGCCTCACTTGAGAGGCCATTAGCACTCCTTCTGCTTGAGTCTCATCCTGGCTGGGAGCTGACTGGAGCCTAACACCTTGATACCAGTGGCATCGAGGAAACAAAGACAGCTTGTCACTTTCACTTTACAAGTGCTTAAGGGATAAACTATGGTTCGGATGCAGACCTTTGACTTTCCCAAGCTCTGTATGAGATGTACATTCACTGTAAGAATTCCAGATGTCTGTCCAGATGAGTAATTACACTAATAACCATTTTTATGGCACTTACAAATAGGACATTACCAAACTTATGCCTTGTAGTTTTCATGCAGCTGGTAAGTCCTGGTTTATAACTCACAAAGCTATGTTACAAGGATGAGGACGTGATCTGCAGGTGACACAAGGGTATCTGCAACAAAATCAGTAACTCATTAAGCTGTCTTCATAAAATACAATTAAGTGACCTGCTTGTTACACGCTGTGCTTGCATCAAGGAAAGTAACTTTTCATGCTTGACACTGATCTCTCTAGACTTGACACTGATCTCTCCAGCAAGTTCATTAACCACCAGTTTATTAACCACCAGTTTATTTGACCTCAACCCCATGAAATATTTTAATATTCAGTCTGACCAATTAAGTAATCCAGAGCACATTTACTTACACATTTGTCCATGTTGCCAATGTATACGTTCACTGCCATATTCCACTGCTCATTACTTTCCCTCTCGTCCTCCTGCCCCATTCTTCTGCCTACCTTTGACACCAAATTTTTGGGAATTCCAGAATATTTTGTTCGAGGCATGTGAGCTGTAAATCACATGCTGTGATTAGCTCGCCATCTAGTGTTGGGTCCGGATGTTTGCACTTGTTTTTCTTCAAGAAGTCTTTCCAGTCACGAGGTAGGTAACTCCTCTTTTCGATGATAGTGCGCATGGGCATCGACTCCATTGTTGGATTGTTTTTTTCAGCTATCAGGTTCGGACATCTATCGCTGCGCTCCGGTTCAACACCGTTCCTTCGGTTTCCCTCGGTGCGCAAGATACTCACCCTTGACGGTACAGTTTTCGATTGCGTTTTCTCTTCTATGGCGTATTGTATTTACTTACAAAATCAAACCTTCGATCGGAAAGCTCGTGGAAGGCCGCCGGGCCTACCCGCGTTGGGCCGACCGGCAGTCGATGGAACGAACTCCCTTTAAATTCTGCCCTCGGTGTCACGCGAAATGCCCGTGCACCAACTCACACGAAGTGTGTAATCTGTTTTTGTCCCCCGAACACAGAAAACACGACTGCACACGTGCCAGGCTTTCCGCTCCAAGAAAACACTTTGCGACCGTCTGGCTCGACGTCGCGACATGCAGAGCCAGCACACAAGCTCCTTTCCGGACATCTTCGGACACCAATCGGACGAAGACGCCGGCGAGGCCATGGGAACCGAGGAGGAGCAGGAGCCGATCTCCATCCCAGAGCTCGACTCCGACCAAGAGGACGACATCCCACATGGACAACGTACCGCGAGTACAGCTCCCCCCTCGTCCCAAGACCCAACTCCACACAAGAAGAATGCTCCGGTCCAACCCGCGCCCTCGGGCTACGGTCGTCACCGAGACCATGCTTTCGACGCCACGCCTTCTGGCTCGGCACCGAAGCCTACTAAAAAGCCTTCCGGCTCTGAAAAAGACTCCCTCCAAATCAAGTTCGGAGCCAAGAACTTCGGGGTCGAAACACAAATCCGGCACCGAAACACACTTCGGATCCGAAAACCGCAACATCCAAGACTTCCGTGCCGAAACAGCCAGATGTGCCGAAATCACCAAAAAGACACAGTTTCGACGCTCCGATTGACAAACCGGATCCGAAACAAAAACTGCTCTATATTCATCCTCAAACAGGACATATCGCCACTAAAGTGACTCTAAAAAGAAGGACTGATACAGAGGAAGAATACCACATTCCTTTAAAGAAGAGAACAGTTGAAACTAACCCTTCCCCTCCTCCTCTTCCTCCACCTCAGTTCCAGCCTATTTCACCTGAACATTCACCATCACATACACCTGACCAGGATGATGGGGATGGGGATGATAATCAACCAATGCAAGACCCATGGGATGATTACAATACCAATTCGCCCACGGGCAATGATCCGGATTTATATCCCAACAAGCCCTCTCCACCAGATGACAATGTGGGCTACATTGAGTTACTGGGTAGAGCTGCCAACTACCATGGGGTGCAGCTACACAAGGAGTCCTTAGAAGAGGATTTCCTCTTTGAAACCCTCAGTACCACTCAGAGGTCATCACATACACTACCTATGCTCAAAGGGATGATCAGGCATGTAGATGACATTTTTAACGACCCGGTCAGAGCTCGTATTCTTACCCCTAGAGTAGACAAAAAATACATGCCAGCACCGTCGGACCCAATATATATAAAAGGTCAGTTGCCACTAGACTCCCTGGTTGTGTCCAATGCAAGGAAAAGGGCCAACTCCCAGACAACAGGAGATGCTCCACCCCCGGATAAAGAATCCAAACTTATTGATGCTTTCGGGAAAAGGGTGGCCTCTCAGGCGGCCAATTTCTGGCGTATCTCTAACACTCAGGCACTGCTAGCACGATATGACCGTGCGCACTGGGACGAGATGGAGCAATTAATACAACAGAACACAGATCTAAGGCACAAGACCTGGTGCATGAAGGGCAACTTATTTCCAATAACGCATTAAGATGTTCTCTAGATGCTGCAGACACTGCTGCTAGAGCGGTAAACACCAGTGTTCTCTTGAGAAGACATGCTTGGCTTCGCATATCAGGGTTCAAGCCAGAGGTACAAACCTCCATTTTAAACACTCCTTTTGATAAAGAGCATCTATTTGGCCCATTGGTAGATTCTTCACTAGAGAAAATGAAGACGGACACTGAAGTGGCCAAATCCATGGGAGCCCTTCAGTCAGCACAAAGCCATGGTTCCTTTCGGCGCTCCTTTTACTGCGGAGGCTCAAAAAATAGCTCCTCGGAAACCTCCTATAAGGGCAATAACCAACCCTCTCCATCTAGGGGTTACTTCAGAGGGGGTTACAGAGATAACGGCAAAGGCAGGGGTTCAAACACATGCACCTCCCCCTCCAATACAAAGCAGTGACTTGCCTCCACTTTCCCCCGACCACTTAACACCTGTCGGGGGAAGACTGTCACATTTCCTATCAATCTGGCGGTCAATAACAACAGACAATTGGGTACTACAAATTATCCGTTCTGGTTACTGCCTGGAGTTCATCAACACCCGTCCAAACATTCCACCAAAGATACGCAAACTTTCACCAGATCACCTACACCTCCTCAAACAGGAGGTTCAGTCTCTACTTCTAAAAGGAGCTATAGAACCCGTACCACCACAACATCACGGGTCGGGCGTATACTCTTTCTACTTTCTAATACCCAAAAAGATGGTTCCTTCAGACCAATACTAGATCTCAGAGAACTAAATCTTTACATTCAGTAAGATCATTTTCACATGGTGACACTGCAACAAGTATTACCTCTGCTGCAAAAAAGTGACTTCCTGTCTACTTTAGATCTAAAAGACGCTTATTTTCATATTCCAATCCACCCTGCTCATCTCAAATTCCTCAGGTTCGTGGTAGAGGGTCAACACTTCCAGTTCAAGGTACTCCCATTCGGAGTCACCACTGCCCCAGAGTCTTCACAAAGTGTCTGGCGGTAGTAGCTGCTCACCTGAGAAGACAAAGCATCCATGTCTGACCATACTTGGACGACTGGCTCATCAAAGCCAGCACGTACCAACAATGCCTTCAGCACACTTTCAAAATAATCCAGTTACTACATCAACTAGTGTTCATGATCAATACGACAAAATCACATCTCCAACCAGCCAATACTCAGGACTACCTAGGAGCTACAATAGATACTCAAAAAGCCCTGGCGTTTCCCAGCGCAGCCAGAATTCGAAACATTCAGGCTTTAATTCTCCGATTTCAACCCAATCATTGGATTCCAGCTCGAGTTTATATGCAATTGCTGGGAATGATGGCATCTTGATCGTCCCCCATGCCAGACTGCACATGCGTCCACTTCAAGAATGCTTAACCAGTCAGTGGAACAAGTCACACGGTCTATTGACCGATCACATTGTTGGTAAACGGCCGAACCGATCGCTCTCTGCAATGGTGGAACACACAAAATTTGTCAAAAGGACAGCCTTTCATAGACCCGGTTCCACAGATAGTACTGACAGCGGACGCATCCCTCACTGGCTGCGGAGCTCATCTACAACAACACACAGTGCAAGGCCTATGGAGTCGACAACAGAAGTTGCTTCACATCAACCATCTAGAGCTGCTTGCAATCTTTCTAGCTCTCAAGGTGTTTCAGACGCACCTCGAAGGCAAAGCTGTCTTGGTTCGTGCAGACAACATGACAGCTATGTATTACATACAAAAACAGGGAGGAACACACTCTCTTCAGCTGTCACACTTAGCCCACGACATCTGGAAGTGGGCCATTCACCACAAACGTTCTCTAGCGGAACACCTCCCAGGAGTGAACAACCAGATTGCAGATCTCCTCAGCAGACAAAGGCAGCAAATACACGAATGGGAACTCCACCCTCAGGTTCTCCTCCCATACTTTCAAAGTTGGGGAGTCCCTCACACAGATCCGTTCGCCATACACCAAAAAATGTAAAATGCCAAAACTTCGCATCCAGGTAGCCACACCCGCAATCCAAGGGCAATGCACTATGGATGAATTGGTCAGGGATATTTGCCTACACTTTTCCGCCTCTCCCACTCATTCCATTAGTGGTTCAGAAGCTCAGGCAAACATCTCTCACACTAATCCTAGTAGCTCCCACATGGGCACGTCAACCATGGTTCACAACCCTGTTGGAGCTATCTCTGGTCCTGCATCAAAAGTTACATTAAACCTCCAGTCTCCTCACACAGAACCATGGAGAAATCAGACACCCAGATCCCAAGCAACTGAACCTCGCGATCTGGCGCCTGAAGTCTTAGAGTTTGGTTACTTAAACCTTCCACCAGAATGTATGAATATCATTAAAAAGGCTAGAAAACCTAATACAAGGGCCTGCTACGCAGCTAAGTGGAAGAGATTTGTTATCAACTCTGGTAACAATCATGTCAACCCTCTTGATGCTTCCATACAGAACATCATATGCTATCTGTTACACTTGCAACAGTCAGCGTTGGCTTATACCTCTATCAGACTACACCTAGCGGCAGTTGCTGCATACCTACAAAATAGACAGCATTGGTCATTATTTAGAGTACCTGTCATTAAAGCTTTCGTGGAAGGACTAAAAAGAGTCATACCACCAAAACTTCCACCAGCTCCAGTGTGGAATCTTAATATAGTCCTTACAAGGTTAATGGGTCCACCTTTTGAGCCCATGCACAAATGCGAACTACAGTTCCTCTCTTGGAAAACAGCTTTCTTTATTGCGATCACATCATTAAGGAGAGTGAGTGAATTACAGGCATTAACCATACAAGAACCATTTTTCCAACTACACAAAGACAAAGTGGTTCTTCGTACTAATCCTAAATTTTTACCTAAGGTCGTATCTGCATTTCACGTCAATCAGTCGATAGAATTACCTGTATTCTTTCCTCAACCTGATTCAGTTGCAGAAAGAGCTCTACACACCTTAGATGTTAGAAGAGCACTCCTGTACTACACAGAAAGAACAAAACAACTCTTTGTTGCTTTTGCGTCAACACACAAGGGCAATCCTATCTCCAAATCAGGTATTGCAAGGTGGATTGTTAAATGCATTCAAACATGCTATGCAAAAGCAAAGAGAACTCTAACTGTACCCCCCTAGGGCACATTCGGCACGTAAGGTAGGGGCCACCATTGCTTTGTTAGGAAACATTCCTATTGTAGACATTTGCAAAGCTGCAACATGGTCTACACCACACACATTCACTAAACATTATTGTGTAGATGTGTCAGCAAGACAACAAGCCAATGTGGGTCAAGCAGTACTTCGAACACTATTTCAAACAACTCCAACAGCTACAGGTTAGCCACCGCTTTGGGAGAATACTGCTATATAATCTATGCACAGCATGTGATCTACAGCTCACATGCCTCGAACGGATAATGTTACTTACCCAGTAAGCATCTGCTCTTGGCATGTAGAGCTGTAGAGCCACATGCGCCCACCCACCTCCCCGGATACCTGTAGCTGCTGCAGTTCTCCATTCAATTTACATTTATACGCATGGACATCTCCATTCTTTACTACTACTCCATTCTCACCCTCTACGGCAAGCAATCTAACAATGGAGTCGATGCCCATGCGCACTATCATCGAAAGGAGGAGTCTCCTACCTTGTGACTGGAAAGACTTCTTCGAAGAAAAACAAGTGCAAACATCCGGACCCAACACTAGATGGCGAGCTATGCACAGCATGTGGCTCTACAGCTCTACATGCCAAGAACAGATGCTTACTGGGTAAGTAACATTATACTTCCATTTCCAGCACTGCACCTTCTCCAGAAAGTCAATGGAGTTTTTATTCTAACTTGTATATGAAATCATTCTGTGCTACAGACAAGTTATGGCCCTGCACACATGTAAAGGTAATACATGCACAAGTGGCTTCAAAAATGAAAGTGCGTTGCCTCTTTCTTCTCTGCCACATTGTTCACAGATTTAGTTACACCTGGTTTTGATTTTCCCGGTGCTGTCAAGCCTCTTATTTTGTGGGTTGCACATACCATTCAGTTTTTTTGTCCGAAAAGTGCAGTTACTTTTCTCTATGCATTCTTGCATCTGTTGGTGCAGACCTAACTAGACAGCATCTATGCACTGTAATTCTGTTGATACAAACCTAGATCAGTAAAGTTTTGTAGTTACATTTTATAGTGCTTCATTCCCCTTGTGAGATACCAAAGCACATTATTGGAAAGATAGCATGCTATACTGTAAGGGAGTGCTTAGTTGGAATTTAGAAGAGTGTTGTAGTTGCAGTGAGATCTATGTGCGAAGAGTTTTGGTGTTGTGCTTGAGTGACTAAAGCATTGCTCCTATCCTGTCTGTGGTCATGGTACTTAACAGTGTGATGTATGAAATACAAGTGAGAGATAGAATGCTTGCTGTTTACATTAGTCGGTTTCTCTGAGTTTCTCTGAGTTACTCTTTAGATCCCATATATAAATTTGTTTTATGTTGGCTGCCACCTCCACCAAGCCACATTTAGATAGCCACTTTGTATAATCTTGGAGAGACACGTTATAAGCTGATAAACAAAAATCAAAGCCTAGCAATATACGAGACGTTCTTTTGACATCCGGTCCATAACAGAGGCTCAAGATGGTTCTATTCAGTGGATATGCTGTTCTTTGAAGATAAATGTTCTCAGCTACTTATTGAAGTCAGGGTGTGACAGAGTGAGTTAGCCCTGTGAGACCATGCTACTCCAGATCCTATGTGGGTAGCTAATGGTTTGCTTTCTGTGCTTTTCTTTTCCTTTGCACCTCTTTGTTTCCAGTCTGGTGCTATCAAAGGGGTGTGTATTACAGTGACCTGTAGATATGTTTGGATTTCTGTCATACAGGAAGGCGTATTGAAGGACACTGCCTTATCAATGAAGCAGCATGTTGTTGTGGTGACGCATGCTGGGGGAGATGGGCAAAGGAAGTTCTTTCATGGTCTGGATGAAGTCATCTATTTTCTACAACCCTTTTATGATCTGGAGATGCTCTTTAGCTGGATTATGTAAGTGCCAGAATGCTGAGGGTGTTGCAGTGTGAGTTTGTGAGAGGACTAGGGAAAGATAATTTGTAGTGAGTGTGTGTTCATTTGACTTGGTAGGAATAGCTGTTGCTGTGCTGTTTAGGACTTCTTAGCGACGTGTTGTGAAGGAGGGATTGCTGTAAATTAATAAGCCGAGTAATTTTACACTACAGAAGAACTGTGATTTGCAGAAATCTGGTTTCTTGTTGAAGAGAGAATTTTGGCTTTCACAATCTTATTTCTTTTGGTAATAAGGGTGAACTCAGTCTCGGTGGTGTTGCGTTTCAGATTTACGCTCAACATCCAGACTCGGTGAAAGCTTGGCAGTGTTTTGAGATGGTTGATGTTGCTTCTTGTTGAATTTCTCATGTTTAGTTGGATGTTGTCAGTGTTTTATGTTATGGCAGGCTTGTAGTCCTCTTAATGGTTCAAAGGAAAGGTTGAACTTAGCTGGAGAAAGGATGGGTCAGTGTAGTATTCTTAAACATTGTCCGAGTAAGGTGGAGATGTTCATTTGTACTAGTTAATATCTTCAATTAAGAGAGGATTTGAATAATTGCAACATGTTGCGGGGAAACTTAAATAAAGAATAAAGTCAAGACTCTTTTTTGGCAAGGCAAACACAGCTTTATACTGTCAAGACAGGGAGAGCAGCTGTCTTCACACAGGCAAACACCTGGTCTCAGTTTGCTGCTTCACAGGCAACCACCTTTATACTTAGTCAGACAATGCTTGTTACACAAGATTAAACATTAAGTTACTAAGAAGTCACATATTGGTTACAGAACCTTTAGCCTATTTCTTACACATTCTTTATTGTAATTCCAACAATGCTTAACAAACAAACTATTCTTTACTCATGAATGCATGCGTATTTGCATGTGTGCTGTATCATTCTGCTCCCAAGGCCTCTTATCAGATTCTGTGTGCTTTTAGCTAATTCAATCTCCTGCTAATATTGTTTAATCATGTTCCTAATTTACTGAGAACACAGAATACGTGCCTGTGTGCTTAAGACCATAAATTCCTTCAAGCTTGCAAACACAAGTTTTCCTTTAATTAAGATCTTGCAGGTTATTCACTCTATTTTCAAGTGAACGTTTCACCTCTCTGGCATCAGCACCGATTTTAGGCCTACCTTAATTTTTCTCCACATATAGCTGTGTGACTCTCTCTGCTGAAGTCTCCTGTTGCACCATTTCTTCATATTTCATTTCTTCTATAACATTCCCCTCGCTAGTTGATATTTCAACTACTGGCTCTAAAGTTTGGGCTGTACTTGGCACTAGGTGATGTGTTGGCCTAAGCATCTGCTACTCGTGTTGGTATCCCAACTGGAAACATCCCTCCCGCCTTTGTACTAATCCTCATACAACATGCTAAAATCAATTGAATACCAAAATATATTATTAATTATTCCACAAGAGCTGGCAGCAAGGCTCGCAATAGTCCTGACATCCAGGATGGGAGTAAAGAAAACCACCTGTTTAGCCAGTTATCAGGGGCACCTCCTTCATCTACCATTTTCATCTGCAGATTATACAAAGTTTGTAATGCCTCTGTCAAAGTACCATTGTTCACATTGTTTCCTCGGACATAAGTACAACAAGCAGTTCCTATCTTGGCACATACCCCTGCTTCCATGGCCATCATAAGGTCAAGTAAATAACAGTGCTACATTATCATTATTCTGATAGCATGCAGCTCTTCCTTTATGGCATTAAATCCGTCGAGTTATCTGTAGCCATTGATCTCTTACCTTAGCCTGAACAAACAGCAGAATGACTGCATCATTAAACAACCGGTACATGTGGGGAATATCATTCCAAGTGGTAGTGCCATAATACTCTAGTGTTCGTTTCCTTCGATGATGATGTAACAAAGTTGTTAGACGGTGTAATCTGTTTGGCGAGGAGGAATAAAGTAAAGGTCTGTACTGCCAGTAGTGAACAAATAGGGGCTTTATTTTAGTTATAATGTCCTTTATAACCTCCCTTATTTTGTGGGGAGGTGACAGAAGTAGACCACCACCACGAATAATAAATAAATAAGCATCAGCTTCTCTTCCGGGCCTTCATGACAGGACTTCTTCTGCTTCATGTCCTGGTAGTCTCCCCCGTTTAGCCCCGTTGAGAGGAAACAGGACAGCTCCTCAAAGCAAACAAAAAAAATGGGCTGGGCAATCGATCTTCATTAAACACAGAGAACACATGATACTTGGAGTGTTCCTCTTATGTATTATTTGTTTGACTGTTTTTTGTCGTGGTTCTCCCAATATTTCATAAATTCATAAACGCAGAATTTGCTCTGCATATCACTACAACGTGTGCACAGGCATCCTGTATAAAAAAAAATGTCTGGTCAGAAATGCAGTCAGCAATGACTACAAATTCCTATTAGTCGCCCACCACTATACCAGTGGCTTTGTGCTCGGAGATCGTCAGTGCCCAGTGTTCCGGTGCGTATGGCCTTTTCCCATGCCCATTACCTCCATAATGGCTAGAAATAGGAAATGGGCTCTTGCCTGGGGGCCCGGCCCTCTGGGGTCGTGGCAGAGGAGTCACAGCGTTCTCTCCTACACGGGGCCAGCGGGACGTGAGCGCGGTGCTGCTAGGCTGCTCCCGGGTAGGCTCTTCTCCTCGCACTCCCTCTTCTCCGTCTGATGCCTTACTCGCCACTCTGTTCGACTCCGCAACCACCGTGGGTCCAGTCTGGCTCGGCGTCTTTTTATCTTGTTCCGGTTGTCTTTCTCCCGTGGCCTCCTCTCTCCTTCCTGTGGCGTTCTTCTCTTCCTCCCTCACCGTCCTCCTTAAGATCATCAGACAACGTTGTCGTCAGGTGGAATTGGCCCACTTGTATGACACCCTCAGCGTTACGTGGGTGAGCAGTGGCGGGCAAGTTGGAATTCCCGCTCACCTCAGACACGGGATCACAATCACAGACGGCTCATGGGGTGTTATTGAAGCATAGAAAGGTTAGTTCTAGGAATTACCAAAACAGGGGCGTGCAAGGTGATCAATGTGCAGAGGTCTCCCGAGTTTGGTGGCAATTGAGCGTACAGTAATTCTCCACACTGCCAATAATAATCCATGAGGCTGGAGGTGACCCCCTACATGTCGGCGTTATCTAGTGTGGCACTACAGTTGATATTGGAAACTTCATTAATGGTGCAGTTTCCTCTATCCAGGAGTTACGTGCAACATTATCATCCCATATACGCGCACACTCTTTTTTACTGCATCCTGACTAATATGAGTACCATTCTAAAAAGAAATACCCCTCAGGAAGTTTCAATATCAGATTGCCACTAATCATGGGCATAAACTGATCTAGTAACTCTAAAACCTGGCCTACGAACACAATCTGGGGTAAAGGATTTACTAAATAACTGTTACACTCGGTGGACGGGAGTGTTACTCCTAAAAACCCTAAACCTAAGACCATTTGTATCCATTCTGTAGTAGTAGAATGGCCTGTGCTCTTCATTCATGCTATATCATCCTTAATATCCTGTTTAGCTGTAAGAATGTGTAAAACTTCTGCTGAAGGGTCATATTTTGTGGTATTGAAGAAAATGTGCTACTTTAACATGTTAGTTGCATTTGGGCATTAATCCTACACAAGTAGAGATGCAAAAAACCTAGAGCTGTGCTTGGGGATACTTCTTTGGTTGAATGTAGCCTATCTGATCCTCTGGCATGAGGAATTAAAGAGCAGACAAAACGTTCATTCGTACTTTCTGAACCTATCTCTGATGTGGGAAACGTCCTTCCGACCTAAGCTGGAATCCCGCTGTGCCTTTACAGCGCCGGAAAAAGAACGACTGCGCCTTTAGTGTGCATTCGTTCAGCACGCAAGTCGTTTAAACGACTTGCCTTAGGGGGGCGCATTGGTGGAATGGTGTTGGATTTAAAGTCCAACAACTTCCCTACTGTTGCACATACTGGAGTTGGAATAGTAAATTAACCTATTCCAAAATCCAGCACCCCCCTAAGGCAAGTGGTTATAACGGCTTGCGTGCTGAACGAATGCGTACTAAAGACCCATTCGTTATAATGGCGGCGCTGTGAAGGCACAGCATGATTCCATCTTGCGGAATAACGTCACACATTCGTCTGACGTATGTTGGTATCACATGTTATTTAATAGCCTAGTATGTATACTATGGGACACATTAGCATGAATAGAGAGTTCTCTGCGCAGGTCTGTGTTTAGTGCTAGAAAATCCATTGCTATAGGAGAGCAACAATAGATAAGATAGTATTAAGAGACAAAAAAGAAAAAGAAATACATAACTTTTGTTCTGTTGATACAAAAAATTGTCCAAAGGCAGAGTTGGAGGGGGATATTTTTATGATGACAAATCTTCTCTCCCCTCCCACAGTAATATCCACAGTGATGCACCCTGGCCAGTCCGGCTTTATGCTCCACAGAAGCACCAGACTAAACCTTAGACGACTGTATGGGGTACTACACACAGTCCAGGCATAGCGGGTGGGGGAGGCAGCTCTACTCTCACTGGATGCCTGAATGGTGTTTGTGGTCCTCGATAGGATGGGCATTGGCCCAGAATTTGTTAAATGGGTTAGACTACTATACACGGATCTGAGGGTGCGAGTCAAAGTCAACGGAGCCGTGTCCAGGGGCTTGGCACTGCGGCGGGGAACGAGGCAGGGATGTCCTCTATCCCCTATGATCTTCTCGCTAGCACTTGAACCCCTAGCGGCGTGGGTCTGGAGAGATCCTCTAGCGTGGGGCATCCGGGAAACTGGAGAACGGGAGGAGCGTATCTCGCTCTTTGATGATGATATACTCCTTTTTGTCACCCAACCCTATGGCACGGTGGCTAGACTACTTCACATATTCTGGATTTTCGGTAGTTATTCTGGCTGTCAGATAAACTGGGATAAATCCCTTTTACTTCCCCTATCAGGAAACACCCCACCAAGACTGGCAAGGAATACGCCCCTGCTGGTGCAAACGCAGTTTAAGTATCTGGGTATTCAGGTATCCAGGGACCCCAAGGATTTCTTAGAAGATAATCTTCTTCCATTGATTGAACGCTTCAGGGGGGATGTGAAACACTGGAGAGGCCTTCCCCTGACTCTGATGGGCAGGCCCGTCCTTTTTAAAATGGTGGCCCTGCCCCGGTTTCTATACCCGAACACTTTAAGAAAATAGACGGAGAATTACGTGGGCACCTTTGGAATGGGAAAGCTCCAGAATAGCGCTATATCAGCTACAGAGGGGAGTGTATAAGGGAGGTCTGGCAGTTCCAGATATCAAAAGATACTACTGGGTGACCCAGTTGACCACTGTTAATGCATGGGTTTATGCAGACAGTGAAGAGCCGGCCTACCGAGTGGACCGGCATGTGATGGGTGAGAGGGGTTACCTAGCGGCGCTATACCATAAGAATGGAATAGGCCAGATGCCATTACACGCCCAGAAAGTGATCCAAATATGGCATGAGGTCCACCAATACCTAAAATGGGCAGATATGCTGACTGAGAGAACCCCCATCTGGGACAGAAATCTATGAAAAGAGGTGGGAAGCCTGGATGGATTTCACACTATTGGGGATAGACACGCTGGGTGATGTTTGGCAAAACAAGGCCTGATTCCGTTAGAGGACCTCCAGACAGTACAGCATGGCAGAAACCGAAAGATTTCGTTACATTCAACTGAGTCATGCACTCAGGAGTCACATCACAAAGGGAGAACAACTAATGGCATACACACCACTAGAGAACTGGCTTCTAGACCAAATGACGACGAAGGCCATTTCCCTGACGTACAAGAAGATCATACATAACTCCCTGGATCCCCTGGGGCCCCTGAGGGAGGCTTGGGAGACCAACTTGGGTCTGCTAGAGGACGAGGATTGGGCTGAGGCTCTCCAGAACAATTAGGTCCAGTTTCAGACTAGTACAACTAAGAATCCTACACAGGTCCTATCTTTCTAGGTCGCTTATGCATAAACTGGGATGTAGTGACTCTGACAAGTGTGCAAGGGGCTTCGGGAGTGAGGGGACTTTTTTCCACATAATGTGGAAATGCCCACTTATCCGAAGATATTGGGGAGAGATTACGAGGGCCATGGCAGAGGTCACAGGTTTAGAGATCTCGCTGAAAGCGAGATGGTTTCTCCTGTGTGTAATGGGTGAAGAGGCCTGGCCTAAAAAACAAAAGAAGTGGCTCATGCTGTCGACTATAGTGGCAAAAAGGTACATAGCCAGAGCTTGGGGTGCAGACCTTCCACTAACCCTGACAGCCTGGGAACGAGACCTTGATTGGTGTAGTCAGGCCGAAAAAGTCATATATCAAAGCAGAGGTTGCCCCAGGAAATGGGAGAAGGTGTGGGGTCAGTGGGGGAGATACAGAGGAAATTAACGGGGCTGCCCTGGGGCTGGAAATGGTCCCTATGCTCCTCGATGCACTATACACGTAGACCGGGATAGGGTGCTCCCTTGTCGAACGAAGCCTAGGGATGTTTTGGTATTCAAGATCCAACACTTGCTGATGTGCTAGGTCCTGTGTTCCCTGTAATGAATGATACTTCTTTGTACTATACCTGAGCAAAATGTTGAATAAACCGAATGTTTAAAAAAAGAAATCTTCTGACTGGGAGCATCCTCTAGCTTTCCATAACTGTTTCTCATAGGGCGGAGCAGCTTCCTGCCACACGAAGATGTAAATGTGCTGTTTCAGCATAATGAGGGGTGACATTATTTGTGAGGCTGTCAAATTCACATTCAGACGGCGAGGCAGTCTGGGCCACCAAAACAGGGACATGTTGTGAATCTGACGGCACAGGCGGGGGATGCGCCTCGCTGCACCTTTTAGCTACCCAATCTGCTAATACATTACCCCTGTGACACAAAATTCTGTCCATTTGTATGTGCTGCACATTTCAGAACTGCCCCTGCCTGTGGTAACGCAAGTGCCGCTATTAAAGCCTCTAAGAGATTCCTATGCATAACAGGACTTCCGTCTGACTTAAGGAAACCTCTCCTGTTCCATCTCACAATGCTGGAATGTACAGGGGTAGTCACATAAGCTGAATCTGAATAGATAGTGCTGACTTCTCCTCCTTGCTTAAGAGCCGCTATCAATTCTGCTGCTTGTGCAGAATAATATGCTGGTAGTG
Source organism: Calotriton arnoldi (assembly GCA_963921515.1). Taxonomy (NCBI): domain Eukaryota; kingdom Metazoa; phylum Chordata; class Amphibia; order Caudata; family Salamandridae; genus Calotriton; species Calotriton arnoldi. Next base: position 375,607 of record CAWUFW010006122.1, on the reverse strand, counting down.
TTAACTGCTCTACTATGTGGCGTGTGTCTGATGAATCATGCTGCTGTGCTCTAACTACTGCTGCACCTGTGTGTCTTACTCCTGTATCCTGGTCAGTAGTAGAAGAACCATCAACAAAATGGACAGTGCTACCTGGAATAGGATCCTCTGTTGCTTGACTAGATTCATTAGGAATGTAAGTTGCATACTCATGCGCATCATCCTCAGAGTCTAATATAGAATGATCAAGGAATGGCGCAGGATTTACGGCATGACACTTCACAACCCTCAAAGATGGTAGTGAAAGTATCACCTGATATCCTGACACGCTCTGTGAAGTTAGAGTAGTCTTAGCCTTCTGAATGCTAGCAAGCACTGCATGCTCTGCATAGAGCATCAAAGGTGCCCCCATAACAATAGGGGTGCTCTTCTGCACTACAAAAGCTGCATTGGTGAGAGCTTGCTTGCAAGGATAATGATCTCACATCACTGAATCAAACTGTCCACTAAAATATGCTATGGGTTTGTGTCCTAAAGGATATTTTTGCATAAGGGCAGCTGTCCTCTCATGCCCATTGCAATAACAAAAGAGATAAAACTCCTTGGTATAATCAGGAGTTCTGAAAACTGTATCTCAGTCTTCAAGCTCTGAAAAGTCTCCCTCATTTCTGGTCTCCATGTTATCTTATAATTTCTGTCTTTTGCTTGTTTAATGGAAGCCAACAAAGGCGCTATTAAAACTCTGTAATCAAAGACCCATTGTCTGATATAATTACAGAGACCAAGAAACTTCTGCATTCCTTTAACGGTTCCTGGCTCAGTTATTTGACGTATGGGCGCTGCCCTTCTAGGGGTTAATCGCCGACCAGAAGCTCACAGTAATTGTCCTAAATAATGGATCTCCTGCTGACAACACTGAACTTTGTCTCCCTCTACTTTGTATCTTCTCTGTGGAAGAGTAACCAGAAGAGAGATGGTATCTTTCCTACACTACTGTTCTGTAGGACTGCAAACTAGTATGTCGTCGACATACTGTAATAATGTACTGTCACACTGAAAGTTTGACAGATTTTTTTTCACCACTCTGTTGAAAATGCTAGGGGACACACAATACCCTTGAGGTAAATGAGAATACAAATACTTAGTCCCACGACATGAGAATAATGGATGTCTGGATAAAGAGGAATGCTAAAAAAAGGCATTCTTCAGATCTATAACAGAGAAATATTTAGCATCCTGAGGAATATTTGTCATAATGATTGAAGAATCAGGAACAATTGGAAATTCTGGTACTACTACATCGTTCAAGGGCCGCAGGTCTTGAACCATATTCCAAGTATTACCCTTAGACTTCTTAACCAGGTAAATCGGGGTGTTACAAGGAGATACTCCAGGGTAAATTACTCCTTGCTCTAGCAACTCCTGTGTAGAAGGGGTGCTGCCCTCATCTGCTTCTTTATAAAGAGTATCCTGCCTCACTCTAGGTGAGATAGCACCTTCCTTCAGGGTAATTCAAAATGGAGTAGCTGTGTACAAATAAGGCATACATCATGGGAACCCTTAGTCCACAAGGTGTCTGGTACGTGGGAAAGATCTGCTTCCCTAACAGAATCAAAAACTCTGGTGTGAGTGTCCTTACTTTCAATACTGTCCTCAATGGTATGTCATCCTGAAAGATAACAAGTGTTTTCTTAGCATCATCATCAAACAGTTGATCATCCAATATTTCTCTAACCATTTGACCTGATTCAATGAATATAACACATGCCCATAAAACATAGTTGTGATCACTGGCTATCAGAGCTCCCTAGGTTGGTGTTACCTATAAGGCCTCTATTTGAAATATTAACTCAGTGTTAGGTATCCGGGAATCTTGCCATTGTTGGCGGAAAAGAAGTTCGCTGGGTAACTGGACCTCCCTTCCCAGTAACTCTGGCGTCTCTGCCATGATTGTATAAACTGCTGTGGTAAATGCTTCCATATCACCAGGTCAGCTATGATTTGATCTCCAGTAGAGGAATCTACTGTTACTGTCATGGGTAGAAGAAATCATAGATACCTTTCGATTGGACTATCTTTCCACTCTTTACGTTCAACAGAAAACAGAAATTTTCCTAAAATAACCCTCACCCACCAGGGTTTCCCTTGGTGGCATGCTTCATCATAGGGTTCTTCCCGTCCTGCTGCAGAACGGAGTGTGCTACGACCGACGAATACGTGGGAGCACTTTGATCGTATACTATGAAGAACGGAGAGATATGAATGGGAGGGTCTTATCTAGTGAAAATAGGTTAACAATACCTGGCTTAGTAGGGAAAATGATTTATTTTTACTTCTAGCTGGTATGGTTCAAAATGGGGAAGATTGAAAAACATGCAGTTATGTGCATGAATTTCATCGGTCTACATGTTTCAAGCCCTACCTCAAGGCTTTTCTTCAGGACCAAGGAATGATCCCTGATGTGATTAGCCCTGAACGCCAGTTATGTCAATTAATGAAAACGTATACAATAACCAATTGGTAATGTTTATTTTTAGATCTGAAAAGACGCAAGAAAAAAGATTAGTCCTTCACAAATATGACTGTGATGCAGAACACATCACCATTGTGGAACACATGATATATTTTTCTTTTTATCTTATTAGTGAAAGCCTCGTATCAGTGCTACCAAAATTATGTCTATTTGTTGAAATACGTGATGATTCAAACGTTAACACAGGCGACAGATAACACACACATCGTATATAATCATTGGTAAATGATTGCCTCTATCAGATTTCATTGATATTTCCAGCGTGTGGCTAAAAAGGATGGTAAAAGACGGGGTTAGAACATACATGTAGTAAGCCAAACTGTGGTCTCATGAGCTCAGACGGGGGAAGGGACGCTTAGAGTTAAACTCTGTGCGGAGAAAAGAGACCACAGGAGGTACTGCATTAGGAGAATGTCCAATGGTTCTAAAAACAAGAAAAAATGAGTATCGGCTGTGCCTTATTTACTTCTTCAAAGCTACTCCCTTGCCTATAGTGATAGCCTGCCCACGGCTCCGACAATGTCGGTGTGTGCGGAAGTATCTCTATTTGACAGCAGGCGGGCCAGTGGCGTTGGTGTCCTCGTGCCGGCAAAGTCTAGAATGCAGACTAATCAACATGGCCGCCCTGGATTGGAACTACTTCCTGGTTTTCTCGCTTTCATAAGGTAGAGCGGGAATTCACCTTTTTCCATCAAGACAGTTTTGATCAGACAGTCCGAGAAACAATTAAAACTTAAAGAAAACTCTGAATTTGGGGCGAGTGTGGTTAATCCAAATTGTTATTTTGTTTTCAGATGATACATAATCTCTGTGAATAATCTTGCTACAAAACCTTTTGGAAAGATCTCTTTTGGAAACTATGTTTACATTTGTTTAATTAGTGTAATGGTAATGTACTGATTCTAGGTGGACATTTTTTACACTTGATCTGGAAAGCTATAGTCTGTCATTAAGGATATACATCGAGGTGTTAGGGTGCTGACAGGGGGTATCTTCTGTTGGCAAGATGGGCTTCCTATGGGTATGCACATATTAGGTAAACTGGCTCCAGGGTATATTTTCATTTAGCCCCACAATGTGAACACCCAACGTTGTTCCTTCTCGGAAAGTTGGGACTCCAAGCGGATTTGTTCGAGAATGGTCCAGTTAAGATCTTGTACTGTGTGCCGTTTTTCCATATAATGGACTGACATCTTTGTGGTCGCATGCTCACATCTCAGGTTAATGCGGTGTTCGCATATCCGGGTCCTTACCATGCGTGTCGTCATCCCTATGTAATGAAGATTGCACGGGCATGTGATCATGTAGAAGACACATTTTGAATTTCAGTTGGTGAATTGTCTCTGTTCCCAGGTTGTGTTATTATTGAATATTAACTGTTTTGTTGTTTTTGTTAGGTTGCAGACACTACAGTTACCACATGGGTGGTGTCCTATTAGGGGAGAAATTAAGCTTTGATTTTTTCTTAGGTTATCCTTTATGTGCGGTCTGGTGTGGACTAGCATATCTCTGAGACTCCTTCTGCGTTTGTGTGAAAACTTTGGATCTGAAAGAAACAGTTAGTTATAGATTCCTTACCTTAGAATTTCCCCCAGACGTCAGACTGGATCTGGAGACTTTTTCTTAGCAGTACCCCTGCGCGTCTGTCGTCAGCGTCGTGGTGGCCAGGATGACGTTGCGGTGCCTACTTAGACGCCACCCCTGTGCGCTGACATCAGTTATTTCTTTTTCCGCGCCAGCATAGTGCAGATCCGGAGAGAGCTACCCCTTTAGTCACTTTTTGGCTAAACGTTTTGAGTCTTCGGCTCCTGGTGTGCAAGGTATGTCCCATCATCCACCTGGCTTCAAGCCTTGCGGGGCCTGTCACAGGCTAATATCAGTGACGGACCCACACCTCGTGTGCCTCTGGTGCCTGGAGCGCGGCCACGACCCGAAGTCGTGCTCCGACTGCCAGGCCATGAGTCCTAAGTCTTTGCGGGAGCGGTCCCGAAAGCTCTTGGAGGCCCATCGGTCGGCTCCGCGACGCTCCCAGTCTCGTTCGAGGGGAAGTGTCTCGAGACCGGTCGTGGAGCGCCCACACCTCTTCCCATTCCAAATCTTCAAAGTCCTCGGATACGTCGAAGCACAAGAAGAAGGCGAAAAAGCACATTCGCTCTTCGCCTTCTCCCTATCGGTCGGCTGACGCGATGCGAGATCCGGAGCGTCGTTGTTCTAAGGCTCCATCTCCGGTGCCTGATTCCGGGACGACTTCGCACCTCCCCCTGTTTCTGGGAGCCGGGGTATCCCCTGCCCAGCTTCATGCGTTCTACGAAGCCCTCCACTGTATCTTTGGGCAGCCCGATTCAGCCGGCGTGCCTTCTGGTCCTGCGTAGTCGGTCGGGGGCCCTGGGCCTTCAATACCGGCGGCTCCGGCAGGCCCCTGTGGATTAAGGCCTGGATCCGGATCGATGCCAGTCGATCTGACTCGACCTTCCCCGGCACCAATTCCGGCCACAACGCCCCCAGCCGTGCCCCTGACCGACGCCGTCCCCATCCCCGAGATGGAGCCGGACCGACATCGGCCGATGTCGAATCTGATGCAGGAGGGTACTTTTGTCCCCCTGTTCATCCCTGGTGTTCCCTGTCGCCCAGAGGGTGGTGATAAAGACTGGGAAGGGTCATCAGACCCTTTAGCAGACCAGCTTGAAGAGCCGAACTGGAGAGAGGACCTGGGTGATGCCAGTAGTCTTGACACTTCTCCAGACCTTGGCATGCTTTCTCCCCCTACCATGGCTACGAGGAGGGTGCGTCCTACGCTGTGGTGGTGCGAAGGGCAGCCGAGGCCTTGGGCCTAGAGCTCCCTTCAGTTGCGTTCAGGACTAATCTCCTGACCGAGATGCTTCAGCCTGCGGCAACCTCCTCTGAACCTCTCCTGCCCTTTAATGAAGCCCTCACTGACCTCCTTCTGGGCACCTGGTCCAAGCCACACAGAGGCTCCTGTGGAAAGGACAATTGCCCGCTGCAATCGCCCGGCCCCGAGCGACCCAGTTTTCCTCACCCAACACCCTTCCCCTGAGAGCTTGGTGGTCCAGGCCTCTTATTCCAAGGGCGCATTCCCTTCTGCTCCCCCATACAGGGAATCCAAGAAGCTGGATCATCTTGGGAAGCAAATGTTCTCCTCCAGCTTGGCACTGCGGTCCGTGAATACCGCTTGCCTCTTGGGCCAATACTCCCATACTATCTGGGATACGGTCGCGCAAGTGCTGCCTCAGTGCCCGGAGGAGTCCCATGCCGTTCTCTCCCAAGCGGTGACAGACGGGAGAGACGCAGCAAAATTCACGATTCGCTGTGAACTGGATACCACCGACTCACTGGGCAGAATGATTGCCACGTCGGTAGCCCTTCGGCGCTAAGCCTGGTTGAGGACGTCTGGCTTTTCGGGGGGATGTCCAGTCAACCCGGCTGGACATGCCATTTGATGGCCGTCGCCTTTTTGGTGACAAGGCAGACTCGGCGCTAGAGCACTTCAAGGATTCTCGAGCTTCGGCCAGATCCTTGGGCCTCGCTGCATCTTCCCGTCCACCACAGTCTGCCTTTTGCCCCTTTCGTGGCTACAGAAGGGGCACCCACCACGTCCGGCCCAGTCTAACCACCAGCTCATGCAAGCTGCCCAGCCTCTGCGTGGCCGCAAACTTGGGACCCAGCGACCTCACGGGTCCGGGAGCCAGCGGGCGGGCCAGTCCACCCTTTCCCCCCCTGCAGCAGCCTCCAAACCCTCCTAGTCCGACCCTTCAGGCCCATCAACGGCCAGTGGGTGCCAGGATTCACCATCAGACCTCCATCCCCCCCCCACTGGCAATCCATCATGTCGGACAGGTGGGTTTTGCAGATAGTCCGAAGGGGCTACTCCCCCCCCCCCCCCCTTCGAGACTACCCTTCCCTCCATGCCACCGTCTTTCAATCGCATGTCGGAGGGTCATATCCGCCAGGAAGTGTCAGCTCTCTTGGCCAAGTGAGCTATCGAAAGGGTCCCTGCACCAGAAGTAGGTTGTGGTTGCTATTCCCCCTACTTTCTGATGCTCAAGAAGGACAAGGGCCTGCGTCCTATCCTAGACCTCAGGGCCCTCAAACACTTCCCCTGGAAGGAGAAATTCAAAATGCTCACGCTGGCTCAGGTCTTGTCTGCCCTCAACCCTGGAGACTGGATGGTGGCATTGGACTTGAAGGACGCCTATTTCCATATCCCCATCCTGCCAACCCACAGACGCTACCTGCGGTTCACGGTAGGCTACAAGCATTTTCAGTTCACCGTGCTCCCCTTCGGCCTTACCAGTGCCCCTCGGGTGTTCACGAAAGTGATGGCGGTGGAGCTCATCTCCGCAGATCAGGGGTTCCAGTCTTCCCCTATCTTGATGACTGGCTTTTGAAGGCGGGCTAGCCCCAGGCTGTCGTCTCCCACCTCCAGACTACAGCGGACCTTCTGCACTCGCTGGGGTTCTCTATAGACGTGCCAAAGTCACACCTGACTCCCTCTCAGTCGCTCCTTTTCATCAGAGCTGTTCTGAACACAGTGCAGTTTCGGGCCTATCCTCCAGAACAGCGAGTTCGGGCTATTCGGGCTATGATACCGATGTTTCAGCTTCTATCCCGGAATTCTGTGAGAATGACCCTGAGGCTGCTGGGCCTCATGGCCTCCTGCATCCTGCTGGTGGATCATGCCAGATGGCATATGCAGGCTCTGCAGTGGGACCTGAAGTTCCAGTGGGCGCAGCATCAGGGGAATCTTTCTGACTACGTCCAGATCTCGGAGGGAACTGCACAACAACTGTAGAGGTATTTAACAGACCAGGATTGAGTCAGAGGCAGGTCCCTCTCCCTTCCCCAACCAGAACTCATGGTGGTGACCGATGCATCACTCCTGATATGGGGCGGCCACCTGGGAGAGGCGGAGATCAGAGGAGTCTGGTCTCCGGCAGAGTCCGGGCTCCTTATCAACTTGTTAGAGCTCCGGGCGATCCGTCTGGCACTGAAGGCATTCCTTCCCTCCCTCAAGGGGAAGGCAGTGCAGGTGTTCACAGACAACACCACCGCCATGTGGTACTGCAAGAAACAGGACGGAGTGGGGTCTTTGTCAAGAGGCTCTTCGCCTTTGGACATGGCTGGAACATCAGGGCATGACTCTGGTGGTTCAACACCTGGCAGGTTCTCTGAACGCCAGGGCGGAGGAACTGGTGGATCACGAATGGCGTCTTCACTCAGAGGTGATGCAAGGTCTCTTTCAGCGGTGGGGAGAGCCTTGGTTAGATCTGTTTGCCACCAAAGAGAACGCGCAATGTCAGCAGTTTTGCGCATTGGAGTTTTCAAGGCGGCACTTGCAGGGCGACGCTTTTCGACGTAAGTGGAACTGCGGCCTCCTGTACGCCTTTCCGCCTGTACCACTTCTACCCCGAGTGCTGAAGAAGATCAAGCGCGACCGATCCCAAGTCATTCTTGTGGCTCTGGACTGGGCCCAAAGAGTCTGGTACCCCGAGCTCCTGAGCATGGCCATCGATCCTCCAATCATACTGCCCCTTTGGGAGGATCTTCTGTCGCAGCAACAGGGGACGGTCCTCCACCCGAACCTGTCCAGCCTCCTCCTCCTTGCGTGGAGATTGAGCGGCGACAGTTGACAGCTTTTGACCTTTCGCCCGAAGTCTGCAATGTCATCTTGGCAGCCAGGCGTCCCTCCACTAAGACTGTGCACGCCTGTCGATAGGATAAGTTTATTTTGTCATGGTGCATAGCAAAGGCTGTGGATCCCCTTCCTGCCCCTCTTTCTGAGGTTCTTTTATTCATCCTTTCTATGGCCCACCAGGGCTCTGCTCTGGGCAGTCTAAAAGGCTATCTTGCAGCCATTTCGGCTTTCCTTCGGCTACCAGATCAGCCCTCTTTATTCAAGTACCCTATTGTAAATAGATTCTTTAAGGGCATTATTCATCTTTTTTCTCCATCTCCTTTCATAATGCCCCTGTGGTACTTGAACCTTGTCTTGACTTATCTTATGTGCGCTCCTTTCAAGCCTCTTCACAACTGTCTTCTTAGGCTCCTCACTCTGAAGACTGCCTTTCTTGTTGCCATCACCTCTGCTCGCAGAGTGAGTAAGCTTCAGGCTCTTTCTTCTAAGCCCCCTTTCTTCTCTGTGCATCCGGACAAAATGGTGCTTAGGAGGAGACCCTCGTTCCTTCCTAAAGTAGTTACACCTTTTCACATAGGACAGACTATCACTCTGCCCACCTTTTCCCCACCTCCACACACTTCTAAGGAGGAGGAGAGACTCCACCATCTGGACCCAAAACATGCTATGTCATTCTACCTTGACCGCACTAAAGATTTCTGGGTGGACGGTCAACTCTTCGTTGGCTATGTGGGTGCCAAGAAGGGTGGGGCTGTCAAAAAGTGTACCATCTCCCGATGGGTTGTCCTTTGTATAAACATTTGCTACGGTTTAGCGAAAAAGGAACCTCCAGTGGGGCTGCCTGCTCATTCCACTAGGGCTATGGCAGCCGCTACTGCATTGTCTTATGGAGTCCCACTCCTGGACATCTGCCAGGCGGCAACGTGGGCATCTATGCACACGTTCACCAGACTTTACTGCCTGGACAGTCAAGTCCGGAGGGACGGCTATTTTACCCGTTCTGTCCTCCAGGACTTTCTGGTGTGAACTTGGTTCGCAGGCCCTCCTCCGGGGTTGGTATTGCTGGGTTATCTATTCTAAGGTAAGGAATCTATAACTAACTGTCTCTTTTAGATGAACAAGTTACTTACCTTCGGTAACGATGTATCTGTAAGAGACATAGGTTAGTTATAGAATCCGTACCGCCCCACCCATCCTCCCCGCTCTGCGAACTGACTTCTAGGGCCCTAGTTGTGGTGCACCAGTGGTCAGTGTCCTTCATGGCTCTGCACTTCTGCCATGGAAAGTCGTATCAGAACTGACGTCAGCACGCAGGGGCGGCGTCTAAGTAGGCACCGCGACGTCATCCCGGCGACCACAACGCCGACAACTGACGCGGAGTCGACCCACGCCACCTACCGACAGGGGTACTGCTAAGAAAAATTCTTCGGATCCAGTCTGACGCCTGGGGGATGTTCTAATGTAAGGTAAGTAACTTGTTCTTTAGTAAAGTTCCGAGATCTGCTGTTCAGAATGCGCCAATGTTTATTAATTATCTTGTCTACGCTTACTCAATGAAACTAGGAACTATGAGCCACTCATACGGAACCCTACTGAATCCTTGAGAGTCTGTATAACAAGCTTGACAGAAGAGGCACTCGCACATAATTGGATTTCCCGAAAGGAAGGTGATTTCTTAATCCACAAATCTCCGGTTACTCCATATTTCTATTCTATCCTCAAAATGCATAAAAATCTGACCAATCCACGTGGATGACCGATAGTCTCAGGAATTGGCTCCATACTGGAACCTCTGTCCAAATTTGTTGACGCTTTTTAAAAACCAATCATTCAAAAAACAGCTACGTAACTAAAAGATACTAATGATGTGCTAAGACTCTTACCTGGTAGACCTTTCAACCCAGAAACAGATCTCCTAATGGGGCTGGATATTGAAAGTCTATACACCAGCCTACCACACACGGAGACACTGGACATCATCAAAGCTGTGTTATTTGAGATAGACTGGGAGTACCAACCCACAAGAAATGTGGTTATGGAGTACTGTAAATGGGCACTAACTGAGAATTTCTTCCAATAAGAAGATACTTTATACTTACAGAAACATGGTACCAGCATGGGAAGCACCTTTGCCCCGAGCATAGCAGGTCTCTATGTTCATCATCTTGAAAAACATAAAATCCTGTGTCCCACCAACTCTTACCTGGCACACACAAACATGTGGAAGTGGTACATAGATGATGTACTGATCATTTGGCAAGGAAACAAAGATACTGCCCACAAGTTCTTAACTTGTTTGAACAGACTGAATGACTTCTTGAAGTTCACCCATACCACATCAAAAACTGAACCTAGTATTCTTAGATATGAACATCATCCCAGAAAAGGGCTCACTCAGAACCCCCACTCATATAAAGCCTACAGCAAACTATGGTCTGCTTTTATTTGACAGCTTCCACCCTAGACATCTTTGGGAGAATCTACCTTTCTGCCAATTCCTGAAGCTGAGACGCAATTGCTCAGAATTGAGTGACTATAGGAATCAGACAGAAGGCTTGATCTCTAAACTACAGGAGAGACACTACCCTCGAAAAATCCTCTTTCAAGCAATGAAAATAGTCAAGAACAATAACAGAGAGGGCTTTCTTGAAGTAACACCTCCAAAACCAAAGGAAGGAAGACCAATCTGCATTACAATATACAACATAGCATCTAATCAAGTCAGCAGGATAATTAATAAACATTGGCGCATTCTGAACTTCGGATCTCTGAACTTTACTAAACCAATGCTCTCTCACAAACGCGGAAGGAGTCTCAGATATGCCAGTCCACACCAGACCACGTATAACGGATAACCTAAGAAAAAACAAAGCTTAGTTTCCCCCCAACAGGACACCACCCATGTGGTAACTGTAGTGTCTGCAACCTGACAAAAACAACTAAACAGTTAACATTCAATAATAACACAACCTGGGGACAGAGACAATTCACCAACTGCAATTCAAAGTGTGTCATCTACATGATCACATGCCTGTGCAATCTTCATTACATAGGGATGACGACACACATGGTTAAGACCCGGATCTGTGAACACCGCAGTAACCTGAGATGTGAGCATGCGACCACAAAGATGTCAGTCCATTATATGGAAAAAGGCACACAGTACAAGATCTTAACTAGACCATTCTCGAACAAATCCGTTTGGAATCCCAACTGTTCGAAAAGGAACAACATTGGGTGTTCAGATTCAGGACTCATATAGAGGGGCTAAATGAACATATACCCTGGAGCTAGTTTACCTAATATGAGCATACACATAGGAAGCACATCTTGCCAACACGAGATACCCTCTGTCAACACCCTAACACCTCAATGTATATCCTTAATGACAAACTATAGCTTTCCAGATCAAGTGTAAAAATCAGTACATTACCATTACACTAATCAAACACATGTAAATATAGTTTTCAAAAGAAATATCTTTCCAAAAAGTTTTGTAGCAAGATTATTCACAGAGATTTTGTATCATCTGTTGAATGAAGGTGGAAACTAAAAAACGATTTGGATTAACCATATTCGCCCCACATTCCGAGGTTTCTTAAAGTTTTAATTGTTTCTCGGACTGTCAGATCAAAACCGGCTTGATGGAAAAAGGCGAATTCCGCCCTCGGTTACGAAAGCTTGAAACCAGGAAGTAGTTCCAATCCGGGGTGTCCTTGTTAGTTAGTGGTGTTCTAGATTTTACCTGCACAAGAATGCCAATGCCACCGGCCCACCCGCTGTCAAATAGAGATACTCCTGCGCACAACCAACATCGTCGGAGTCGCTGGCAGGCTATCTCCATAGTCAAGGGAGTAGCTTTGAAGAAGTAAATATGGGACAGCCGATACTCATTTTTCCTTGTTTTTAGAACCATCGGACATTCTCCTAACTCAGTACCCTGTGTCTCTTTTCTCTCTGCACAGAGTTTGACTATGAGCATCCCTTCCCCCGTCTGAGCTCATGAGGCCACAGTTTGGCTTACTACATGTATGTTCAAACCCCGTCTTTTACCATCCTTTCTTTAGCCATTTTGATACTGGCGATCATTTACCAATGATTATATACAATATGTGTGTGTGTGTGTGTGTGTTGTTATCTGTCGCCTGTGTTAATGTTTTAATCATCACGTATTTCAACAAATTGTCATAATTTTGGTTGCACCGATTCAAGACTTTCACTACTAAGCTAAAAAGAAAAATGTATCACGTGTTCCGCATTGGTGATGTGTTCCGCAATGCATAACCGTCATATTTGTGACCGACTAATCTTTTCTCTGGCATCTTTACAGATCTAAAAAGAAACATTACCAATTGGGTATTGTATATGTTTTTATTAATTGACAAAACTAGCGTACGCTCACATCAGAGTTGTTTCATGATAGGAGTGGCATCAAGGATCATTCCTTGGTTCTGAAGAAAAGCCTTGGGGTAGGGCTTTGTGGCGCGGTGGAGAAGCAGACAGGGACACGTTTCAGGTTTGGTTGATTTATTGTCAATACAACTGTTTACGGAGCTTTGCTTGCTCAGGGGTTTCTTCGTGGTCGCTTTATGGGTAACCGCCGTCTTCCCTCTCTTGCGTCAGAGAGTGGGGGCTTTCGGGCGTTCTCGTCCCGTGCTCGTCGGGGTCCCGCCCCCGTACCTTGTGTAGCCACGTCCCTCCTGGAACGCAGCTAGCATCTGCACGATGCCGAATAGGGTCCGGCTCCCTCTCTGGTTCTTCCCCGCCAGCGGTTCTTCGGCGTTCCTGTTCTGGCGTCCTTTCCTCCTCACCTCGTGGTGCTGTCACTCCTCGTATTCCTGGTGATATGAAGAAGGTCCGGATAGTTCTCTCTTCTTCCTCTGGATCACCTCCTTCCGCTCTCCCAGTTAGAGTTGAACGCCAGCTCCGATCCGTGTCTTCCTCTTTCAAGCTGAGTGGATCACATGACCTAGTCACGTGATCGGGAGACGGGTCCCATAGCGCGAGTCTCTTAAAGGAACAGTCCACATCCTGCTCCGCAGTCCTTGTCTGAAAACAGAGGAGAGGACACGGATAAAGGTAAGGGGGAAAGTGTTCTACTACAGTGTCCTGTGCTTCTGTCTGATGTGGTAGCACTTCGTCACAGGCTTGAAATATGTACACCGATTAAATTCATGCACATAACCGCATGTTTTTCAAGCTTCCCCATTTATAACCACACCAGCTAGAGGTAAGAATAAATCATTTTACCTACTAAGCCAGGTATTTGTAACCTTTTCTCAGTCGATAAGACCCGCTTACTCTTATATCTATCCATACTTCATAGTATATGACCAAAGTGCTTCCACGTATTCGTCGGTCGTAGCACGCCCCGTTCCGCAGCGGGACGGGAAGAACCCTATGATGAAGCATCCCACCAAGGGGAACCCCTGGTGGGTGAGGGTTATTTTAAGAAAACTTTCTGTTTTCTATTGAACGTAAAGAGTGGAAAGATAGTCCACGGGCTCTCTTTGGTTACTACAATATGCATAGGAGGCTGAGTCCCATGGTTTTTCTCACCTCTACCTCCCCCTTTCTTTGACGAATACAAATCATATTACCATCAGACTCCAAATGAATGGTTATGTTTAACTTGGCCATAAGATCTCTCCCAAACAGATTAGCTGGGTTAGCTGGAGAAAACAGTAATCGGCCATCAATGTTCCTCCCTCCAATTTCCATCTCCACTGGTTTAGTAAATGGAACCCTCATTACTTCACCAGAGAATCCTTGTGTGTCCATTGATCTATTAGAAGTTGGATATAAGATCGGGTTGCTCCTGTATCTATGAGGAATGCATACCTCTTGATATTGATAGCTACCGTCATAGTGCGTTCCTCATCTGGCCTGTGTATCACTGACAATACTAGACACATAGAACTACTCTGTGGACACCTTCATTGTGTGTATCCTCCCACATGATTTGTCTGTAGAGGATTTCCTCCTCTCACAATCACACCTCTGTTAACTTTGAGGAGGAGTGGCCATTGGGGGTGTCTGGTAACTTTGCTGTGGCGGCATTTGGTGCAGCTGAGGCATTGCTGGTTACTGCATATTTTGTGGTGGTGTCTGAGGTACATATATTGTTTGCGGGTTTAACTGTGGCTGCACCACTATTTTCCTAGCTGATTGTAAACTCCCGTCCTTCCATTTTGTTCATCCAATCTCTAAGTCCTGCAGTCGCTAATAAAATGTCGATATCTGTGACAGTATTGACACACACTCCCTTTTCCTATTCCTCATCGTCCTCCTCTACTTCCTCCTTGTGCCCTTACACTATGTTGTTGTTGTGGGTACTGTTGTTGGGTAGTCCCTTGGACCGATCCCACAGACAGTGCAGTCGTCTGAGTGGTGGCTGCTACTACAGTTCCTTCCACTTCTCCTTTCTTTGTCAACATTTGCTGCACTAACTTGGCTGCTGCTTAAGCGGTCACCGCCGGCTTGTTTCTCTTTCTCCTGCATCTTTTTACAAAAGTGGATTATATTTGCTTGTATCTCAGTCCAGTCCAGGGCTTGGCTTCAAATAGCACTATAATATCAAGATTATCCTATACATCAGAGCGTAACCCTTTCTTCACTATATTGTAAATGAGCACAGTATTTCCTCCTGCCACTTCCCAACCCTGACCTACTTATCGGGTCCAGTTTTTTTTTATCTTGCTGAGAAACTGAGCTGGATGCTCATTTTGCTGCGTTGATTGAGCCATGAGGTACAATTTCCTCAGCTGATCCCTAACTAGTGTCCTAACTAGGTTAAATGGAGATCCATCATATCTAATCTCAATGAGGGTAGCATTTCTCACTCCAGCCTTCTGAAAAAACAGTGTCTGTCTCATCTCCTATAAGAGATCTAAGCAAGCTCTTTGCATTCCCTACTGCCAAGGTGAGCCTGCGCTTGATTTTTCAAAATCTCTAATCTATTTCCCTGCTCCCTCTGTAAGTGGTGGTAACAATGTCTAAGGATTCTCATTGTCCTTTTATGGCCAAGGAACATGATGAGGTGCCCCAGGTCCCTTGCGTATCAGGGGCATTTGATATATGGGAATGGTAGAATGTTGGGGATTGTGCTGTCTGGCATATTTTTGCCACACACACAAACATTTCTGCATGTAGGGATAATGCCAATCTAGATCTCCCTCACCATAAAGAATGTAATCCTCAGCATTTGCCATATCACGTGGATCAAAGGACCTTTCTTGTGGCCTTGGGCTCATCTGTGGGGCTAAACCTTCAGTCCATCCTACTAAATTATCTACATAAGGTACAACACTGAACCTACTATTTTCACCCTCAGCAACTATCTCGCTATGGGTGATATCGGTGCTGCACAAAATTGATTGCATACTCATCTGCTGCACAGGTATATCCTCTAGTGTCAGTCCTCCCATAGCTACACAAGATCCCACCCTGGGGTCTGGCTGCCATGTATTCCCTGAAATAACCGCTCAAGCTCTGTTGCTGGGGGTTTCCTAGCTTTAGAGACCATATCCTGCTCTCCTTCTTTAGTGCACCCCTTATATGATCAAAATCGATAAGGGGTCTTCCTCGAGTGCTAATATCATAAGTGGAGTGCCTAGCCTTTGAGGACTTAAGTATTTCCCCCTTGCTGTTTACACGCCTATGTATGGACTCTACTCTATTTGTCATCCTCCCAAACGTCCCTGAATTTGTCCTGAAAGGTTATCACAATATCCTTCTCTCTTCAATTCTCTCACATCCCTCCTACCCTCGCTTTATAATAACCATTTCTGAACACTCTCTGGTGAAACTATTACATTAACCTTCTCCTTCTGCCAGGGTGGTAGATTGTCTTCAGTTCTTCTAAAACCCTCATCTCTTTTTTGGGATACTGGCCATCGCACCATATTAACAGCATTGTCTACATAATCATTCCATCTAGCATCATCTGCATCTCTTTGCTGTGGGTAGACATTCAATCACTAACTGTTCTGCTATGTCTCTTTTTTATAACAAATGCGCTGTTGCTGATGAAACATGTGACATCGGATCTATACTCCTGGGGAGAGACTGGATCTAAATGCAGTGTGAACTGCGCTTTTAGTTGTATTGAAAACTGAGAGTCACCCACCCTTACTTGCAGTCTAGGAGTGATCGTACGTCTTGGATTTGACATCTGTGAGGTGATATTAGGGGATCCTTTAGGTGCTTGTGAAGGGGTCTCAACTTCAGGGTTCTCAAATCCCACTGCGGCCTCCTATTGCTGCGTCAGTGGATAGATGCCAGGTACCTTAGGAGAAGTACTCGTTGGATCATATGGAGGTGGGGGAGTGGATGGGGTAGTAGGGGTATGCACAGTTGAGGTTTTTTTTGGCTTCTCACAAAAGACTTGCCATAAAGCTAAAGCGGCTTCTCCCATCTGCAATTTAGCTCCTGTATATTTACTTTTAAGATGCTTAACAATATGGTGTAATATTTTGTCATCAAATGTCCCATCCTTTGGTCAGGGATATGTGTGCTTCTAAGTAGCCTTAAACCACTCCTGACTGTGTAGATTCTTAGCAATGCTTTCGTTGTCTTCACCTACTTTACAGCTGCTGTAGTTGCGCTTTAACTCCACATGCATGAATTGTCGATTTTGTACTTCGACAGTGACACCAGTGGCACGCACAAGCAGTTTGCTTGGATCACAGGAAACTCTCTGGGAGAGCATGGTCATTCTTCGGGTTACTTATCCCTTATCTCGTCACCATTTGTAGCATCCTCCCGAGCCTGAGTATCCGCCAATGACTATGCCACACACAGGCTTAGTATTACACGTGTTTAGTCTCCTGCGTGAACTGCGAACTCATCATTCTAACACAAGCTTTCATTGTGTTCTGCTCTGACACCTACGTCGCAGCTCTAAGGAGTCTGCTAGGAGCCAAAATGGTTTCGCCATAAAACTTGCAAGACACTACACCAAGAACGTGCCTACATACTCTATTTTCCTCGTGCTGCAGACATTTGGCGACTTTGTAACCCCACAATGCAGATTCATACGTTTAGACTGGTATGCACTTTCTTTGTAAATTTCACTAAGGGAGGCAGTGGGCATATTTCCAGTTTTTGAGGCCAGGCTGAATAGATTGCCAATCAAATTACAAAATGTAAGCCTCCTCTGTTTCATGCAGGGGCCCAAGTTCCCCGGGAGTCAAATGTGACCACCAGGTATGGAAATTCATGAATTCTTACTATTTGGGTGCCCCTAAACCTCGAAACATCGCAACTTCAGGTTTTAGAGGCCACAAGCCATGATGAAGTTTTCGGTTCAGTTCGTAACCAGGCCTGGACCATCCATAAAGCTAACAAAGGTATCTAGAGGTGACTGAAGACCATTAGGTGTTCTTGACATTAAAACTGCATTGTCTGCATATAGAAGGTCAGGGATATGCCTGCCATTCACGGTTGTAATATCCCTGCCCTTTCCCCCACTAGAGTAGCTATATAAAAGAAATAAGATGGGGCCAGTACGCATCCCTGCCGTACGCTTGAACCCAGGTCAGTACTCTCTGTGCATTCCCCATTAGGCCCGAATCTAATGGGGACTTTAAGGGCTAAGTGGAGGAAGGATAGAAAGGACACCAGGCCACCTTCTACGCCCATGGATTCTAGCATATCCCATAATTTTGATCTTACCATACTATCAAAGCGCAGGCAGGAGCCATAAAGGCGAAGTAGACTGGGCCACCTCTGTCTATTGCATATTTGCTGATTAGTAGATACAAACTGAGACAATGTTCCTGTGTGCAAACCGGCTCTAAAGCCGTATTAATATCAGAGGTAATTTATCAGTGACCCATGCCATGATTATATTAAGGATAACCCTGCCAATAATTTCCACAAAGGTTTCCAAAAGGGAAATTGGCCTATAACAACAAAGGGATGCTCGGTTCCCTTTTTTGAAAATGAGGACAATAATGGCTGAGCATCATGACACGGGCAAGCCGGTGTTGCTGGCTGAATTACCATAATTGGTAATGATAGGTGACCGTAAATCCACCTCCAGCTTGGAGAAAAACATAGGTACCTCATCGGGCCCTAGCGTTTTGTGCATAGTACTTTCACGAATGGCCTAGCCCCTTTATCCACAGAGAATTAAAGACCCAGGGAAAAGGTTGGCACCCCGAATTCAGATTCCTCACTGACTACGTCAGACGTGTGGTTCACTTGGCTGACGTGGTCCTCCCATGTGTCTGCCCTGATGTTGGCACACATCAAATTGATGTCTGCTTTAAAAAGCTTATTATTATTATTGACAGTGTGCCAGAACAGGCCGGTATTTCTGGTCCTGCAGGAGGTAACCATGGTGGTCCATACTTCCTCCCTAAGCTCCGCCTTCCTCCTGCTAATAACCAGTTTCTATGATCTTCTGCAAGTGGCAACAGCCATCGTGTCCCCTGGAGTAGCCTTTAAGACTCTATACAGGCATCTATTGGCCTCCCTACATGCAACCAGGAACGGTCAGCTGTCTTATTACTTATTACTTATTTTGGGCTTAAAGAAGTATGATTTAATAACGTATCTCAGGACCACAAAGGTGTGCCTAGAGTCGGATTAAGACCGTCATAAAGCATACTCAGATGATCTACACAGAGCCTACCCTGGACTTCTTCAAGTTGGCAGTACCCCATACTAGCCTAAGGCCGTTTCCTCTTGGGTGGACGTTCACACCCCGGATGGCAATGTTCCGAGAGCAGTTCTCCGGGCATTCTAAAACGATGAAAAGTGGATTGTGGTCGCTGTAGATACTGGTATGAACCGCCCCATCTTCCGTACGATTGGAAAAGTTCTTGCTGGAAAAGATGAAATCAATTATTGACATGCCTGTGGAAATCGATAAACACTGTGGTGCATCGTGTTCAAACATATTACAAAGTTCATACTTAAGCAAATAGGGGTGGAACATCGATCCTCTACAGTTCCTAATGCCAGTAGGGAAGCCAAAGTGTCTGATTTACATATATGTACTTCTGAGCCTTCCACCCCGTATCAAAGTTTTGCATTACAGTCTCCTGCACGGATGATATTCATGCCAGTTTCTGAATTGCTAAGACTATGTTCAAGGTCACCTGCAAATTATTTTTTTATTGGATCAGCAATTCATAGTCTTGACACTGTCAATCATCAAGTTCATAGGAACCCGTACGAAAAGAGCCATGTGAAAGTACTTACGTAAACAATGATTAACAATGTGCTAAAATCTATGGACTGTACTGTTTTGTGCTAATAGGCAATTACTTTTTCAACTGTACATTTAGCATATTTGTGCAAAATTATGACCAGTCACAATATTTAATCTTCACTTTGAGATATGTAGGCTAGGCAATGATGTTTCTGGCCAGTGCTAAGCGTTAAGCGTTTGATGCTTGTGCTGCATAAAACATGAATTTCACATTATTGCAATTTAATTGGTTTTGAGTACCATTCCAACATTGAATTTTGGCTTGTCTTCAAGTTTGTATATGTAGTGAATTAAAATAATTTCTTAAAGGTTTCTTACGCACTAGAGTCAAAATGGGACAAATACCCAAAATATGAGTCAGCATTTCCTCTTTGTAGTCACATAGTCTACAGCACTCTGTGGTCCACGTTTGTTACCACTGAGAAGTAAAATCCTTTGTTGGATAATTTCCCAGTCTGTGTAAAAGGATTGCTAGTTTAATGTGTGCTGAGAAATTGTTTTTTGCAATAGGGTTTTTAAGAGTTTATCATCATCCAAAAGTGTGCCTTTTTCACGATTTGATCCTTATCCTGCAAAAATAAAAATCTCTTTACCACTCGGTCTACTCATTTTTTTAAAAAGAGGTTAAAGGAATTGACCTTTCCAATAGATCGTTGTGATTAAGGATGGTCAAGGGTTCCAATCTGCTAAGTAGACTGACCAAGGATTTTGTTCTCATACAGTGGTAATTTCTGTCCCTTGTAAGAGGACAAGGGAATTTAGTGTTAGTGCCCTCATCTTTTTGCAAGTTTTAATGAAGGCACCTTGGATTGCTATTGCTTGCTTTTACATTCCAAACACAAGGCAAAACTGTATGTGTGTTGTATTTAATTAAAGTTTGAAACCCCCTATCTAAATTTTCATGTGCAGATAGTAAATGGTATGGCATCTTTCCCTCTCAAAATTTCTGCTCTGTATCAAAACATTTGTGTTAATTTACTTCAGATGATTTTAAAGACTGGCTCTAAGGAGGAGCCCTATAATTTATTAAAGAGGGATTTATTAGTAAATAAGAAAATTGGCTTTTATCAAATCAAAATGTGAAATTAAACTGCAGCGCATGTGGAAGGTTACCTCCAAATGCATATGTGGCGCCCTACTCAGTTCTTGATCGAGGAACCCTTTTAATCTTTTTTTCCTTATCCCACATTTAAGACCAAAACTTTTATTTTCTTGATGTTTATTTCCAGCCCCTGATTGCTTACATTGCCGAATAATGCTGTTATTGCTCTTTGTAAGCCTATTTGGGGTCTGACTAAATAGTATTATATTGTCCACATACTGTAAACTTGTGATTGATTTAAAGGCTAAACACGGGGGAAGTGTGTTAGCCTCGTCCAAGACCTCATTGAGGTCTGCCATGTTAAGCTTAAATAATAGGGGCACTAGCATGCAGCTTTGGATTCTTGAGATTGAAGTGCCGTTGCCCAATTTTATAGTGACTCAGATCATATTTTAAAGAAGGGAATGGGGGTATTCCCTAACATTGCAGTTTAAGCCATGAGACTTTCTTTGAAACTTTATCAAACGCCTACTTTAAATCCACAAAACAGATGTAGATCGAAGAGTTATTGCTGCTCGCTTCCTCAGTCAGGATGGACAAAGCAAGCAGGTTTGTACAGGTGTCACTCCCGGCACAAAAGCCTGTTTGATTAAAAGGGACAACACCCAAGTCTCTTAACTGCAGGTTGGCACATAATTTGGCCTCAACGTCCGTACGGCCTATTAGCCTGTAGGTGGATGGATCCCTCCTGGTTCTCTCTTTAAAAACTGGATGCAAGACTGGTCCTCTCCAAGAATTGGGAATAGGGCTAGTAGCCATGCAGTTATTGAATAAGCTCACCAAAGCCCAAGACCAAAATTTCATATTTGTTTTAAGTTGACTGGTGGGAAGGCCCTGGGGCACCTTTGGTTTTAGCTTCTGCGATTACTTTGCTTATTTGAAGATGAGTGTAATTAATGCTTATTGTACCGGTTGTTCACATGATTACTAAGATACTTTTTGGGCAGAGTGCCATCCAGCTTCTTTATGTGCGCAGTCCAGGAATGTTTCGTGTTGTTTTCATTATTTACCCTGACCTCTCCATCTATAATTATATTCATTATCTCGCAAAATCATTTGGAATCATTCGTTTTACAGGCATGAGGCAGTGTGGCCCACATTTGATGTTGGTGATCATTTTTAACTTTCCAGACCATTTTTTATATTTCCCTTAGTTAAGTACTATTTCTCTTTGACTTGTTTATAAATTAGGGAGTTAATTTTTGAGCATTCTCAGTTGCCAATTTAATTTGTTTTTTCCAGCGCTAGTTGTTTGGAGAATCATCTATTGGAATGAGTCATAGTTGCTAGATTTGATCCAAGGTTAGTTGGAAAAGCAGGAAATGCTTCTTCACAATGGTTTGTGAAATTTGTTCATTCTTGGACGCAGCTCTAAGATGCTTTAGTTTGACTGGTGTGGTGCAGCGGCCAGGGCAGCTGACTTCGGAGCACAGGGCTCACGGTTCGATCCCCGGCTCCGGTGGCAGCTCAGCTCAGCACCATGTGACTCTGGGCAATAGCTCACTTAATTTCCACAACGGCCCCCAGCGCCTTGAGACCCGTAAGGGTGAGTAGTTCGCGCTTTACAATTACGGATTTAGATTTTTTTTATTTATTTAGACTATCCTCCCCAGGTACACACCAGGAATGAAGAACTCTTATTGTCTTGTGCAGTATTTTTTTCAAGTTCGAATCTTACCCTTTTCAAATTTGCAGTTGTTGGCCGGCAGAAGATGCATTTATTTCTTGTATGGATGTTCTAATACAGTTTGCAGTTGATGATTGCGGTGGTCACTTTCTGAGTTGCCATCTATTTTGAAGTCTTCGATCATTAAAGAAAATTTTAAGCTTTTTGGTTTATAATCAAGAATGGATTGAGATGACGAAGTGGTTCTTTAGAAGACCAGCAGTTAATCTCCTTTAAATCGAACATTAAGAATTCTCAATTCGGCTGATTCCTATAAGGCAAGAAACGATTCCCTGATCTTGTCTCTCCTCTGTGAGCCTGAATACTCAGAGGGTATCGACCAGTGGTGGTTTAAGAGTTTTACAATTTTCGTCATTATTTCTAAACAAGTTCATAGTGAAATCAGCACTTATTATCTAATAGGCTTCGGTGTATGTTAATTTGAGACTACAGAGTGTATCCTCTAGTTATTTAAAAATATTTCTTTTTTCTTTAGTTTGAGGGTTAATGTAACTTTTAAGCAATAAGAGTTGCTTACTTGGGTTTTTCTTTTATCCCAATTATTTATTATTACATTATTCATCCAAGTCAGATTCAGATCAGGGACGCTGTTCTAAACTGAACTGAGTGTACCTTTGTGGCCCCATTTCGATGATCTCCCTTAAATTGATGATATTCCAAGTTACCTATCAAGGGGATTGAAAATGTGCACCATGTGTCCTGCAATGCCAGGGTTTCAAAGTTTTGCCAGTATTTAATGACATCTATATCCCCCATGATATGTGATAGACCACTGGCCTTCCATGAACAGATTGAGACGGACCTATTGGAATTACTTTGAAAGCAGGGTTGTCAGTTCCAGTCTGTGCTAACTAATGCCACTGGAAGTCCGCTTCAGTCCTGTTCGTTGTTGTTGCATCCTGAGGTTGAATTCAAGTTGAATTCAATATTTCATCACTGGTGACTGTGATTGTACCCATTGCGCCTCTTAATGTATTTAGATTTTTTTTATATTGTGCTACTATTTTAGGTGATTTGAATTTACATTTGGAATCTGACAGTGATCCGGAAATATACAACTTTTTTAACGACCTGGCAGCCTGTCAATTAAATTTACTGGTCTCTGGGCCAATGCATGAGGCAGGGCACCGGCTTGATCCAGTACTATCTAACATCCTGCTTACGGAGGCCCCAGCATCGTCACCTATGACATGGACCGACCACTACTTAATATGTTTCCCGCTGTACTTAACAGGCCCCAAATCTCAGGGACGTCGCAACGCTATATATAAACGCCCCTGGCAGAAATTAGATCACCCCACCTTCCGAGACATTCTTGTCACCACTCAACCTACACCTGTCTCAGACATTGAGGGCGCTAGCGATGGCTTCGGCAAATGGATCAATCAGTCACTTGATAAGTGCATCCCAGCCAAATGGATCCATCCCAAGAAAGTGTCGTCCCATGAGTAGTTTGATGAGTCTCTTTTTATTGCTAGGAAAAATTGCTTAATTCTTGAGCGCTGCTGGAGACGCTCCTACTGCCCTACGGCTAAATCCGAATATAAGGCCGTTAGAAAAATCTACCATAAACAGATCCGGAAAACCAGAGTCGCCTTTTTTGCCAACAAGATTACCACTAGCAATAATCCCGCTAAAACCATCTTTTCCCTATTACAGGATGTGGTGAAATCACCGACGCCCAATGAAAGCTCTATCACTTCCAATGATCAATGTGAGGTGCTGGCCACATACTTCATCAATAAAGTGGCGGACATCTATGATAGCTTTCATGTGGCATGTGAAGCTGCAGATTCGCCAAGGGGAGACCTCACAGGGAATGGGGCCCACTCCCTGTCCTCTGTCTCCGATCACTATAGATGGCCTTAAGGCGCTGATCGCCAAGATAAAATCAGGGTCCCCTGATGACCCTCTTAAACCTGAAATATTTGTCAAACACCAGGATTGCCTTCTTCCCAGTTGTTTGGTTCTTATCAACCTCTGCCTTTCCAATGCCGAGATCCCTCAAGCCTGAAAACACGCAAGGGCTATTCCCCTATTGAAGAAGCCGTCTCTTGACGCTACCAGACCGGAGAACTATTGCCCGATCTCTCTGCTACCATTCCTGGCGAAAGTTACCGAAACCTTTGTGAACGGACTTCTGACGCAATATCTGGAGTCCAACTCCTTACTGGATCCGTCTCAAAACGGCTTCCGTCCCAGGCATAGCACAGAGTCAGCCCTATTAGCTGTAACAGAACAATTAAGAGCGTCCATGGATGAAGGCAATATGACGGTACTCATCCTGCTGGACCTCAGCGCCGCCTTTGATACGGTCTCACACAAAATCCTGATCCGTCGGTTGCAGGAGATCGGATTCAAGGAAAGTGCGCTTGACTGGTTTGTGTCCTTCCTGTGGAATAGGTCTTTTCAGGTTATCTCTCCTTCCTTCCACTCCCAGAGTCACCCTCTGTGCTGCGGGGTCCCTCGGGGGTCAGCATTGAGCCCGACCCTGTTCAATATTTATGTCCGACCATTGGCCCTGCTGGCCAAAGCCCGTAACATATCTTTGATATCATATGCGGATGATATGCAGCTAGTCTTTTCTTGTACTAAGGACCCCAGCCAGGATGCGGGCAATTTCCAGGAGGACCTGTCCGCTATAGCAGGCTGGATGGAGGCAAATCGTCTCCAGCTTAACATGTCTAAAACGGAGATCCTCCTATTAGGCAGAGACTCCCATTTATGGGGAAACAGGTGGTGGCCTCAGGAGTTGGGTCCTCCTCCTGTGCCAAAAACCACTGTAAAGAACCTCGGCATCTGGATGGACAGTGCTCCATCTTTTGAGGAGCATGCCAAGACTGTGGCAGGAACCTGTTTCAGCATTCTGCGTTGCCTCAAACCTATTTTGGGCTTGTTCAACCCCCACACTCGCCAGCTGGTAGTTCAAGCCACGATTTTGGCCAGGCTGGACTATTGCAACAGTCTTCTGCTGGGCGCTAATAAATCGGTGACCAATAGACTCCAGCGCACCATGAATGCTGCAGCCCGTACTCTACTCGCTATACCAAAGCACAGTTCTGCCTCTAGTGCGTTGCGCCGTCTCCACTGGCTGCCTATTGAGCAGAGAATCCGGTTCAAAGCTCTCTGTGTCACGCATAAAATATTGGCTGACGTCGGTCCAAAGATTCTCAGTAATCTATGTCTTCCATACATTCCCACCCACGCTCTGCGGGCCACCACCTGCTGCAGGTGCTGCGTTTCCACAGAGCAAGAACGGGGGGTCGTTCATTTAAGGTACGAGCACCTACCCTTTGGAACTCGCTACCTCTCTCCATCAGGATCATCCCCAATCTCCTGGCCTTTAGAAAGGCAGTAAAGACATGGTTGTTCCAGCAGCAGGAGCCTCGTATGCACCCTCCCTCCATATCTTAGCGCTAGGACGTCCCTTTGCTGGGACAGCCATGCGCTCTATAAATCGCCTAACATAACATTTTTTTTTTTTTTTTAGGGGCATGCTTGACTTCATTTCGTGAAAGCAGTTGGAAAAAAAATGATGGGATAATGACCATTGTTTTTTTCTCAATTAATTTTATTCCCCAGTTCGCAAAACAGTTTTTATATGAGTATATATGATTCAATGTTTCGTTAAGTGTCCCATGTTACTAGGGTTCGGTCAGTCTCGAGTTGCGATTGACAGGGTTGACATTATATTGCAAGCATGCTTTGAGATGTTAAGTGTGACAACTTCTTAACTGAAGTGTGATCACGTAAATGTTTTGAGTGATGCTGGTGGTAACGGACTCTGATTGTGCCCAGGACTCTGCTAACCAGACCCAGGGCCAGTGGGAGTGCCCGAAAGTGCATGAATTCTGGGTGGAGGTGGTGAACAAGCTACAGAATATGATCAATGCCAAACTGGAATATACTCCACATGGGTGTCTTCTGGGTATCACTCCTGCACTAAATGGTGTAATTGGCAAGTTCACGAACATTGCGCTGCTGATGGCAAAAAGAAGGGTAGCAATGAACTGGGAAAGCAGGAAGGCTCCCAAGCCGGAACATTGGGTAAAAGACCTACTATACTGCAAAGAAAAGCTTAATTTGTATGAAGAGGAATTACTGGCGAGGTAGAGGCCCACGGACATATGGGAACCGCTAGTAAGCTATTTAAGATCAAGGGAACTAACTGCGCAAGTGGAGGAGGAGACATGAACTGTAAGATATTCTGAATGTTTCGATGTGTTTCCGTCACCTGTGTACAACTGCAGGGGGAGGTACAGTGGAAAACATAATCGGTGAGCCATGCACTGTTGTTTGTATTGTGGTTCCTTTTTACTGAAAATGATCAATAAAATAAAAAAATAAAAAAACAGACCCAGGGCCAGTGCTCTGTGTGAAAGGTATATGTTAATTAGGTGTAATTACAATTGGTATGACAACCTACTTGTAAGCCCCTAGTATATGGTAGGGGGTGTAGGTTTAGAGTCCCAGCAGATTTAATGCACTTAAGTGTGCACTGCTGTGTTGCCTGCTGTTGATTTAAAGGCAGCCCTGCTTTTAAAATTAAATTATATGCAAATTTAACTTTGGAATTAATGGTACTTCCAAAGTCCTACACTACCTTATTTTTTTACATATGTCACCTCTAAAGTCTCCCCGAAGCGCCCCACAGGTATGGTGCCTTGTAACTATAAGCAAGGGCATTTTAAAAGATGTTTTATATGCCCTGGTGAGGGAAAAACTGCTAATGTTGTTTTTCCCATTGTAGCACATTGGCTCCATAGCCTAACATGGGAATACTTTAATACAGTATAACTATTGATAGGAGTGAGCTAAAAATATCATTCAAAGAATTAAAAGAATAGTTATAATAAATCCAACAACTTGCCAATGATAGATTTATTATAACAATCATGGAAAATATGTTATAGAACATGCTTTTTTGATTAACCAAAAGCCAGCCGTCTCTCCTGATTGGCCAGCCTTTGAGAGGCTGAGCTCAACTGCTCTGATGAGTTGTGAAGTGGCCTGCATAGAGACAAAGGGCATCTGGTGGAAGGAGATCTGCAGCTGCAGAGCAAAAGGTAGGATGGGGGTGAAGTAGCCAAACTGGTCTTCAAAGAGGGAATGAGAGGACAGGACAAAGGCTCACCCCACATCCCGTACCCCCAGCCAGACAGGAGCCCTAGTAATTGAATAAGCTGAGACTCTGAACGGGGGGTGTTAGGAAAAGTTAGCCACACCAGTGGGATGGCTTAGACCGATCTTGACCTCCAGAAGAGAGTTTCTCCATTTTGGATTTTAAAGAATAGTGCTTTCTTTGACAAGATATGCCACACTTTGGAGGAAGTTGTCATACCCAAGGGTGGCACCCTGCACCCCATTGGTCAGGGGTGCCCTGCTGCTTGTCACCCAAGAACACTGGATAACTGTGGGAGAGCTGCCCAGCAACTCAGATCCCTGCTTGAAACTACAAGATCTGCCCTGCTTGAACCCTTGCCTGCACCAAGAGGATTGCACTCTGAATGACTGCATCTGCTTCACACTTTGGAACTACAGCCCTAAGGACTTTGCTGTGCTTTGAAAAGTGAAGGAGCAGACTCCCTGAAAGCAACAGGTTAAAAGAGCTCCACCTGCATCATCTCCAGCAAGAAGAACCCAGCTGACCACCTTCAGATGGACTTTAAAGTATGTGGGCAGGTTTTGTCAAAGAGCTCCATAAGGTGACCTACCCTGCGATGAGAGTCAAGAAGGCGAACTGCGACTCAGCTTCAAGTTTGTCCCGCTGAAGCTTCTGAGTTTTTAGTCGTGGAAGAGACTTTCAGGAGTTGATTGAGGCATCTAGCTGAGACACGCTGCTGTCCTCGAACCCAAAGCCAGCCTGACGATGAGCCTCGCTCGACGTCAAGAGAAAAAGTTCCAAATAAGTGACTTGAGTTAGAAGGTGAAAACTTGACCGGGTCCTACCTCTAAGTGTATCCGACCCGCGCTGGGCCTGAAATTTTGACTTTGTCCTGGTCAAGTGTGACCAGATGTCCCAAAGTGGTGCTTTTAGGCACAAAAAAGTGTTTATTCTTTCAAAATTCATATCTCTGTTCCCTACATTAGATTTTTGTCGTTTTGGTGTGATTTTATTCATAAAAATATTTCCAATTTTTATAAATTGGTTTTGGATTTTTGCTGTGTAATGTCTTATTTAATGTATTTGTGTTTTTAAATGCTTTACACACCTGCTCGCATCCAGCTACCAAGGGCTGAGCAAGGGAATAATTTATTGAGACCTTGACTGGGCCTTATATTGTGATTGTGCCTTATTACTATTGGCAGGTACCTACTTATCCCTACTAATAAACCACATTCCAACATTAAGTTTGAGGATATTACCTCTGTTCAATATGTCAAATGTCCCTTTAGGTTTATACAAAGGTTCCAAAATAAGTTTACTCAAGATGATTTGACGATTTACACTGTTTGATGGTTTGTTTTTATTAGCACCAATCCTTGGATATGGTGTGTGTTGGGTTAACTATAAGAAGGAGGTTGATGAGTTGCTTTTTATAACTTATAGAGAGGGGTCGTGTTCTGCTTTGGTTTTTATTAATATTGGCTTTTAGTTGATTGCATTCAAGGGCCTTTTTCCACAGTTTCCCTGGGGCAATGTTATTTCATTCTTTAAGCGTTATATTCAATCGTTATTTGCCTTAATCATGGGACATTTTAGGCAGCCCTGGTAGATTGATTGCTCTCGAATATCAATTGGGGTTCATAGGTCGCACTTTTGGGCCCTATTTCTGAAAATGTGAGTTCCAGGAAGATTGCAGTCTGTTGGTGTTTCGTCAACCTTTTCCGGGAACATTATAAGTGTATGTATATGTGTGTACTGTCTATAAGTTTTGTTGTCCCTTTTACTGTTGACTAAAGAGTGGAAATACATTTTGCTGTTTTGTGAATCTCCTTTGCAATTGGTTTCTTTGATAATTTATTACATGCCTTTGTGATCCATCTTAGATAACGCGTTGGCAGAAGCCATCTGATGAGAGTAACTTCCATGTTTAATCAAAATCGCTCTTTTTGGAGCTGTATCTGAGGGTATTTTTAACAAGGAAATTGTTTGTGCTTCAAGTGGATTGTATGTGTATTTGGTTTTTCCGCTTCACGGGCTCCCCCACTGGTATAGTTGCAGCACCGGTTTGTCAGCGTTTGTGTCACTCGAAACATTAGATCTAGTGTAAGAGTTTAGTGATTTAATTTGTTTTTTACCAGGTCGTCCAACATTATTGTTAATGTTTCCAATTTGTTTACTATGTGGGAACATTCACAGTTTTGTTGGTAATTGTGCCTATTTTGCCCAGTGAATCAAGTTGTTT
This sequence comes from Calotriton arnoldi, assembly GCA_963921515.1. NCBI lineage: Eukaryota > Metazoa > Chordata > Amphibia > Caudata > Salamandridae > Calotriton > Calotriton arnoldi. Next base: position 346,083 of record CAWUFW010006122.1, on the reverse strand, counting down.
AAGCGTTCGAGTTTGGTGTCTATCCGTGCTATCTATGGTGCCAGTACGTGCAATAAATCTATTTGAAGTTCCAATTTATCTGATTGAAAAGTGTGAGCCTTTAAGAGCGTAGCCCATGCTTAAGATGTAGTCTGGTCATCAAAAGATTCCTTAGGATTTGTATTATTGGATTTTGCCGTAGGGGAAACATTTTGGTTGATGAAACACTGACTATTCGATTTGGTTGGAGAAGAAGCATTTTGGATACTAAAGGACTGACTATTGGAAGAAAATGGGCCAGCTTTATAGAGATTGTTCCTCTTTCGCCATTAAGAGTGAAACATCTGTTATTTCTGCCTCTTGAGTCTGGGCTCCTTTTGTTTGATCTATGTCAATGAGTCCAGGAGTATTACAAGTTTGGCGCCAATCACTCCCTGCCTGCCCTGCAATCAAGTTCGTGGGCTGGTAGGCTAATGGGCTATTGTTTTTTTCTCTCCAGGTATACTCCGGAGTTATAGTGGAACCTATGTGGGTGAGCTAGTCTCTGGGTTGCACCCTATTGGAGAGATTGGGGCTTTACGTAGGTATTTATAGAGTGCTGCGAATGTGAGGGGTTATATTATCTCACCTCTGTTTGTTTTTGTCCAGGTCAAATGACACCTGAGTTTTTCTTTTGGTTGCCTAATTTTATGTATTTTGTCAATGGTGCTAAAGCTGAGCGAATAAGTCCTGACCTCGTTGCAGATTAATCACCAGTTAGCGGGGCACCTGTTCTCAACTGGAATGCTGCTTTCTAGAGGTGTGGGGGGCTATGTGATAGCTGCAATTTTATATTTAAAAAAAAGCCACTTTAAAATGGCGTAGCTCCTTCCTTTACGATGATGCTGCAGACAATAAGAGGACCCATGGCCTCCGGCTGGTGATGCTTTTTTAAATGGAACCTATATTTTGTTTTAGAGGTTTCAACAGAGTATTTGTTAAATTGTTTTGAATGTTTGCTTACCACAGCGTTTTCTGCTGTACAAGTTCCCTTCTGGCTTCCACTGCTGGCTCGACTTGGTTTTATATTGATTACAGCCTTCCTGCGTTAAGACTGTTCAGTTTCGCTCTTCCCAGCCAAAAGCTGCATTGGAGCCGCCTTCTTCAATCCGGCCCCCAGGACCAGACCCACCTGCTGCACATAAATTTGGTTTCAGGCTTCCTGCAATGGTCTTGCATCGACTACTCGGCAAGTGAGCTCAGGTGCTGTGGTTTGAAGGAGAACCACCCCCCTACGGAGGTGCAGGGGGAGTCAATGAGGAGCTGATGCAAAGGGCATAAAGGCAAACCAGCCGCTTCAGTGACAAGGGGTAGCTTGAAGCGTGTGGCGATGTGCAGAGCTGCAAATTTCTGGTTCTTCTGAGTTTAGCCTGGATGGGTGCCGATCTCCAACATCAACTCAGTGCTCAGGACTTGAGTTGTCAAGACTCAGTAGCTAAAACGTCAGTGGCACAGAAACCTATACTAGACAACAATTTGTTAGGGCGGCTAGGTGACTATTTTGTAACTGGAAGGTCACAGAGCTAAAATGCTGCCACTGCTAATATGGCTAATGCCGATAGGATCACTGCTGAAGTCACTGTCCTCATCTGCTGGTCTCCTGGGCACCACCTCGATTCTCTAGTGCTGGTGTGAGAGATGACCATGTGGGCAGGGCGAGCCAAGCAAGCGGTTTTGAGGGAAGGCGAGTGGGTGGCCAAAAATTCAATCAGGTTTCTTGTAAAGTGTGACTACTCACCTGTTAGGGTCTCAAGGCGCTGTGGTCAGCAAAAGGTCTCCTCACTGCTTCTAGGTGTACTACTGTGGCACCTTAGTTCCACACTGCTACTTGCGGAATCGAGTTCCTTGCAGATAGGAGCTCAGCTAGATGTGCTGATGGTATTTCTATGCTCTGTCAATCGAAAATCCATTTAGATTTGATTTGAAGCTGTTTGATGGCTTTAAAGCCTAGTTTATGGTGGACATGTTGTAAGTGTTTTTATGTAAAACAAGGGTGGTGCTTGGGGAGCAAAAATTATTTTGTGTGGTGATGCTTCCTGTAGTTGGCTTATTCTCTAAACTTAGTTATGGCTGTGTCTGGTATGACTCCTACAAGGGCTACCCATGCTGTGGTTCCATCACAAGAACCATTTAGGGTTCAACAGCAGGATTCTGTTAAATTGAAAGTCACTACTTTCGTGTAAATGTTGTTGAAATTGTTTCGAGTTTAGTTTCTTAGTGTTCTGAAGTTAAAGGAAAAACATCTTCACTTTAACAGGTTTTTTCCTGGATTTTTATACATTAGTTGTATCATCAGCCCATTCAAAGGCATCACTGTAATGAATTTTGGAAAGCTTGTGGAGACTTCAAGCTGAAAATTCACATACATTGAATGCAAAATCAGTAGATTGCAAAGCCATGTTGGAAGCTACATGATCTACCGAACAGTGCATCGAAAGGGGTGATGGTAAATGAGAATGTGTCACTTAAGGAGCAGCAGCATCACACATCCAGGAAGAATAACCTTGAAAAAACTTAGAACAAACCATAAATGTTGAAAGACTTGAGGTTCTTTATTGAAAAACTGATGCAAAACATTGCCTCAGAGTACCTCCATGGTCTGGCGTGATTAGTCGTTGAAAACCAAAAGCAACATTACAACAAGAAAAACATTCCCTTTCTGTTCACTGTATCTGAAAGAGACACGTTAGTGACAGATTCCTTACCTTAGAATATCCCCAGGCGTCAGGCTGGATCCGGAAAGTTTTTGCGTAGCAGTACCCTTGCGCGTCGGTAGGCGGCGTCGTGCGGCTCCGCGTCCGTCGTCGGCGTCGTGATCGCCGGGATGACGTCGCGGGCAGTACTTAGGCGCCGCCCCTGCGCGCTGACGTCAGTTCTTCTTTTTCCGCGCCAGCAAGCGCAGATCCGGGAAGAGCAGTGCCCTAGTCATTTTTTGACTAACTTTTTGGGTGAATTTTTTCACTGTTTTCTTCGAATCGACTTCAAGGTGTCGTAGGGATGCCCGGTTTTAAACGTTGCGGCGCCTGTGCTCGGATGATGTCCATCACAGACTCGCATCGGGAGTGTCTCTTCTGCCTCGGCCGAGGCCACGACACGGAGTCGTGTTCCGACTGCCGGGCCCTCAACCCGAAAGCTTTGCGAGAGCGGTCTCGAAAGCTCCTCGAGGCCCGGCATTCGGCTCCGCGCCACACCAAGCCCCGGTCGCGTGAGAGGTCGAGGGTCGGTCGCGGAGTCCTCACCGGTCGTCGGCATCGAAGTCTTCGTCGTCTGGTAAGTCCAAGCACAAAAAGTCCAAAAGCATCGTCGCTCTAGGACTTCGCCTCGCCGGTCTCGCGACTCGGCTGAGGCCCCTCCCGGCACCGCCCCGCGGCCCCGGACCTGCCTGTGGAGTCGCCCCCGCAATACCCGTCCTTCCCGGGTTCGGGGCGGATCCGGCCCAAATACAGGAATTCCTGTTGGCCATGGCCCGCCTCTTCGGGCCTCAAGGTCCCTCCGGTGCGCCTTCGGGCCCCGCGGGCCCTGATGGGGTTGCCCCGGCGTCGCCGACGGCCCCGGCGTCGCCCGTGCCTCCAGCCTCGATCCCGGCCCCGGCTCCGCAACCCCCATCGACGCCGGTCGACCTATCCACGCCTCCGCCGACGCCGATGTCTCCGGTGCCGTTCTCGACGCCGCCTGGGGCTCCGGGCGGCGTCGTCCCCCAGTTCCTTCCGGCTCCGGACATGGACCCGGACCGACGTCGCTCGACGCCGGTTCCGGCGCCGATGAGACCTTGGGTCCCAAATGTCCCTGCTCCTCCTTATTTTGAACCAGAGGAGGACCAGGAGGACTGGGAGGGTCTGATGACCCTCTGGCACAACAGTGTCAGTACGATGAGGACTGGACAGAGGGTCTAGGGGATGCCAGTGGTCTAGATACTTCCCCTGACACTGGCATGCTGTCTCCTCCCGTGGCTACGGAGGAGGGAGCCAATTTTGCAACGGTGTTGCGTAGGGCGGCTGGAGCCTTACATCTCCAACTCCCTACTGTGGCGGTCAAGACTAATCTCTTGACAGAGGTGCTTCAGCCGGCAGCCTCCTCTACGGAGACTGTGCTGCCGTTTAACGATGCCCTCACTGACGTTCTTTTGGGCGCCTGGTCCAAGCCCAACACAGGGGCTCCTGTGGATAGGAACGTGTCCCGACGCCATCGCCCAGCTCCGGGCGACCCCTATTTCTCTCTGTCCACCCCACTCCTGAGAGCTTGGTTGTCCAAGCCTCCGCTTCCCAAACCGCCTTCCCTACCGCCCCTCCGGATAGGGAATCCAAACGCCTGGATCAATTTGGGAAGAAGGGTTTTCTTCCTCCAGTGCTGGCTTGCGGTCCATCAACACCGCTTGTCTTTTGGGCCGATATACCCACTCCTTGTGGGATTCGGTGGCGACTGTTTTGCCCCAGTGTTCTGAGGAGGTCCAGACACTGCTTTCCCGCGCCATTGCGGAAGGAAGGGATGCGGCCAAATACACAATACGATGTGGCCTTGATACCGCCGACTCGCTGGGCAGGTCTATTGCAACGACGGTGGCGCTGCGACGCCACGCCTGGCTGAGAACCACTGGTTTTTCAGGGGATGTCCAGAATACTCTCATGGACATGCCCTTTGATGGAGTCGGTCTTTTTGGGTCCAAAGCAGACCATGCGTTGGAGCGCTTTAAGGACTCACGGGCTACTGCCAAGTCCCTGGGCCTTTCTGCTACACGCCCTCCGCTGACTTCTGCTTTTCGCCCCTATCGTGGCCACGGAAGGGGCGCCCCGTCATGTCAGCAGCCCAGCCACCGGCCCGCGCAGCAGGCGTCTTCGCGTGGCCGAGGACGTGGATACCGCCGTGGCGGTTCGGGCAACCAGCGTGCGGGTCAGGCCACAACCTCCAACCCGTCCGCGGCCTCCAAGCCCTCCTAGTCCCTCCTTTCAGGTGCACAGCACGCCAGTAGGGGGCAGGGTCCGCCATCACCTTCACCACTGGCGTCCCATCACCTCGGACAGGTGGGTCTTGGACATTGTCCGAAGGGGCTACTCCCTCCCGTTCGAGACCACCCCCCCAGCCATGCCACCTCAATTCCACCGCATGTCAGGGGATCACTTGGTACTTCTGCAGAAGGAAGTCACGGCCCTCTTGGCCAAGAGGGCCATCGAGCGTGTTCCGACCCCAGAAGTAGGGCGTGATTGCTACTCCCACTACTTTCTGGTGCCCAAAAAGGACAAGGAGGACATGCATCCTATCTTGGACCTCCGGAACGTCAATCGCTTCCTCCGGAAGGAGAAGTTCAAGATGCTCACCCTAGCTCAGGTCTTGACTGCCTCGACCCTGGAGACTGGTTGGTAGCGTTGGACTTGCAGGACGCCTATTTCCACATCCCCGTCCTGCCGGCCCACCGGCGTTCCCTTCGGTTCACGGTAGGCCTCGAGCATTTTCAGTTCACCGTGCTCCCCTTTGGCCTTACCAGTGCCCCTCGGGTGTTCACGAAAGTGATGGCGGTGGTCTGCGCCGGGCAGGGGTTTCAGTCTTCCCCTACCTCGACGACTGGCTGCTGAAGGCGGGCTCGTCCCAGGCAGTCGTCTCCCACCTCCAGACTACGGCCGAACTCCTGCACTCGCTGGGGTTCTCCATCAATGTGCCGAAGTCGCATCTGATTCCTTCTCCACAGCTCCTTTTCATCGGAGCAGTTCTGGACACGACGCAGTTTCGGGCCTATCCTCCCGAACGGCGAGTCCGGGATATTCAGGCTATGATTCCGATCTTTCAGCCTTTATCCTGGGTTTCGGTACGGATGACCCTGAGGCTGCTGGGCCTCATGGCCTCCTGCATCCTGCTGGTCAATCATGCCAGATGGCATATGCGGGCTCTGCAGTGGGACCTGAAGTTCCAGTGGGCGCAGCACCAGGGCAACCTGTCCGATCACGTCCAGATCTCGGAGGGGACTGCAAAACAGTTGCAGTGGTGGCTCTCGAACCGGCAATGGGTCATGGGCAGATCCCTCTCCCTTCCCCAGCCAGAGCACACAGTTGTGACGGACGCGTCCCTTCTGGGATGGGGCGGTCACATGGGAGAGGCGGAGATCAGAGGCCTCTGGTCTCCGGCGGAGTCCCGGCTCCATATCAACCTTCTGGAGCTCCGGGCGATCCGACTTGCACTCAAGGCATTCCTTCCCTCTGTCAAAGGGAAGGTAGTGCAGGTGTTCACAGACAACACCACCGCCATGTGGTACTGCAACAAACAAGGCAGGGTGGGGTCGTGGACCCTTTGTCAGGAGGCTCTGCGCCTCTGGACATGGCTGGAACATCAGGGCATGTTCCTGATGGTTCAACACCTGGCAGGTTCCCTGAACGCCAGGGCGGACGAACTCAGCCGCAGGTGCATGATGGATCACGAATGGCGTCTTCACTCGGAAGTGGCGCAAGGACTCTTTCTACAGTGGGGAGAGCCTTGGTTAGATCTATTCGCCACCGAAGAGAACGCGCAATGTCATCAGTTCTGCGCGTTGGAATTTCCAAGGCGGCACTCGCTCGGCGACGCTTTTCGTCAAGAGTGGAGTTGCGGTCTATTGTACGCCTTTCCGCCTATACCACTTCTACCCAGAGTGTTGAAGAAGATTCGGCACGACCGGGCCCAAGTCATTCTTGTGGCTTTGGACTGGGCTCGAAGAGTTTGGTATCCCGAGCTACTCAGTATGAGCGTAGACCCCCCGATCCGTCTGCCTCTTCGGGAGGATCTTCTGTCGCAGCAGCAGGGGACGGTCCTCCACCCGAACCTGTCCAGTCTACACCTGCTTGCGTGGAGATTGAGCGGCGGCAGTTGATTCCTTTCGACTTGCCTCCCGAAGTTTGTGATGTGATTCTGGCAGCCAGGCGTCCCTCCACTAAGGTGGTATACGCCTGCAGGTGGAACAAATTTGTGGCATGGTGCACAGCAAAGGCTGTGAATCCCCTTTCTGCCCCTCTTTCTGAGGTCCTTCTGTTCCTTCTTTCTCTGGCCCAACAGGGTTCTGCCCTGGGTACCATCAAGGGTTATCTTTGTGCTATCTCGGCCTTCCTCAGGCTCCCTGATCAGCCCTCCCTTTTCAAGTCCCCTGTTGTTAACAGGTTCTTAAAAGGCATTACTCACCTCTTCCCTCCTGTTCCGTTTGTGATGCCTCAGTGGGACTTGAACTTGGTTCTTACCTTTTTAATGTGCACTCCCTTTGAGCCTCTACATAACTGTCCTCTTCGTCTTCTGACTCTAAAGACAGCCTTTCTGGTGGCCATCACCTCCGCTCGGCGGGTGAGTGAGCTCCAGGCTCTATCTTGCAAACCTCCCTTTCTGTCTGTTCATCCAGACAAGGTTGTTCTTCGGACGCGTCCGTCCTTCTTGCCAAAGGTGGTTACTGCTTTCCACATTGGGCAGACCATCACTTTGCCCACCTTCTTTCCGCATCCTTCCAGAGAGGAAGAGAGGCTCCACCGTCTGGACCCAAAACGTGCGCTCTCCTTCTATATCGACCGCACAAAACACTTCCGGGTGGATGACCAGCTCTTTGTTGGCTACGCGGGCGCCAAAAAGGGTCGGGCGGTGCACAAGAGGACCATCTCCCGCTGGGTTACCTTGTGCATCAAGACCTGCTATTCTTTGGCTAAGAAGGAGCCTCCTGTTGGGCTGCGTGCCCATTCCACCAGGGCAACGGCTGCTACCACGGCCTTGGGCCGCGGTGTTCCGCTGCCGGTTATCTGTCAGGCAGCTACGTGGGCCTCGCTGCACACGTTTACAAAGCATTACTGCCTTGACAGTCAGATCCGGAGGGACGGCTTCTTTGGCCGTTCTGTCCTCCAGGACTTCCTTGTCTGATCTTTGTTCGCAGACCCACCACCGGGGTTGGTATTGCTGGGGTATCTATTCTAAGGTAAGGAATCTGTCACTAACGTGTCTCTTTCAGATGCACAAGTTACTAACTTGTGTAACGATATATCTGTAAGAGACAGTAGTTAGTGACAGATTCCTACCGCCCACCCATCCTCCCCGTTCTGCGAACTGATTTCTAGGGTTAAGGACATCCCTTTCAGGGCCCTAGTATTTTTCAGACACCTATGTCAGCTTCTTGCATGGCTCTGCGTTCCTGGCGCGGAAAGTCGTGTACAGAACTGACGTCAGCGCGCAGGGGCGGCGCCTAAGTACTGCCCGCGACGTCATCCCGGCGATCACGACGCCGACGACGGACGCGGAGCCGCACGACGCCGCCTACCGACGCGCAAGGGTACTGCTACGCAAAAACTTTCCGGATCCAGCCTGACGCCTGGGGATATTCTAAGGTAAGGAATCTGTCACTAACTACTGTCTCTTACAGATATATCGTTACACAAGTTAGTAACTTGTGCATCAGGGTATCCATGTGTAGTCTTACATAATGTATTAGCTGGCAACGAGACTTCTCTGAACAAATGTCTTTGGAACACACAAAGAACAGTGGACATTTTACACCAATGGAGATTCATAATCAGAACAGAACCAGCTGATGTAATAATATTTAATTGCATCACAAATATACATGTAGCTTCTAGGAGAGGCAAAAACAGATGTTACTATTTGAAAAAGAGAGATTTATTATATTGTGTATAACAAATTGTGTAAAATGTATCCATGGTAAAGTACAAGACTTCTGACATACTCGCTCCATTTTAGAGACAAAGCATATCCTATGTGTAAGAAATTGGGTTATTGATTGGTGGGGGGTGGGTGGAAGCTTCACTCAGGCAACAACCACAGTCCTTGTCATGGTGAACCACAAAAGTTACTAAATTAACCTGGGCTTAACCTCCGGTAGCTTGCCACAAACGCAGTCAGGCTTACCTTCTAGGCAATATGTAAAGTATTTATGCATCACACAAACCGTAATAAAGTGAAAACACACCACAAGAAAAATCCCAAACAAATTTAGAAAAATAGAGGAAATGTTAATGAATAAAATGACACCAAAACAGAAAAATCAACTCGTCAACCACGGGTAGCTGGTTGTGCGAGACCGGGGCAAAATCAAAAGTTAAGGCCAACCGTGATGGCGCGTGGCTCGGATACACAAGGTGTATTGGTCCCGGTCTCCACTTATCTTTGGACTTGAAAGAAATTTTGAAGAAAAGTTCATGAGAAGGTAGAATGTGACTGGGTAAGGCAGCAGGCGGTGTCCGGGGAGAAGGCGTCATCGTCGAGTAGCTGCTGGATGAGGTTACAGAGAAGATTCTTACTTTTGGACTTTGTTACTTTTTGGAAGTCAAAAATCTCCAGCAGGATGAAGCTGCAGGCTGTAGCCGACGAGGTCTCTATGAGTCCGGATAGCTTCGCCGAGAGGTCCTGCTGAACTGGATTTGCTGATGCAGGGAAGAACGTAGTAGGAGCTGCCTTGAAGTTAGGCCAACCGGCGATGCACCTTGGGCGGATCAGCTAGTAGGAAGGTCTCGGTCTTCTGTTGGTTCTCAGGCTACGTTTTCGGTGAAAGGTTTTCTAGGACTCACTCAGGGGCCATGTCCAGGTTTCAAGGCCCCATGAGCATGTTATGTCCCTATACTAACACAGGAGGCCAGTCAACTAGCCCTTGGAATCACTTCTGGTGGTCCTGGATTTAAGGAGATGCTCCAGTGATTCTTTCTTCAGGCAGCAAGGCAGCGTTCAAGCAGCAGGGCAGTCCTCTGGTAGCAGCAGGGCTTTTCTCTGGGGTATCCAAGCCAGTCCTTTTGAAGTCTGTGACAGGTCCAGGAGTGTACGGAAGAAGTGTTCCGATGGTTAAATATTTATACATTGTGCCAGTATTTGATTGGTGGGGATATCCTGGGCTACCCCCACACCTTGTTCTCAAAAGTTCTTCCCCGGTCAAGGCTCCAAGAAGTCTGGGATGGCAAAAGACTAGTGTTGGTCCGTTTGTGTGTGCTGCAGGCAAGCCCCTTTGAAATGTAAGTGGAGCAGGGAACAAGTTAACCTCCAGCAATCCTGGCAGGTTGGCCCATCCTGCCTACACCCAGTTCCCTTTGTCTCCCTGTCTGGCAGGAATCCACAAACCCCAACAGCCATTCACAATCATGTGACCCAGGACACTGGCCGAGGCACAAAAATGGTTAGGGCAGGAAATGTCACCTTTCTAAAAGTGGCATTTTCAGAATTGTGACTTAAAATCAGACTTTTTATTAAAGAGGTTTTTAAATGACATTTTGTTTGAGTTTAAACATATTTCCACGTGTTCTCAATCAAAGGTTAGCACTTATTAAATGTAAAAGGTAACCCAATGTTATCCTATGGGTAGGTAGGCCTTACAGTTGTGAAAAATGGACTTAGGAGTTTTTCACTAACAGGACATGTAAAACCTAAAAACACATGTCCTACTTTTTAAATTTAAGTACAGCCTTAAACACCATATCCCATGGCCTTCTGTTGGAATGGCTATGGAATTGCTGTGTTGGGGGGTTGCCTTTGCATTGGCTAGCCTCCTTCCTTCAGAATCGCTCGTTTCAGGTGGCTCAACAAACATTCTTGTCTGAGGCTATTTCACTGCGGCAGAAGGTTCCACAGGGCTCTGCTTTGAGCCCTTCGCTATTCAGTCTTTATTTGTACCCTTTTGCTGATGTTATCGAGCATCACGGCTTCAACATCGTGTCGTACGCCGATGACACGCAGCTTAGTATCACCTTGTCTCAGGATGAGGAAGCCTCCGCTGCTCAGCTTAGATCTTGCTTGCCAGATTTAGCAGAGTGGATGGGCCATAGCTTCCTCATGCTAAATGCTGGAAAAACGGAGGTTCTCCTAGTAGGGAACACAGCCATCGATTTGGTCGCCTGCTTGTTGGCCAAACGCACTTGGCCCGGTACTGATTCCCAAGCCAGAAGTGAAAAACCTTTGCATCTGGTTTGATGCTAATCCATCATTCACCAGCTAAATCTCTTGTCTGGCGGGTAAGTGCTTTGGAATCCTGAAAAGCCTGAGCAAAATTTTGGGTTTCCTCCCTGGGGCAGCCAGGAAATCAGTAGTCCAGTCTTTGGTTATTTCAAGGCTGGACTATTGTAATATGTTATACCTGGGAGCTTCTGAAGGTAGACTGGTCAAACGTCAAAGAGTGCAGAATGCGGCAGCATGGATGCTGCTTAATATCCTGAGGCGGTCATCTATGGGGGCTGCTTTTGCCAAACTGAATTGGCTTCGTGTGAGAAAGAGAAATTCCTTTAAAGCTATGTGTCTGCCATAAAATTGTAAATGGGAAAGGACCTCGTTACTTACATTTATATTCGTTGGTGAAGCTGTACCAACCTTGCAAAATTATTAGGTCCACATGGACCTTGCTTACTGTTATCCCCAGAGTTAAAAAAGCTTGGATGGGAGGACGCTCTTTTAGCTTTTTGGCTCCCAAGTTATGGAATACTATGCCTCTAGATCTGAGACAGGAAACATCAGAACCAGCTTTTCACAAGTAACTCAAGACTTGCTTCTTTAGGCAAATCTAGGGCTTGTCAAGCATGTCATGTTGGGGTCTGCACTGAGGTTATCTTTTTAGCGCGGGTATATTTCGGATGGAGTAACCAGGCGCTCTGTAAATTGCTTTATTTATTTATAAATACAATGCACCCTGCCCCATGGGCTTTTTAGGGCCTACCTTTGGGGTGACTTAAATGACTTAAAAAGGAAGGCTTAGGCCTAACAAAAAGTTTATTTTGCCAGGTCAAATTTCAGTTCAGAACTGCACCACAGGCTGCAATGGCACCTTAGGACATGTTTTAAAGTGCTACAGTACTGGGTGGCAAAATGGTGCTGCAGGGCCACTAGTAGCATTTAATTTACAGGCCCTGGGTATATGTAGTACCATTTAATAGGGACATATAAGTAAATTAAATGTGCCTATCTGAAAGAGACACGTTAGTTACAGATTCCTTACCTTAGAATATCCCCAGGCGTCAGGCTGGATCCGGAAAGTTTTTGCGTAGCAGTACCCTTGCGCGTCGGTAGGCGGCGTCGTGCGGCTCCGCGTCCGTCGGCGGCGTCGTGATCGCCGGGATGACGTCGCGGGCAGTACTTAGACGCCGCCCCTGCGCGCTGACGTCAGTTCTTCTTTTTTCCGCGCCAGTAAGCGCAGATCCGGGAAGAGCAGTGCCCTAGTCATTTTTTGACTAACTTTTTGGCGATTTTTTCACTGTTTTTCTTCGAGTCATCTAGGCTCCGAGGTGTCGGTAGGGATGCCCGGCTTCAAGCCATGCGACGCCTGTGGTCGAATGATGTCGATCACAGACCCGCACTTAGAGTGTCTCTACTGTCTCGGCCGCGACCACGACACGAAGTCGTGTTCCGACTGCCGGGCCTTACACCCGAAGGCTTTGCGAGAGCGGTCTCGAAAGCTACTCGAGGTCCGGCATTCGGCTCCGCGCCGCACCAAGCCCCGGTCACGCGAGAGGTCGAGGGGCCGGTCGCGGAGTCCTCGCCGGTCGTCGGAGTCCAAGTCTTCGCACTCCTCGGGTAAGTCGAAGCACAAAAAGTCTAAGAAGCACCATCGCTCTAAGACTTCGCCTCGCCAATCTCGCGATTCGGTTGAGGCCCCTGTCGGCACCGTCCCCGCGGCTCCGGAGGTGCCTGTGGAGCCGCCCCCGCATTACCCGTCCTTCCCGGGTTTGGGGGCGACTCCGGCCGAGATACAGAAATTCCTGTCGGCCATGGCCCGCCTCTTCGGGCCTCAAGGCCCCTCCGGTGCGCCTTCGGGCCCCGCGGGCCCTGATGGGGTTGCCCCGGCGCCGCCGACGACTCCGGTCCCGGCGCCGCCTGTCTCACCAGCCTCGCTCCCGGCCCCGGCCTCGATCCCGGCTCCGGTGGTACCGCAACCCCCATCGACGCCGGTTGACCTAACCACGCCTCCGCCGATGTCCCCGGTGCCGTTCCTGACGCCGTCCGGGGCTCCGGGCGGCGTCGTTCCCCGGTTCTCTCCGGATCCGGACGCGGCGTCGGACCGACGTCGCCCGACACCGGCTCCGGCGCCAATGAGACCTTGGGTCCCTGACGTCCCCCCTCCTCCTTATTTTCTGTCGGAGGAGAACGAGGAGAGCTGGCAGGGGTCGGAAGACCCTCTCACACAGCAGTGTGAGTATGATCAGGACTGGGCAGAGGAACTTGGGGATGCCAGTGGTCTGGACACTTCTCCCGACACTGGCATGCTGTCTCCTCCTTCCGTGGCTACGGAGGAGGGAGCAAATTTCGCAACGGTGTTGCTTAGAGCAGCTGGAGCCTTACACCTCCAATTGCCTACAGTGGCTGTCAGAACTAACCTCCTGACGGAAGTGCTTCAGCCGGCAGCTACCTCCTCGGAGCCATTGCTGCCGTTTAATGATGCACTCTGACGTTCTTTTGGGCACCTGGTCCTAGCCCGCCACAGGGGCTCCTGTGGATAGGAACGTGGCCCGACGCCATCGCCCTGCTCCGGGCGACCCCTTGTTTCTCTCTCAACATCCCACCCCCGAGAGCTTGGTTGTCCAAGCCTCTGCCTCCCAAACCGCCTTCCCTACCGCCCCTCCGGATAGGGAATCCAAACGCCTGGACCAATTTGGGAAGAAGGCCTTTTCTTCCTCCAGTGCTGGCTTGCGGTCCGTCAACACCGCTTGCCTTTTGGGCCGATACTCCCACTCTCTGTGGGATTCGGTGGCGCTCGTTTTGCCCCAGTGTCCTGAGGAGGTCCAGACACTGCTTTCCCGCACCATTGCGGAAGGAAGGGATGCGGCAAAGTACACCATCCGTTGTGGCCTTGATACCGCCGACTCGCTGGGCAGATCGCTTGCAACGACAGTGGCGCTGCGTCGCCACGCCTGGCTGAGAACGACTGGTTTCTCGGGTGATGTCCAGAATACACTCATGGACATGCCCTTTGATGGAGTCGGTCTTTTTGGTTCCAAAGCAGACCATGCGCTGGAGTGCTTTAAGGACTCACGGGCTACTGCCAAGTCCCTGGGCCTTTCTGCTGTGCGCCCTCCGCTTACCTCTGCTTTTCGCCCCTTTCGTGGCCACGGAAGGGGCGCCCAGTCACGTCCGCTGCCCAGCCACCGGCCGCGCAGCAAGCGTCTTCGCGTGGCCGAGGACGTGGCTTCCGCCGTGGCGGATCGGGTAACCAGCGTGCGGGTCAGGCCACCAACCCGCCCCGTCCGCGGCCTCCAAGCCCTCCTAGTCCTTCTTTTCAGGTGCACAGCACGCCAGTAGGGGGCAGGGTCCGCCATCACCTTCACCACTGGCTTGCCATCACCTCGGACAGGTGGGTCTTGGACATTGTCCGAAGGGGCTACTCCCTCCCCTTCGAGACCACCCCCCCAGCCATGCCACCTCAATTCCACCGCATGTCAGGGGATCACTTGGTGCTTCTGCAGAAGGAAGTCACGGCCCTCTTGGCCAAGAAGGCCATCGAGCATGTTCCGACCCCAGAAGTAGGACGTGGTTGCTACTCCCACTACTTTCTGGTGCCCAAAAAGGACAAGGAGGACATGCGTCCTATCTTGGACCTCCGGAACGTCAATCGCTTCCTCCGGAAGGAGAAGTTCAAGATGCTCACCTTAGCTCAGGTCTTGACTGCCCTCGACCCTGGAGACTGGATGGTAGCGTTGGACTTGCAGGACGCTTATTTCCACATCCCCGTCCTGCCGGCGTTACCTGGGGTTCATGGTGGGCCTCGAGCATTTTCAATTCACCGTGCTCCCCTTTGGCCTCACAAGTGCCCCTCGGGTGTTCACGAAAGTGTTGGCGGTGGTCGCAGCTCATCTGCGCCGGGCAGGGGTTCCAGTCTTCCCCTACCTCGACGACTGGCTGCTGAAGGCGGCCTCGTCCCAGGCAGTCGTCTCCCACCTCCAGACTACGGCCGAACTCCTGCACTCGCTGGGGTTCTCCATCAATGTGCCGAAGTCGCACCTGATTCCTTCTCCACAGCTCCTTTTCATCGGAGCAGTTCTGGACACGACGCAGTTTCGGGCCTATCCTCCCGAACGGCGAGTCACATGGGAGAGGCGGAGATCAGAGGCCTCTGGTCTCCGGCGGAGTCCCGGCTCCATATCAACATTCTGGAGCTCCGGGCGATCCGACTTGCACTCAAGGCATTCCTTCCCTCTGTCAAAGGGAAGGTAGTGCAGGTGTTCACAGACAACACCACCGCCATGTGGTACTGCAACAAACAGGGCGGGGTGGGGTGGGGTCGTGGACCCTATGTCAGGAGGCTCTGCGCCTCTGGACATGGCTGGAACATCAGGGCATATTCCTGATGGTTCAACACTTGGCAGGTTCCCTGAACGCCAGGGCGGACGAACTCAGCCGCAGGTGCATGATGGATCACGAATGGCGTCTTCACTCGGAAGTGGCGCAAGGACTCTTTCTACAGTGGGGAGAGCCTTGGTTAGATCTATTCGCCACCGAAGAGAACGCGCAATGTCATCAGTTCTGCGCGTTGGAATTTCCAAGGCGGCACTCGCTCGGTGACGCTTTTCGTCGCGAGTGGAGTTGCGGTCTGTTGTACGCCTTTCCGCCTATACCACTTCTACCCAGAGTGTTGAAGAAGATTCGGCGCGACCGGGCCCAAGTCATTCTTGTGGCTCCGGACTGGGCTCGAAGAGTTTGGTATCCCGAGCTACTCAGTATGAGCGTCGATCCCCGATCCGTCTGCCTCTTCGGGAGGATCTTCGGTCGCAGCAGCAGGGACGGTCCTCCACCCGAACCTGTCCAGTCTCCACCTCCTTGCGTGGAGATTGTGCGGCGGCAGTTGATTCCTTTCGACTTGCCTCCCGAAGTTTGTGATGTGATTCTGGAAGCCAGGCGTCCCTCCACTAAGGTGGTATACGCCTGCAGGTGGAACAAGTTTGTGGTATGGTGCACAGCAAAGGCTGTGAATCCCTCTCTGCCCCTCTTTCTGAGGTTCTTCTGTTCCTTCTTTCTCTGGCCCAACAGGGTTCTGCCCTGGGTACCATCAAGGGCTATCTTTGTGCCATTTCGGCCTTCCTCAGGCTTCCTGATCAGCCCTCCCTTTTCAAGTCCCCTGTTGTTAACAGGTTCCTAAAAGGCATTACACACCTCTTCCCTCCTGTTCCGTTTGTGATGCCTCAGTGGGATTTGAACTTGGTTCTTACCTTTCTCATGTGCGCTCCCTTTGAGCCTCTACATAACTGTCCTCTTCGTCTTCTGACTCTGAAGACAGCCTTTCTGGTGGCCATCACCTCCGCTCGGCGGGTGAGTGAGCTCCAGGCTCTATCATGCAAACCTCCCTTTCTGTCTGTCCATCCAGACAAGGTTGTTCTTAGGACGCGTCCGTCCTTCTTGCCAAAGGTGGTTACTGCCTTCCACATTGGGCAGACCATCACTTTGCCCACCTTCTTTCCGCCTCCGCATCCTTCCAGAGAGGAAGAGAGGCTCCACCGTCTGGACCCAAAACGTGCGCTTTCCTTTTATATCAACCGCACACAACACTTCCGGGTGGATGACCAGCTCTTTGTTGGCTACGTGGGTGCCAAAAAGGTCGGGCGGTGCACAAGAGAACCATCTCCCGCTGGGTAACCTTGTGTATCAAAGCCTGCTATTCTTTGGCTAAGAAGGAGCCTCCTGTTGGGCTGCGTGCCCATTCCACCAGGGCAACGGCTGCTACCACGGCTTTAGGCCGCGGTGTTCCGCTGCAGGATATCTGTCAGGCAGCTACGTGGGCCTCGCTGCACACATTTACAAAGCATTACTGCCTTGACAGTCAGGTCCGGAGGGACGGCTTCTTTGGCCGTTCTGTCCTCCGGGACTTCCTTGTCTGATCTTTGTTCGCAGACCCACCACCGGGGTTGGTATTGCTGGGGTATCTATTCTAAGGTAAGCAATCTGTCACTAACGTGTCTCTTTCAGATGCACGAGTTACTAACTTGTGTAACGATATATCTGTAAGAGACAGTAGTTAGTGACAGATTCCTTACCGCCCCACCCATCCTCCCCGTTCTGCAAACTGATTTCTAAGGTTAAGGACATCCCTTTCAGGGCCCTAGTATTTTTCAGACACCTATGTCAGCTTCTTGCATGGCTCTGCGTTCCTGGCGCGGAAAGTCGTGTACAGAACTGACGTCAGCGCGCAGGGGCGGCGTCTAAGTACTGCCCGCGACGTCATCCCGGCGATCACGACGCCGACGACGGACGCGGAGCCGCACGACGCCGCCTACCGACGCGCAAGGGTACTGCTACGCAAAAACTTTCCGGATCCAGCCTGACGCCTGGGGATATTCTAAGGTAAGGAATCTGTCACGAACTACTGTCTCTTACAGATATATCGTTACACAAGTTAGTAACTTGGGCATTGGGTGTAGGCCAACTTTACCATGTTTTAAGGAGAGAGCACAAACACGTTGGCACTAGTTAACAGTGGTAACATGCATAGAATCCTAATGAAAACAAAAATGAATTTCAGAAAACATGAGGGTTGAAGGCAAAAAGTTTGGTGGTAACCCTGCAGAGAGGGCAAGGTCCAACACTATCCCTTTGAAAGAGTACACTGCCAGAATTTACAGCTAATAAGAGGGCTTAACAGAATGAATCTTTCTTCAGAGTACTTGCTATGCAAGTATTTCGGAGGGATTCCTGAGCATGCTTACATTTTTAAGAATACCTTTCCTAACTTTTCCTCTGAACATTGTATTGACAAGACTGTTGAGCCTGCCTATTAAGCTGATGTGAAAATTAGGCATCACAGCATTAACATGTATAGTGAAATTCTTAGTGGTTATCTCTGAACCAGTGATGTAAGTGTTAATACATATGCATGCAGAGTTGACAGTCAGTGTTGTATCTCTGTTTAATTTTAAGAAAAATCGGTCCACCCATTTTCTTCCAAAATCCTTAGTGTAACTTGGAAAGATCTGTGTACAAGTAGATTTTAGGAGAATTTAGAGATATTATCTATGTAAGACAAATGGATTTAGGAATACCAAGTACCATTTTATAGTACGGGAGCTAAAAACAAGGAATGCCTACTTTCAAAGTTATGAAGAGTCATACGGATTGTACCATGCACATTATCACTTTATAGCCTTGCGGGCAAAACATTGTATATAAAACCTTTGTGTGCTGTTTACTTGAAGGTAGTTTTTTATAGTTATCTCTGGGTGTTCTTAAATTTTGAGTGTTTTTAACTTTTAATGTCAATAACTGGAATTTATTTGATGTTGCCTTAGTTACTTTTCCCATTTGGGTTTTTGAGTGCGAGTTCTTCTGGTGCCATTGTTGTCTTGCTTTCTGCTGTAAGTTTGGCAGTCAGCGGACTAGTCGTTTGGCAGCAGAGGAAGGAACCTTTGAGGGAGCTAATGCTCAAAAGGAAACCCACAGCGCAGATGCACCGCTGGGGCATAGAAGTTGTGCCAAAGGCAAGCATGTCTGCACCTGACCACTCCCGTTCCGCATCAGCTCCAGCCATGTTGTCAGTTTTGTCCCACGTTTGTACTCGGCAAACGAAATGAAGGCATTTGGTAAGATGCCATGCTGTAAGATAAACCTGAATCCTATTAAAGTGTTGAGATCACTATCCTGTTCTGTTTGTTGGCAGGTTATTACTTTTACCCTGGATGATGAATTTGTTATGGAAAGGAGGAGCCCAGGTTGTAATGTGGGCACAATAGCTGCAATAATACCAAATTACAGGGGGGACTTTTGAATGTCAGATCTCTCCCCAAACACGCTATGGATATCTACAGTTTACTGACAGATATTATTTTCCTCACAGAAACCTAGTTAAGTGAGTGTTCCAACCCAGACATAGCAATGGCGATCCCTCTTGGGGCTATACTATACACCAGGTGGACAGGAAGGGAAGTCAGAGTGACGGCCTGGCTTTATGTTCCGCAATACATTCCAGTGTTTGGTGTTCCATATTGATAAGTTTGAAGGAGCAGAATGTTTGGGTTTCTGTTTGTAAATCTCTCACCAAGACTCTTTGCCGGCATTTTAGTCTATTGCCCCCCCTGGAGCTTGCTCTCAGTTCCTGGACTCACTAGTAGAGGCCTTAATTTCTTGCTGGCTTCAGTATTCCAACTTCATAGTTCTGGGTAACTTCAGCTGCCCTATTGCTGATGCTCAGAATGGCTCTGCTAGAACACTTGTAGAGCAACCATCCGCTCTCAGTCTCAATCAGGCTGGCCATGTACTGGAAGTAGTCTTTACTACCCGACAGTGCCTCTCGGCTGGCTCCTCAGAAGCCCAGATATGGTCAGACCACAAGTTTTTTCCGCTAACACTTACGTCAGAAGCCTTCAACAAATGGTAGTAGGCCTTGGGAGGGATGGTCTTATGTGCCGAAGATGGGGCAAACTCCAGGATGCTGTTTAGGTTGAGCATCAGCGATGACCTGTTGTATCTCTCTGTGTGGGTTTGGCAAACCCACCCATTGCTATTGGTTACTATCTGTGGCATTCAGAAATGCTGGCTTCTTATTGGTGCATTTCTATCAAAGTCCCTCCTTTGTGTATTTAGTTCTATTTCTGGTGATTTCACTCTGAAAACGTTTTAGTTGGCCATCACACAGTACAGTGTGTGATGGCCTCTCTTCCCTCCACCCATCTGTATATTGCAGGTCAGGCGTTTGCAGGACAGGCATTTTTTTTTTTTGTATCGTGTGAACTCGACCGGAAGGAATTGCAGTGCTTTACAAGAGTACCAGTTACGTTACAGACAGACATTCATTTTTGGGTAGGCTCGGGGAGATTAAGTTATTCTCCGAGAATCGCCGATGTTGAGCCAACGTATTTTTTTGTAGTTTTATATATCCGTGAACTGGACCGGAAGGAAATGGAGTGCTTTACAACAGCACCAGTTACGTTACTGACAGACATTCATTTTTGGGTAGACACGGGGAGATTAAGTTATTCTCCGAGAATCACCGATATTGAGCCGACGTATTTTATTTTTTTACTCATGTTGTTAGCGATGAGGGCCAACATCCGGGTAACTCCTGAAACAACAACAAAGCAACAAAAAACACCGATAGAAAGATGGTCTGACGCCCTGCCCTTCTTTGGCTTCTATTGGGCAGTGTGTTGCTTTAGATGGCTGCTCATTGGTCAAGCGGAGTGTTAGAGTGTTTCGTCGCAAAGCAGGGCGTTGGCTGCTAGAAGGGTAGGCGGAACAGGGGGCAGGACGAGGAGGTGGCAAGTCACCTCCTGTCGTCCGACATTTCCTTGCTGCACTCTCCGGCGGCGGAACGAGGACAATGCAAAATCGTGGTTTATGGGCACAGACAGAGTATCGAGGAGCTGTGGAGGGTGGTGTGGGATCTCCACATAGCTCCTCTGAAGCCCTCATGGAACACTGAGGGCCAGAGGAGGTGCAGCAAGCCGGTGTTCCGTCATTTTGCGCTCCCCGTCTGTTTGTGCTCCCTCCTCGCGTTTGCGCATGCGTCTCAGTGCACAATGTGATATAACTGGTATTTTTGAGCTCCCCGGTGCTACACCGTTAAAGTGCGCATGCGCACCGTGCTGTCATTGAATGTGTCATAACATATGCATTTTGAAGTTACCCGCGGCTGCAGTCCCCATCCCAGTGTTCCATGAACTCCTACCTCGAGTGGTCAGGAGATCGTATGTCTGGCAGTGCAGCACTAGCCTGTGCCACCGGAGCTCTTAGAAGGACGAGACTGCATGGACCAGAAATGCGACATGCTGCATGGTCCAGAAACCCAGAGGAGGAAAGAAGCTGCTACAGGTATTGTCTGCGTGCATGTGGGTCTGGCAATGGAGTACTAGCCTGTGCCACCGGAGCTCCTTAAAAGGGTGAGACTGCATGGGGCTCACTGTATGGACCAGAAACGCTGCACGCTGCATGGACCAGGCACCAAGAGGAAGGGAGAGGCAGCTACAGGTACTGCCTGCGTGCATGTGGATGTAACATTATGCAGAGACAGTTTAAGGCATGGGCAAAGTGGGCCCTGGCCCAGGGCCCCAGGCGTTTAGGGGGGGCTGATAGAGGCTGCTCGGTTCTGCATAGAGGCTTGCCCTGATGACCTTTAATAATGTTTAGCTTGTTTTAAATACTGGTTTTATTTAATTTGTTTTTAATGTGGGTGATATGTGAGAGGCTGCTGCAGACAGTTTGCAGAAAATGTTGTCTTTGTTTAATGCAACATCTATAAAACAAGTTTCTTTGAGATCAAAACAGGAACTCACATATTAGAAATGGGAGGAAGTCACTGATTTTATTTCACAGCAATTATTTGCAGTAATATTAGCAAGCTGCTGCTGTGTCCCTGTATCTTAGATGTAAATGCACTGTCTGTGACCTGGCCAGAGAGGGCGTAAAAGAGCTGAAATTGGTTCTTAAATTCAAACCTATTCCAAACATAGGCCCCCAAAATACGTTTGACCCACGGCCCCCAAAATCCTTAAGATGCCCATGGTAAGATACCATGTAAACAAACAGATGGTTGATTCACTTTTAATCTGGTAGCTGTGAGACATTACTTAAGGGCACTTAAAGGTGCTAAAAACAAACCTCTTCATAAGTAACAAACATTTCCATTACAACGCCAGTAGCCCTAACTCTAAAAAAACCAAAAACAAATGCGAGACCTATTGCATTGTAAATGCTTGTTTTATTTAGCGCCTTTCTAGCTCTCTCCGTTACTATCAGGAGAGGTAAACAAGGACTTACATAGGGTTAATCGTTGGTTCATTTAGGCCATTGATGAGCAATTACCTCTGTGTGTCGATAACCAGAAGAATCGAGCCCCTTGGTTTTCACCCTCATTGGCACAAGAACGTCTCAACTGTAGGAAATTAGAGCAGGCCTGGAGGGCCACATACGCTCAAGCAGATAGAGCCCTGTATAAATGTGCCTTAAAAAATAAAATAAAGCTATCCTAGAAGCCAAGAGGCGGTACTTTGCAGCAAAGATTGAAGCAGCAAAGAATGATTACTGTGTCATATTTCAAATCTCTAAAGTTTTTCTCTAGCCTAAAGGCTCCCAATCTTGATTCATCGCAGGAACTATGTGATAGGTTGGCCGACTTTTTTGAGCATAACATAACTATCATCTGTTTCGGTTTCACGCCTTGTGTTAGATCAACGGCAATGCCTGGCAGGATTTTATCGAAATACCCTTAGCCGCCTCCATCACAGAGTTCAGCACCATCACTATGGAGCAGTCTAAACAGGTTATTATGCAATGTAAATCTGGATCGCCTTTAGACCCTTGTCCTCTGTCTGTGCTAATAAAGGGTATCGAGATCATTAGTCCGACTCTGAATTTCTTACTTAATCAGTCACCCCTTTGAGCTCATGTGCAGGATAATTGAAAGCTAGCCCTTGCAAGCCACTGCTTAAGAAACCCAATGCGACCCCAAAGACTTTGTTCAACTACCAACCTATTAACCTATTTCTTTACTTCTGGCGTCAGCAAAAATATTAGAAAAACTGGTCAATATCCAACTGGTCAGTTTCTTAGAATTGCATAATCTTCACTGTTTTCAAGCTGGCTTCAGACCTAGACATTCTACACAGTCTGCACTTCTCGAAGTTTCCGAATCCCTTAAGTTTATATTAGATAGTGGAAAAATGCAGTGCTGATCCTTTTAAATATGTCGGCACCTTTGACATGGTGGGTCATGGTATCGTCCATCGTCTGGCAGAGATAGGTATTCTTGGTCGTACCTTGGCCTGGCTTCAATCTTTCTTGGAAAATAGGAAGCAAGTCATCACTTAGGGGCCTTTTAGATCAAAGAAGACATTGCTTAAGCATGGTGTCCCTCAGGGCTAGTCACTAAGCCTAACTTTATTCAATGTGTACATGTCCCCCCTTATTACTCTCATCAAATAATTTGGCATCTCCACCGTGTCTTACATAGATGATACTCAACTGATTCTTGCCCTTGAATAGAATTCCACCAACTCGGACAAGCTTGATAGCCCCGCCCCCGATGTGGTGAGGAACTTGGAAGTCAAGTTCGCCAATGATTTGTCTTTTCACCACCATGTAAACACTGCGTCAGGGGTATGTTTCTCTGTGATCAAGTCACTAAAAACGTTTGTTGACTTTCTACCCCTAGCAGCAAAGAAGATGGTTGTTCATGCCCTGATCACTTCAAGACTCGACTATTACAATAGTCTCCTCTTGGGTTTCCCTAACTGTTTGATTTATAAGCTGCTGGTGGTTCAACATGCGACTGTGAGACTAGTTCTTCAACTCCCTCGCCAAAGTTCAATTGCTGAGAGTCTTTGGGAGCTCCGTTGTCTACCAGTCGGAAAACTGATTCTTTTCAAAGCTTTAACCATTGTTTACAGGACCTATTATCAAACTGGTCCCAAATTCCTCTCTGATCGTTTTGTTCCTTACCTCCCATTGAGAATGCTGAGACCTGCCTGCAGTAATCTTCTATCAATACCGAAGTTCAGGTTACAAGCTGGGGGGTGGGGTGGGGGACAGATCGATATCTGTCCTTGGGGCAAAGCCATGGAACATTCTTCCACTTGCTTTAAAGCAAGCCGCTACCCTTGTCACTTTCAGGAAGCTTCTCAAAACCTGGCTTTTCACTCAACTGTAAGTGATTATTTCTCGGGGGGACAGGCTTTCTTTCTGTTTCACTGATTTTTAGCGCCGAGATGCCTTTTGGGGTAGTTGTTGCTTTTTGCAAATTCCATTTTCATTCATTCAGAAGCTCACTCTGCTAGATTGCATGGAGCAATTGTTGGGTGTATACCAAACGTTCCATTTTAGGATTTTTTTATGGCAGCAACAAGGAACTTGGTGTTTACTTTCAAAATTAACTAGTGTTTAGAAACACGTGCCAGTGAGTAGATATTCAAAAGTGGGAGAAGTGCTACTTGGGAATGTACAGAAGTGCTTGAACCTCTAAACCTCCGGCAAGATAGAGCAGGGCTTTCTTTGTGCGTGCATTTGAATCTACAGATTGATGTTGTCAAAGAAGCAGGTTATTTATCTGCAACAGCGTTTTATTGCATGAATATTTGTTAGGTTCACATGCAGTCTACCCAACCTTTTGAACTGGCTGACCCTCTGCTTCCGCACACACACAAGGCAAAATTTAAAGATGGTGTAGACGAGTGCGCGAGCTGTGATCCCTGATCAGGAGTCCATTAGAGATGGGCCAACTGCCATCCCTCACAGCTCAGGAAGCCTTTTAGAGAAAAAATACTTTTCTGACTGAAACACTAGGTGGCAGCATAACCACAGTATTTAAATCCAGAATTAATCAAGATTCAAAATAATTGTTGTAGAAAGTTACCTGTTTATTTGACACATGAACAGGCATTGGAAGTTTAAAAAAAAAAAAAAAAAAGTCTTATTTACCTTTTCCTTGCCAAGACGTGTTTTGAGGAACATCTCCGTAGTTGGTTACTGACAGGTTTGTAGTGTCAACAAATTAATCCATAGTGAAATAATAATAATAATAAAGACATTTGTAGAGCGCACAGCTACCACGACTGTGGTGTCCCGCTCTAAAGTGGATAACAACAGAGCAGAGCCGGTGCAGAGCTAGTCTCTACGCCTGAACAGCCAGGTCTTCAAGGCCTTTCTGAACTCCTGTTCAGAGTGCAGCACACGTAGTTGAAGAGGCAAGTCATTCCAGCATTTGGAGGTTTTCACCTCAAACGTTCTGCCCCCCGCCCTTGCTTTAGCAAAGCTGGGGATGGTGAGGTAGCGTTTATGGTTGGACCTCACCGATCTACCCTGCTGGTAAGGGCGAAATCTCTTCCTCAGATAGTTAGGGCCTCTGCACTGGTAGGCCCGGAAAGCGAACGTAAGGGCCTTGAATTCAACTCTCTTGGCCACTGGGAGCCAATGAAGTTGTCTGAGGTGGGGGGAGATATGCTGGCGGAGTGGAACCTTACAGTGTTATGTTTCGTATAGAGGCCCTAATATAGACGGGTTCATATATGCCGTATATGGTCATATTCGCATATGCCCTATTATGGTCATAATCGTATATGCCCTATTTTGGTCATAATCGTCTATGCCCTATTATAGTCATGATCTCCTATGCCCTAATATAGGCATGATCTTTCACCTACATTAGTTCCCTACAGTACACAACGAGCTCTGAGGGTTGAACGTTATCTAGTCTGTGGTTAGAACACTGGAGGGTTTTTTCCGAACACAGGCCTACAATGTACTCATAAATTATGCATGAGCATTCACCAGCTACATCTCCCGCATAATATGTATGTACAAAGTTCACCCCTGACGTCTTCCTCATGTCTAACAAAGACCAATACAAACCATACTGAGGGACGAGATACTTTAGGGTATAAATACACCACATCTTGCCACGGTAAGATAGAGGGAACCGAGACTTCCATGCTGACACACTGACCAGAGACGCTGAGGCTCCTGCATGCAGTTGCTCCAGCTGACAGCGGTCTAACACAGCCCTTGCGGGGTGTCCAACTCGAGACCAGGACGGGGTCCCACACTCTCTCTAATCAGGTAATGGGGTTCGACTAAATCCTAGAAGGATTCTTGGCTCCTAGGCTTTTAGACCTACACACATGCTAGGTACACTTAGGTACATCTAGTTAGGCATCGTAGGAGTACGTGCACTTTTATAATGCATTTTATATATTCATGTATGTAACCATTATTATTGCAGTATGGTAGAACTGTACTATCCTTTCACTTTGATCGTACTGCTGATAATATATCTCTGCTATTGTCTACTGGTTGCTGCAGCACATATATTCTACACCAGAATAACAACTGTTCAATAAATACTTATTGAAATGCCCAGACTGTTTATTCTGTGTAACTCTCGGAGACAAACCAAATAAGTAACCACGAGTGACTGAGCAAAAAGTAGTACATTGTTTCCACGATTCTGAGGGATCAGGGTTGTCATGATCTAAGGTTGCCAGGAACTAATCTCTCCCCGATAAGAGGAGATTCTAGTGGCACTGTGAGCTAGCTAATGCAAATCCGGCTAACATACGCGGTGGGGGTGCACAGAGCCAGTCTACCACCAATCCCACAGTTTGTTATCCAAACGCGCTTCTCCTGCAGGGGTACTATAGGAACTACACGACATGGCGCCACCAACGTTGGTTGGGTACTTATTTAACAGTAGAATCTGAGTAGTTCAGTCTTGCTATTCTCAGAGAACCTACTCACAAAACCCCAGAGACGTCTGGAGTGGGTGGGCACAAAATCCACCGCAGCTGAGTAGTACGAAAATACTATTTATTGGCTGTTGGTTATTCAAGCTTGAAAGGACATAGGGTTCCTCAATATTGTGCATAACACCTTATATCTGAAAGAGACACGTTAGTGACAGATTCCTTACCTTAGAATATCCCCAGGCGTCAGGCTGGATCCGGAAAGTTTTTGCGTAGCAGTACCCTTGCGCGTCGGTAGGCAGCGTCATGCGGCTCCGCGTCCGTCGTCGGCGTCGTGATCGCCGGGATGACGTCGCGGGCAGTACTTAGACGCCGCCCCTGCGCGCTGACGTCAGTTCTTCTTTTTCCGCGCCAGCAAGCGCAGATCCGGGAAGAGCAGTGCCCTGGTCATTTTTTGACCATACTTTTTGGTGAATTTTTTCACTGTTTTTTCATCTTTCAAGGTGTCGTAGGGATGCCCGGCTTCAAGCGATGCGGCGCCTGTGCGCGGATGATGTCCGTCACCGACCCGCATTGGGAGTGTCTCTTCTGCCTCGGCCGAGGCCACGACACGGAGTCTTGTACCGACTGCCAGGCCCTCCACCCGAAAGCTTTGCGAGAGCGGTCTCGAAAGCTCCTCTAGGCCCGGCATTCGGCTCCGCGGAAGCCCCGGTCACGTGAGAGGTCCAGGGGTCGATCGCGGAGTCCACACCGGTCGTCGGCGTCGAAGTCTTCTTCGTCCGGTAAGTCGAAACACAAAAAGTCCAAAAGCATCATCGCTCTAGGACTTCGCCTCGCCGGTCTCGCGACTCGGCTGAGGCCCCTCCCGGCACCGTCCCCGCCCCCGCGGCCCCGGACATGCCTGTGGAGTCGCCCCCGCCATACCCGCCCTTCCCGGGTTCGGGGGCGGATCCGGCCAAAGTGCAGGAATTCCTGTCGGCCATGGCCCACCCCTTCAGGCCCCTCCGGTGCGCCTTCGGGCCCCGCGGGCCCTGATGGGGTTGCTCCGGCGTCGCCGACGGCTCCGGCCCCGGCGTCGCCCGTGCCTCCAGCCTCGATCCCGGCCCCGGCTTCGGCCCCGGACTCGATCCCGGCTCCACAACCCCCATCGACGCCGGTCGACCTAACGACACCTCCGCCGGCGCCGATGTCTCCGGTGCCGTTCTCGGCGCCGCCCTGGGCTCCGGGCGGCGTCGTCCCCCAGTTCCTTCCGGCTCCGGACATGGATCCGGACCGACGTCGCTCGACGCCGGCTCCGGCGCCGATGGGACCTTGGGTCCCAACTGTCCCTCCTCCTCCTTATTTTGAACCAGAGGAGGACCAGTTGGACTGGGAGGGGTCTGATGACCCTCTGACACGACACTGTCAGTATGATGAGGACTGGACAGAGAGTCTAGGGAGGCCAGTGGTCTGGATACTTCCCCTGACACTGGCATGCTGTCTCCTCCCGTGGCTACGGAGGAGGGAGCCAATTTTGGTACGGTGTTGCGTAGGGCAGCTGGGGCCTTACGTCTCCAACTTCCTACTTTGACGGTCAAGCCTAACATCTTGACAGAGGTGCTTCAGCCGGCAGCCTCCTCTGCGGAGACTGTGCTGCCGTTTAACGACGCCCTCACTGACGTTCTTTTGGGCGCCTGGTCCAAGCCCAACACAGGGGCTCCTGTGGATCGGAACGTGTCACGACGCCATCGCCCAGCTCCGGGCGACCCCTGTTTCTCTCTGTCCACCCCACTCCTGAGAGCTTGGTTGTCCAAGCCTCCGCTTCCCAAACCGCCTTCCCTACCGCTCCTCCGGATAGGGAATCCAAACGCCTGGATCAGTTTGGGAAGAAAGGTTTTTCTTCCTCCAGTGCTGGCTTGCGGTCCGTTAACACCGCTTGTCTTTTGGGCCGATATACCCACTCCCTGTGGGATTCGGTGGCGGATGTTTTGCCCCAGTGTCCTGAGGAGGTCCAGACACTGCTTTCCCGCGCCATTGCGGAAGGAAGGGATGCGGCTAAATACACAATACGTTGTGGCCTTGACACCGCCGACTCGCTGGGCAGGTCTATTGCAACGACGGTGGCGCTCAGACGCCACGCCTGGCTGAGAACCACTGGTTTTTCAGGGGATGTCCAGAATACTCTCATGGACATGCCCTTTGATGGAGTCGGTCTTTTTGGGTCCAAAGCAGACCATGCGTTGGAGCGCTTTAAGGACTCACGGGCTACTGCCAAGTCCCTGGGCCTTTCTGCTACACGCCCTCCGCTGACTTCTGCTTTTCGCCCCTATCGTGGCCACGGTAGGGGCGCCCCTTCACGTCAGCAGCCCAGCCACCGGCCCGCGCAGCAGGCGTCTTCGCGTGGCCGAGGACGTGGATTCCGCCGTGGCGGATCGGGCAACCAGCGTGCGGGTCAGGCCACCACCTCCAACCCGTCCGCGGCCTCCAAGCCCTCCTAGTCCCTCCTTTCAGGTGCACAGCACGCCAGTAGGGGGCAGGGTCCGCCATCACCTTCCCCACTGGCGTACCATCACCTCGGACAGGTGGGTCTTGGACATTGTCCGAAGGGGCTACTCCCTCCCCTTCGAGACCACCCCCCAGCCATGCCACCTCAATTCCACCGCATGTCAGGGGATCACTTGGTGCTTCTACAGAAGGAAGTCACAGCCCTCTTGACCAAGAGGGCCATCGAGCGTGTTCCGACCCCAGAAGTAGGGCGTGGTTGCTACTCCCACTACTTTCTGGTGCCCAAAAAGGACAAGGAGGACATGCGTCCTATCTTGGACCTCCGGAACGTCAATCGCTTCCTCCGGAAGGAGAAGTTCAAGATGCTCACCCTAGCTCAGGTCTTGACTGCCCTCGACCCTGGAGACTGGTTGGTAGCGTTGGACTTGCAGGACGCATATTTCCACATCCCCGTCCTGCCGGCCCACCGGCGTTACCTTCGGTTCACGGTAGGCCCCGAGCATTTTCAGTTCACCGTGCTCCCCTTTGGCCTTACAAGTGCCCCTCGGGTGTTCACGAAAGTGATGGCGGTGGTCGCAGCTCATCTGCGCCGGGCAGGGGTTTCAGTCTTTCCCTACCTCGACGACTGGCTGCTGAAGGCGGGCTCGTCCCAGGCAGTCGTCTCCCACCTCCAGACTACCGCCGAACTCCTGCACTCGCTGGGGTTCTCCATCAATGTGCCGAAGTCGCATCTGATTCCTTCTCCACAGCTCCTTTTCATCGGAGCGGTTCTGGACACGACGCAGTTTCGGGCCTATCCTCCCGAACGGCGAGTCCGGGATATTCAGGCTATGATTCCGATCTTTCAGCCTTTATCCTGGGTTTCGGTACGGATGACCCTGAGGCTGCTGGGCCTCATGGCCTCCTGCATCCTGCTGGTCAATCATGCCAGATGGCATATGCGGGCTCTGCAGTGGGACCTAAAGTTCCAGTGGGCGCAGCACCAGGGCAACCTGTCCGATCACGTCCAGATCTCGGAGGGGACTGCAAGACAGTTGCAGTGGTGGCTCTCGAACCGGCAATGGGTCATGGGCAGATCCCTCTCCCTTCCCCAGCCAGAGCACACAGTTGTGACGGACGCGTCCCTTCTGGGATGGGGCGGTCACATGGGAGAGGCGGAGATCAGAGGCCTCTGGTCTCCGGCGGAGTCCCGGCTCCATATCAACCTTCTGGAGCTCCGGGCGATCCGACTTGCACTCAAGGCATTCCTTCCCTCTGTCAAAGGGAATGTAGTGCAGGTGTTCACAGACAACACCACCGCCATGTGGTACTGCAACAAACAGGGCGGGGTGGGGTCTTGGACCCTTTGTCAGGAGGCTCTGCGCCTCTGGACATGGCTGGAACATCAGGGCATGTTCCTGATGGTTCAACACCTGGCAGGTTCCCTGAACGCCAGGGCGGACGAACTCAGCCGCAGGTGCATGATGGATCACGAATGGCGTCTTCACTCGGAAGTGGCGCAAGGACTCTTTCTACAATGGGGAGAGCCTTGGTTAGATCTATTCGCCACCGAAGAGAACGCGCAATGTCATCAGTTCTGCGCGTTGAAATTTCCAAGGCGGCACTCGCTCGGAGACGCTTTTCGTCACGAGTGGAGTTGCGGTCTGTTGTACGCCTTTCCGCCTATACCACTTCTACCCAGAGTGTTGAAGAAGATTCGGCACGACCGGGCCCAAGTCATTCTTGTGGCTCCGGACTGGGCTCGAAGAGTTTGGTATCCCGAGCTACTCAATATGAGCGTAGATCCCCCAATCCGTCTGCCTCTTCGGGAGGATCTTCTGTCGCAGCAGCAGGGGACGGTCCTCCACCCGAACCTGTCCAGTCTACACCTGCTTGCGTGGAGATTGAGCGGCGGCAGTTGATTCCTTTCGACTTGCCTCCCGAAGTTTGTGATGTGATTCTGGCAGCCAGGCGTCCCTCCACTAAGGTGGTATACGCCTGCAGGTGGAACAAATTTGTGGCATGGTGCACAGCAAAGGCTGTAAATCCCCTCTCTGCCCCTCTTTCTGAGGTCCTTCTGTTCCTTCTTTCTCTGGCCCAACAGGGTTCTGCCCTGGGTACCATCAAGGGTTATCTTTGTGCTATCTCGGCCTTCCTCAGGCTTCCTGATCAGCCCTCCCTTTTCAAGTCCCCTGTTGTTAACAGGTTCTTAAAAGGCATTACTCACCTCTTCCCTCCTGTTCCGTTTGTGATGCCTCAGTGGGACTTGAACTTGGTTCTTACCTTTTTAATGTGCGCTCCCTTTGAGCCTCTACATAACTGTCCTCTTCGTCTTCTGACTCTGAAGACAGCCTTTCTGGTGGCCATCACCTCCGCTCGGCGGGTGAGTGAGCTCCAGGCTCTATCTTGCAAACCTCCCTTTCTGTCTGTTCATCCAGACAAGGTTGTTCTTCGGACGCGTCCGTCCTTCTTGCCAAAGGTGGTTACTGCTTTCCATATAGGGCAGACCATCACTTTGCCCACCTTCTTTCCGCCTCCGCATCCTTCCAGAGAGGAAGAGAGGCTCCACCGTCTGGACCCAAAACGTGCGCTCTCCTTCTATATTGACCGCACAAAACACTTCCGGGTGGATGACCAGCTCTTTGTTGGCTACGTGGGCGCCAAAAAAGGTCGGGCGGTGCACAAGAGGACCATCTCCCGCTGGGTTACCTTGTGCATCAAGACCTGCTATTCTTTGGCAAAGAAGGAGCCTCCTGTTGGGCTGCGTGCCCATTCCACAAGGGCAACAGCTGCTACCACGGCCTTGGGCCGCGGTGTTCCGCTGCCGGTTATTTGTCAGGCAGCTACGTGGGCCTCGCTGCACACGTTTACAAAGCATTACTGCCTTGACAGTCAGGTCCGGAGGGACGGCTTCTTTGGCCGTTCTGTCCTCCAGGACTTCCTTGTCTGATCTTTGTTCGCAGACCCACCACCGGGGTTGGTATTGCTGGGGTATCTATTCTAAGGTAAGGAATCTGTCACTAACGTGTCTCTTTCAGATGCACAAGTTACTAACTTGTGTAACGATATATCTGTAAGAGACAGTAGTTAGTGACAGATTCCTACCGCCCCACCCATCCTTCCCGTTCTGCGAACTGATTTCTAGGGTTAAAGACATCCCTTTCAGGGCCCTAGTATTTTTCAGACACCTATGTCAGCTTCTTGCATGGCTCTGCGTTCCTGGCGCGGAAAGTCGTGTACAGAACTGGCGTCAGCGCGCAGGGGCGGCGTCTAAGTACTGCCCGCGATGTCATCCCGGCGATCACGACGCCGACGACGGACGCGGAGCCGCACGACGCCGCCTACCGACGCGCAAGGGTACTGCTACGCAAAACTTTCCCGGATCCAGCCTGACGCCTGGGGATATTCTAAGGTAAGGAATCTGTCACTAACTACTGTCTCTTACAGATATATCGTTACACAAGTTAGTAACTTGTGCCTTAGTTCCTTTGGAACACTTCTTCCTCTAAACATGCCTGATACCGAGGTTGGGGCAGAGAGAGTTGAACTGAATTTCTCAGAAGAAGATCCTCCGGATGCAATACAGATTGCACCAAAATTCAGAAGGACAGTCACCCTAAGACTATTAGAAAATGGTTTACAAGCCAAGGGTGGCGTGGTTGTTTTCGTGATTGAGGCACACGAATCAAACAAAACAGAGGTGTTCTATTCATGGGTTACACTCCCAGCAGCAAATGCAATAACAAATACATTTCACTACTACATAGAAGGAGATGCACCACAGGAATATTGTCCGTTTGAGGACATAGAGATTCCACTCACTTACTAGGAACATCATTACTGGTTTAATGGCGCCCTACCCCACGTACGACAAAGAGTAAGGTTAGGCCCACTCGGAGGAGACGGGGCCACATGCCCGATACTAGCGGCTTACACACCGCATCCTGACATTATCACAATGCCACAGCCAGACTTACTAGTACAACACAAAGATTTAATTAAAATCTACAGAAACCTGACACAATTTGTCATGAGGACTTTAACAATCCAATCTGCACCAGGTGCAGCAAACAGTACTCCAGCTTAGGGTACAGGAAATAAAATTACTCCTCAAACATTACACGCGGTAATGGGCAAAATGCCTGCGAAACGCGAACAAATACCATTCTGGATAGCTCAGAAAATAACTCGGCTTGAGGCGGTACTCCCAAATACTGCCACCTGTGATAAACACAGAATACTAACAATCTGCTTGCCCATGGGGATCACACCACAAGTAGAGGACTGCACCTCTTGGGGTACAGTCTTTGCTGCCATATATACCAGAACACATGGTATCCCGTCATTAGCAGTAGTACCTGATGTATTGAGACAGATACAAAATGAGTACGGAGCAGAGCCTGCCCTTAACTTAGGGATGAAGTTACTAGATAACTACGAACAGGTATCAGCCATAATACTAGCTAACATTAAGGGGGAAGCAGCTTCAGTGGCGATCCGCCAACGCCTAAGGGAGTTCAGTCCAGTAGATCAACAACACGAACTACCCAAAATAATTGAAACTGCGTATGCAGAACTAGGCAGAGACAGTTAAGGTGGGAAAGCATTAAAACCACAACTGGTGGGCAGTTTGAAAAGGACACTACAAAGCAGACACCTACTTCTTCTAAAAAGAAGTGGGAAAATAAAAAACAACAAAAGTCTAAAGACAGCAGATCTCAATCCAGAGGTAGGTCTCCTCAACAGGAGCCCTCTGAAAGGAGGTATAACCTCCGGAATAGGGATAATATTAAAAAACCTGACGGGTATCAGGATACTGATACACGTTCCTCTCGTTCCTTTCAGGGTTCATCACAAAACTCCGAGAGGGAAGGACGGTCAGAGGAGCGTACAAAGTCCAGAGACACGCAACGCGCTGCGGACTACGCACCTAAAAAAGAAGATAAAAAAAAACCTCAGTTCAAAAAGAAGGTAGCAGGTCTCAAGATCAGACATGCCCAGAGTTCTGAGGACACAGCTTCTGAACGGGGAATGGGCTCTGACGATGCTAGACAGTGCGGCAGAAGTAACGATAGCTCGCCAGAACCTGAAGGAATTTCTGGTGACAGCGGAGTTGAGTGACTATATCACGGTGGAAACACCTGATTCCCGGGTAAGTGTCCCACATAAGTTACATGAGATAACACTCCGGATGGAGGGGGACAAGCCCAGAAAAATTAAAGGTCTCTGTGGCGCGGTGGAGAAGGAGTCGGTAGACAGGGTATGGTAGTAAGGGTATTTTATTGTAGGTTATAGTATTGTAGGACAGCGTCCTAGTACAAAACAAAGATGTGGCCGTCTTCACTCTCTTCCGTCAGAGAGCAGGAGTCCTTCGGCTTCAGGCTCCCGAGGACAGGAGGGGATGCTCGTTCCGTGCAGGGATGCCAGGGACCAGGAATCAAAGAATAAAGAGAAAGAAACGGAAGGCACGGTCAGGGGGACGTTTCTGTGATCCCGTTAAAGGTTTCCCCAAATGCTCAAAGGCAATACCCTATAAAGCAGGAAGCTAAAAAACAAGTCGGGGAGATCCTAGATCAACTAGAATACCAGGGGGGGATTAAAAATTGCACTTCACCTATGAACAATCCTTTGTTTCCCGTAATGAAACCTGACAACACGTATCGTTTAGTTTTGGATTACACACATTTAAACACTTGCACAAAGACATTTGCAGTTGAAAATGCACACAGTGCCGCATTAATGAATAACATTGTGCGGAAAAAATACAAAACACTTGATATCTCAAATGGATTTTTCTGCCAAAATATAGCGCCTGAAAGCAGGTATTTGACCGCATTCTCAGCGCTAGGGTCCCAACGGCAATTTTGTCGACTCGCCCAAGGGTAGCCCGGGGTTGTTTTCAGCAAGAGTAACAGAGTTACTCCAAAATTTGGATGAAGAAGCATTGTCCTATGTGGATGATATTTATCTGACGGACGATGATTTACCGAGGCACTTGACCAGGGTGAGCACCATTATTATGGGATTCGCACCTGAGGGCTATAAATTTAATTTCAAAAAATCAAAAATTGCCCATCTCAATGTCCTGTTCTTAGGGTATGAGCTGTCAAGTGAAGGAAAAAGCCTAGCAGCTAACTTTTTAGAAAAGTGTGCGCTGCGCCAACCTCCAAAATCATTAAAGAATTTACAATCAATTCTGGGATTCCTAAATTTTGGTCGAACTTACATTTTGGATTACGCAGAAAGAGTAAAACCTTTCTACGACTTAATAAAACCTGATTTTTCAGTCAGACAATGGACACAGGAACATACAAACATCCTACGTTCACTACAAGAAGACTTGATAGCTTCAAAACACTTAGACACGCGTAAACGTACGCAACTTAGTGATCCGAGTAATAGCGGGTCAATGCGGGTACACTTATTTAACTTTCAATTAAGGCGAAACGGTACCAATCGCATACAAATCACACCTGTACACAAACGCAGAGATGCGTTTCACTTCAACAGAAAAAATCCTGACAGCAGTGCAGACCGCTGTAGCAAGAGAAAGAGCTCTGGCTCAGGGAAAGCGCATAATAGTTGTGACCCCAGTACCAGCCTTAGAGGCTGTAACAAAGGCTAGCATTCCAAATGCGAAAGCCTTACATCCGAGATGGATACAATGGGCTAATTCTCTTACTGCAACGGATGTTGAATACAGATTTGATCCAGGTTTAAAAACACAAGCATTTCTGCAATACGAACAAAAATATCCTCTACCAAATGAAATTTTGCCTCTAGATCAGTATGAATATATTATTTACACTGACGGATCTGCTCAACCAGCCATAGGGAGTAGGCAAGCTTACAGCGCAGCGTGTGCAATCGTTAAAGGTCGCATGCGCGATGGAAAGTTCCATCCAAGTTGCACTAAAACGCAATCTCTACGAGACTGCACGGCTCAGTTGGCAGAATTAAAAGCACTAATACTGGCACTGGTAAATACGGAACACGAATTCCCCACCCTAATTGTGTGTGATTCCTTTTACTGTGTACAGTCGTACAATGAATACTTACATCACTGGGAACAAAACGGGTTTAAAGACGCAAAAGGTGGCACAATTAAGCATAAAATGCTATGGGAACAGGTAGTGGAGTTGAGAAACGAACTCCCAAGGGCTCACGTGATACATACACTGAGTCATCAGCGTGATGGTGTTCAAGTTGAAGGGAATTCATTGGCTGATGAAGCCGCAAAGGGGGCTGTTCGCACGGCTTCCGTAGCTGCAATCACTCGTTCAAAAACGAGAATAGACGGCGAGATTTTGGTAGCTGTCAATGCTTCAAGCAAAGGCAGCACAGCAGTACCTAAAAAATTTCCACTCAAATACTCCTACAAGTTAGATGCACAAAACATTCCATACGCTCAGATTCCTGGAGTGGGGGATAGATTAATACCAAATATTGATCGTAGGCAAGGCTTAATTCTAGCAGCACACGAGGGTTTGGGTTCTGCGCATACAGGCGTCACAGCGACTATTTCTTTACTGAAACAGCGCTACTGGTGGCCAGGGTTAACAATGCAGACCAAAGACTATGTCTTAAAGTGCGACATCTGCCAGCAGATGAAAGGTTCCACCGTAACACGCCCAGCACAGACACCATTACTAAAATCAGACAAACCTCTCGCATGTGTGTATTTGGACCACTGCGGACCCCTACAATCTGATGGGGCCAAGAAATATATCATGGTTGCAATGGATTCCTGCTCTAGATTCCTATGGGTTTGGCCTCAGCGCTGTGCTGACGCTCGAACTGTTATAAGAGATTTGCGAGTCTTTATTGGCACATACGCAATTGGCACGTTACATTCTGACCGTGGCCCGGCGTTTAGCTCTCGGGCTTACAAAGAGGCTATGGAAGGAATGGGCGTAGCATTGCGGTACTCCTCTCCGTACCATCCTGAGGGAAATTCTGTTGTGGAGAGGAAAAACCGTGACTTAAAGCAATCTTTAACAGCTAGGGTATTCGGCAAGGGCGGTAGATGGGTCGATCACTTATATGGGGTACAAAGAGCCCTAAACAATCAGCCAAGAAGCTCTCTAGGGGGTGTCACTCCTTATGAGGTCCTATTTGGGACAAGAATGTGGGTACCTGATCTTGATTGTGGAGGCACAGTGGCGGATGAGAAACCATTTGATATCCATGATCGTTTGGCTGTTTTACAGGATCTAAATGAATCCAGGACACAACAAAGCAACGTCCACTTAAAACAGACCGCCACTGAGGACGTCAAAGCAGTAATGGCAAGACCTGTCTAAATCCCAAAAGTCGGGGATCTGGTCAGAGAAAAGATTGCAGACAAGAAAGAATTCGGACCATCCTACAGAACAGCTGTACCGGTTCTAGCAATCCAAGGCACAAGAACTGTACTTCTGCCACCTCTTGCCGGGAAAAAGGAGAAAAGATTTGTCTCAATCGACTTAATCAAACCACACTATGTGACCGATACTAAACAGTAGGCCTCGTGGACTCCACAGTAGCAGACGCCCTCCTCTTGCTATCCAATCCAAGAAGTTCAAACAGAAAGACTCATCACGTTTGCAGAGCCACCTGTACGGAATGAAGGACTAAGCAACAATGCTATGGAACTCGTTCCACTTCAACAAGAAGTTCGACTTCAAAATGAAAATCAACTTACCAACCAAGTTGCAATAAGACCGACTACAGACGTTTACGTCAACATCCCTCGTCAAGAGCAAAATCCAATTTCAACAAATCCCGATGCAATTCCAACAATTGATCGAATTGCTTCTGGCTATTTCATGAACTTTGATACGTTTTCACTGGATCCAAGTGAGCCGGAAACGACGCCAGCCAAAAAAATCACACAAACAGAAACTCATTGACATTTTGCACTTTTTTAGAAAGATTTACCTGGTGTCACCTTGGATAGAACTATGGTATATCACTGGGATTTTCTTTTTTCTTTTCTGGCTAGGTTTAATTATAACTTTTAGTATGCTTATTAATGGACGATATCTCCAGCAGAGCTCTACAGCCCAAAGAGTCAATTTGATTTTAAAACCACACCAGTCTTCACATCGTGAACCAAGAGACTTGTCTTCAGTGAACATCACAGCAGTTCTTATACCAGACGGTATAGTATGGGACAAGATTGATTTCGATATATGCGGTCCGACTGAACTTTTAAAGCTTAAACATGTATTTAACATTTCTTTAAGTGATATCATTACCTCCAGTACATTTTCTGATGATTGGGACACTGAAACTGTAAACAATATGATGTCTGATTTAGAAAAAACTGCCGCATTTCCGAACAATGAAATGTTAGAAGGTACTTCAGGCTATGATACATTGTACTGTTACCAACATTATGGTCATCATTTCTTACACAAATCTAGAACACCTAGAAATGTTTTTGAATATCACCAGTGGGAACACTGCCCAACACCTCCAAAAGGTAGTTCGCAAACTTTGGCACAGAAATTCACATACTTTTCAGGGTTTAATACATCTGACCCGAAGTCATTTTATTACAAAGTGGCAACAACATCAGCACAGAAAATTATGTTGACTAACACCAAACAGATTTACTCTGCTTCCTTTATGGCCCAGTTGTCTACACAGGGTTTCGACCTATGGAAGGACACTATAGATTTAAAATCAATCTGGGGTTCTAGGGACTGGCAAGTCTAGGGAACAGAAGCGCTTTTTAGAGCATGCCTCATTCCACAGCAGATGATATTTCTAAATGAAACTGTGCAACAGACATCCTGTCTTAGACTAGCCAAGAACAAGGAAATGAACACACCAGGGTTTCCAGCACCATCAAAGATGGGTGTGGGGCAGAATTCAACTACACATGGGGTAGGATTAGATGACATTCTCCAGTACAACAGGTCAGATCCCAACTGGACAGAATGGCTGATTTGGCCCATTGACACAAACACATGTCAACAGAGATTCCTAGGTATAACCGAGGGGTTTAGTATCAGTAGGCCAGATACACGCTATGTACAGAGACAACACCCAGGGGTAGTGACATCCTATAGTGTTGGGAAGTTGTGCCTTGATTGGCTAGAAACCTCAACACTCACAGAAGTAAAACATCAAATTTAGCAACTGCAGGTTGCACCACTTAACAGTGAAGTCCAAGTATATCACATATGCAAAATGTCCATCCAGTAGTTTGAAAAAATGAAATCTTTATTCTTCTTTACACATGGTAAGAAAACGTAACGTAGACAGCCACAACAGCCAACGCGTTTCGTTCTGTCCCAAGAACTTCATCAGGGCTGTAAAACAACATTTACAAATATACATTACTCTTTTATAATACAAATTGCTACACTTATACTTCATAAAATACAAGAAATAAAAACATATAATAAAAACATACTAGGAATTCACCCAAACCCAATTTTATCAGGGCTCCTATCTAAAAACCCACAGCCTCATAATTTAAAACATATTTAATATAGAAGAGAGAGACGAGAGAAAGAACTTACAGCAGTCACTTGTATTATTTTTCTTTTTCCATGGTCCCATGATCTAAATATCTATTTATGGGCACTCCTCCTACTATTCCTCTTAATTTTACCCTCTATGTATCCTAATAAATGTTTACCATAAGGGTAACACAGATCATAAATGGCCAAAGGTAAACATATGGACATTGTAATCCTATTTAGAGCTCAACCAGAGTCAACAAAGTAACATATTCCTTTATTATTAGCATATACCTGCTAGACCCGAACCCGACCAATATTACATTCTGTAACAATAAACAAAATCTAAAATTATTATTATTATAAATAAAATATTATAGCACCTACCAAGTATATTGACTGGTTTCAATAAGTTAACCAAAAAGTTGAATGCCAAGTCCTCAAATATAATCAACTCGGCATTGACGATAGACCACCAAATTTCCAATTGAATTGTGGAATGCTGCAGGATAAGACTAAAAATAAGTCATATTGTACCTGCAATGATCATAAAGCAAGAAGATTCAGAAAATAGATGTCAAACCAAGCATACACATTCTCAAAACTGAGAATATGCATTATTAAAAACCACTCGCTTACCTACTAGCTGATCTTGAACCGACCCAGAATCCGGTACGGAAATTCAAATATAAAGGCTGATGTGCCTGTAATGTAAATAGCGAAGAAATGAGAGACCAACTACACTATGAGGTGCAATTGAAAATATTTGTTGTTCCAAATAAGTACCACAATTAGCAGTAATTTATCATTTGAACAGAATAACAGTAACATGTACGGCGAGGAAGCAAACACCCCAGAGGTACAGTGAGTCCTCCGCGTCGATTCACAAGCATCTTCAAACGAATAATATCTAGAAATCATCCATACAAGTATTAACAGCCGACCCACACTATAGTAAATAATGGAAGAAATAAATCGGCAATGAGCCCTCAGAGCAAGGAGACCTGAAGGACCCACAGGCATTCACAGCAATTCCCATAACACATTATTGAGGGAAAACAACAATGTCCCACACCGCTCAAGACAGAAATGTCACAGGTAATGCATAGAACCCCACCCAGGCTTGATCAAAAAAAACCCTGTATATAACAAAGGGGGAGAAAGAGACAAATCTGTCTAACGATCAATCCGTACTCACCACGAAAATCCGGACCTGCACTGCGTAACCGTCGAACAATATGTTTAGGGCGCAAGTAAGATCCCGCCCGAGATTGTCCTTTATGAGCACCCGTTTACGTGAAAAACGTTAAAAATCAGTTTCACCTGGCACGTAAGCGCAAGGAAGGGGTCAGCAATAAACTATATGGATCCCCAATAATGATTCCAAAACAAAACCAGATCAATTCCTACTCCGCACTTGCGAAGGAAAGGTTTTGTTGAAAACACGTTGCAACAGCCAAGCGCCAAACAAGGCACATGTAGTCTCTTGTTTCCAACCGCACCCTGTATTCTTAACAATTGTAACAATCGCTCTTTTTCAGTATACTAGTTTTAGCGACGGCCCCTTGCTACATAATAGTCACACAATAGGGCATAGCCTTCGTAAATTCTCACCACTAATAGATCTTAATTACTTGAACCCTCCACAACAAAATCCTAACCTCGGCATAGCTCCATCAGCAAAAGCGGAACACAAGCCACCACATCCCAGTTCGAGTCCCCTGCATGGGAGCAAGAAATCAACACGTATTTTATTTTTAGAATTTATTATGATTCCGGATGGCACAATTTGATCTTTCTTTGTTACCCCAAGCTTCCTTATAAAAATAAAAATAAAAAAGAGAGGGGATGCAAATCCAGTTTGAAGCGCCACAATTACGGTGGAACTCAATCAAATACGTAAACCCGGCTCAAATCCCAAACAAAATTTTTGGGGGATAAAGACTGATTTAGTCATTAGATTTAAAAATAAATCCAAACACACTTGCAAAATAGAGCCTCAATTCTCCCTAATATGTTCGATGAAGGGAGAAAACACCAAAGGCAATGATGGAACGCAATCCACACCACCACCACAGCCCGATACTCACCGTCAAGTCTCCACGAGATAACAACCATGACAAGCCAGACTCCCTCCCAAAATCACTACACTACACTAGATCAAGAATGTCCGATTTTAAAAAGGAGCCCTGGCAAACTGTGTGTAGGTATATTAAAACCAAAATCACTCATACTTTTGGCAAACAATTCTATTATAACAATTTAGTCCAGGCAGATTGAACATGTAACATTTGGAATCCAAGTACAGACGTAGTGTCAATGTCACACCTATCCCATTTGTAATTGATATAAAGGTAAAATGCCTTAATCGCTTTAATCAAAAAGAATTTTTGACCACAATTAAAGATAGAAAAACAAATAAGGATAGCAATTACACAAACTCAAACAGCTGTTACCTTATTAATGACATTATTTTCAAATTCTCCAAACACATTCAAGTGAATGGAAGGATAGCCACATTCAATTTCAGAAATATAAAACCCAAAGAATATTATCAATTTATTATCAAAACGATCACAAAAAATAATGTAACTCTTCATCAGTATTATGTCCCAACTTAGTGCATCGTAACCGACAAATCCAGCCCGCCTCATTTTGTCGAAGGGACCGCTCCCTGTCCCCCCCCCTTGATCTCAAGGGTATATGGTCTATGCCATGGAACCAGATCTCTGGTCTGCCCCCATGGCACTCGCACATATGTGTAGTCATAGGATATCTACTATCCTGATGCCGGATTGCCCTAATATGTTCCTGAATTCTGGTTTTAAGTGCCCGAGTGGTACTACCCACATAGATAATGTTGCAATTACAGCCAATTATATATGTTACATATGT
This sequence comes from Calotriton arnoldi, assembly GCA_963921515.1. Taxonomy (NCBI): domain Eukaryota; kingdom Metazoa; phylum Chordata; class Amphibia; order Caudata; family Salamandridae; genus Calotriton; species Calotriton arnoldi. Next base: position 304,190 of record CAWUFW010006122.1, on the reverse strand, counting down.
AGTCTTGCATGTTATAGTTTGTTGTATTTTGTAAGCCCGAGAAGTATTATAGCTGAATTCTTTCAGTCTATTTTTACCATACTGACACACACTACAATCTGTACATGTAAAGAAACCCTTCACTTGTGATGGCAACCAGGTCCTCCCTAACTTTGTTGGTCGCACATAACTTGGGCACAACATCTCTCTTAGTGTTCTGCCCCTTCTATAGGTCACTTTGGGTTTTATCGAGATTTCCCCTTTAACTCCCGGCACTTCCTGTAATAGTTTCCAATGCTTGTACAGGATTTTATAAATATCCTGACTATATTTATTATACTTCGTGACAAAATTAATTGAAGACCGAGTCATTGGGCCGGCATGTGCAGACCCCTGATGTAGCATTGTGGATTCCCTTGTTCTCTGCACTACTTTCTTTTCCGCATTGTCCAATATCCGTTTCTGATAACCTCTACATTCAAATCTTCTTCTAGTTGTTATTAAGTTTTCTTTGAACACTTTGCTATCACTACAATTCCTCCGTGTCCTCAACATTTCTCCATATGGAATGCTGTTAATAGTGGCCTTAGTGTGTGCGCTGGTAGCATGTAATACACTATTGCTCTCCGTTGGTTTCCGATACAATTTACTATGTAATTTGTTACCTTCTACATAAAACGTAATATCCAGGAAATCAATTTGCTCAACAGAGTGGCTCATTGTAAGCACCACATTGTATGGGTTCCTGTTAAGGTAGTCATAATATTCCTGTAATCCCTCAACTGAACCACTCCACAATAAAATAATATCATCAATATACCTCCCCCAGAAAATGATGTTATTAACCCAGGGGGAGGCATATTTACCCCATGCATGCTCTCTTTCCCACCAACCCATAAACAGTCCCGCGTACGAAGGCGCAAATTTGGCTCCCATCGCCGTACCCTGGAGTTGGTGGTACCACTGTGTACCATGAAGAAAAAAATTCTTTGAAAGAATCAAGTCCGTCATCTCGAGTAACATTTCATTATGTTCAAACCACTCTGCTGTTCTATTTTTTAGAAAATGACCTAATGCACGAAGCCCCAGATCTTTTCTAATGCAGGTGTATAAACTGGCTACATCTAGTGTAACCAAATGCAGCCCCTCAAACCAAGCGATGTCCTCAAATTTACTGAGAATATCCTTGCTATCCTGTATGAATGCAGGTAGATTTCTTACTAGTGGTTGTAAATAATTATCCACAAACTGGATGGACATTTTGCATATGTGATATACTTGGACTTCACTGTTAAGTGGTGCAACCTGCAGTTGCTAAATTTGTATTTTGGTTCTTCTAACCGCCCCTAAAGGAACGGCAGGGGCAGCGGAGTTGCACACACTATGAGTATAAAGCTCAGTGTTGGATACTAATTACTGTTAGGAAGATATAGGGTGGATGGTGCATCACAAGAACCGGGGAGTTTTTGTATAGGTTTGCTGTTTCTTGGTTTTTTTACAGAAGTAAAACATCACTTGACCTTACTCACACCTGAGGTAGACCTTAGGGATTTCTTGCTATGCCCAAGGAACACACGTCAAACGTTTCATATATGCTGGCATTTATGCCTACTATAATTAAAACTGGAAAATACCCCAACAGGAGGCCGCAGAAAGAATACAGGAAATAGACCATATTAACCTAGAGAAGGCATTAGCTGTAGTAGATAATGGGTTAACAACTTTGACCTCCAGGATCTACTCCTTAGGCAAGATTGTATCTTCGGCAATCGACATATTAGAACAAGATCTGGCCTTATTACAACACGGGCAATCTCAGTTACGTTCTATTGTGATGTTAAGCTGGACGCTGCAATCTTTGCGTGCAGGCTATGTGCCCTGGCGTTTTATAAACACCACGTCTCTGTTTTCAGAATACAATCTAACTGATAAACAGAAAGAAATGGCACAAAGGGGAGCCAAATATACAATGCTGCGTATTAAGAAACTGGAAAGGTTACCATTCACTGTAGCCGAATCACCATCAACTGAATGGCTAATTCATGGCCAAATCACTCTGCCGGTCACTATGTTTCCGTTTCAATATTGCCTTGAGCAAAGGCAGGCAGGCAAATATGAAAAAATGGGTAAGGGTTACATTAAGGAAACTTGGGAGTTACCATATAGATATCGATGCCGGAGCGGGGATCGAGAAGTGTTTCTGAGTGGTACAAACTGCAAGAACGCTTTAAGCGGTTCTCTCATGTGTCAGGATATTTCTCTGCATGGAGCATGTAGTGGTTCGGTAGCGAATCTATCTTGTCACATGTCGGGGACCCCAGCGGCCATGATCACGCCGGTTTTCCAGCTGCTCTCGAATGGGAGTTGCTTGATGCTAAACGATCAAGGTTGCTGTGGGATGCTTCCGTGCGTCGCCTTTCTGGTCACTGTTAACTCCAGGGTTACTTGCTGTATGCAAGTATTGTTTCCGCCACTGAACACAGTCAGGGAGGCGGCGTTATGGCCTTCGTTGAATGTTTCCTTCATACAATTTGATACTTTTAGCAGACTGAAAGCCATGCTTTTACAGCAACCCGTGCCCTTAACCTCCGCTCGAGAAACCTTTGCACTTCAAGTTGCAAGGACCTCGACTGAGATACAGGCGCTTATACGTACGAACTGCCCCTTTCATTTTGCAGAAATGGTGGGTCGTATCTTTAACATGTCTGATACGAGCGGTATTGTACACCTATTTAAGACCATAGGGTCAGGACTATTAAGCACCTTTCAGACAGTCCTCGGAGTAATCCCACATTTTATACACTCCGTATTGGGAAGCGTGTTTGGAGGTCTCCCGCTTATCCTGTTCCTAATTGCAGGAGTCCTGATTGTAATCTTACTGCTACGCAATGGACGGCCCAATTTCCGAGGAAATGGCGAACGTACTCGTGGAGCGGAAGTAATGTGAACGCGTAGTGCAGCTTCTGGGTATACCTTGCCTAAGAGAACTGAACGCCTCTTGGTTTCTATCGTTTAGACCAGTCTGGGTGGACTGCATCTTACCTGTTCTTCGATGCCTGTTTTGCGGAGAAGAATGCACGTTGGATCTCTGTCTAACGTTTCCATCAGATACGCCTCCGGACACGGATGCTAGACCCCCGAAAGGCCCATGCTCTGCGTTGTCCCCAGCGTCTTCCAATTCTGATGAACGCATTCCTTGAGAATCCACAGGTGCCGTTTGCTCCTGCTGGGTTAGGTGGCTCATCCACAGGCACTCAGGTAACAACTGCCGCACAAGCTGCCGCAGCACCGACTGTTAGCAGTACTGAATTCCATCTATGTGCGATTGACGTTCTCTGTGAGGCGTTGGATTTGTCGTCTGCAGTAGCTAACACCGATAATACTGTATATCCTAGCCAGGACACTTAATCTGGAATTGGCTCATCGCGTCCTGGAAAAGAATTCGGCTTCTCCACTTCGTTTCATAAATAAACAAACTAAATTTGGAACATTTCCTAAATTGACACTTTCACTTGAGAAAGAATGGCCTTCTTCTGCTTATGGTAATGCAACTTTTATGAGTGAGACAGAATTTACTTTTTCAAGTGGCAACTAAAGAATAGCTGACTTTTAAATTTTTTTATCATTTTTAAATGTCTTTTTAAAACCATGTTTTTAGCTGTTTTTAAGAAAAAATTTAAATTGTCCAGATTTTAAGTATGGTCATTGTCATCCACTTCGAAAGTCTTATTTACCTTTTCCTTGCCAAGACGTGTTTTGAAGAACATCTCCGTAGTTGGTTACTGACAGGTTTGTAGTGTCAACAAATTAATCCATAGTGAAATAATAATAATAATAAAGACATTTGTAGAGCGCACAGCTACCACGACTGTGGTGTCCCGCTCTAAAGTGGATAACAACAGAGCAGAGCTAGTCTCTACGCCTGAACAGCCAGGTCTTCAAGGCCTTTCTGAACTCCTGTTCAGAGTGCAGCACACGTAGTTGAAGAGGCAAGTCATTCCAGCATTTGGAGGTTTTCACCTCAAACGTTCTGCCCCCCGCCCTTGCTTTAGCAAAGCTGGGGATGGTGAGGTAGCGTTTATGGTTGGACCTCACCGATCTACCCTGCTGGTAAGGGCGAAATCTCTTCCTCAGATAGTTAGGGCCTCTGCACTGGTAGGCCCGGAAAGCGAACGTAAGGGCCTTGAATTCAACTCTCTTGGCCACTGGGAGCCAATGAAGTTGTCTGAGGTGGGGGGAGATATGCTGGCGGAGTGGAATCTTACAGTGTTATGTTTCGTATAGAGGCCCTAATATAGACGCGTTCATATATGCTGTATATGGTCATATTCGCATATGTCCCATTATGGTCCTAATCGTATATGCCCTATTTTGGTCATAATCGTCTATGCCCTATTATAGTCATGATCTCCTATGCCCTAATATAGGCATGATCTTTCACCTACATTAGTTCCCTACAGTACACAACGAGCTCTGAGGGTTGAAGGTTATCTAGTCTGTGGTTAGAACACTGCAGGGTTTTTCCCGAACACAGGCCTACAATGTACTCATAAATTATGCATGAGCATTCACCAGCTACATCTCCCGCATAATATGTATGTACAAAGTTCACCCCTCACGTCTTCCTCGTGTCTAACAAAGACCAATACAAACCATACTGAGGGACGAGATACTTTAGGGTATAAATACACCACATCTTGCTACGGTAAGATAGAGGGAACCGAGACTTCCATGCTGACACACTGACCAGAGACGCTGAGGCTCCTGCATGCAGTCGCTCCAGCTGACAGCGGTCTAACACAGCCCTTGCGGGGTGTCCAACTCGAGACCAGGACGGGGTCCCACACTCTCTCTATTCAGGTAATGGGGTTCGACTAAATCCTAGAAGGATTCTTGGCTCCTAGGCTTTTAGACCTACACACATGCTAGGTACACTTAGGTACATCTAGTTAGGCATCGTAGGAGTACGTGCACTTTTATAATGCATTTTATATATTCATGTATGTAACCATTATTATTGCAATATGGTAGAACTGTACTATTCTTTCACTTTGATCGTACTGCTGATAATATATCTCTGCTATTGTCTACTGGTTGCTGCAGCACATATATTCTACACCAGAATAACAACTGTTCAATAAATACTTATTGAAACGCCCAGACTGTTTATTCTGTGTAACTCTCTGAGACAAACCAAATAAGTAAGCACGAGTGACTGAGCGAAAAGTAGTACATTGTTTCCACGATTCTGAGGGATCAGGGTTGTCATGATCTAAGGTTGCCAGGAACTAATCTCTCCCCGATAAGAGGAGATTCTAGTGGCACTGTGAGCTAGCTATTGCAAATCCGGCTAACATATGTGGTGGGGGTGCACAGAGCCAGTCTACCACCAATCCCACAGTTTATGTTATCCAAACGCGCAGGTCCTGCAGGGGTACTATAGCAACTACACGACAACAGACCAGTCTAGCGGCCGCTTTTTGCACTATCTGCAGCCTATGGATCAGGCCGGTAGGCAGGCCTAGGTAGAGTCCGTTAGCGTAGTCGAGATGCGAGGTGACTAACGCATGCACTACCGTTTTACGGGAATTCTCTGGCAAGAAGTCGATGAATTTTCTGATAGTGTTCATCTTGCAAAAGCAGGTCGCAGATACGTGCTGGACATGGGCAGAAAGGGATAAGTCTTTGTCCCACCTGACTCCAAGGTTCTTGACCGATTCCTTAGGTACAAGCGCAGTCTCCAGTTCTGCAGGCCACCACAAGGCATCCGGGGGAGGCACTGCTTGGTTGAAAAACAGATCCTCTGTCTTATCGGCGTTGAGTTTTAAAACATTGTTGCTCATCCAGACGGAAATGCTTTTAAGACAGTCTCTGAAGGAGTCAAAGACTGATGACAACACCTCGCTGAAGGAGAACATCAGTTGGGGGTCATCCGCATAGGATATCACCTTAATCCCCATGTTCACAATGAGCTCCGCCAGTGGTGCCAGGTAGATATTAAAAAGGAGTGGGCTTAGGGCCGAGCCCTGAGGCACCCCCCATCTTAGCAGTTTGCAGCCGAGGTGAAAGGGTGGAGAAAGACTTGTTGGTCTCGGCCATGTAGGTAAGAAGCGATCCAGTCCAGCGCCATCCCACGGATGCCAATTTGCTTAAGACGATCAAGCAAGAGGGAGTGAGACAGGTCGAGGAGTACCAGCATGGTCGCAGAGCCCCCATCCACCGACCAGCGAATGGAATCGGCCATCTCAATCAGTGCCGATTCAGTGCTGTAGCCAGGGCGAAAGCCAGACTGGGAGTCATGCAGTAGCCCATTGGATTCAATGAAGGCAGTCAGCTGCTGATGAGCTAATTTCTCTAGGATTTTAGCGGGGCTGAAAGAAGAGAAATGGGCCTGAAGTTACTGGCGATTTCAGGGTTATCGTTGGGTTTCTTCAGTATGGGGAGTAGGAACGCATGTTTCCAGGCTGATGGAAAACCCCCCAGCCTGAGTGAGGAGTTCCAGATGGCACTGAGGGGTGGGTTAAGCCACTCTGCCAGTAAGCTGTATTGTCTAGCTGGCCAAGGATCACCAGGTGACCCGGATTTGCATTTCTGAAGTTCAGCGAGTGATGCATCAGCAGGAATCAGAGAACTCAGAAAACACTGGCTGGTTCTGGCTATGGCCACGAGAGACGTCTTCCCCGTTGGGGAAGGGAGCCGCAGGGAAGGAGGCATAGATCTGAGAGATTTTCTCCTCAAAGAAGTTCGAAAGGCTGTTGCAAAGTTCCAGTGAAGGAACCGCAGGGTGCATAAGTGCCGAGGGGTTGGTGAAGGATTTAATGATCTTAAACACTTCCCTAGAGGAGTTCCTAGCACTGGCAATACGGCCGGCCAGGAAATCTCTTCTCTTATTAATGAGAAGTTTGTGATAATCTTTCAGAGCGGCTCTATAAACAATTTTATCCTCCGTTGCATATGATTTTCTCCACTTACGCTCCAATCTTTTGCAGTCGCTTTTTTTTTTAGCTCTGATGTCCTCGGTAAACCAAGGAGCGGAGGGGGTTGCTCTGGAAGAGCCGACGGGCCTCAGTGGCGCAATTTTGTCCAGGGCCTCCACGAACCAAGCATTCAAATTTGTAATGCTATCATCAGGGTTGTTTGAAAGGGGGGGCTCGGAGTCCTTGAGGAGAGGGGCTAGGGACTCTGGGGCGACCCTACTCCAGTTCGTCCTTGAATCCTTAGGGAGCGAGGTGACCCTGGCCTTAACCTTCAGGTTTAGCTGGAAGGGGACCAGGTAATGGTCTGACCAAATCACCGGGGTGGAAATGTTCACTATAACCTCCTGCAGGTTAGAAAAAATGAGGTCCAGCGTATGACCCACTTTGTGCGTTGGGGAAGAGACCAGTTGGGTCAGGTTAAAACCAGCAAGCGACGCAATAAAGTTCACACTATGTGAACAGGAGGGATCATCGACCTGTAGGTTAAGGTCACCTAGGACTGTAAAGTTCGAATAACGGGTGCTAGCCTGAGCGATATAGTCTGCCAAAATAGGGGAGGAACTATGGCAGCAGCCCGGGTGCCTGTAGAGAAGGAGCCCCGCAAAGGAGACAGAGGAGGACAGTTTAATGCAGAAGGGGAGTCCTTCAATACTACCCATCTGACCAAAATTGGTAGTTGACATCTCCCAGGTGTCTTTATGGATAATCGCCACACCACCCCCCGGTCTATTGTCTCTCCTATTAGCACAAACTATGCTATAGCCCTAAGGAATGGCTAAGGCCACAACCGGGTTGGAGTCTACGCACAGCCAAGTCTCGGTCAGGAACATACGGTCCCAGTCATTGTCAACTAGGGATTGGTGTATGTCGGGGGCGTGTTTGGGCAACGACCTACAATTAATGAGGCAGGCTTTTAAGCCAGAGGGCTTTGAGGACCTTGGAAGGGTTGGACAAGACTCCTCAGCTACCCAAGAAGTGTGGCTAGGATTAAGAGTAAAGTTACAACAAGGGTAGTGAAAAGGCCTATCTATATCTCTCAGTGAAGCGAGCGCCTGGCCCGGGCAAGTGGAAGGAGCTCATCTCTGTCCCAGCTACGCATGCAGGCAGCAGCATTTTGGGCAGCATAACTGGCCGCGGTCCGGACGCAGACAGGCGCAGACGCACTTGTCTTTGGCGCGCCTTCGGCGTGCCAGCGGCGCCCCCGCTGCGCGTCCCTGTGGCAGCTAAATAGCAGCCAGAAGAAAAATGGACTGCTAACCCCCAAAGATGTCCCCACCGGTGCAGGAAAAATGGCACTCAGGTGGTACAACTTCCTGCCCCACCGTGTCCCAGCGAGAAGGGCAGGAGAAGCAGAGCGTGCCTCCGAGACAGGACGAATAATCAAAAAAGGTGAGTGCGAAGAGGTAAAGACTCTGAGCATCCTGCAACACGCAGAAATGCACAACGCCGTGAAGGACACAAAGTGTTTAAAAATTAGTACAGTAAAAGTCAATACAGGACTCAGGAACTCAGCTTTGATTGCTTCGATTTATATTTAGTAATAAAAAAAACTGTACCTGTATATTATATTATGTGCCATGTCTGTTGTCATACTATAATTCAATGTATTTTCGCGCATTTACTGTTTCACCCTAGAGAATGAAATTTTGCTACCTGTATCACGGCTGAAAAGCAGCCTCCGGGGAAGTTCTAAAATGAGCATGCACATTAACTTGAAGCATTTTTAATGACCTTCCTTCGCTGTTTATCACAATACCTGCCCATTTGCATTTCCCTCTTGGTAGGTCAATGACGCATGCTCTCGTGCATCTAAATATTAAAAAGGCATTGGCAGCGTCACTAGATCTAGCTTCTTACAAAAAGAGCTTCTCCACCAACTGGTGTGCTTTAGCACTTAATAACTCCTCAAATATGCACTCTGTCTGTCATCCTTGCGTCCGTTAAACCTTCGTTCACCCCCTCATCCAACCACTATAAAACACACACAAAATCAGCAAGCACATACAAGACACATTGAATAACTAAAAGTATATCAAAAGGGAAAATGCTGCTATCTAAATGTTTAACAACAATAGGGGTTAAGCCCAAAGGACCGGGGCCAGGTAGGGCTATTCAAAATTCAAAACACATGAACACCTGGCTCCGTACTAACCTACACTCCTACTATTTATGGAGTAACGGGCAGACTATTCTTTTATCTGACCAAGTAAAATTTTTATTAAATAGTCTTTAAATTGATTCAAAACAATTTTTTCAAAAGACTGAAAAAGAAACACATATTTCTCAAATTGACACAGAAACCTTCACATACAAATAAAACAATGCACAATCAAAAACAATTTGGACATGCACCAAAGTGAGAATTATTTGCAACAAATTACAACAAGCGACAAGATCACTAAATGAAAACAAACATAAATCAATTACAAAAAACATTTAAAGCTTGCATCATCTGTGAAAAAACACAACGGTGATTGCGAAAAATGTCCAATTTCATGGACTAAACTTATTGTTTCAGCAAGAATATCACAAAAGTGTTGGAAATAATGAATTAATCTTTAATACAGCCGACACTCAACACATTTAGATTTAACTAAATGCCTCTCAAAATGCCTCTTGAAAATGCCAACGCGTTTCAAGACCCAGGCTGGATAGTACTGGGACTCTCGTCAGGGCTTCAAACAAATGATCGGGATATTCTGATTCTTGAAGTAGGAGCAGCCGCTCCAGTTCGTTGATTCCACGCGTTTTTATCTATATGTCAGTTGACTCGTTCTACTGTAGCTTTAAAGCACCACGTGCACACTTTAAACTGTGTATAATTCTTGCGCAAAGGCTGCAGAGCATGGACAGGAGCTATTCGGATTGGGACTCACAATTTTTAAATGAGTTCGTCCGATATTAGACTCTGCAAAAGGCAGGCTTTTCTTCTGCTCAAAAGCGAGCGTGCTTGCATTCACTGGAATTGATTTTGTATCGACTTCATTGAACAAACTGGATTAACTCTCACCCGGCATCTCTCACTATCTAAATGTGGCATTCATTTTATTGCAATAAAAATATAGGTAAAACAAACATTTGCAATACAGTCGGTCTCGCATTTGTGAAAGTTAGAGCTATTGGCGTTGTAAATGACAATGTTTTTTACTTTTGCCTGCAGTTGAGTGATTATATTTGCATAGCACTATTGCCATTCATATGACTGTGCGGCGCTGGAAAACCAGAAAATGAGAACTAGGTCACGAGGGAGGGGAGGTGGAAAAAAAATGGCACCAATGGAAAAAGGAATTTAAAAAGTAGCGGACTACCCCCACTCACCTTTCGATTAAAGCGCATTGCTATGTAGCGTGACACCAGAAGCAAGCTGCATTATGGAATTTTTTAGCTTATATTTACTGCGATAAAGTGAAACTACGAGCCCTAATTTCAGCATGGCTCCAGAGACAGGACTGACAGTGTCACACATGAAATATGAGCCCACCTGCAAGACTTGAAGAAATGCTTTAAACGGAGACCACAGGAAATGTCTTGCCAGGACTATTCACGTGAAAGTCACTTGCAAGTATAATGAAGACACGTGAAACGAAAATGGAGGAAATTGCAAGAAATTTAAGGTTTGTGAGTGAAAGTAGAGACTGAGATATTTGAACGCAGCTCTTGAAATTTTCTGGTTTTTTTTTTTGCTAATATTTAAATAACGATAAAGACAACAAAGTGAAAATGGCATTTTTTGATGCAGATCTAATGAATCATACGCCATGTGGTGGATGCCTTACTTGCACAGACTGTGTTTGCAGATAGGCCCCTTTAAGGAGCATCGCACCCTGTGCAGGAGGAATCTATCCATGTATGTTGCGTCTCTACTCGAAGTGAGATCTGCTTTAGTACGTAGTTGTGAATCTTTGAAAAGGTCACCCACGGTGCGCAGTCTGTACCGGGTCAGGGTGTGTTTAGTAAGAGTTTCTGTTGTGGGGGGCAACCAAGGATTGTCAGCTAATGGTATAAGCGGGGAATATAAGAATTGTGCCTGCAGGTATCGTCGTAGCTTGGACCATGCCCAACAGGCGGAAGATAGTGTTTGAATCTCAGCGGGATTCCGTCGTAGCCCCTGTGGTAGGATACCTGACAACGAGGTTTGGTATATCTGAGAGCATTCTGGCTTCAGATATTGAAGTCCAGGGACCAGATGATACCAATTGTATGTAAAGTGAATTTGTGTGATCAAATAATATAAATCGAAATCTGGGTTCCCAAACCCTCCCCGGTGATATGGCATGATTAGAATGTTCCATCAAATACGCGGTTGTTTGCCTGCCTATATAAGTCGGATAAGCAAAGCCTGCAGCGTGTCAGAAAATGTTGTGTTGAGTGCGATAGAGATATTTAGAAAAAGATATAAAAAACATGGGGGAATGACCATTTTCATGATGGCAATCCTGCCCGCAGTCGAGAGGGGGCGCCTGATCCATCGCTCAACTTGTGTGGCAAGATTGTCTATTGCTGGCCCGTAATTGAGGCGTATCACTTCAGACGTGTTACAATGCAGAAAAATGCCCAGATATTTAGGGGGGTCCGTACACCATCGCAGTGGGAAGTCAATGTCAATCTGAGTAGTGGCCGGAGTTAGCGGGAATACTTCCGATTTAGTCCAGTTGATGGTGATGACACCAGAGTAGACTCTGAATACTCGCGCAGCAATGGAGATAGCTTCGTACCTGGGTCCCGTACAAACAACATCACGTCATCAGCATAAAATGGTGCCACCAGTGGACCTCTGTGGAACCTCAGCCCGCGATGGACATGCCTTTCCTAGATGTGCTGCGCTACTGGGTCCATGGCTATAATAAATAGTAAAGCATGAGTTATGTGTCTTTGACCAGGTTGTATCTTAATCTTGGGAACACACTTTTCTTCTGTTTCTTGTCAGAAGTGTTGGTGCAATTGCATGTTTATTTTCTGTAGCTAACAACACCACTTGAAATTTGGCAGTGGTCTTCCAAAAGCTGCGACTTTTCATGAAAGTCTGTTTTTCAGGTTTGTATGTTGGTATTGTAGCTGCACATGAAACGCATATTGATGAGATGTGAAAAATGCTGATCATACATTTTTATAATACCACTTTTATGCCCCACCCTTGATCAACTTAATGTTTTCCTGGCAAATTCTTTATATGTCTTTACTGGCTCCCATAGTCACACTTTCATGTTCTTTCTGGCTGTCCGCTTGAATGCTAAAAGTAGTTTGGATGGGCAGTGTGTCTGCAATAGATACTGTGTCTGGCTGTGAGCCTTATCTGGAGCTTGTTGTCCATTCTTGGGAGCGTGCGGTCCTGACCAGGTTCAGACAAGGCTTTATCAGAGGGCAATTATGTTCCCCCCTAGGGCAATATGATAACTCCAGCATTTGTAGGTGTCCTAGCGATAAAGTCTCGCCTCAGACCCTCTTACATTTCTGGGTTTTTTTGGGAAGTTTTATAAGGCTTTGTGCCACACGTTTCTGGTGCCCATCTTGAAAAGGTTACACTTTACTTTTTTATTATTACTATCATGTTGCAGGGTGACTTGAAACCATCACAGTGAAAAAAGACAGGGACTCCTCTTGGCAATGCAAAGATAGTTCTTTACTGACTGTCGCAACAGGGAGAATGACCCTCCATATACACAGGCGGGCTGCTGGGCTCTCCTTCAAATTGCTGCTTCTCAGGCAGCTCTATTATACATTTCTACATAATGCTTTATTACAAAACAGCAAATAATAATTGACTTGCGGGTTACAGATTGAAGACAGAAAAACACTCAAAGACCTGTGACCCCATAACCCTGAACTCTGATCTAATCCTCTACACATTTTTTATTGCACTTTCAACAATGCTGGAAAATGAAGCATTCTTGAGTGGAGTGTGTGCTGGTATTATTGTGTGCCTAAGACCTCCGTGTGTTCCAGGCAAATTGGATTTCCTGCAGCCATTGTCTAATCAGGTTACAATCTGTTTGGAAGTGATCCCGTTTGCTTAAACCATAAATTTCTGAAAGAGACACGTTAGTGACAGATTCCTTACCTTAGAATATCCCCAGGCGTCAGGCTGGATCCGGAAAGTTTTTGCGTAGCAGTACCCTTGCGCGTCGGTAGGCGGCGTCGTGCAGCTCCGCGTCCGTCGTCGTGATCGCCGGGATGACGTCGCGGGCAGTACTTAGACGCCGCCCCTGCGCGCTGAAGTCAGTTCTTCTTTTTCCCGCGCCAGTAAGCGCAGATCCGGGAAGAGCAGTGCCCTAGTCAATTATTGACTACATTTTTGGTGAATTTTTTCACTGTTTCTTTTCGAGTCTTCTCGACTCCTAGGTGTCGGTAGGGATGCCCGGCTTCAAGCCATGCGACGTCTGTGGTCGAATGATGTCGATCACAGACCCGCACTTAGAGTGTCTCTACTGTCTCGGCCGAGATCACGACACGAAGTCGTGCCTTGACTGCCGGAAACTTCACCCGAAGGCTTTGCGAGAGCGGTCTCGAAAGCTCCTCGAGGTCCGGCAGTCGGCTCCGCGCCGCACCAAGCCCCGGTCCCGTGAGGTCGAGGGGCCGGTCGCGGAGCCCCCACCGGTTGTCGGAGTCCAAGTCTTCGCGCTCCTCGGGTAAGTCGAAGCACAAAAAGTCTAAGAAGCATCATCGCTCTAAGACTTCGCCTCGCCGGTCTCGCGACTCGGCTGAGGCCCCTGTCGGCACCGTCCCCGCGGCCCCGGACGTGCCTGTGGAGCCGCCCCCGCATTACCCGTCCTTTCCGGGTTCGGGGGCGACTCCGGCCCAAATACAGGAATTCCTGTCGGCCATGGCCCGCCTCTTCGGGCCTCAAGGTCCCTCCGGTGCGCCTTCGGGCCCCGCGGGCCCTGATGGGGTTGGTCCGGCGTCGCCGATGACTCCAGTTCCGGCGTCGCCTGTCCCGCCAGCCTTGATCCCGGCCTCGGCTCCGGCCCCGGCCTCGATCCCGGCTCCGGTGGTGCCGCAACCCCCATCGACGCCGGTTGACCTAACCACGCCTCTGCCGGCGTCTATGTCCCCGGTGCCGTTCCTGACGCCGTCCGGGGCTCCGGGCGGCGTCGTTCCCCGGTTCTCTCCGGTTCCGGACATGGAGACGGACCGACGTCGCTCGACGCCGGCTCCGGCGCCGATGAGACCTTGGGTCCCAGATGTCCCTCCTCCTCCATATTTTGAACCAGAGGAGGACCAGGAGATCTAGGAGGGGTCGGAAGACCCTCTCACACGGCAGTGTGAGTATGATCAGGACTGGGCAGAGGAACTTGGGGATGCCAGTGGCCTAGACACTTCCCCTGACACTGGCATGCTGTCACCTCCCGTGGCTACGGAGGAGGGAGCAAATTTCGCAACGGTGTTGCGTAGAGCAGCTGGAGCCTTGCACCTCCAATTGCCTACTGTGGCTGTCAGGACTAATCTCCTGACCGAAGTGCTTCAGCCGGCAGCTTCCTCTTCGGAGACTGTGCTGCCGTTTAATGATGCACTATCTGACGTTCTTTTGGGCACCGGGTCCAAGCCCACCACAGGGGCTCCTGTGGATAGGAACGTGGCCCGACGCCATCGCCCTGCTCCGGGCGACCCCTTGTTTCTCTCACCCCCGAGAGCTTGGTTGTCCAAGCCTCTGCCTCCCAAACCGCCTTCCCTACTGCCCCTCCGGATAGGGAATCCACACGCCTGGACCAATTTGGGAAGAAGGCTTTTTCTTCCTCCAGTGCTGGCTTGCGGTCCGTCAACACCGCTTGCCTTTTGGGCCGATATACCCACTCCCTGTGGGATTCGGTGGCGGCTGTTTTGCCCCAGTGTTCTGAGGAGGTCCAGACACTGCTTACCCGCACCATTGCGGAAGGTAGGAATGCGGCAAAGTACACCATACGATGTGGCCTTGATACCGCCGACTCGCTGGGCAGATCGCTTGCAACGACGGTGGCGCTGCGTCGTCACGCCTGGCTGAGAACAACTGGTTTCTCGGGTGATGTCCAGAATACACTCATGGACATGCCCTTTGATGGAGTCGGTCTTTTTGGTTCCAAAGCAGACCATGCGCTGGAGCGTTTTAAGGACTCACGGGCTACTACCAAGTCCCTGGGCCTTTCTGTTGTGCGCCCTCCGCTAACCTCTGCTTTTTGCCCCTTTCGTGGCCACGGAAGGGGCGCCCAGTCACGTCCGCAGCCCAGCCACCGGCCCGCGCAGCAAGCGTCTTCGCGTGGCCGGGGACGTGGCTACGCCGTGGCGGTTCGGGCAACCAGCGTGCGGGTCAGGCCACCACCTCCGCCCCGTCCGCGGCCTCCAAGCCCTCCTAGTCCCTCCTTTCAGGTGCACAGCACACCAGTAGGGGGCAGGGTCCGCCATCACCTTCACCACTGGCATGCCATCACCTCGGACAGGTGGGTCTTGGACATTGTCCGAAGGGGCTACTCCCTCCCCTTCGAGACCACCCCCCCAGCCATGCCACCTCAATTCCACCGCATGTCAGGGGATCACTTGGTGCTTCTGCAGAAGGCAGTCACGGTCCTCTTGGCCAAGAGGGCCATCGAGCATGTTCCGACCCCAGAAGTAGGGCGTGGTTGCTACTCCCACTACTTCCTGGTGCCCAAAAAGGACAAGGAGGACATGCGTCCTATCTTGGACCTCCGGAACGTCAATCGCTTCCTCCGGAAGGAGAAGTTCAAGATGCTCACCCTAGCTCAGGTCTTGACTGCCCTAGACCCTGGAGACTGGTTGGTAGCGTTGGACTTGCAGGACGCTTATTTCCATATCCCCGTCCTGCCGGCCCACTGGCGTTACCTTCGGTTCACGGTAGGCCTCGAGCATTTTCAATTCACGTGCTCCCCTTTGGCCTTACAAGTGCCCCTCGGGTGTTCACGAAAGTGATGGCGGTGGTCGCAGCTCATCTGCACCGGGCAGGGGTTCCAGTCTTCCCCTACCTCGACGACTGGCTGCTGAAGGCGGGCTCGTCCCAGGCAGTCGTCTCCCACCTCCAGACTACGGCCGAACTCCTGCACTCGCTGGGGTTCTCCATCAATGTGCCGAAGTCGCATCTGATTCCTTCTCCACAGCTCCTTTTCATCGGAGCAGTTCTGGACACAACGCAGTTTCGGGCCTATCCTCCCGAGCGGCGAGTCCGGGATATTCAGTCTATGATTCCGATCTTTCAGCCTTTATCCTGGGTTTCGGTACGGATGACCCTGAGGCTGCTGGGCCTCATGGCCTCCTGCATCCTGCTGGTCGATCATGCCAGATGGCATATGCGGGCTCTGCAGTGGGACCTGAAGTTCCAGTGGGCGCAGCACCAGGGCAACCTGTCCGATCACGTCTAGATCTCGGAAGGGACTGCAAAACAGTTGCAGTGGTGGCTCTCGAACCGGCAATGGGTCATGGGCAGATCCCTCTCCCTTCCCCAGCCAGAGCATACAGTTGTGACGGACGCGTCCCTTCTGGAATGGGGCGGTCACATGGGAGAGGCGGAGATCAGAGGCCTCTGGTCTCCGGCGGAGTCCCGGCTCCATATCAACCTTCTGGAGCTCCGGGCGATCCGACTTGCACTCAAGGCATTCCTTCCCTCTGTCAAAGGGAAGGTAGTGCAGGTGTTCACAGACAACACCACCGCCATGTGGTACTGCAACAAACAAGGCGGGGTGGGGTCGTGGACCCTCTGTCAGGAGGCTCTGCGCCTCTGGACATGGCTGGAACATCAGGGCATGTTCCTGATGGTTCAACACCTGGCAGGTTCCCTGAACGCCAGGGCGGACGAACTCAGCCGCAGGTGCATGATGGATCACGAGTGGCGTCTTCACTCTGAAGTGGCGCAAGGACTCTTTCTACAGTGGGGAGAGCCTTGGTTAGATCTATTCGCCACCGAAGAGAACGCGCAATGTCATCAGTTCTGCGCGTTGGAATTTCCAAGGCGGCACTCGCTCGGCTACGCTTTTCGTCACGAGTGGAGTTGCGGTCTGTTGTACGCCTTTCCGCCTATACCACTTCTACCCAGAGTGTTGAAGAAGATTCGACGCGACCGGGCCCAAGTCATTCTTGTGGCTCCGGACTGGGCTCGAAGAGTTTGGTATCCCGAGCTACTCAGTATGAGCGCCGATCCCCCGATCCGTCTGCCTCTTCGGGAGGATCTTCTGTCGCAGCAGCAGGGGACGGTCCTCCACCCGAACCTGTCCAGCCTCCACCTGCTTGCGTGGAGATTGAGCGGCGGCAGTTGATTCCTTTCGACTCTGCCTCCCGAAGTTTGTGATGTGATTCTGGCAGCCAGGCGTCCCTCCACTAAGGTGGTATACGCCTGCAGGTGGAACAAGTTTGTGGCATGGTGCACAGCAAAGGCTGTGAATCCCCTCTCTGCCCCTCTTTCTGAGGTTCTCTGTTCCTTCTTTCCCTGGCCCAACAGGGTTCTGCCCTGGGTACCATCAAGGGCTATCTTTGTGCCATTTCCGGCCTTCCTCAGGCTTCCTGATCAGCTCCTCCCTTTTCAAGTCCCCTGTTGTTAACAGGTTCCTGAAAGGCATTACACACCTCTTCCCTCCTGTTCCGTTTGTGATGCCTCAGTGGGACTTGAACTTGGTTCTTACCTTTCTCATGTGCGCTCCCTTTGAGCCTCTACATAACTGTCCTCTTCGTCTTCTGACTCTGAAGACAGCCTTTCTGGTGGCCATCACCTCCGCTCGGCGGGTGAGTGAGCTCCAGGCTCTATCATGCAAACCTCCCTTTCTGTCTGTCCATCCAGACAAGGTTGTTCTTAGGACGCGTCCGTCCTTCTTGCCAAAGGTGGTTACTGCCTTCCACATTGGGCAGACCATCACTTTGCCCACCTTCTTTCCGCCTCCGCATCCTTCCAGAGAGGAAGAGAGGCTCCACCGTCTGGACCCAAAACGTGCGCTTTCCTTTATATCAACCGCACACAACACTTCCGGGTGGATGACCAGCTCTTTGTTGGCTACGTGGGCGCCAAAAAGGTCGGGCGGTGCACAAGAGAACCATCTCCCGCTGGGTAACCTTGTGTATCAAAGCCTGCTATTCTTTGGCTAAGAAGGAGCCTCCTGTTGGGCTGCGTGCCCATTCCACCAGGGCAACGGCTGCTACCACGGCTTTGGGCCGCGGTGTTCCGCTGCAGGATATCTGTCAGGCAGCTACGTGGGCCTCGCTGCACACATTTACAAAGCATTACTGCCTTGACAGTCAGGTCCGGAGGGACGGCTTCTTTGGCCGCTCTGTCCTCCGGGACTTCCTTGTCTGATCTTTGTTCGCGGTCCCACCACCGGGTTGGTATTGCTGGGGTATCTATTCTAAGGTAAGCAATCTGTCACTAACGTGTCTCTTTCAGATGCACAAGTTACTAACTTGTGTAACGATATATCTGTAAGAGACAGTAGTTAGTGACAGATTCCTTACCGCCCACCCATCCTCCCCGTTCTGCGAACTGATTTCTAGGGTTAAGGACATCCCTTTCAGGGCCCTAGTATTTTTCAGACACCTATGTCAGCTTCTTGCATGGCTCTGCGTTCCTGGCGCGGAAAGTCGTGTACAGAACTGACGCTCAGCGCGCAGGGGCGGCGTCTCAGTACTGCCCGCGACGTCATCCCGGCGATCACGACGCCGACGACGGACGCGGAGCCGCACGACGCCCGCCTACCGACGCGCAAGGGTACTGCTACGCAAAACTTTTCCGGATCCAGCCTGACGCCTGGGGATATTCTAAGGCAAGGAATCTGTTACTAACTACTGTCTCTTACAGATATATCGTTACACAAGTTAGTAACTTGTGCATTTTCAAGTTTGCTAAACATGAGTTGGCTTTTAACAAACTCTTTCAAGTTACTTTTTCCAGTGTGTCCTCAAGTGCACTTTTCATCTTGCTCTTATCAGTGCAAGAGTTGTGCCTAAACTGTTTTTTAACCATGTACAGCTGTGTGTGTTTTCTACTCATGCTTGTTGTTGCGCTTTGTTCTGGTGATTTACATTTTCTGCGTGTTTTATATTTTCTGTGGTGTGTTCATATTTTACATTTCCTACAATATTCCTCCCCTAATTGATATTTCAACTACTTCATTTAGACCTTGGTCTATACTTGGCACTAGGTGATACAAATTACCCAGGGAATCTATTACTTGCATTGGTGTTCTAACTGGAAACATCCCTCCCGCCTTTGCACCTATTCTCCTACAGCATGCTAGGGTTAACTGTACAACACAATATATTAGCAATAAGACCACAATAGTTGGCAACCGGGCTCCCACCAGTCCCAACATCCAGCATAACAGTGATAAAACCCAACCACTAAACCAACTATCTGGGGCACCTCCATCTACCATTTTCTTTTGTAGGTTATGCAGTGTCTGTATAGCCTCGGATAAAGTTCCATTGTCCGCATCATTCACTGGAATAGAAGTGCAGCACGCTGTTACAATTTTCTTGCATACCCCTCCTTGCATAGCCGTCATAATGTCAAGTACATAACAATGCTGCAGTACCATCATTCTTATGGCATGCAGTTCTTCCTTTATGGCGTTAAAACTGTCATCTGTAGTGTTAATGACTTTAAACAGTTCCCATCATGTAATTTGCAGCCTTCGAACTGTTGCTTTAGCCTTAACAAATGGCAAGATGCTCCCAAAGAAGAGTTGAGCATCATTGAACTGGCAGTAGTCTTAGGGAACATCATTCCAAGTGCTTGTACCATAGTACTCTGCAGTTCTCTCCCTTCTGCTATGGTATCGCAAGGTCGTTGGACGGCTCATGGGGTGCCCACCAAACCGGATATATTCATTTCAGGAATTACCAAAACTGGAACGTGCAAGGACACAATGGAGCATATTTCATCCAGTTTGGTTGTAACTGGGCATACAACAGGTCTCCGCACTACCAGTAAAAATCCATGAGCCTGGAGGTGCCCTCCTGCATGTCAGAATTATGAATTGTGGTCTTACAGTCAAAATTCTGGCCTACATTAATAGTGCCATTTCCTCTGTAACATAAAGAAACAAACGTTAGTCTCATGACTGTCTGAGGACTGATTGTGCTATCTACCCAAATGTAACATGAAATGTTTTCATCCCAGATATGTTAGCATTTCCCTATTGCATTCTGACTAGCATCAGTGCCATTCCATAAAGACATAGCCCTACAGGAAAATTCAATTTTGGGATGCCATTCATCATCGGCAAAGACTGACCCGGTGACTAAATCCTGGCCTACAAACACAATCTGGGGGTAAGGGGTTTACGAAATAGTTGTTCCACTCGGTGGGCGGGTGTGTTGCTCCTACAAATCCAAAATCTAGGGCCATCCTGGTCCAATCTACAGTGGTAGGTCGGCCTGTCTTCCTCATACTGGATATTTCCTTCCTAATGCCCTGTCTGTCTGTGAGAATGTATAACACTTCTTGTAATGAGTCATACTTTGTGAGGTTAACTAAGAAACGCACTACCCTGTGTCAACTGCATTTGGGTCTTAATCCTACATAAGTAGAGATGTAAAAAACATTGAGCTGTACTTGGATGTACTTCTTTTGTTGAGTGCAGCCTATCTGATCCAGTTGCATGAAGAATTAGGGAGCACACAAAACAGGATTAATTAGTTTTCTCTAAATTCATGCCAGACATATGCTGATACCACATATTATCTGACTGCTGAGTGTGAGCATTATGGGTCACATTGTTATTAGAGAGCTATTTTTGTACATAAGAAACATTAGAACTAAAGGGCACGTTCCTATAAGAGAGCAGACAAAAAATACATATCTTTTGCACGTTTCTTTAGAAAAATAGTCCAGAGGTGGAGAGGAGTATTTTTATGATAGTCTTCTTCCCCCCTCTGGTTTCATTTAGATTGTCTATGATGTTTGGCTTGATGCTGAATTTAGACGAACATGGTTGCGGTGAAATCAGGGTTTCCTACCATCCACCTTGAGGGCGGTGGGGGTCACCATGGCCACCATGTAAGGGCAGTCGTATCGTCTTTCCTGCCATTTTCAGACAAAGTTTTTCACAAATACTTGATCTCCTACGTGCACAGCTGAGAGAACAATCTTGGCGGTGGCATGCTTCTCCTTTTCCTTAGTTGCCTGTTTAGAAACAAATCTTGCACATTTCATTAGTTAACAAAGGTACATATGCATCTCATCATTCTGGATCTCTGCAGAGCTTTCTCCCTATACATTACTTCTAATGGCACAGACCGGAGTATTCATGGACCTCCCTGTCACTATTTGATGGGGTGTCAAGTGATGGTCAGAGCTTGGTGTATTCCTAAGGGAAAAGAGTGCTATTGGTAGGCAATACAACCATTTCTTGTGTAATGTAGCACATAACTTACTAATCTTACTCTTCAAAGGCCATTCAGGCACTTGACAATACTATTACTTTGAGGGTGGTACACGGAGGACAATTTATGTTGTATCGTTAACTGTGTCATGATTTGCACAAATATTGTGTTCACAGAATGGGAAGGATTGTCAGATCTTATTCTTCTGGAATCCCCCATTGTTGAATTACTTCACAAATTTGGAATGTAGCTGCTGCTTTAGCTTCACAATGGATGCATGGTCCTGCTTTAATCCAGCGGGAAAAAGGGCAGACCACAACTATGAGGTACTTCTAGTTAATGCACCTACCTATCTCCACAAAGTCCATATGAGGGGCTTTAAAGGGACCTTGTGGTTGTGGAATGGTAGAATGCATCGCTTTCAATGTGGGGTTAGGGGAGAATTGCTGACAGATAATGCAGTTATGAAGATACATTCTAAGTGTGTCGTGTAAATTGGGAACAAACCAATCTTGTTCTATTTGCATAGACAATCTTTTGAGGTATGGGCTGGTAAATGCAACTGGTCAAGAGCCATCATAAGCAAAGCCTGTGACATCACTGGTTTACATGTAGATATATGCCTATACATTAGGTCATCCCCTGATTGAGTGCATCCTCTATCTTCCCAAAACTATTTTTCCTGTGGAGGAGCAGCTCCTGCTGTTGCCGCAGATGTAACCGTGCTGTCTCAGCATAATGAGGCGTGTCACTGTCTGTGGTAGTTTTGGGCTCCGACTCAGGCAGTGAGGCAGTCTTAGCCACCAGAACAGGGACATGTTGTGAACCTGATGGCACAGGTGTGTGCAGCCAGCTGCATCTTTAGCTGCCCAATCTGCATTACCCCAGGACACAAAATCTTGTCCACTTGTATGTGCTGCACATTTCACAACTGCCACTGCTTTTGGTAACGTGAGTGCCTGTTTAGTGCCTCTAAGAGGTTTCTATGCATGACAGGACTTCCTTCTAACTTAAGGAAATCTCTCCTGGCCCACCTCATGATGCTGGAATGCACAGTGGTTGTCACATAAGCTGAATCTGAACATATTGTAATGACTTCTCCTAGCTTAAGTGCCGCTAATAATGCTGTTAATTCTGCTGCTTTGGCAGAGTAATGTGCTCGTAGTCTCAACTGCTCTACTATGTGGAAGGTATCAGAAGAATCATGCTGTTCTGCTCTGACTACTGCTGCACCTGCATGTCTAATTCCTGTATCCTAGTCAATAGTAGAAGAACCGTCAACAAAATAGACAATGCTATCTTCTATAGGATCCTCTTGTTGCTTGACTAGATTCATTGGGTATATGGTTTTCATAGTCATGTGCATCCTCCTCAGAGTCTAATACTGGATGGACAAAGAATGTGGCAGGGTTCACTGTATGACACTTCACAACCTTCAAAGATGGTAGTGACAGTATCACCTCATATCCCGACACTGAGTAGTCAGAGTGGTCTTGGCCTTCTGAATAATAGCAAACACTGCATGTTCTATATAGAGAATTAAAGGTACACCCATGACAATGGGGGTGATTTTCTGCACAGCAAAGGCTGCAATGGTGTGCTCACAGGGATAATGTCCTCTCATTACTGAATCCAGCTGTCCACTGAAATATGCGATGGTGTTAAGTCCTAAGATACATTTTTGTGTAAGGACAGCTGTCATCACCTGAGCACTGCAATAGCAGTGATACCACTATGTCGTTCAAGGTGCGTAGGTCTTGAACCATATGCCAAGTATTACCCTTCGCTTTCTTGACTGGGTAAATCAGGATGTTGCAAGGAGACACTCTAGGGTAAATTACTCCTTGCTCTAGCAACGCTTGTATAGTAGGGGCGATGCCTTTATCTGCTTCTTTAAACAGGGGATATTGCCTCACTCTGGGTAAGAGGGCACCTTCCTTTAATGTAATTCAGAATGGTGTGGCAGTGCAAATAAGGCTGACATCATGGGGACCCTTAGTCCACAAGGTGTCTGGTACTTCGGACAAATCTGCTTCCTTAACAGAATCAAGAGTTGTGGGTGTCCTTACTTCTAACACTGTCCTCAATGGTATGTCTTCTTGGAAAAATACAACAGTTTTCTTGGAATTATCATCAAACAGTTGGTCATCTAATATCTCCCTAACTATTTTTCCTGGCTCGATGAAGATAACACATGCCCATAAAACATGATTATAGTCACTGGCCACCAGAGCGCCATAGATTGGTGTTACTTCTAAAGCCTCTATTTGCAGTATTATTTCAGCATTAGGCAACCAAGAGTCCTGTCGCCGAAAGGGAAATTCTTTGGGTAACTGAACCTCCCTTCCCAGTAACTCTGGTGTCTATGCTATAATTGTATTCACTGCTGTAGTAAATCCTTCCAAATCAGCGGGTCGTGCTATGATCTGATCTCCAGTAGAGAAATCTACTGTTACTGCTATGATCCTGGTAGGTGAGACTCTAGGGGTCGAACACATCATGGTGCCATCAGATTCAAAATGAATGGTCATATTTAATTTGGCAATGAGATCTCTTCCTAATAGATTAGCTGGGGCAGCTGGAGAAAACAGTAAACAGCCATCAATGTGCCTCTCTCCCACTTCCATTTCCACTGGTTTGGTAAATGGAACCCTTATCACTTCCCCAGAGAATACTTGAATCTGAAGATTTCCATCTTTAATACAGGACCTAGTTGCTCCTCTGTCTATGAGGAATGTATAGCTTTTGAAATTGATAGCTACCGTCACAGTGGGTTCCTCATCTGGCCTGTGCGCCACTGACAAGACTGGGCACATAGAAATATTCTGAGGCCACCTTCATTGTATATATCCTCTCACAGAATTCTTCTGGAAGGGATTACCTCCCCTCACAACGACGCCTCTTTGTCCACTTTGAGGTGGAGTCACCATTGGGGGTGTTTTTCATAGTTTTGCTGAGGTGGCACCTGTTGTGCTTGGGACATTACTGGTGGCTGTGTATTTTGGGGTGGTGTCTGCGGCACATATATTTGCAGATTTTGTTGTGGCTGTACTGCCGCGTTTCCTGGCTGATTATAAACTCCTGCTCTACCCGTTTGCTCATCCCATCTTTTATGATTTGCTGTCTGATAAAATGCCCATATTTCTGACAATAATGACATACCCGTTCCCTCATTTGAGGACCCCACCTACCTCTTTCTATTCTTCCTCGTCCTCCTCAACTACTTCCCTGCATCCTTACATCATCCTGCTGTTGTGGGTACTGTTGTTGAGTGATCCCTGGGACCAGTTCCACAGACATTGCCGTCATCTGAGTGGCAGCTGCCACTACAGCTCCTTCAACTGCTCCTTTCTTTGCCAACTTCTGCTGCACTAACTAGGCTGCTGCTTTCTCCATCACCTCCTGTTTGTTCCTTTCTTTCTCCTGCTTTTTCTTGCAAAAATGTATTATGTGCACTTGTATTTCTGTTCAGGGCTTGGCTTCTAGCACCACTATATTTTCTAGGCTGTCCTGCATGTCCAAAGGCAACCCTTTTTTAACTACATTATAGAATAATTCGGCATTGCCTCCTGTTATTTCCCAACCCTCACCTACCTCCTGGGTCCATTTGTCTTTCATCCTATTAAGAAACTGAGCGGGATCCTCATTTGGCTGCCTTGACTGAGCCATGAGAGGTCCAATATCAGGCCTATCAGGATACATTTCCGTCAGCTGATCCCAAACTATTGTTCTAACCAAATTAAATGGTGAGTCATCACATCTAGTCTCGGTGAGGGTCACATTTATCACTCCAGCCTTTTGAAATAGTGTCCGTTTCATCTCCTATGAGAGAACTAAGCAGACTCTTTATGTCCCTACTCCTAAGGTGATACCTGTGGTTTGTTTCTCAAATGCTCTAATCCATTTCCCTGCTACCTCTGTGAGCAACGGCAACATATTTCTGAGATTTTCCGTGTCCATCTGTAGCCAATGAACATACTGTGGTGCCTCAGATCCCTTGCGTATTAGGGGCATTTGATGTAAGGGAGTGGTTGAACGCTGGGCATTGTACTGTCTGGCGTATTTCTACCATACACAAAATCACTTCCACATGTAAGGGTAATCCCAGTCTGGGTCTCCCTCACCATACAGAATGCAGTCTTCTGCAGTCGCCATATCGCATGGATCAAAGGACCCTTCATGTGGCCATGAGCTCATTTGTGAAGCTAACCGCTCAGTCCAATCTACCAAATTATCTACATATGGCACAACATTGTACCAGCTATTCTTACCTTCAGCGCCTATATCACTAGGAGTGAGAGCTCTGCTGTGCAAAATCGATTGACCACTCATTTAGTGTAATGGTCTATCCTGTAGTGTCAATCCTCCCATTGCCTCACAGGATCCCATCCTGGGGTCTGGCTGTGTTCCCTGAAACCTCAATCGCTCGAGCTCTGTCACTCGAGTTTTCCTACCTCTAGAAAGCACATACTGCTCTCTTTCTCTAGTATCATTGGGTTTAGACAATCTCTTTGCATTCCTTGTGTGGTCCAGATCAATAAGGGGTCTTTTTTTAATATCAACATCATAAGTAGGGTGCCTAGCTTTCGGTGTTTGAAGCATTTCACCCATACTATCCACCTGCTTATGTATAGATTCTATTCTATCTGTTATTCTCCCAAAACCTCCCTGAATTTGTCCTGAAAAGTAATTGTGAAATCCCTCTCTCCTTATTTTTTCTTGCATCTCTCCTACTCTCACTTCGTGATAGCCATTCTTGAACACTTTCTGGTGAAAGTATTACGTTTCCTTTCTCCTTCTGCCAAGGTGCTGCACTGTCTCCAGTCCTTCTAAGATCCTCATCTTTTCCTTGCTATACTGGCCATCGTGCCATACCTACAGCCCTATCTACAAAGTCACTCCATCTTGCATCAACTGCATCCCTTCGCTGTGGGGTAGATATACGCTCCCTAACTACCCTTCCTGTGGTGTCCCTTCTCTGCAATAAATGCGATGTTGCGGATGAAACATGACACTGGTCATCACTATCTCCTGGGCTTTGCTCTTCGCTTTTATCCTTCTGGGAAGAGGCTGGGTCTATGGGCAGTGTAAACTGCTCTTCTAGTTGTCCTGAAAACTGGGAGTCCCCTACCCCTGTTTGCTATCTAGGTGTACTCGCATGTTTTGGCTTTGCATTTGTGTTGAGATGTTAGCGGTGGCTCGTGGAGATTGTGGAGGGGTCTCAATTTCAGGGTTCTCAAATCCTACTGCGGCTTCTTGTTGCTGTACCAGTGGGTAGGTACTAGGTATCTTAGGATAGGTGCCCATGATATTGTATGGGGTGGGGGAACAGACAGGTTACTAGTTACTATCCTTTGAAGAGTTTTTAGATTCATCGCAAAAGACTTGCCATGAAGCTTAAATAGCTTCTCTCTTCTGGAGTTTGGCCCCTGCATATTTATTTCTAAGATAAAAAGTAATATGCGCTCGATTGTTGTGTCATTGAACGTACCCTCTTTTGGCCAGGGATACGTATGTTTTTAGGTGGCTTTAAACCACTCTTAAATTATATTTTATCTCACCAATTTATGCGATTACACAAGAAACCTCATACTGTGGCTATGTTTCATTCATACATGCACGCACTCACCATTGGCATAAAAAAATGAATGCTTCTACTTCTTCTGAATGATAATCAATATTTTCTAATCGATTCGGTAAATGCAACTAGCAATCCCTGGCCACTTCCCTCCATGCATGAGCGGGGATTCCTTTCAAACCATGCGTCTTTGAGACCATGGAGTGACTGCTGGACATCAGGTCCAGGGCAGTAATTTGAGTGTTCTGATCATACCTGGAGGTAAAGTTAAGCTACACCAGCTTTTCAGTTGTCCCTCTGTGTCAAGCAGTGAAACACATATTGGTGCCTTCCAACTTCAAATTACCCAAATTGACCACTTCCAACGCTATATTGGGAATCTCAGGTTAACTAATTATGTAGGCGCCTTTAACTGGTGTGCAACACATGTACACAATGCACATCTCCCACACGGTACCCTTATGTTTCTTACAACCTTCTATTTACATTATCTATGCATATGCGTTTAGCATTGGCAAGAAAAAGTCAATATACAAACAAGGATCGTAATCTGCTCTGCCCTCACCTTTGAAAGACGGCAGTCCCCAGATCCTCCCCTATCCCTGTGCACAGGCAGAACTTCAGTGGAACACAGTGTCCGCTTACCTCATGAACAAGCATTGGCATAGCCAATAGGTCTCGCCTTTGGGACCTTATAAGTGTTTAGCTATGCAACAGTTGATGTTGTTGCACCAAGGATATTGTGCTGGATAACTTAACACTTATAAGGTCCCATAGGCGAGACCTATTGGCTATGCCAATGCTTGTTTTGTTATGGGGGGCATAAATAACAGGAGGCTGAAGCTTTGGAAATAGTACCTGTGTAACAGTTAGTGTGATAGTTAGTGAGTTAGTTAGTTTGTTAATGAAAGAGTTAGTTAGTGAGAGAGTGAGTGAGAGAGTTAGTAAGTTAGTGAGTGAGAGTGAGTTAGTGAGAGAGAAAGTTAGTTAGTGAGAGGAGAGAGAGAGAGAGTTAGAGAGTTAGGGAGAGAGAGAGAGTTATTTAGTGGGAGAGAGAGATAGTTAGTTAGTTTGGAGAGAGAGAGTCCGTGAGAGAGAGATAGTTTGAATTAGTGTTTTTAAAGAGAGTTAGTTAGTGAGAGGGATTGAGATAGTTAGTTAGTGAAAGAGTAAGTTAGTTAGTGAGAGAGAGAGTGAGAGAGCAAATAACCAGGCAAAAGGAGAGGAGGGAGCAGTGCATCAGTGGAGCAGGACGGGGGGAGAACAGGGGAGCAAGTCAGGAGAAGAGGGATCTGAGGACATAGCAACATCGGGGCAGATGGGGAGGGATCTTAGGGGCAGTTTACCAGGGGAGAGGAGAGTGAAGGGCAGAAGTGGGGCAGGAGTGGACACAGCATGGTAGCAGTGGGGTAGAAGAGAAGAGGAAGAAGAAACTGCCACCATCAAGTTATGCACAATAAAACTGATGTTTTCAAAAACCCCAAAAAAAAACAAGTCTAATAATATGTGGTTGCCACTGCAAATCAGAACTGGCAGTTAAAATAATTTAAAAGCAGCGACTGGATGGTCATGATCACTAAGCAAATCAACAGCAAGATGGTATTAAGTACAGTATTCCCCATGAAAAATAAATGTGTATTTAAAAGGTATATGACTTAAAACAACTAAGGTGCTGACGGCCTTGTTGAAAAACTTTATATAGAAAGAAAGAAGTTATATCTCATATTGCAGAGTCAAATGGAATAGGCGGGCTGGCAACAGCAGAACAAAGTTTCTCAGGAATAGAAAGTCTTAAGTTTTTCTGGCAGTCTTCCATTCAAAGACGACCCTGAGGTCTTTTCTGGAATCTAGGGGCCACGGCAGATAATCTTCCATTGCCACTCTATTTGCGCATCATTTTCAGTAGCAGCAAGGCTACTTAGCTATTAATAGCTCGACAAGGAGCAACATTGTTGCTTTATCCCCAGAAGGCATGCTGGCGCTAGGCTATGAAGGCATTTAAAGACAAGACAAAAAAATATTAAAGTCACTCTCTGTCTTTGGTAGCCACTGAAGCTGCTTTAACGCTTGAGAATAATTCAGCTTTTGAGATGCCCGTGGTCAATGGGGGTGCTCCACATGTCACTATTCCCCAATGCACCAACCAGGAATCAAATCACTGATCCTTACAGTTATACACACATATCTGAAGTGATTGCATTAACCCACTGACCTTCCCTACCAGAAAAATGCATCTCCCATATAACAGTTAAACTTGCATGTATTTTTTGTATTTATAGGGTGTGCATTACAGTTTACACTCGAGTACCTGTAGGTGAAAGACCAATCGCGTATCTGACCCAGCCTCCACTGTACTCAGGATCACCGTTTCCATACATTTGTATGCAATTCCACCGCTGGTTGAGGGTAAAAATCCTAACGCCCCTACTCTGCTCTCTAACAGTACTTTTATAACTCATGAACATATTTAAGCTTTTTTCCGCATCCATACTCCAATACAAACCCAAGCAGCGATTACTTATGGAGATAGGAGTGTATAAACTGACCGGGAAAACATGTTAACATTGAACAGCACTCAAGACACTCGGGGGCTTGTGCGCCACTTTTGCGTCATTTTTAACATGGGAAAATGATGCACAGGTGGCGCAAGAGGCTTGTAAATAAGCCCCTCTGTAACGATGCCCAATAGAGCATACATTTACAACAGATGCGCACAAACACACATGACTATGACCCGTGAGAGCTACATGTGCACCTCTGAGAAACGTCCCACAGACATATGCCAGAAGCAAGATTTCCAAATATATTATAAGACCAGAGTATGCCGAACGAACAGGCCGGTGGCAGCCAAACAGGACCAGGCGAGTTCAACACTATAGACGCTTAGCTCAAAGCCAAACATTAAAAACAAAACGACTTTGCAAACACAATTTATTTTGCCAACACATGCTGTACCTGCCCGTGGAGCTTCTCCACCCGGTACCCGAAGAGGATCTGCTCATAACAACCACCTAGTACACGCCGCTCCATGGTGCGAAAACTTTGGACAACTCAAAAGTGCGGAGACAGAGCGCGACGCACACGTGAGAGTCATTTGGCGCTAGGCTATGACTGCAGCACGAAAAGAAGACATCTTGGAAGGGAGTCAGATTAAGGAAATAAGTAGAGCGATGCCACATATTTATCTGTACAGAAATTTCTTAACAAAGATTTGTACATAATGACAATTAATCATGTAGCGAGACTTGTGAAATATTACATTTATCTATCTTGGCTGTGATACGTAGATTTTCAATCAGTCGGCGATCATGAACAGACACTATTAAAAGCTTTAAAAATGAATACAATTCCCGAAAAAGTACCATTCTTTCAATGTTCTTTGTGCTAGCGAATTGGATAAAACATATTACTAAAGGTTGTCTGCCTTTTGTTTTATTTATCGTCTGTACATGAGGATAAAGAATCAGTCCACTTTCTCTGCAGTGAGGAACAAAGGCGCGTGCGAGTAAGAGGCTGCACGGCTTTCTTTGATGAACACGGCGCACAGGGAGGAGAGCGAACAAATCGGGTGCTATTAAGCATACATTTTTAAAAAACAAAAGCATATGCATGTGCATAAATTACAAGTGTGGCGTCCGAAGTGCTTGATTACATTGAAGCGCTTACTAAGTGGGACAGTGTCATGCAGCATGTAATGGGCTGGCTCACGCGTGTGTGGTGAAAAGCGCTCATAATGAAAACGACAGCGGCCGCGAAAGTGAAAGTCCATCGTGCATGTACGGCGTTTACCTTCTTTTCAAGCTCGTACTTGTGCTCAGCTGTTTTGAAGCACACTCGTGCTTGTGGCGGCATCCGCCTTGCGGGAGCGAGCAGCAGCCAATTAGCACGCGTGCCGCTGCTCGCTCCCGCAAGGTGGATGCCGCCACAAGCACGAGTGTGCTTCAAAATGAGCAGACCGATGGCTAAAGGCCCTCGCATGCGCGCTGCCTAGAGGAGACCTAAAAATGGTGCAATGATCTATGCTGCTGGGGCAGAGGGGGGTGGGGGGGGGGCGAACTAGGCGGTCTTCTGGTGCCAGCCGTCAGGTGGGGACAAAAAGTAATCTTTTAATCTGGCTCGCCAACTGTTGCAGGGCGACTTGAAACTGTCACAATGAAAAAAGACAGATTCTTCTTGGCAATGCAAAGACAGTTCTTTACCGAGTGTTGCGATAGAGAGAAAGTCCCTCCTTACACACAGGCAGGCTTCTGGGCTCTCCCTGACATTGCTGCTTTGCAGGGAGCTCTTTTATACATTTCTACCTAATGCTTTATTACAAAACAGCAAATAATAATTGGCTTGCAGGTTACAGATTGAACACGGAAAAACACTCACAAAGACCTGTAACCCCATAACCCCAGACTCTGACCTAATCCTCTACACATTCTTTATTGCACTTTAACAATGCTGGAAAATGAAGCATTCTTCTACTCATGAATGTATGTGTATTTGTGGTAAACGTAATTTTAGCGGAGTGTGTGCTGTTATCATTGTGCGCCTAGGACCTCTATGTGCCCTAGGCTAATTGGATGTCCTACACCCCATTGTCTAATCAGGTTACAATCTATTTGGAAGCACGAAATGTATGCAAGTGATCCTATTTGCTAAAACCATAAATACTTTCATGCTTGCTAAACACGAGTTGGCTTTTAACTGAAACCCTTTCAAGTTACTTATCCCAATGTATCCTCAAGTGCACTTTTCACCTTACTCTTGTCAGCGCAAGACTTGGCCTAAACCGGTTTTAAATCACGTACAGCTGTGTGTTTTCTACTCGCGTTTGTTGCTGTGCTACGTTCTGATGTTCTACATTTTCTGCACGTTTCATATTTTCTGTGGTGTGTTCGTAGTTTACATTTCCTACAACAATTGTTAAACTGTCCCAAGGTGTGCTTTAAAGTGGGCTTGTTTCTGAAATCAACATCTTAACAGCTTATTATTTTGAGTCTGTAGGCATAGACATGTCTTATTACTAGGATATTTTAATTTATTTTATGTTGATATCAATTGCTTGAGGTGTTTATATATTTTGATGTAAACTATTTTAATCTTGTGTTTTTAAAGTTTCTGTATGTATATTCTTATTTGTTCTTTTATGATTATTAAAACAGTTGAATAAACAGTGAATAAAACAAGCATTTGCAATACAATAGGACTCGTTTTTACACAAGACCTATTGGATTGCAAACCGTAGTCATTACGGACGACGGGAGGGAGGGCAGGGGGAAGGCACGGACGACAGGAGTGCGGGCCGGGGGAGGGGGTGAGCAGGCACGGACAACGGGAGTGAGGGCGGGCGGGGGTGGAGGGGTGAGAAGGCACGGACAACGGGAGTAGAGAAGGCAGTAGGAGAACCTCATTAAAGAAAATAGTGCTCACCGTCTAAATAACACACACCGTGTAACCCGCGAAGTAAAGGGGCCAGTAGCCATAGGAGGATACAAATGACGACATGGCCCTAATAAGGAAGGACTAACAAGCCTACAAACCAATCCCAAGGCAGCATTTATGAAGGACAAAGACACAAGCCAATGACAAATATGGGCGGGGCTTCCCTCACGTACTGAACTACCACAGATCTTCCCTAGAGCAGCGCTTGCGCGCTGACTCTAGGCTCGACCTAAAAACGAAGTCTGGCCTTTGAGACCGCTTTTGCTGTCCCACCAGTCTATTGGTTTTCCAATAAATCCATACATAATATCCATATATAGAGGGGCTTTTGGTAAGCGGGCTTCAGCCATTGGTAATTTAACAAATTTCATTCACATTTTGCTACTGCCACCATAATATGCAGCATGGGACAATGGGTACGTCAACTTTCCCTTTGGCCCCTTCATTTAAAGTAACTGCACAAAGCCGTTGCACATTTTTCACATTCCCTGAAAAATAGTCCTTTCTCTTAAGTGACAAAGCTGGTTAAAAGAATGCTTTTTATTTCACTTATTTTATAAATTAACTTTAAATACTGGCTTCTTATTTTGCCCAGATAAGTGGTGATTTATTTTCAGTCTTTGTTTACAGTTATACAGTGGTTAACCCCTTCGATGCTCATGACGAGCTCAGCTCGTCATGCTGCGCGGTCGGGCTGTGCGCATGACGAGCTGAGCTCGTCACGACCACACCCGCGATCGGAATGTCCAGCACCTGGGCGGAATTCCGATCGCGGCGAAGCGGTTAAGTGACATTGTAGCTGCCTGCAATTTGGGTTATTAGTTAGATCGTTATTTATTATTTTTTCCTTCACAAATAGTAATAATAAAATGCAAGCTGCAACTGCTCGGCTTGTTATTTAGAAAAACATCACTAGTAAAATGGGCACATAAGTCACTGTTTTTTGTTTTTTTAGTATAAAATTATTAATTACAAACATGTTGCAGTCACATTTATGTGGCTCCAATTTATGGCTGCAAGTTTTTTTTTTTATTGTCGTGGCATATGCTTGGAATAAACAAAAACGGATTCAATAGTGATGGGTATAATCCTTTGTCACACCTCTTAATCTGTGCTGCTTTGTATCCTGGCACCTTTTCTTTTTACATTATGCATTAAACATCTTGAGTATGCATTGATCGTAGCTGGCCTGTTTTGAGAATTTGGACCTAACAGCCTATCTCTCCAAAACGTATGCCACAGCGAAAATTGTGGAAATGTGAGTCCATGCTTTTGGGGATAATGCTGCTTCAGCCAGTCAGTGCTTTCCAGTATCTCAATATCACTTTTGATTACCAGTTGTATTTAATTAGTTTACTAGTGGATAGAAGAGATCATTTTTACAGGCTCGGGGAGCAGTATTTAGTTTTGCCATTAGACTTGGACAGGAACTCCTGGCAAATGTGTTAATGGTCTATAAAGCTAAATGTCTCACCACTGTAACACATGGTGCAGGGATCTAGGGTTACAGTAGCACTATCACGTAACAGTTGTCACTTTCAAATGTGCTTGCTCTTTAAAGAGATCATACTAAATTGTTATACTGCAATGCCTTTTCTGGTCAAACATTTGTGCACTTTGTTTTTCTGCAAATTCCACTCTCAAATCTACAAGAAATAGACTATTCCTTCATTAAGATTAGTTTGCACACGTTATGCCGTCTAGCCTTCTTACAGCTTCTTTTCTTGTCATCCTCTTTGATCTGTCGTGCTGTGGGGCGTTTTTTGACTGCGGATGTCAAAAGAACAGTTTTATCTTTAAGTAACTCCTCTGCTAGACTCTGATGTTGTAATCTCTTAGCTTCATCATTGTTTTATTCTTCATGAACCTTGTTTTGATCATATTTTAGGTCTGATTTGACAGCACAGCTGCCAGCTAGATGTATTGTTACTGTCAGACCCCTTTCAAAGGCCCACAGGACAAGCAGGAGTTACTGTGCCCAACCGTGGGGGTTGGTGACCGTATACTCATGATATCCCAGAACCCAACCCATCAGCTCTTGACCATCTGATAGAGACATCTAGCCACAGATTCCTTAACTTAGAATATTCCCCAGGCGTCAGACTGGATCCGGAAAACTTTTTCCCCAGCAGTACCTCCGCACGCCGGGGGGCGGCGTCGCCCGGCTCCGTCCTGACGTTGTCGACGTAAGTGATGTCAATGGAGCCATATAGGTCCCCCCCCCCGGCGTGCTGATGTCAGTTTTCCTTCTTTTCCGCGTCCCAACGCGGATCCGGGAGAAGCGGTTCCTCTGGCCTGTTTGTTTTCAGGCCTTCGCAACCCCTTTTCGCGTCGGGAACAGTGTGCCGATGCCTTCGGGCTTCAAATCGTGTGCGTCGTGTTCGATGCAGATGTCGGCGACCGACCCCCACGAAATCTGTATGTGGTGCCTGGGCGAGCACCGCGACTCCGTCGAGTGCGACGCCTGCCGGCAGCTGAAACCGAAGTCCCTGCGGGAACGACGGATGAAGTTGATGTTTGATTTGATTTGTGTATTTATATAGCGCTTGAATCCCCCCCTGAGGGGTATCTCAGCGCTCGCAGACTTACAAAAGGAAGCTGTCACAATGAGACAGGTCTAAAAAAGGGCAGTTTTCAGAGCCTTCCTAAATTTCGGATGGTCTGGGCACTGCCTTAAAGCCGTGGGAAGTTGGTTCCACAAGGAGGGCGCCAGATATGAGGGCTTTTCCTCCCGTCCTTGCTTTCTTGATCCTGGGAATTTTAAGCAGAAATTTCAAGCTTGAGCGGAGGTCCCTAAGGGGAGTTTATTGATGAAGCCTCTCTGCCAAATAGGATGGTCCATTTCCCCATATAGCCTTATGTGTGAGACAGCTTATCTTAAATTTCACTTGTTTGCGCACAGGTAGCCAGTGGAGCTGTTGGAGGAGGGGGAGTGAAGCTGTTCTGTGTGGGGTGTTCAAGGTTAAACGAGCTGCAGTGTTTTGTACTACCTGAAGGCGGTTCAGAGAGGCCTCATTAGCCGCTATCAATAGGGCGTTGCAGTAGTCTAATTTGCTTAACACCAGGGTTTGCATGAGGGACTTTCGCAAGGAATCGGGACGATAAGGAAAAACTCTTCTCAATAGGCCCAGCACGTGAAAGCATGAACCAACAGTGTGTGTTAAATGCTCTTTCAAGGATAAGGTCTGATCGAGGCGCACCCCTAAGTTCTTCGCCGTAGTTTTAGGTGTTGGAGCCGTTCCCAGCTCTGTAGGCCACCAATCAGGTGTCCACAGCAGTGGGGCCTCTCTGAAAAGCATGATTTCGGTCTTACCGGCATTCAGCTGTAAGAAGTTGTTCCTCATCCACTGGGAGATAGCCAGCATGCCGGAGGAGAAGGTGGCTCGGGCTGTCTGAGAGGCCTTATTGAAGGAAAAGGTGAGTTGGGTGTCATCTGCATAGGATATTGGGGTGAACCCGTAGTTCCTCAGAAGTGAGGCCAAGGGGGCGATGTAGATGTTAAACATTGTTGGGCTTAGACAAGAGCCCTGAGGCACTCCCTTGGTCAGTTCTTTCGTGTTGGAGCGGTATGGCCCCAGATTAATGGTCTGGGTGCGGTTAGAGAGGAAACTGGTCATCCACTGCAGTGCCACTCCACCAATCCCGGCTTCCTTCAATCCCGGCTGTCCCGGTCGGAATCCTCGCGGCGCCGGCCTCTGTCTCCAGCGGAAGGATCCATGCGGCGCAGTTCTTCTTCCCACGCTGAGGTTTCTGTCCGGGACAGGTCCCGGAGTCGTTCCCGTGGATGTCGCTCGCCTACATCAGGTAAGCACCGGAAGAAATCACGGAGGTCGTCGACCTCGCACAAGCGTGACGTCGGGGCCCGCTGCTCCCCATCTTTACCGGACACGGGCCCTCAGGAGTTGACCCCAGCCTACCCACCGTTTCCTGGTGTGGGTGCGACTCGGACCCAGATGGAAGCCTATTCCAAGGCTCTGCAGGCCATCTTTTGGTCACCCCCTCTCCCTGGTGCGCCTTCGGGCCCCACAGTGGGGGTAGGGACTCAGGTCGGGGGTTCGCCGGCGGGTTCGGCCTCGGCGCCGGCGCCCACAGTGTTCGCCCTCGGCACCTTGACTCAGGTTCCGGGGTCGCTGCGACGTCGGGACATGGCCCGAAAGGGCATCCCACTGCGACGTCTGGCCCTCCTGATGCGCCTTCGCACAGCCCTGCGGGGCTCCCTGCGTCGTCGCGGGAGGCGGCTGCAGCGCGGAGCTCGACTCCGAGTCGACGTCGTTCCTCCCCGCAGGCTCCTGCCTTCGTGGAGGTCGAGTCGACGCCGGGCGGACGAGGCCTCTCCAGGGGACGTCGATCCGACTCCGTCTCGAGGTCGGTCGATGCCGGTTCCGTCCCCGGCTGTTCCTCTGCTGGTAGAGGACGTGACCCCAGTGGGTTCTCCACCCCCGGGGTTATTTCACTGCTCCATGGAGCAGGGGCACATGGTGGGGCAGGGGCCCATTGGGCACTGGTCGGCTCAGCATTTTGCAGGGCCTCTGTCGTTGGGAGGACGGATTAGCCTACAGCTGTCCCCAACGTCACCCCCCACCTGAGAAACCTACACTGGCTCCCCGTCGACAAAAGAATCACCTTCAAGATCCTCACCCACGCACACAAGGCACTCCACAACACCGGCCCGGCATACCTCAACAACCGACTATCATTCTACGC
The DNA here is from genome assembly GCA_963921515.1 of Calotriton arnoldi. NCBI lineage: Eukaryota > Metazoa > Chordata > Amphibia > Caudata > Salamandridae > Calotriton > Calotriton arnoldi. Next base: position 267,236 of record CAWUFW010006122.1, on the reverse strand, counting down.
ACCCAACAGGAGACTCCGCTCCGCCAACCTCTCCCTGGCTGCCGTCCCACGCATCCACAGGACCGCCTCCGGAGGCAGGTCCTTCTCCTACCGCGCCGCCAAGACATGGAACTCCCTCCCTCTCCACCTTCGGCAGACGGAAGACCCTCAGACCTTCAGGAGACTACTCAAGACCTGGCTCTTCGACCACTAGCTGCAGCCCCCCTCCCCCAGCGCCTTGGAACCCTTACGGGTATGTAGCGCGCTTTATAAATGCTTGATTGATTGATTGATTGAACGGATGACTTGCTGTCTCCGCCTCGGATGGCCACGGAGGCTGGTGCTGAGTTTGCACGGGCGGATTGCAGGGCTGCGGATATCTTGCAGTTGCAGCCGCCCTCTGTCTCCCTGCCTTAGGATCCTTTGTTGGATCTTCTCCACCAGGACACGGTGGATGTGGAGCCATTGTTGCCTTTTGGCGGGTCCTTGTATGATGTCCTTCTGGGGACTTGGGCCAGACCCTCATCGGGGGATCCCGTGAGTCGTGCTATTGTGCATCGCCATCGACCGGCTCCAGACGACCCTGCCTGTTTGACCGTCCATCCTAGGGCTCACGGACTTGTAGTCCAGGCAGCATTTCCTTCTTCTCCTCCTCCGTTGCTTCCTCCCACTCGGGAGTCTAGGTGGTTGGAGGCGTGTGGCCGCAGTGTCTTTGCGTCCACCAGCTCAGGCCTTCGGTCTTTGAACACGTCCTGCGTGTTTGCTCGGGCCACTTTTGCCCTTTGGGACTCCGTCGAGCAGCTCTCCCCTCTTTGCCGGAGGGCCCTTGTGCTGACCTGGTCCGACTTGTTCGGGATGGCTGCGACATGGCGCAGTTTTCCGTCCGGTCGGCCATGGACACCACTGACTTCGTGGGTCGAGCTATGGCCAGGTCAGTTGCTCTGCGTCGCCATGCGTGGCTCCGTGACGGCAGTTTCCCTGACAATGTTCGGGAGCGACTCCGGGACCTGCCCTTTGATGGGGTCCATCTGTTTGATGGGCATGCCGACTCAGCGGTCCGGCGCCTCCTCTCTGGATTTCGATGACTGCCAGGTTTTTTAGTCCTCTTGGAGGGCTTGTATTTTCGTTTACAGTCTTGTCCCTGCTTATGATTTCCGTCTCTGGGTTCAAGACATTATTGCCCAGACGGTCTATATGGCTGTTCAGCCGTGTCTTTTTCCTCCTTCTAGTGCAGGTGGGTCAGCTGTTTAGGATAATTCTTTTCGACCTCTGCTTATGAGCTTGCCTCAAGAGGTGTCCCTAGTTTTTTCAAGGGATGTGACTTACCCTATGTGGGGTATTTGTTGGCTATTGTGTGGCTGCTCTTCCTTGCCAGGAAGTTTCGGAGGCTCCCGTGGAGCTCTCCTTGTTATTTTCTGTCCCTCTGGGGATTTTCCTAGTGGCATTCCCCTTTGTTCTATGCTTCCTGCTGTGGTGGGATATCTCCTCTGTTGTGGCCAACGGGCTGGCGTGACCCTCTCCTGGAGCTTCTTTCTTGCCTACGGTTGTTCCGTTGCACCCTCCTGCGTCTGTGGATGCAGTCTGCTCCTGTGTGTTGTTGGGATTCTGCCGTTCTGGCAAGCCCCACAGGGGGGTTCACGTTTTCCTGCCTTGCATTTGGCTCTTCGTTCCGCCGTCAGTTCTGCCCTTAGCACTTTGGCTGTCTTGGGCGTGGGTGCACGTCCCTGTGGGCGCTTTGTTCCATTCCGCTCAGGCCCGGTCCTTCTGGGTTCTGGGCGGGCACCACATGTGGGTCCGCACCGGGTGTGTGCGGTATCACGCCGGGGACCCGTAGTGTTCCTTGAGCATCTGTCTTGGCTGTGTTGTCTTCTTCCCTGGTGTTGGACAAGGCTCGGGCGCCCCCTGTTGGGGGTTGCCTGTGGGCGGTAGAGTTTTCGCCAAGGCTGATCCCTGTTGCGTTTTACCTCCCTATGCCAATTCCCGGCCAGAACTTTGGTTTTTCTGTTGTTCCTGCACACGGCTCAGGTGTTTCTCCTCCTGGCCTCTGCTGTTTTTTTCGGCAGTCTTGTTCTATCCCCGGATGTTTTCTGGCATCATCTGGTCTAGGGCTATACTTTTTCAGACGTTCAGTGTCTGAGGGTTGCTATCTTCCTCTTCTTCCTTGGTGTAGTGGTCAGTATCCCGCCTGTTTCGCGATGACTCTGCCTTTCCTATCCCGATCGGGGGGGGGGCGGAGTTGTCCTCTTTGTTCCTGGCCTTGTGTGACCTGCTATGTTCACATTGGTGCCGTTGGTGCCTTTTGGGCGACTCTCGGGGTCCTTTTCCAGTCTCCCCTGGGTTGTCACTTTCTTGACTCTTTCTTATTTTTCTATGTGCTTGACCGCACATGAGAGGGCAGGCATGCATGTGTGGTTTCCCTGCGGTGGTTTCTGGGGGTTTTCTCACATTTCCTCTCTGTCTCTCTCTCCCCCTCTCTCTCCCCCCCTCATGGGAGATCGCTTGGGTGCGTCCGGCTTGCCTGTATCCCTACGTCATTGTGCCTGTGGGTAAGGTTGACTGGTTGGCTACCTCCTGCTGCGCCAGCCTTCTGTCAGCGTGCATGCTTCATTGGCCTATGCAGTGGTGTGGTTTTCACGGTACACACTGTCTGGTCCGTGCTTTCTTGTGAGTCACGTCTATGTATCTCCTGGAGGACGTAGTTTGTATGTCTCAGCATGATGCCTTCTGCCACTGGTGTTTCATTTGCTTGCACCTGATGCTGTGCCGCTCATATTTTGTGTTACTGAATCTGTCATTTGTTTTAGTCCCTTCGCTGGGGCTTTGCCTCTTACGACTTCTGGGATCCTATTCTTAGTTTCCCTCTTTTCGTGGCAGCTGTGGTATTCTGCCATTGTGCACTGACCCTTCTGGTTTTGTGTTTTCGTTTAGTCCCTGTCTGGCTGATAGTGGACTTATACCGTCCTGTGACGGATTGTGGTACCTGGCTTCCCTTGCTCATGCACCACTTTTTCCTTCGTGGCCTAGTGTCAGCTACGCTGGCATTGCTGAGCTTCAAGGGTCTGGTGTCAGTCGCGCTGGCATTGCTGTCCCCACCTTGGTTTAGTCACTGTTCTTGACAGTTTCCTTCCCTTGGGAACTTGGTGGCTTTCACTTGCAGACCCTCCTCCAATGGGGTATGACTTTGGTATCTATTCTAAGTTAAGGAATCTGCGGCTAGATGTCTCTATCAGATGAACGAGGTACTTACCTTCGGTAACGATGTATCTAGTAGAGACACAGTCTAGCCACAGATTCCTTAACGCCCACCCATCCTCCCCGTTCTGCAAGAGCCTTTCCAGCTGGGATGCTACCCACTTGCCTCCTTGCAGGTGGCTTTGGTCTTCCTGAAGGGTTTTCGAGTTCCCCTGCCTCCGGGGCAGGGTGTGTCATTCTGTTTTGGCACAGTGGCTCTCCGCCATTTTGGTTCTTGGGTGGCGTAGTTATGTGCTTTTCCATGTCCCTCCACCCTGATTGCTCCGGCGTGGAGATTCTCATGTTCTTCTGCCCTCCCTCCTCGTCTATTCTCCCCATTACTTTGGGGTCTCCTTGCCTCTGCTGCAGTCGATTGGGTTGTGCTTCTATTTGACTATGCTATAGTTCATAGGTCATTGTGGGGGGTGTGGTGGGCATCCTTAGTTGTTGTTGCTCACTTCTGGTCCATTGTCATGATTCATGTTGTTCCAGTCTTGTCCTTTACAGTTGCAGTATATGGTTCCTGACTGTCTTTCATACGGTTCCATTCTGTGGTTACAAATTGCTCTTCATTTGTTATGCCATTCATTTCCACTGCCGTTTCCTCTTCGGAGAGGGCGCGGTTCTTCGCTTTGATGGGACTTTTTCTGGGGCGGGTGCTCTGTTTGCTCCTTTCAGTCCCTTCAAGTGTTGAGTGCTCTTTCAATATGGTGATGTTTCTCATCATTCTCTGATTTCTTCTCATTGTTGTTTCGAGAAATTTGTTGTTTCAATGATTTTTACTCTTTTTTTGGCACACTGTTCCTATACTCTCACAGTTTTTTTGTAGTGGCTCCGCGTTGTGGTGCGGGAATGTTTCCCAGAAAACTGACGTCCGCACGCCGGGGGGGACCTGTATGGCTCCATTGACGTCACTTCCGTGGACGACGTCAGGACGGAGCCGGGCGACGCCGCCCCCCGGCGTGCGGAGGTACTGCTGGGGAAAAAGTTTTCCGGATCCAGTCTGACGCCTGGTGAATATTCGAAGTTAAGGAATCTGCAGCTAGACTGTGTCTCTACCAGATACATCGTTACCGAAGGTAAGTAACTCGTACGATAATGCGGGTCGAGCAGTGCAAGGCTTCTCTGGGGTAAGTAAGTGCAAGATATGCAAGGGCTATCAAAATACCCACCCAGTGACCCCAATAAGATGATTATCCAATCCAATACTGATCTTTGGTGTTAAAAGCAGCATGTATTATACACTCTAAACACAGAACACTAATTCTACACAAGTAGTCTGTCAAGATTAGTGCTCAAGCGCTTGTCAGAGCATGCCATTCTACCCCACCCCCCCAACCACCACCGCGGGTTGTCTAGCTCATCCTCTCCTACACGTTGTATCCTGAATCCCTGACGGATTCTAGAAGGTGACCGGAGGTGCTGCCACCCTAGTGATAAGCATCAAAGTTTGGCTTTGGCCTTGAAACTTTTTCAACTCTGAGCAGTAAGACCTCTGAGCTCCAATAAACTCCACATGGACCCCGGCCCTGCTTCTGCCTTACACCAGCTGAAGCCTTCAGAATAATCCAAGAGGCGAGATGCTTCTCTCCTCCACGCTCAACACTAAGCAGCTTGCACAGTGCTCTTCCCACGTGTGGCGAGAGCAGTGTTCTGGTGCGGTCACAGATAGTGGCTGTTTCTGGGTGCAGCAGCTTATTCTTTCTTGCGGTTCCTACCAGTAAGTTGGTGAAGCAGCAGCGATCCTGCAAAAGGCTTCTGGACTCCCCAGCTGCTCCGCTAGTCGTGGACACTGCTCTGACACAGCAACAGCCCCAACAGTCCTAGTGACCCCCTTCCGGCTTGTGGAGGGGGGGCACACATATGGCGGCAGTCCAGATGAGGTCATATTCTCAGTGACAATTGCTCCCCAGCACACAGGGGGGGGGGGTCACAGACATGGGCGACAGCCCACAGTGTCAGTTGCACAGGTGACGGCCCACAGTCTCCTTTGCATGAGCAACGGCTCCATTAATCCCAGTGGCCATCCTCCTGGCACATTGGGGTTACAGACATGGGCAATGGTCCCAATGAGATCAGTGCTACTAGCAAGTGCTACTAGCCAATGGCCCAAATTTTGACAGCAGCCCTGATGCGGGCTGCCAACTTCTGAAAGAGAATGGACGTCTCTCGCATCACCAATCCTAACTGGATCGGGTGCCTCACACTCTGCTCACCAGAATCCACTCGCCAGGATCACCTCTGGACATCTCTCCCTGCAGGCTCTCACCTCTTCCTGGTGCTCCAGGAACAGGGCAAGTATTCTTGGCTCCTGGGTAATGGCCCTTTACCCGGATGGGGGGGACTGGAAGACGTTTGTCCCCAGTCCTGATTCCAGCAGCTTGAAGTCTTGACAATTTTACCTCTCCTAATGAAACTGGGCTGTTCAACAAAGGATAAGACTGCTCCTGCCAAATATAGACACATAAGTGATTTTGTGTCTGGCCTTTGAAACTTGTGTTATGGTGTCAGTTCCTTGGAAGTGCTCTCTCCTCTGCAGTGCCTTTTGTCAAAGGGACAGTCTGCCTCAGCAGGAGTGTCTCCAGTTCTGAATGACCAAGGCCAAGGAAGTAACCAGGGTTCACACCTGGCTGTCGGGAGCCATTGAAAGCTCCATAAAGGTTCAAAGGACTAAACCTTTCTCTCTATCTGATTCCCTGGTAGTGCCAACCTTGTCAGCCCACCCATATTCCTTACAGTGAGACCAGGCCCCACAGACAAGTAACTGTTCCTGGCCCAAAGAGCCCTTTGATGCGCACAGAGGATGCTCTGTCTGCTCCTCTCCCTTAAGTGTGTGTGGCCCACCCCAGGCCTCAGGAATGTCAGCTATACACATCTCCTTTCTGAGGTTTGCAGTCCTCACTTCTCCAGCCTTTCCAGGCCCTGGGCATCCAAAATCGAACCCACATTATTTTTAAGGCACGCATTTGCTATGCAATAGGTCTTGCATTTGCGAGATTTTCAGCTATTGTAAATGACAATGCCTTTTATTAATCTGTTTTATAAACAACACATAAATAAATGGCATTGCCATTTACAATGCCAATAGCTCAAACTCTCATAAATGCGAGACCTATTGCATTGCAAATGCTTGTTGTAGAAAAGTTATGTGGTAACTTGTTGCTGACTTGTCAGCTAGTCAGCTTTCCTGCTTAGCCATCTAGTGTCATTTCTCTCACATTCCTAAAGGCTCCCACCAATGTTACACACTCCTAATGTTAACCTGCTTCTGTCATCTATTGAGGCAAAAACGTCTTCCCTCCCCAAATCTCCACCCTTTTAATGTGAAGGATGTGCCCAAAAATAACCTCCGGTGTGTGCCTTTTGCCCCACCTCAAGCTTTAACATTGGAGATGTGAATTTGGAGCTCTATCCATGGCTCTTTACTCACCTAAAAGTACACTCCACTCTGTTTGAGTGGTGACTAATGGCGGCATGAGCCACAGCAAATACAACACCAAATTACTAAACAGTTGCGAAGAGGTTGGGACACAAGGATAGAGTAAGGAGCTTGAGACACACGGACAGAATCTGCAAACTGGAGCATGTACGCATTGTGAGGAGCTTCAGGCTTTTGAGTCCACAATCTGAGGTAACTTGGTGCGCACGGACAGTGTGAGGAGCTTGGAGTATGTAGACATTGTGATGAGCAATGACCTGCAGCGCCACCACTGGGCCTCCCTTGGCTTCTGTGCCGATTCCACCTCGGGGGCCATGTTCCATGCCAGTTCCCATAGCATCTACGCCAATGCAGACTCCATCGACACCGGAGGACGAGTTGCACATTGTGCTAACTCCGAGTAAGCGATGCGATGACACAGACAGAGGCTGCACTCGATTTCCATGAAGATGCGCCCCCACCCCACTTGACTTACCACCTCCACAAGGAAGAACACATTCCTTATTTGGTACAGGTTCAGACACTAAATATGATGCCAGTGACGAGATAAGGCAGCCATACCATGAGGAAAATTGGTATGATGACCTTGAAGATGCCAGTGGCCTTGACACTTCCCCTGAGTCTGGATTCCGTTCACTCCCAGGCCCTGCCACTGAGGAAGGTGCATCTTAGGCAATAGTCCTACGAAGAGCAGCCAAAGTTCTGAACCTCCAGCTTTCCACCTTAGAGGTCAAAATCAATGACTTGATGGAAATGGTCCAGCTTTTAAAAAGTGAGATCTTTGAGAAGAGGGTATTTTCTTCCACCAGCACAGCCCTCAGGTCAGTAAATGCCAGTTGCCTGCTGGACCGCTAGTCCCCCACTCCTTGGGATTCAATGGCTCATGTCCTCTCAGGTGTCACCATTCACCTCCACACCTGGCTGCGGTCAACTGGTTTTTCAGGCGATATCCAATCATCCCTTATGGCAGTGGTTCCCAAACTTTTTCAACCCGCGGCTCCCTTGACATATAGGTCGTTGGCTGCGGCTCCCCATTATGTTACTTTTTTTTGGGCGGGTGTCGTGATATAAGTCCGGCCTCTGGAGTACTTTCATTTTTCTCGCTGAAAATTATTGGGATGAAGGTATTATAATCATAGATGTTATCCCCGGTATACTATGTCAGTAAAACCACATGACCCACAGTGCAAAGAGATGTCAAAAAAGTCAGAACTGGCTGCTGTTAAATATGTAATATGCCCCTCATTTTTTTCCTTCCAGGGACCTCAGTGCCTCTCATGGTTGTTGTGTGCAAGAATAATGTTTGTCAGAAAGTTCACCTCTGCAGGTAGAAAGATAAGCCTGCTCTCGTTTTTTACCTGCGCATTCAGAGAGAGTTTATTGACGCCTCTGTGCCCGCTCTATCTGTTCCCCTCTCAAGTTCTCCAGACAGTACAGTCTGCTGACCGTCACGGGACAGACACTTCAATGACATTTAACCAGCATGGTGTTATTATCTGAAAGAGACACGTTAGTGATAGATTCCTTACCTTAGAATATCCCCAGGCGTCAGGCTGGATCCGGAAAGTTTTGCGTAGCAGTACCCTTGCGCGTCGGTAGGCGGCGTCGTGCGGCTCCGCGTCCGTCGTCGGCGTCGTGATCGCCGGGATGACGTCGCGGGCAGTACTTAGACGCCGCCCCTGCGCGCTGACGTCAGTTCTTCTTTTCCGCGCCAGCAAGCGCAGATCCGGGAAGAGCAGTGCCCTGGTCAATTTTTGACCATACTTTTTGGTGATTTTTTCACTGTTTTTTCCATCTTTAAGGTGTCGTAGGGATGCCCGGCTTCAAGCGATGCGGCGCCTGTGCGCGGATGATGTCCGTCACCGACCCGCATTGGGAGTGTCTCTTCTGCCTCGGCCGAGGCCACGACACCGAGTCTTGTCCCGAATGCCAGGCCCTCAACCCGAAAGCTTTGCGAGAGCGGTCTCGAAAGCTCCTCGAGGCCCGGGCATTCGGCTCCACGGAGGCCCCGGTCGCGTGAGAGGTCCAGGGGTCGCTCGCGGAGTGCACACCGGTCGTCGGCGTCGAAGTCTTCTTCGTCCGGTAAGTCTAAGCACAAGAAGTCCAAGAAGCATCGCCGCTCTCGGACTTCGCCTCGCCGGTCTCGCGACTCGGCTGAGGCCCCTCCCCGGCACCGTCCCCGCCCCGCGGCCCCGGACTTGCCTGTGGAGTCGCCCCCGTCCTACCCGCCCTTCCCGGGTTCGGGGCGGATCCGGCCAAGGTACAGGAGTTCCTGTCGGCCATGGCCCGCCTCTTCGGGCCTTCAGGCCCCTCCGGTGCGCCTTCGGGCCCCGCGGGCCCTGATGGGGTTGCTCCGGCGTCGCCGGCGTCGCCCGGGACTCCAGCCTCGATCCCGGCTCCGGCTTCGGCCCCGGCCTCGATCCCGGCTCCACAACCCCCATCGACGCCGGTCGACCTCACGACACCTCCGCCGGCGCCGATGTCTCCGGTGCCGTTCTCGACGCCGCCCTGGGCTCCGGGCGGCGTCGTCCCCAGTTCCTTCCGGCTCCGGACATGGACCCGGAGCGACGTCGCTCGACGCCGGCTCCGGCGCCGATGGGACCTTGGGTCCCAAATGTCCCTCCTCCTCCTTATTTTGAACCAGAGGAGGACCAGGAGGACTGGGAGGGGTCTGATGACCCTCTGACTCGCAACTGTCAGTATGATGAGGACTGGACAGAGAGTCTAGGGAGGCCAGTGGTCTGGATACTTCTCCTGACACTGGCATGCTGTCTCCTCCCGTGGCTACGGAGGAGGGGGCCAACTTTGGTACGGTGTTGCGTAGGGCTGCTGGGGCCTTACGTCTCCAGCTCCCTACTTTGACGGTCAAGCCTAACATCTTGCCAGAGGTGCTTCAGCCGGCAGCCTCCTCTGCGGAGACTGTGCTGCCGTTTAACGACGCCCTCACAGACGTTCTTTTGGGCGCCTGGTCCAAGCCCAACACAGGGGCTCCTGTGGATCGGAACGTGTCACGACGCCATCGCCCCGCTCCGGGCGACCCCCTGTTTCTTTCTGTCCACCCCACTCCTGAGAGCTTGGTTGTCCAAGCCTCCGCTTCCCAAACCGCCTTCCCTACCGCTCCTCCGGATAGGGAATCCAAACGCCTGGATCAGTTTGGGAAGAAAGGTTTTTCTTCCTCCAGTGCTGGCTTGCGGTCCGTTAACACCGCTTGTCTTTTGGGCCGATATACCCACTCTCTGTGGGATTCGGTGGCGGATGTTTTGCCCCAGTGCCCTGAGGAGGTCCAGGCACTGCTTTCCCGCGCCATTGCGGAAGGAAGGGATGCGGCCAAATACACTATCCGTTGTGGCCTTGACACCGCCGACTCGCTGGGCAGGTCGATTGCAACGACGGTGGCGCTCCGCCGCCACGCCTGGCTGAGAACCACTGGTTTTTCAGGGGATGTCCAGAATACTCTCATGGACATGCCCTTTGATGGAGTCGGTCTTTTGGGTCCAAAGCAGACCATGCGTTGGAGCGCTTTAAGGACTCACGGGCTACTGCCAAGTCCCTGGGCCTTTCTGCTACACGCCCTCCGCTGCCTTCTGCTTTTCGCCCCTATCGTGGCCACGGTAGGGGCGCCCTTCACGTCAGCAGCCCAGCCACCGGCCCGCGCAGCAGGCGTCTTCGCGTGGCCGAGGACGTGGATTCCGCCGTGGCGGATCGGGCAACCAGCGTGCGGGTCAGGCCACCACCTCCAACCCGTCCGCGGCCTCCAAGCCCTCCTAGTCCCTCCTTTCAGGTGCACGGCACGCCAGTAGGGGGCAGGGTCCGCCATCACCTTCCCCACTGGCGCACCATCACCTCGGACAGGTGGGTCTTGGACATTGTCCGCAGGGGCTACTCCCTCCCCTTCGAGACCACCCCCCAGCCATGCCACCTCAATTCCACCGCATGTCAGGGGATCACTTGGTGCTTCTACAGAAGGAAGTCACGGCCCTCTTGACCAAGAGGGCCATCGAGCATGTTCCGACCCCAGAAGTAGGGCGTGGTTGCTACTCCCACTACTTTCTGGTGCCCAAAAAGGACAAGGAGGACATGCGTCCTATCTTGGACCTCCGGAACGTCAATCGCTTCCTCCGGAAGGAGAAGTTCAAGATGCTCACCCTAGCTCAGGTCTTGACTGCCCTCGACCCAGGAGACTGGTTGGTAGCGTTGGACTTGCAGGACGCGTATTTCCACATCCCCGTCCTGCCGGCCCACCGGCGTTACCTTCGGTTCACGGTAGGCCCCGAGCATTTTCAGTTCACTGTGCTCCCCTTTGGCCTTACCAGTGCCCCTCGGGTGTTCACGAAAGTGATGGCGGTGGTCGCAGCTCATCTGCGCCGGGCAGGGGTTTCAGTCTTCCCCTACCTCGACGACTGGCTGCTGAAGGCGGGCTCCTCCCAGGCAGTCGTCTCCCACCTCCAGACTACGGCCGAACTCCTGCACTCGCTGGGGTTCTCCATCAATGTGCCGAAGTCGCATCTGATTCCTTCTCCACAGCTCCTTTTCATCGGAGCAGTTCTGGACACGACGCAGTTTCGGGCCTATCCTCCCGAACGGCGAGTCCGGGATATTCAGGCTATGATTCCGATCTTTCGGCCTTTATCCTGGGTTTCGGTAAGGATGACCCTGAGGCTGCTGGGCCTCATGGCCTCCTGCATCCTGCTGGTCAATCATGCCAGATGGCATATGCGGGCTTTGCAGTGGGACCTGAAGTTCCAGTGGGCGCAGCACCAGGGCGACCTGTCCGATCACGTCCAGATCTCGGAGGGGACTGCAAAACAGTTGCAGTGGTGGCTCTCGAACCGGCAATGGGTCATGGGCAGATCCTCTCCCTTCCCCAGCCAGAGCATACAGTTGTGACGGACGCGTCCCTTCTGGGATGGGGCGGTCACATGGGAGAGGCGGAGATCAGAGGCCTCTGGTCTCCGGGCGGAGTCCCGGCTCCATATCAACCTTCTGGAGCTCCGGGCGATCCGGCTTGCACTCAAGGCATTCCTTCCCTCTGTCAAAGGGAAGGTAGTGCAGGTGTTCACAGACAACACCACCGCCATGTGGTACTGCAACAAACAGGGCGGGGTGGGGTTTTGGACCCTTTGTCAGGAGGCTCTGCGCCTCTGGACATGGCTGGAACATCAGGGCATGTTCCTGATGGTTCAACACCTGGCAGGTTCTCTGAACGCCAGGGCGGACGAACTCAGCCGCAGGTGCATGATGGATCACGAATGGCGTCTTCACTCGGAAGTGGCGCAAGGACTCTTTCTACAGTGGGGAGAGCCTTGGTTAGATCTATTCGCCACCGAAGAGAACGCGCAATGTCATCAGTTCTGCGCGTTGGAATTTCCAAGGCGGCACTCGCTCGGCGACGCTTTTCGTCGCGAGTGGAGTTGCGGTCTGTTGTACGCCTTTCCGCCTATACCACTTCTACCCAGAGTGTTGAAGAAGATTCGGCACGACCGGGCCCAAGTCATTCTTGTGGCTCCGGACTGGGCTCGAAGAGTTTGGTATCCCGAGCTACTCAATATGAGCATAGATCCCCCGATCCGTCTGCCTCTTCGGGAGGATCTTCTGTCGCAGCAGCAGGGGACGGTCCTCCACCCGAACCTGTCCAGTCTACACCTGCTTGCGTGGAGATTGAGCGGCGGCAGTTGATTCCTTCGACTTGCCTCCCGAAGTTTGTGATGTGATTCTGGCAGCCAGGCGTCCCTCCACTAAGGTGGTATACGCCTGCAGGTGGAACAAATTTGTGGCATGGTGCACAGCAAAGGCTGTGGATCCCCTTTCTGCCCCTCTTTCTGAGGTCCTTCTGTTCCTTCTCTCTCTGGCCCAACAGGGTTCTGCCCTGGGTACCATCAAGGGTTATCTTTGTGCTATCTCGGCCTTCCTCAGGCTCCCTGATCAGCCCTCCCTTTTCAAGTCCCCTGTTGTTAACAGGTTCTTAAAAGGCATTACTCACCTCTTCCCTCCTGTTCCGTTTGTAATGCCTCAGTGGGACTTGAACTTGGTTCTTACCTTTTTAATGTGCGCTCCCTTTGAGCCTCTGCATAACTGTCCTCTTCGTCTTCTGACTCTAAAGGCAGCCTTTCTGGTGGCCATCACCTCCGCTCGGCGGGTGAGTGAGCTCCAGGCTCTTTCTTGCAAACCTCCCTTTCTGTCTGTTCATCCAGACAAGGTTGTTCTTCGGACGCGTCCGTCCTTCTTGCCAAAGGTGGTTACTGCTTTCCACATTGGGCAGACCATCACTTTGCCCACCTTCTTTCCGCCTCCGCATCCTTCCAGAGAGGAAGAGAGGCTCCACCGTCTGGACCCAAAACGTGCGCTCTCCTTCTATATCGACCGCACAAAACACTTCCGGGTGGATGACCAGCTCTTTGTTGGCTACGTGGGCGCCAAAAGGTCGGGCGGTGCACTAGAGGACCATCTCCCGCTGGGTTACCTTGTGCATCAAGACCTGCTATTCTTTGGCTAAGAAGGAGCCTCCTGTTGGGCTGCGTGCCCATTCCACCAGGGCAACGGCTGCTACCACGGCCTTGGGCCGCGGTGTTCCGCTGCCGGTTATCTGTCAGGCAGCTACGTGGGCCTCGCTGCACACGTTTACTAAGCATTACTGCCTTGACAGTCAGGTCCGGAGGGACGGCTTCTTTGGCCGTTCTGTCCTCCAGGACTTCCTTGTCTGATCTTTGTTCGCAGACCCACCACCGGGGTTGGTATTGCTGGGGTATCTATTCTAAGGTAAGGAATCTATCACTAACGTGTCTCTTTCAGATGCACAAGTTACTAACTTGTGTAACGATATATCTGTAAGAGACAGTAGTTAGTGATAGATTCCTTACCGCCCCACCCATCCTCCCCGTTCTGCGAACTGATTTCTAGGGTTAAGGACATCCCTTTCAGGGCCCTAGTATTTTTCAGACACCTGTGTCAGCTTCTTGCATGGCTCTGCGTTCCTGGCGCGGAAAGTCGTGTACAGAACTGACGTCAGCGCGCAGGGGCGGCGTCTAAGTACTGCCCGCGACGTCATCCCGGCGATCACGACGCCGACGACGGACGCGGAGCCGCACGACGCCGCCTACCGACGCGCAAGGGTACTGCTACGCAAAACTTTCCGGATCCAGCCTGACGCCTGGGGATATTCTAAGGTAAGGAATCTATCACTAACTACTGTCTCTTACAGATATATCGTTACACAAGTTAGTAACTTGTGCTTCAAGTCTCTTGCTCCACGTGTCATCAGGGTGCCGTCTTGTGCCCCGAATGACTTCTGAATACTGTGTGCCTTTATCTATAAATCTTTTATACACGCTTTATCCTCATCATAGCACTATAAATTACAATACATGCTTCTGTTCATTTACCAAACACTATCTTGGTACGCATCTGTTCACGGCGCCCCTGGCTCGCTTTCACGGCGCACCAGGGTGCCACGGCGCACAGATTGGGAATCACTGCCTTATGGACATGTCCTTTGGCGGGACTCGCCTGTTTGGAGACATTTCAGCTTCCACTCTGGAGCAGGTTCATGGAGAGCATGGCCACAGCACACTCCATTGGCTTAACTGCACCTCCGTGCCAGCCGCATCAGCCCTACCGTTCCCTTCATCACTTTGGCAGTACCCCTTACTGTCCACGAATTCAGCCTCAGCAAGGGGCCCCGCAATTTTGCAGCTTATGCAGCGAAGCCCACCGCCCCTGTGGTCAGGGTCAGCAAGCCATTTAGTCCAGTGCCCCCACTGCTCCATCCCCCCAAACCCCCCACAGCCCCACCTGTGAAACCCCTTTAGCATGCCCTTAGTGGAACACAGCTATTTGGTTGGAGGCAGAATCCAGCGATTCTGGCTGTGTTGGCAGATCACAACCTTGGACATGTGGGTCCTGCAGATAGTCTGAAAGGGGTACACCTTGCCCTTCATTGCCACTTTGCCGCATCTTCCACTTTCCCCTGAGCGACTGATGGTGGACCATCTATTAGTGTTACGGCAGGAAGTACAAACCCTTTTAGCCAAATGGGCTATTGAGAGTGTGCCTGCGGTAGAAGTAAGTCGTGGTTGTTATTCCCACAATTTTCTGATGCCAAAGAAGGGCGGAGGTCTTTGTCCTATTTTAGACCTGGGCTCTCTCAATGCCTTCCTCCAGAAGGAAAAATTCAAGATGCTCATACAAGCCCAGGTCTTGGCAGCCCTCGACTCTGGAGATTGGATTGCGGCATTAGACCTGCAGGACACCTGTTTACATATACCCATTCTACAGGCCCATCGACGCTACTTGCGGCTCATGGTGAGACAGTGCCATTTTCACTTCACGGGGCTTGCCTTTGGTCTCACCAGCGCACCTCAGGCATCCACAAAAGTGATGGTGGGGGTAGCAGCACACCTTTGGAGGTCGGGGGTCCCAATCTTCCCCTACCTCGGCTGGAGAAGAGCTCACCCCAGGTAGTCATCCACCACCTCCAGCTCCAGACTACGGTAAACCTCACGTCATCTTTGAGTTTCACTATCATTGTGCTGAAGTCATACGTGACTCCTTCTCTGGCACTTCCCTTGACTCCTTCTCAGATGTTGCCCTTCATCAGAGCCATTCTGGACACAGTTTGGTTTTTGCCTTTCCCTGTAAAGGAGAGTCTAGGGCATTCAGGCTATGATCTTGATCTTTCACCCTCTGTCCTAGATTTCAGTGAGGTCAACTCTGAGGCTGCTGGGATGGATGGCCCTCTGCATCCTGCTAGTCAAGCACACCATGTGGCAGTATGCAAGCTCTGCAGTGGTATCTGAAGTCTCAGAGAGCTCAACATCAAGGGGGCCTCTCCGACCCCATACAGATTTCGTAAGAGACTGCAAAAGATCCACAGTGGTGGCTAGTGGGCCATGACTGGGTCAGCAGCAGTTCCCTATCCCTACTCCAACTACAGTTGACAATGGTGACCGATGCATCCCATCTGGGTTGAGATGGCAGTCTAAGAGAGGTAGAGATCAGAGGCCCCTAGTCTCTGGCGGAGGCCTCACTCCATAACCTCCTGGAGCCAACCTCCTGGGCATTGAAAGCCTTCATTCCATCCATCAAAGGTAGCCTGGTACAGGTGCTTATGGATAACCACTGCCATGTGGTATGCAACAAGCAGGGCAGTGTTGCGTCCAGAACCTTGTGGCACTACGCCTCTGGACATGAGTGGACAATCAAGGGATTTTCCTGGTGTTAAGCCACCTGGCTGGATCTTTGAATGCCATGGCAGACAAGCTCAGCCGTCGACGCCTGGCGGATCACGAGTGGCAGTTGCACCCGGAAGTGGAGCAAGGTCTCTTCCGCAAACGGGGAAAACCTTAGATCGATCTGTTCACCATCGCTTAGAATGTGCAATGTCTGAAATTCTGCACATTGGCGTTTCCACGGCGTATCCTGCTAAGAGATGCTTTCAGTCTAGAGTGGAGCTCAGGACTCCTGTATGCCTTCCTTCCAATACGTCTTCTCCCCCGAGTTCTGAAGATAATCAGGACCAACTGAGCCCAAGTCATCCTAGTGGACACTGACAGGGCACAGAGAATTTGATATCCTGATCTCCTGGGCTTGGGCATCTGTTCTCTGATCATGCTGCCACTCTGGGAGGACCTGCTGTCTCAGCACCCAGTCCTTCGCAATCTTAACCTTCATGCAACGAGATGGAGCAGCAACAGCTGAATACCTTCGACCTTTCCAGTGGTGGTTGATGTCATCCTGGCAGCTAGGCATTCCCCTCCAGGCCAAGTTATCTGACGTTCTGATTGTTTTGTCTTTCGCCCAGGAAGACTTTGCTTTGGGCACAGTTAAAGCTATCTTTCGACTTGTATGCCCTTTTTATGGTTGCTGCACCAGCCCGCATTGTTTAATTCACCGTTTGTGATGCAGTTTTTTTACACACTTGTTTCCTCCCTCTCCTTTCATCATGCTACGGTGGGATCTTAACTTCATCCTCATATATTTGATGTTTACTCAGTTTGAGCTGCTTCACAGCTGTTCTTTGCAGTTTCTTAACCTCAAGACACTGTTCCTCGTTGCCAGAACATCCGCGAGTGAGCGAGCTGCAGGCTCTTTGTGTTAATCTGCCATATACTACCTTCTTACCACACAAACTGGTTCTGCGGACGAGAACATGCTTAACATGCTTCTGCCTAAAGTTGTGACACCTTTCCACGTCAACCAAACCATCACCCTGCCGGCTTTCTAAGGTTTTTCACCCCTCTAAGAAAAAGAAGAGTCGCCATTGATTGGACCCAAATGAGCGCTGAGTTTTTACATTGGTCATACCGAAGAACACTGGGTGGATGAACAGCTCTTTGTGTGGTTCACTGGAGTGAAAAAAAGTCAAGAACATGCAGAACAAAACCATCTCCCATTGGATAATACTCTGCATCAAGCTCTGCAATGCATTGTCTAAAAAGCAGCCTCCAGAAGATCTGCTAGCTCATTCCACCAGGGCCAAACCTGCTACCACTGTGTTGGCATGTGGAGTTCCTGTTCTGGACATCTGCCAGGCGGCTACGTGGCCGTCGCTCCATACATTCACAAAGCACTACTGTCAGGAGAGCCAGGTTCACTGAGAATGGCGTTTTGACAGCTCTTTCCTACAGCCAATTCAGAGCTCTCCCCCATAATCGGAACTGCTCTGGTATCTATTCAAAATGTGAGGAATCTGAGGTTAGAAGTCCTTATCAGAAGAAGAAGTTACTTACCTTTGGTAACACTGTTTCTGGCAGAGATTCTACCTAACTGCAGATTCTTCACCAACCCTCCCCCTGTCCCTGTTCTGTGAATTGGGCATATCCGAAGTCTAGGAATCTGCACACTGTTCAAAGCCAGTTGCTGTTGGGACTCTGCATCTGGGGGCACAGACAGCCTCAAACGCAACTGATGTCAGTGTGTAGGAGTTGCACCTATATGGGCCCTGAACGTCATTTCCGAAGCAGAACAGCGCCTGTGCGGAGCCGCATGGCACCACTTACCGGCATGCAGGCAGTACTGCTGAAAAAGTTATTGAATATAGACTGACGACTGGTGAATATTTAAAAGGTGAGGAATCTGCACTTGTTCATTAGGTGTGGAAATCTGTGTGTAAGTTTGCAGATCACAGATTAGAATTTCAGCAGAACTCAATCTATCTTTGAGCCTCCTTAAAGGGAGTTGGGTTCAAACAATGCTGCTTTATAGTGACTTTGAGCTAAGAGACATCAGAAAAACATACTGTATAAAGAACAAGCTGTTTCATTATATGATTTTCATTCTTAAAGTTCGTGAGTTTTCAGGGCCTAGATTGCATAATTGTGTATTTCCACCAGAGGGAACCAACTACTTCTCAAACAAGCTCTTCTTTTCTTCCCATTTCTTGTCTACAGTTGCAATTTATCTTGGAATCAAAAGGAAACAGAACCCCGGATGCTCCGATTTACCTGGAATGTGAAAGTGACCAGCACCCAAGACCCCGAGGACATGATGGCGGCCATCCGCCTTGCCACAGACTCCACCCACTGCCGTTGCCACCAGACAGAGCCCTTCCTGCTCTCCTGCACGACAGGCAAGGGCGATGGCAACAGCGAACATTTCTCGCAGTTTGAGGTGGAGGTGTGCCGCCTGCAGCGGTTGGGTGTCAATGGGGTGCTGTTCAGGCGGGTGTCAGGGACTGCACTGGCTTTCAGGAACATGGTGACCAAAATTTCCAATGAACTGCAGCTTTAAGATAGAAGCAGTGCATCTTGGGAGCCGATGCACTGGGATTCCGCAGGGACCTAATCTTACTCTATTACACTTATTTTGTGTGTTGTGTCCATTTTTAATTCTCACAACCAAAATGCTGCTGTTTTTATTTTCTTTAAGTTTTTATTTTTGGGAGGGCCGGGGGGTGTGGGGGGATTAAGAGACGGTGTCGCCTTTCCAGTCCTGACTTAGCGGCTTAGATGAAAAATAACAAAAAAAGACATTTTAGAAAACTTTATTAAAGTGAATAGTTTAAGTAATAATAAGTCCCCTTTTGATCCAGTAAATTGTTTGTTGCACCCCATTTTCATGTTACGGTCAGTAAAGTTAAAGCTGTCATCTGTTGATGTTGCAGTTTCAGCAGCTGCGTGAAGAACAGATCCTGTCTGCCGTGGGGGGAGGGTCTTCATTAGAAGTTAAGGAAGCAGAATAAAATATGAGGGGGTCGCAGTTGAGATGTTGAGCATTTATTTATTGTTTGGGTGCATAGACCAAGGAATTAAGAGGAAACTGTTGCAAGTTGGGAGATAATGCAGTCAGTCTGCAGTGGTCCTTCAACAGGTATCCTCACTGTTCATTTATGGCCTTGATTACTCTGAAGTTTGTTACTTTTTTGGTCAAATGGTCTTGTAGATTTAAAACCTGATGCTTCCGTAGAGACAGGAGAGTGAATTTTGGGGAAAACAATAAGTAAAAAGTGCTGGAGTCACCTGAGGAAACAGAAGGCAGTTTAGTTTACAATACCTTGCATTGTCCATTACCGCTACCTTGCGACCACCTGTGGAGATCAATGGAAGGGTCAATAAGGCTGATGCTTAATATGCAGTATGCCATGGAGAGGCAGAAATATTTCATTGTTCCTTACAAGCACATAGAGGAAACTTACAAGTGCTCCAAATTCCAAAGGGAACTGAGGTTAAGGGTGCCTCAATAGGTGGTTCCCATTCACTGTGCTGATGTTGCTTTTATGGGCCTTTATGTGATGTTTGGAGTGTCTTAAGAATTTAGTTGTACAAGTGCAAATCAAAAGAGCTCCAGATCACTGTGTTCCTCTCCTACAGACTGATCCCCATTGAGGGTACACAACCGTCACAGAGCCTTCTTTGTGGCTAAGGTGGCTGCATGGATGGATCTATGTTGCCACAATGTGATTCCTGAACTCCCATGTTATGCTACAGAGTGAGAAGAGACACTTTGGGAAAGCACTGAATGGGTAAGAGTGTATCCTGCCAAGGAAGTGCAGAGCGCTTTGGTATTCGGATTACCCAGTGAAGATGTATGGTTTTTGAATGATAAACTCACCAAAATTATTTATTCTGGAATAGTAATTTATTTTTATTAATCTGTCAGGGCATCCAAGTTCTCTGAGGCTACGCTGCATAATAGTCATGCAAGCGACCAGCTCTTTTACAACTCTTAGCTTGTCCTTGTGATATCAGCAATCCTGCAATGCTTACCAGATGGAAAAAGTATGGTAAGCCACCTCACCGGAAAGAAAGAGCAGATCTGCTTATTTTAGGAAGAGCGGTTTACTCACTTGATATTTCATCAGACTTTTCTGTGCCTAATTATGCCTGTGAAGTCTGTGTCCCAAAAGTCTTAGTGCCCAATGTGAGATTCCACCTTATTTGAATCCTTAATTTAGAAGGGTCTTTCAAATGCCTTTAAAGAACCTTTGTAATTGCTAAAATCCCTTACCGGATCACCAGTACCTGCTAAAATCCCGTACCAGTTTTCCAATTTCTGTCCATGTGATCCCTGGCATGAGACATGCAGATGCGGTTTAGGGGTCGTCGTCAGGTTTGGAATTAAGAGCCTGATACAACAATTCAAACTTTTAAACTTAACCACGTCCTGTGATTATAGGAAGTACTTTTATACCCATCTGCCTGAGATCCCTAAACTACCAGCATCATTAGGATAAATCATGTACAAAAACACGTGAGCTAGCTCTGGCATTCCCAACTTGTTACAGTTCCTCCATAAAATCATGGATTAATGCGTGGACATTAATATAGACACTTGAACACCTAGTTTTAACTGATCTTTAGCAGGATGTCGTTAAAAAGAAATTTGAAATCAGAAAAGATTCTCTGCAGAATAGGAAGGTAGATGTATTCCCAATGGAAATGCAGGCATTTGGTTGACTTTAAAAAATCTATATTAAATTCCTGCAAGGAAAGTGTTCACAGTATGGTTGTTGGAGTTCTAGCAACATACATGTGTTACGGGAAACATTCAAGAAAAAACATTTGCATATGCACAATGCTTGACGTTTCTTTCTGGTGAAGTGGAATACATTGAAACTCCTCCTGTCTTTACACCTGCTGTATAAATGCTGCATCTCTGAGTCACTCGATATAACATTAGGTTTTAGAGAAGTCTCCCAGAATGATATGCAAGCAGCAGTATAAGGAGCATGGTGACCTCATGAATTGCTTGTGTGAGTGTGCAAAGTGGATTTTTTCAAGTAATACTGAACTATTTATGATTAAGGTGTCTGCCCCTCTCTACATGCCACCCCTTTCTGCAGCATCTTTAAAAAGAAAGTGCAAGGGAATTAGGTCTGCCCCTTAAATGTGAATCTCTTGCTCATTCTTCTAGTGAGCCTCATTTGGGACATATTGGCACAGTAGGTGTGTTTCCAATTAGCTCTCTGTTTTCACATAGGTTTATGTTACTTTCAGTCCTATAGGCCTACAGGCTTCCTTCAGTAGCCATCCAGTTTCTTTCCTGGGGTTCCTTTAGCCAATACCTATGAAGCTGCACTTGTTCTATCACCACCACCTTGTGCACACCCATACAGGACTACTGCTACACCTCTGCCCTTCAGTAGAGAGCCAAGATCTAGCAAAGCACACCTAGTATTAGATAATATTCCTCACATGAGTGTAATTGATTCGAAATGGGACCTTGCGCACCAAAAGGGAGAGAGCAGAGTACTGCTCTAGACCAAGAGCTCACATAGCGGTAGAGAGAGTAACGATTTCACCAGGGAAGTGACAAGGAATACTCTCAATGGCAGATGAGTCAGTGAGTCTTCCAGAGAAAGGGAGAGGTGAGGACCTCTGGAGGGAAACAAGAGGCTTTGAAAGACCTGGCAGTTCTCAATAAAAAAGTGGAGGTGTGAAGCTTTTCAGAGAGAGTCTTGTTGAGTTCTCCAGGTCTTGAAACAGTTGTTTATCCAGAGATTGAGATATAGGCTTCTAAAAGTCAGGGCTCCTCAGAAGTCTGAGAGTACTCCTCTAGAAGGAGAGAGAAGATCATTCATCTGAAGTGCAGGAGAAATTATGAATCTTACTGAGTTGGAGAATTCCTTGAAGGGCAGAGGACTTCTACTGAGGCAAAAATATGGAGTTATCAACAAGATAGAAACAAGAACTTGTCCAAACTGGTTGAAAGTCCAGCACTCTACTTAAAAATGAAGAAATTAGGGGTCGTCCAGTGATTAGATATCATGATGTCACCTTCAAATAAAGGGCATAATAAGAATGACTCCTCAGAGAGACAAGGACTTTTATAAAGGAGAGACAAAGGCGAGGCAAAGGATTAGAAGAGGCACCATACAGAGGGAAGCTGAGACAGATTCTCCAGATGGGCTGCAGAGAAGAAGCTTTCTAATGTAATACTTAACTTTGATTTGCTGCTGAAGACCCTCTTAAAATGTTAGTGGAGACCAGAATGCCGTAGAATGAAGTGGGTAAACGGGCTCCTTCCCTTTAAAGGAATCTACCATATAAAGATAAATGGAGGAGGTCCAGTTAGGGAGGCTTGGGATTATATAAGATGCAAGCAAAATAAGGAGAAGGGTAACCCTTGTCTGTCATCTTACTCCAGTGGCAGTCAGCGCACCTGTAATTCACAACTTGTTTAGGGAGAGAGAGAGCCCGACTACCTCTGTGCTTGTTGAGACCATGAAAGATGTACCTCTCTCTTGAACTGGAGGCCTCCTACAGACGTTTTGCACCTCTGGTCCCTTCTGAAGTTAACAGTTCAAGATATTAGGATTTGATGGTGAAAATTGCTGCTTTCTGGTGGTGAGGTAACATGACAGGGTTTTTATAATTTCTTCACTAGGAGATTTTGAACAAATACAGACTCCTGTCCCCTGTAATTATGTCAACGATGTATCCATTAAACCTTGGAAATCCTGCAGTATCCCAGTCTGTTTCTTGTATGCAGTCTTGATGGCCTTATAAGAAAGTGTGGTGTGTGAGTAAGAGTGAACAGACCAAAGAGCTTCTTTATAAGAGGCTTGAAGGTGAATGATATCTCCTGATTCGAGGTCTGAATTGCTGGGTGTGGCCAAATTGCTGGCAACTTGGGTCTAATATTTCTGGAATGTCTAACATGCACCTGCATGTATATGATCTCAAACTAGACCAAATGGATGCCCATATAAAATAGTGAGCGTAAAAAGCCTTTATTCAGTCTCCTCGTCTATCAATATTATATTGTATTCTCACCTCTGACTACAAGCAAAACATACACCCATGGTTTCGCTAATCTTATGTATAATAAAATGGTTTATTAGTTGGGAAGGATACGAGTCCTTCCCAAGAAATAAGTCCAAAATCTTGTTAGGTCCAACACACAAGTTTGATAAATAAACCAGAGTTAAACAACTGTTAGCTATGGCACAGAGCAGACAGGTATAGCACTGGAAAAAGCGTATAAAGTATTTAGCAGTACCAAAGCAATTAAAAAGTCAAAACACAATACTTTAAAAATCCCACACCCAGTTTCGAAAAACAGAAAAAAGTAATATGGAAAATTGACACCAAAGCAGATAAAATCCAATAAGGGGATCAGGACATATAATGTTATAAATATTTAGGGCAAAAAGCAACAAGAAAAAGTCAAGTGCTAAGCAGAAGTCACTGTTCACGGTTGACCAGGGCTTGTGGGCAATTTCAGGATGGCCGAAAGTGTGGAGTTTGGATACCCCAAGCAAGTTGTGCCAGTCAAAGATTTTACCTTCTGAATTAGGGCCTGATTATGAGTTTATGATTACCTCTGTCACCCTGATGGAAAGCTCACACTCAAATTCTGGATGACCGCTGCCCCAGCTGCCATCTCTGTACATTGTAAGGAAGTCAGTTCTTTTCATTGTTCAAATAGTTTGGTGGACAGCTGCCATTGGTTTTAATGGTTGGTCACCAAACCTTTTACATTTTCTATCAAACCTGGAGTTTGTTTCTGAAGAACAAAAATACTAATGACCCCCACACCCTGGGAATTTTCTTCCAAGGTGTGTGGGGGGAGTTAATATATTTTTTTATTCTGTTCCTCACTGCCAAAAATCCTGGCAGTGATGGACCTTAAAAGGAAGTCATTACACCTTCCACCCGAAATAGGGCAGAAGATGTAATGTCCTTCCTCAGATGGCCGCTACTCAGTTAAGTTGTCATAGGAAGTATGGAGGCAATGGGGGCTCTTTTGACAGAATACCCAAGGTCCCCCATCTCTAAATGAGGAGGGTAGACCAGAAGTATGGTGGACAAAGTACTCCCAAGCTTCCATGACAGAGTACCTATGTCTGCCAAACTCTAAATCAGACCTTTAGCCGGTGACATGGAAGTCGAAATCCTCCATCAAAGCAAGGCTCTAGGCTGTATCCGGCAAAGTTCTCTCAAAGTTTAATAGCCATTGGACGAGGTCCCTCTGAAGCAGTTGGTTTTGGCAGTACAAGCCTGAGCTGGAAAGTTCAAATTGGGCAGCTGCTGAAGACCTGCCTTTGGGCGGATATTTTTTGCACATTTGCCCAGTATTAGAGTTTATTTTATCGAGCTCAAAATACCTCAGCGTTGTAAGCCTCAAGCTGTATCCGATGAAGTCCTCTTGAAACTGAACATATTTTCTGCAAGGTCCTGCTGATGCATCTCAGTAGTCCAAAACTATTCGAAGTCCCAACTTTTCTCTTCTGAGGCTGCTAGGAGGTTGGAGACAGCTCTTAGGGACCAGGAATAACTCCAACAGAGGCTTACCAGGAGGGTCCAGTCCAGGTCTATGTGCTACTGGTAAAACTGGTCAATCCAGGAAAAAAGCTTCTTGCAGCTTGGGTTGCTGTAGCCATCCAGGAGGTCAGCTAACTGAATCTTGGAGTCCACTTCTTAGTCCTAGGTACAAGTGGGCGCAGGCCCAGCCTTCAGGTCTCCACACTAGTAACAGATAGCAGGACCAATCTTCTTCTCTACTTCTGGCAATCCTAATGTGTTCTGATGAGCTGCAGTTGAAGTGCCACTTTGTAGGATTCACAAGACTGTGGGCGGGGATACTCCTTTACACATTGCAACCAATGGGGAAAAAATGTCCAGGGGATAACCTTCTCTCTTTGCAGTACATCCTGTTTGCCTTACTGCAAACTGCTCCACAGTACACTTTTCAGTCACCTCATCCTGACTGGTTCTGGGACCAGCTCCCAGTCTCACCGGCTGTGCCAGCCTGCCCACACTTATCACGGAAAACAAAGGCTTCTCTTCCTAAGGTCTCCCTTTAGATTTAACTATGAATAGGCAGGCCTGGTTGTATGACAGAGGCAGGCATGGCTTAACCATGCATGCCTCTACAACCCAGTCCCAACCACGAATGCGTCTCAACTATGCATTCCTTTCCCACACATGCCTTTACCACGAAATTTCATTGTAAAGCCATGATTGGTAAAGGAATATGGGTGGTAGAGATCACCACTACCCTGACCCCCCTTCCCGCCCTAAGCCCTAAAATCCTATCCCCTACCTCTCTCCCGACCTGAGGACTAAAACCTACCCCGCCTTGCCCATAAAACTGCCCCTTCCCCTCCCCCTGCCCTGAGACCCAAAAAATACCCTGTCCCCTACCAAAAACGACTCTAGCCCAGCCCTCACCCTGAGCCCTAAAACTTAACCCCACGCTGCCCTTAAAACTAGCCCTACCATTCCCCCTGAGGCCTAAAACCCTGTCCCCTTTAAAAATCTACCCCGACCCCCCCACCCTCAGCACAAAATCCAACACCCACCCCTAAAAAGTCCCCCCCAAACCCAGCACTTAAAACTACCCTGCCCTGAGCCCTAAAACCCTGCCTCCAAAAAAACAACACCGTACAAACCCACACCCAGCCCTTAAAACTAACTTGACTCTTCCTCCTGAGCCCTATAACCCAGCCCCCTTCCAATAACTACCTGACCCCCCCCCTGCCTTGAGCCCTAAACCGGCCCCATCCCTAAAAACTGCCCCCCCCCCAACTCGGCCCCAGCCCCACTTACCTGTCGCATGGTGGTTCCTGTTCCGACACTTCCTCTCCCCTCCCATCCGGACACTAGAGTGCTATCTATCTTAACCACGCATATGCATGGTTAAGGCAGATGTGTGATTCAGGCAAGCGTGGTTAAGCTTGCGAGGAAGCGTCACGCGTGACTCAGCCCGCGTTGTAAAGGCCATTCACGCAGGCCTCACCATCATCCCTTTCAAGTTGATGAAGTCTCTGAACCTTCCCCAACTGCCCTTCCTAAGCTAATAGGAGTCCCATTCCTCAAGCCCAGATCCTTCTGCCAAAGAGCTAAGCCGTTGATTCTACTTTTTCACTCTTCATTAAGGGGAAGCATTAATAGGGGCAGACTAATGCTTATAATTTCATTCAGATTTTGATTTTGCTCATAGAGCAGCTATAGCCCTTTTAGAGTGCAAATAGCGTTTGGTGCTAGTCACTGTATGTATGTGCCAACATTAAAATCTTACATTTGCCACTTTTAAATATTAAGCACTCTACCTTGTAGGCTACAATGCCTACTTAGAGTGTGACTTATTTGATATTTAAAGAAATGTTTTCTCCATCAAAAAAGTGTATTTTGAAAGGTTTGCTGCAGGTTTTAAAAGCTGCAGCAGTCAGGCTACACAGGTAGGCCTGAAGCTTTGTTTTCTTTGTCAACCTAGTGGATGGCACAACATGTGGTGCAGTCCACAAGTGACTTTAACTGTTCATGCCATTGGTGTATTTTCCTAAACCATATATACCGACTGTGGCCTTCCTGGAAAACGTTATATGCCATTTAGGAGGAGGCTAATTCAATTGTTCTAAGGATCAGAGAACATACACTCTGGCCTGGACAGCAGTGCCTCCATGTATAGAGTTCAAAGCGCACTAATTTCAGCAAAAATTGAGGTTGATCACACAAAAAGAGGAATTTTCTCACACTATATATGTGGAATGTTTGCACTACAACAAGGATTCTCTTATCTGTTTCTTTTTTTCGTGCATACATTTAAGCATCAGTTCTATCAGAGACTCATGGTGTTGCTTTATGGGATGAAATAGAGATATTAATCTTTCCACGCTAAAAATGCTCTCTGCACACAGTAGTGCCACAACTAAGAATTTATTTACAACATACTGAAATGTTTGTAGGCAATGCATTATAAGGCAAAATGTGCATGCAGCTTTTTTTCCAGAACTGTATATAATTTCCCTTTGTTGCTTAAGTCTCTAATTATTCACCAAATCAGAAAGGATTCCGTACTGCATTTATATCCCCAAAACCGTTTTTTCCCCATCCGCCATACTTCATATGTCTTTTGCCTACATATCACCTTCTGCCTTGTTTTTCTTCAACAGACATCTTCGAGTTTCTCATCTCTGCAGCTTGGCGTTGTTTCGCTTGCCTACTTGAAGATCTGACTACTTTTAATGTGTGATGTCTCACTAGCTCTCTCTTCTATGTCTTTCAACGCACTAGACGAGACATTTGTATAATATTTTGTTTCATAGGTCCAATTATGCTCATTGGGTAAAACAATAAGACCGTGGTTGTGTTGTAAACAAAAACTATTCATATTATCAAGCTACAGCCTCATTGGCCATCAAGCAAACTGTTGGTTGTGCTGCGAACAAAAACTTTGTTATAAAATTTGAATGCTTTGGCTGACAGACATGAGGCTGCTTACATTACGAACCTAAAAGGTGTTATAAACCTTGTTTACTGTTGGCTAACAGACCTGAGGCAGCTTGTCCTATAAGCATAAAAATGTTAATGCTCAAATTCTATTGATTCATAGGTAGCTTTTACAAGGAAACTATCATTGTTTTGTGTAAAGGCAGCCTGCATTGCAAACAAATTCGTCTTTATGTTATAAAGCTTGAATACTGTTTGTTGACAGGCAAAAGACACCTTGCACTACAAAAATGATTTTGTAGTTCTCATTTTTATCTAAAACTTCATACTGTAGAAGACACTACCATTTCTAGAGAAAAGACATGAATTAACTAAACCGTGGCTCTCTATGCACTTTCTGATGCTCACTCCTGATAAAACTGAATTTATTCTCATCTCCTCAATCAACAGTACTCTTGCTGACAACTGAATGGTGGACTCAAACTCATTATAAATCAACTACTAATAATGGCAAGTCCCTTGGTTTCACTTGAAAATCCAGCTCTTATTACAGGGCCAAGTCAATGGCAATTTCGCACCATTCTCAATACTTGGTCTCGGGATCAAATTAGCTATTGCTAGTTCAATCTTTAGTTTCTCCAGAGCACAGTATTGAACTCTTTTACTCACCGCCTTAAACATAGTGCTAAACTCAGCAACAAGACTAATCACAAACACAAAGAAGACAGATCACATCTCACCAGTCCTTCGAACTCTGAACTGGCTCTATTAGAAAAGGACATCATGCATCAATTATAAATGGATATGTTTGTCTTAAAGATTATTTTCATTGCCAATTGCAAAGCGCTCCAGTGTCGTCTTGATGCAGCCATGGTATATATAACTTCAAATAAAAACAAATAAAGAAATATCAATACTAGTGATTGATTGTTAAGACCATTTTCAACCAACTGTAAAAAAACAAAAAGAGAAGCGAAGAAAAAGTTCTACTGCTACACAATATATATAAATAGCGCACAGTAAAATCACGAATGTGTACACTGTACATGGGTTAGGTCTGAATGCAAAAACCCGAATCAGGCAAATGTAAGGAACAGTGTACTATAACCATAATATTTTTAATGCATGTTAAAGTAATCCATATGCACTTTCGGCAGACTGTTATTATGCTCTTACTAAGGATATCCCCTTCACTTGCTTGGGTAGCACACAGAAAACAGCCATGAATCAAAATCTAATGACTGTTCAACTTCGTTCATGTGTTCAGGACATTCCAAATGACCGAATAGATGAATGAGTGAAGAAATCACTCTAATTATACGATAAAATGATGCCATCCATTACACTACCCTGCGCACTCTGCCCAATCCAGCAGAAAACAATGTGTTTGTAGAGTCACAATTGAGTCTAATTGTGCAATTAACAAACAATGATTTCTAGAAAGATTGGATGCTATCTGCTTACAGGCAAAAAGCCTGCTTAAATTATAAACATAAAAACTTTTGGCCATAGCAACGTGTGTGGTTTATGAATGAAAATCTCTTCTGTGTCATTGATTTGGTTTAGGCACTCAAGAGGTTATCATATCATATCATAAAGCTTTATTGGATCTTAAATAAAAACAAAGAGCATAAAAGCACAAACTAATAACCAACGTAAAATTCATCAAATGTTACAATACAATATCTTAAAATAACAAGTATATTTCAATATTTTTAAAAATAGTTAAAAAGCTTCCTTTTCTTTATGCAGGCCCAGAGGAAGTTGGCTACTACGTAGCTAATAAAAGAGTTGTCAAGTTTTTTTGAAAAAGATGAGAGCCACTCTACATTGCCTAAAATTGTGCTGCCTCAGAACCGGTAATAGGTATCTTGCTCGTTCCTCTTTATACAGTTCGCAGAATCACAATAGAGAAACAAGGTACCCCCTATGTAATTTTAGGTCCAAGAGGAGGGGGAAACACTGAATACTGAAACAACACCTCTTATCCGACCTATCTTACTTTAACTGCGGACTCCTATGGCTCATTACCTAAACACAGTCCCCACTTACATTGTAACACACAAAAAGTAATTTCAAAAATGCATATTTTATTGTTTTTCTTTTTTTTAAATATACATACTTATTTTTTAAAGAATTTTATCAGTATAAAAAATACATATATACCGCAATTCATTGCAATTACCTATTGATAAAACACACTATTTACAATTGGATATCATTACTGCACACGTACAAGGAAGATTTTCAATTTGTAAATGTCCTTGTCCACAGTATGAATAGTGTCAATTTTTAAGCACAAATAACAAACATCAAATACAAAGGTAACCCCACACTACAACTACACACCTGCATTCTATCCTATCATACCATCACACTCATACTATCATTCATACTCAAGACAAAACGGTCCTGTAGATGATCCTCAAAGTGCTTTTCTGAAGAACCTGTTGTACAAGACTAATCAGGTTATTTTTGTACATTCGTATCCAATCAATTTCTTCCTTTATAAACGTCTCTGAGAGGGATCCCCATTCATGTATCGCTGGTCTACGCACGTTTCGGTGGACCATCTACTGTGCCACCTTCATCAGGACCAAAGGTAGAGTCATGTAAATCTCACATGGGGTGGGCGGGGGGTTATCTGTAAAGCAATAATATACATTTGATATCACTGGCCATAATGCCCTGGGGACTGCTAAGGCTATTATTTTACATCTGTGTTAAAACATATATCTAATTCCATTACAAGCCAAATAACTTACCAGCCAGTAGTGTCTCTTAACATGCCAAACAAACATACTGTGATACAAGCACCATACATGCAACTCCTAGTGTCAATAACTGTTACCTTATATCCCAACAAGAATAAAAAGTCAAGTGCAAAAAATTCAGACAGATTGTAGATAAAATGAGATAGCGAGGCAGAAGTTTGTGGAAAGAAACATGCCTTCAATAGCTACCTTCAGAGCCTTAAGGTGTGCTTGTCATTTGAGAAAAGTGTGTCGTCTCCATAAGCGGAGACATAGAAATATAGAGAAGCGAGATTACTTTTTTGTCCAAAGTGATTTTATACCTTATTATGATCACTGCAAGACTTATGCTGTGAGTTCAACTAACTCCTTATTTTTACGAAATAAGCGAGGCCTCGAGCTTATATTTTCCTGCTGGGTACCCCACCAACAATGGAAACAGATTCATACGGAATCTTATTAGAATGAATCTATGCTGTAGATTTGGAATTTCCTCTAGATAGTGATAATCACTCTCTGAAAAGGGTGGGAGATTCATATATATCCTGACTGATGACTTCGCTCTGTTTATCTCTATGCTCTCATGCGCCAGGTTAGCCAAAAAAAATCATTTAAGAATTTCTTTGATATTTGAAGGCATTTGCTTGGATTTTTATACAGATCCTCCATGCCCAATGTGCTCAGGGTCGATCTTACATAACCCAGCCATCTTACTTTGTACACATTATCCAGCTCAAGGCAGTCCTTTATAATATGGTGTGTTAGAGGGAGCGTATTCTTCCTCCAGATTGAGTGCCATAATGCTAAAGGGGCTAATCTTATCCGATCGCTAATATACGGAAATTCTAGTCTAGCATGGCAATTAAAATAAGAGCATGATACCGGTAAGGCAATTAACCGTTTCAGGAATTTATCCTCAAAAGCCTGCACGTGGTCGATATTAGAGATACCCCACACCCCTGCTCCTTAGGTAGTTAGGGACACTGTCTTAGCCTTGTAAATACTTTTTATGACTCTTATGGGCTTAGAGCCTAATTTTTTGGCAAATCTAGTAATGGCTGCTAAACTTCTTTCCATAGCTAACACCCTATTTTTAATCATAGGAGCCCCGGTATGATGCTTATCAAACATGACACCCAAGTAGGGGAAGGAATCTACAATCTCTAGTTTGCGAGCCCCTAAATAGAAGGATGGTGTTTTGATTTGTTTACCCTTAAATCTAGGGAAGTCATGAATGAGGTATAAGCCATTAACGTGTTGCAGCACCCTCCCAGTTCTAGCCACTAGGACAGTATCGTCTGCATATGCAAGAAGAGGCAATGATAGTGACCCAAGTTTTGGGATGTCCAGGGCTGTACCCGCCAGTGCTGCTTCTACCCCATTCGTGTATAAGGAGAATAGGAAAGGGCCAAGAACGCAACCTTGCCTAACCCCTCGTAGAATCCTAAAAGATTCCGTCAAGCCCCGTCCTTACCGCACCGAGGTGCCCTTTTGAGAGTAGAGCTGTCTGATGAACATGAGTATCGGCTGGTCCACCCCCATGGCCTCCATTATCTCCCATAGCCTGCTATGGTTTATGCAATCAAATGCACTGAGATATCCATGAAGGCCATGTAGATTGTTTCCCCTTTAACCCTGGTATATTTTTCAATTATAAGGCTTAAATTCAAGCACTGATCATTCGTGCCCCTCCCCCGTTGGAATCCATATTGGGCTGGAATCAGTATGTTTTTGTCATTAGCCTATTCTTCCAACCGATGTAGTAATAACCGTCCCATTAATTTTGAAGTGCTATCTAACAGGGATATGGGCCTGTAATTACCTGCCTCGCTTCTGGCTCCCTTCTTAAAAATCAGAACAATGACACTTGTGCTCCATGATACCAAGGGGCCATCCTTGGCTATCGCATTAAATGCATTCTGCAGTAGGTGTGCCCACAGAACATGGTCTTCAAGAAAGACGTCTATTGGGACCCCGTCTGGGCCTGGGGCCTTCGCCCTGCTGCACCTTTCCAACCCTTTTGTTATTTCCTCAATAGTAAATACGAGGGGTCAGTGTGTGCAGAAGGGACTGGGGAATACTCCACTGTCTGTGATACCCCTGATCCAAAGATTGTCTCAAAATGAGCAACCCAGGCGTCCTCTCCCACATGGGATTCCAAATGGGGTCACTGGCATCCTTGAAGTGGGCTTCACAGACTGCCCAGCAGAGACCAGAAATGCGGCGAGATGAGGTTACACCAGCCGCGGGCCGACGTCGGTGTTTTATGCGCCTCCAGGCGCAAGGGAGTGCGGGAGATGCAGTCCCCCAGCAGCGCGGCTTCACAGACTGCCCAGCAGAGACCAGAAATGCGGCGAGAAGAGGTTATCACAAATGCACTCATCGCTCATCTTTGCTTTCATGTATGCATTAATCCATCCACTGACTCATTCTTGTATTCATCCTCTGACACAATCAAAGTAAACCTGCACAAACTCAACAAAATATGCAAGATAAATGTAAAAGATTTAAGTAGAAAAAGAAAACATACTGCTATCAAACTACAACAGGAATATGCTTGCAATCATGAAACTAAACAAAGTAACAGATCTCCCACTTGTAGTGGTATTATGCATAGTCTATCATTGTCTTAAAGTTCCAGCATGGCAGCCACACATCTTAGTATAGTAAAACAATAACACACTATGGATAACAGTATACCATAATGGTCGCCTGGTTTAGAGTTATGTAGCCACATGGAATGTGGTGCACAGCAGAGGAAACGAGTAGCAAGCAAGCAGTCCCTTAGCACTGCTTGCAAACTCTAGTATCCTCTTAAGAAAAATAAAAAGAGGATAAGCAAAGAAATTATAGGGGAACTATAAAACGAGGAAATTGAAAACTAAAGGACTGGCCAACCTTCCCTGAAAATGAAGCGCACTCATTTTCAGGTGGATGTGTACATGAGATCCGAAAATGCGCCATTCACCAGTCAAGAGAACCAATGAAGCTGCTGTTAATGGAAGCAGAGTGTAAATAGCACTAAGACAGAACAATCACAGAAGAGGGCTGACCCAAAGGCCATCTATGTATATGTGTGCGTTTAGGAGTGTGTGTATGCTTACTACAGTAATCTGTGAGATTCCATGTAACAAAATAGTAGGCTTTAATACAGAGTAATAACAATTCGCCCTTAAATGCCTATTGAATTTAACATATGCTTTTCACAATAAATACCTCAGACCTACTGCCTTTATCGTAACTTTTCATAGCAAACAATCAGGCCTATAAGCTTTATCAGTGGGTGTCAGCATAACCAACTCAGATGTACTGTGTTGGGCATAAGCTTTCCCACAAAGCACCAATTATCTACACCGTAATAAAATTTCAAATACGTACAAATTTACAGTTGTCAAAATAATATAAAATCACTCAGAAGAGAGCCTAAAAAGGATTAATGTAGTGCACATCTTTTATCCCGACGGTTGTTTGGTTGGTTCACTAACACCTCAATTCTTGCCACTACACCTGTGAGATTCCATGTAACAACCCACCTACGGCTTTAGCCCTGTGTAATAAGAATCCATCTTTAAAAGCCTGCTGCCCCTAACGCATGCTTTTCACAATATGTAATTAAGGCCAGCTGGCTTTGATATAACGTTTCATACTTATCCCAGTGAATCAAGATGACGTGTAGCCTTTACCCTTGCCACCATACCCAACACATGCCTATTCAAGTGCACTTAAACTGACAACCATCATGCATGCAGGTATAAAATTACAAATATGTAGAAAAACACAATTTGCAAAACATGCAAAACTCTCAAAAGTTCTAACAAGAATCATCACAGTGAAAACCTCCAAGATTTGTCAGCGTGGGTTGCCAATAACAAAAGCCTTGCCTACTATGGTAATCATTGAGATTACATGTCACAAAATACCTATCTATAACCTTTTACACAATGTAATAACAATCCACTGTTAAAAGCCAACTGGCTTTAACAAATGCTTTTCACAGTAAGTAAGCTATGCCTACTGCCTTTGTCATAACGTTTCATACCAAGCCGATCAGCCTTATGACATTGGACATACCTTTTCCCAGTGCATCAATCAGGCCTTTAGCTTGTCACAATAACCAACTCAGGCCTACTATTTTGAGTGTAAACTTTCCCACATGCCACTAATCAGGCACACATTAATAAAATTACAAAGGTATTCAGAATTACAGTTGGCAAAGCAAAATGCTATCTCTCCTAAAAGGACATAACCAGGACTCGCACAGAACACATCTTGTATAGCCACAATTTTGTCACAAGGGTGACTTAACACCAAACCCTTGCCTACTACAGTGTTTTGTGTGATCCCATATAACAAAATTCTTTGCAGGCTTTCATACAGAGTAATAATAATATTCTCAGAAATGGATTGTTGTTAAGATATGTATTTCCAGTAAGTATGTCGGGTCTACTGCTTTTATCATAACATTTCATAATAAACTGATCAGGATTTTAGCCATAATCATTTGCGTCCCACCATATCCAACTCAGCCCTACTGAATTGAGTTTGCCACAAACCAAAAAGTGCAATACAAGCACTCTTTTCAGTAGAAACACAAAACTTCAGCTCTGTCAAATACTTTACTCTGGGGAACACACATCTGGTTAGAGTCTAATCCAATATCCCAGCACAAGTTCCCTTTCTGTTTTTTGATCACATAAAGTCTGGCGACAGCAGTGCTGTCCTAAACGTGCCTGTAGATTAGTATAGTCCTGAGCATCGCATACAGCTTTCAAACACACAACTGCACTCTGAAGTCTAAGCTTAATGATGGGAAGGTGAAGGTGCTGGGACTGAAAGCAAAACATTCCCTGTAACTGCCCTACTCCTATCTGTGCTGCTGCCAGAGAAAAACAAACACCTATATTATCTACTTATCTAAGTCCCTTCAACAGCATTGTAGTGTCATGTGTGCCCCCAAAAGAAGGTCATTATCCATCCCATTTCATTTTCATACTTTGTGTGTGTGGTAGTGAGACTTCTCTAGGCAGCGGTACTGCTGGCTTATGCAGCTGGATAAACAAACAAAATAATCACAGCTTTGTGGAGGGAAGTGCTTTTTCTGTGGAAGCACATACCTACTGCCCAATGAACAACATGTACGCCTGTGCAATGTGGGTATAGCTAAAGCCCCTCTCTGTAGTAGTCCTAAAAGCTCTTTTTTTAGGTTGATCACATAAGGTCTGGTGACAGCTGCACTGTCAAAAAGACCATTGAAGGGTTTATATTATGAGGTAAAAATTCTGTTGGCTCACGTACTAGAGTGGCTTGCATTATGAAAACAGAAATATTTTGGTTATCAAATGTAGAGCTGGTTGTCAAGGTGATTCACCTAAAGGCAGTCTTCATTCTAAGCCAAAAAACAGGGTTTGTATTACAATGTTGGAATACTTTAAGGTACCTGTAAAGACGAGAAGTAAATTCCAATGTTTATTTGACAGAGGCACAGTACAACATAACCATGCAAGGCAAAGGCAGTAACTGAAACTCCAGGGCTCTGGAACATGGAACTACAGTCGTGCAGCGCAGGCACATGGTTCCATGTTCCAAGCACGAGGAAGGGCACGAGGGGAAAGGGCTCGAGGGGAAGGGAAAGGAGAGGAGAGAATGCAACACATCTCACCCCTAACACAAAGGAAGGAAGGAAAGAAAAAGAAAAAAAAACAAAGTCAAGATAAGTATCTGGCAGGTAAAAATCTGGGTCGGTCATTACCCTTGACTCTGGATGCCACAGATTGGTCGGGATGAGAAGAGTTAATATTGGAATCAGGGGAGTCATGCAACGGTGAAACTCCATCACCGTCCGCAGCAAGTCCTAAAGACTTGCATTTAGCAACCCTCCTTACATTCCATACCCTGCCATCCTGAGTAATGACACAGTTCTTGCAAACTCTTACGATCTTAATGGGATGACTAAACTTGGAAACACCTTTCACCAAGAAGCCAGGTTTTTTGATCCTAACCCAGTCTCCTACAGCAAAGTCGGGAACTTTTGCATTCATTTTGGAGTCAAACAACATTTTCATCTTGTCTTGCTTGCCTTCCACACGCTTAGCGACAAGATTCACATCAACACTGTCATTAACCTTATTAACTCTTTTGATCCACCATGGGCAAATCTCTGAAGAGGGTTCTCTGCCCTTCAAAAGCCTGAAAGGGCTTACTCCGGTCACAGAGTGGGTGTGATGTGGTACATCCACAATCTCTTTCTTACCACATCCTTCCAAGGCTCATTGGACATGCCAGCTGATTGAATGCCATCCTTAAGAACCCGGTTAAAACGTTCCACTTGGCCATTCTCCCTCGGTTCATACAGGGATGTGGTCACATGCTTGATATTACACATATGGAGGAAACTTTCCATCTCCTGTGACGTTAGTGGCACCCCATTGTCCGTCACAAGAACCTCAGGGGACCCCTCACGCGCAAAAACCTCTTTAAAAAAAGTAATGATGACCTGAGTAGAGGCACTGGTCACAAACTTAACCTCCGGCCACTTAAAGTGGTAGTCCACCATGACGAGAGCAAAACGGGCATTTGAAGGTAAGTGTCTAAAGGGACCTGAAATATCAAAGGCCACCTTTTGCCAAGGACACAGGCCAAGAGACCGGTTTAAGGGGGGCAGAGGAGACTTGGAGCATCTTGTCACTGCTGATGCATTCAGGACATTCCCTAACAGCCCTATCAACCATTTTGTCGAGCCCAGGCCACCAGAAATTGGCCCGGATGAGCCGTTTCATAGAGGACATACCCAAATGTCCTTGGTAAGCAAGTAATAAAATCTTGTTCTGCATAAAGGCAGGAGGGATGATCTTTCCCCCTTTGAAAAGCAAACCACCCACCTCTTCAATCTCATCCGAGACACGACAAAAAGGGGCAACCTCAGCAGTGGCGGACCTTTCTTTGGGCCAGCCTTTTTTCAAATATTCAAAAACCTGCTGACACACAACATCATCATTCATCTCCGTCGTCCACTCAGTCTCAGACAAGCACAAAAACTCATGAGAGACAAAATCCTTGATAGTGGCAACTACATCCACCTCTTGTTCATCATGGGAAATGCAATCATCGGAACAGGGCAATCTAGATAGAAAGTCAGCAGTGACATTGCTCCTGCCGGGGACATAAACAACCTCAAAATCGTTTTCCTGTAGTCTGGATGTGAGGCGGGCAATGCGAGCAGTAGAGTTCCACCCTCCCCCTGGAGATAAGATGCCAATGAGGGGCTTATGATCAGTCCTAAGGGTAAATCTGTTTCCCCACACATAGTTGCGAAAATGTTCGATAGCCCAGATGCATGCCAATAATTCTCTCTCGATCACGGCATATCTTCTCTCAGTAACAGAAAGGGCCCTAGAGGCGAAAGCTACACACCACTCTTCCTTTCCCGAGCACTGGCTAAGTACGCCCCCAGACCATAAAGGCTGGCATCCACGGTGATAATGCATCTCTTATTGAGGCAGAAAGACTTAAGGGTGGGAGCATTAACAATCTCATTTTTGATTTGTCTGAAGGCTGTCTCTTGTCTTTCTGACCAGATAAACTCAGCAGATTTTCTGGTCAACTCTCTGAGGGGCTCCATCTTGGTGGCAAAGTTCTGTATGAATTTACTATAATATTCACACAGGCCCGCAAAAGAGAGGCGTTTCTCTCTATTGTCAGGAGCATTGATGATGGCATCCACCAAAGACTTTTTGGGTACCACACCATCGCCCGAGAGAGTATGACCGAGATATTCCACCAATCTGCAGAAAAATTTACATTTGCCAGCTTTAAGCGTCAAACCACACTTTCCTAACCTCTGGCAAACCTCTTTTACATGAAGGGAGTGGTCCTCTTCATTCTTGGAGAAGATGAGAATATCATCCTGAAAGCACTTTACAAAATTGCTGACATCTTTAAAAATGTGGTACATGGCTCTCTGGAATACGGATGCGGCCGAGGCCAGGCCAAAAGGCATCCTCTTGAATTGAAAAAGCCAGTGGGGCGTGATAAAAGCAGTAAAGTGTTTGGAATCTCCAGTGAGTTCAATTTGGTGGTAAGCAGACCGAAGGTCAAAGGTGGAAAAAATGCAGGCACCATCCAACATACACACCATCTCGTTAATATTAGGAAGGGGGTGGCAATCAGCGACCAAATTGGCATTTAATGCCCTCATGTTGACACACAACCTTATACTTTTATCAGGTTTTTGGGCTAAAACGATGGGGGAAACCCACTCGGACGATTCAATTTCTTCAATAATGCCACCCTCAACCATGTCATCCAACATCTTCTTCAACTCAGCCCTAATGCTGATGGGAACCCCCTTAGTTTTTGCTTAACAGGAATAGATCCCTCTCTAACTTTGATCCTGTGACTGAAACCAATAAGTTTGCCAAGTTTGTCAGAGAATACATCAGGGAACAATTTTGTGAAATCAGTACTGGTAGAAGTTAACGCAAGGACAGAAACAGGTTCTTTGTTCCTGGGGTTCAACACAATCCCAAGCTTGGCCTGGTCACGCCAGCCTAAAACATTAACACCTTTAAAAGCTACATATAACTTGATTGTGGCAGAATTTCCTTTGAATTCAATAAACACTTTCTTGAAACCCACAAAATCAATGTTGGAGCCATCAAAATTCTGCACCACAATATCAGATTTGCATAAAGAATTGAGATCAATTAATTCTCCCAGGGATTCAGAGCAGTAATCTTTTGTGATTATAGTCCAAGGCGATCCAGAGTCTGCCATTAACTCCAATTCCCTTCCCAGGATGTACACTCTACATTTAGGGGAACAAATTTTATCGGATTGGGCGATGTCAAAGGAATCTTGGATAGAAACGACAATACCAGACTCTAAATCGCTCAGGGCATGATCACAATACGGAAGGTCGCAAGAGACACAAGAGATTTTCCCTTTGGAGAAATTAGAAGAAGAAGGCATGGGCTTCTTTGAGTCTGGGGCACCCTTCATGGTATTGTTACACATTTTGGAGAAATGTCCCAAACGTCCGCATTTGCTACATTCCTTACCAATAGCAGGACAACGTGGGAAAGAAGCTACATGGCCGGGATTCCCACACCTGTAACAATAAAACTGTTTAGGACTAGAGTTATTTTTTGTAGTTGGAGCAACTTTTGGAAGAGCTAGGGTTGATAGTGTTAACCTCACTGGAAGTGGGAGACTTAGTTTCCTTGTTGAGTGACTTCATCCACTTCTCAGATTGTTCTAAGGCTTTGGCTGTGCTAATGGCAGCTTCTAAATTAGGGTCGCCCATTATCCACAGCTGCTCTTGCACCTTTTTACTTTTTACATGAACAATGATTTGGTCCCTGATCATTTCATCAGTTATTAAACCAAAATTGCAATGTAAGGACAAAGCGCGGAGGGCTGTGAGGAACTCATCAAAACTCTCTCCCTCTTCTTGGGCTCTAGTGTAAAACTTAAATTTATTAAGGGCAACACTTGTTGTTGGCTTAAATCGATTTTGTATGCGCAAAATGGCTTCATCGTACACATTGTGATCACCTCCAGATCTGACGGGAGGAAGAGTCCTATAAACTACCTGTCCCTCAGAACCTAAGCAATGAAGGAAGATGTTCTTTTTCCTCTCGGCCGACATGCGTTCTCCATCAACGGCCTTAAGGTAGGTGATGAACTCCTCTTTCCATCTTGTCCACGGGATGGGTGGTTCTCCCTTGGTTTGTAAGAATTTAGAGGGTGGATCGAACTGCATTGTAATGATACAGCAGTAACACAGTAGTAATAATGGTATGCAAAGACTGCTGAGAAAAATGAAGCTAATAAAAGATAATACACAGTAGGTGAGTGTTACAGGAATAATAAATGATCCCCAATATAGGAAGTATCAGGAAATGCAGTTACAGTGGACAGGCTGTAAGAACTGATATAGATGGTAAGTAAAAGTGTGCCTGTCACTGCTGTGAAATAGTCAATGAGTAAAACAAAATAAAGGGTGTGCCTGTCACCGCAAAACAAACAGGCTGTAGAGTGTAATATATAAAAGTCAAGGTGTGCCTGTCACCGAAGGGAACAGGCTTTCCTACCTGTATGAGGAGTGAAGGTATGTTCGTCACCGTGATTAGCAACACAGGAGAGCATTCAACGGCGTGTGCTCATCATCGTGTGGAGGTTGCTGGAACCGGGCTTTCCGGTGTCTGAAACGGAGGTTGTGGGAAACAGGATCCTCCAACAAGAGAATCAGAGGAGCGAAGACATTAGAGGCTCTGGTTGTAAGACGTACGTTGTGGCAGTGACGACACAGGAAATAAAGGTGATCCTGCTCCAAAATGGCCGCCGGCGTGACGACGCACAGCGTGGCTGGAGTGAGGAGCGGAACGTGGGGTCGCGTAGGCTTGAAGAGGCGTCAGCAGAAGTAACCAGGCAACGGTGGGAAGAAGAGACGCCTACGTCACAAGTAGTATCCAGACAACAGTTGTCGCAGAAGAATGAAGGAGAATGAAGATGGCCGTTGGTCAATTGAAACTTGCCAAAGATGATGAAATAGCACTAAAAGGACACCAAAAGAGCCAGAAATCTGCGGTTTCCAGATCTGAGCATGAAGGTGATACATGCAGGATGCGGAGAGGCTCTAGTGGACGGGGATGGCAGGAACAAGGAAATGGGTCCGGAAGACGTCGCAGCACTTGTGCCTCAGAGAAGAATGTAGCTAGTGAAGTCTTCAGAAGGTCGTCGCCACTTGTAAAGACGAGAGGCACTGAGCAGTAAGTAAATTCCAATGTTTATTTGACAGAGGCACAGTACAACATAACCATGCAAGGCAAAGGCAGTAACTGAAACTCCAGGGCTCTGGAACATGGAACTACAGTCGTGCTGCGCAGGCACATGGTTCCATGTTCCAAGCACGAGGAAGGGCACGAGGGGAAAGGGCTCGAGGGGAAGGGAAAGGAGAGGAGAAAATGCAACAGTACCATGCAAGAAGCAACTTGCAAAAAGAATAAAACGTGTTTTAATTGCATAGCCAGAGCTTGCTTCCAAATGCCATTAACCTGAAAACTGCAACCAAAACAAAATAAAAGTGCTAAGAATAAACTATTTTAGTGCAATACATTAATTAGAATACTGTGCAGCAACATGTACTCTTCTTAAGGGTGAGCAATCAACTGAATGCAAAAACCATGATCGTACAAATTTAAGAAACAGTACACTATGCTTATATTTCTTAATAAATTCTAAAGCTATGCATACACATTTTGCAAAGCACTATTATGCCCTTGTTAAATATACATACTTCACATGCTTTTACTGCACGCACAAAATAAACCCTAATCAAAATAAAACTACTGTACAACATGGAGAATGCACACAATATAATCCAGATGACTATGAGCAGATGGATGAATGCATGCCAGAAACATGTTCAATTACTTCATATAAATGAGGCCAGCTGACTCTATCAAAGTCTTTAGCAGCATCGACCATTACAATGGTTAAGGGGGTTTCTGTAACCAAGACCACGTCAATCGCACTGACCAGATCTTGAGTTAAATCAAGGAGCTGTCTATCCTTCATGAAGCCTTTTTGATTTTCATGTACAATATCCCCTAAAACCCCACCCAATCTTTTAGAAAGTATTTGCGTATATATTTTATAATCGGTGTTAAGCAAGGATATTGGTCTATATAACTCACATTTTTTGGGATCTTTATTGGGTTTAAGAATTTGCATTATTATTTATAATTCCATGAAGATGGGAGGGGGAAATTATCGATATAGATTTTATTCAATAATTTAGTAAGAAACAGCGTAAGCTCCTCCTTTAACCCCTTGACCGCGATCGGAATTCCGCTCGTATGCTGGACATTCCGATCGCGGGTGGGGTCGTGACGAGCTCAGCTCGTCATGCGCACAGCGCTACCGTGCAGCATGACGAGCTGAGCTCGTCATGAGCACGGAAAGGGTTAACGCCTTAAATAATTCATTGGGTAGACCGTCAGAACCTGGCACTTTCCCGTTTTTTAATCCTTTAATAATTCTATCCATCTCCAGCGTGGTTATTTTATGGTTAAGGGATGTTTGTTGTTCTGTACCCAATCTAGGAAGAGTATCCTGCTGCAACCATCTTCTGATTTCTGCTATTGTTGCTTTTGTATCGTCAGTGAATAAATCCTGAAAGAAGACCAAAAAAACGGTCTGAAAGCTTTGGGCGCAAATTTTCCAGCACTATTAAGACTCAAGTGGAATAACAAAATGTACAACATGAGAGAGGTTTCCGAGGTCGAGAACTTAATTACTCAGATAAAGATGCAGAAAGGCTTATAAAAAGGAGGTCGGAGAGAAAGAGCTCAAGGGGTATAATGAAATACCCAGCTTGGATAAAGGGAGGGTTCCCCAGGGTGGGCAATGAAGGGGTGAGGGAAAAAGGGTCACATATAGATAGCGTTTTTGAGCACTGGGTTGGGAGCATAGGGGAAAAAAATTAAAAGTCCTCATATGTAATAATAAGCTGAGCACTAGTAGGAGTTGGCTGGTCCACATACACACAAATGATGATAAAGGATTAGAAAAAAGCCCATGAAATAAGGGTGCTGACTTGGAACGTAAATGGGTTAAGGGTTAGTGGTAGAAGAAGGAAGATCTTAGAATTGCTCAAACTCTCCGACAATGATATCATATTATTTCAGGAAACACATTAACGTGGTGAGGAATGGGATTGGAAGTCATAAGAGGAATAAATGGATCACCCATTTTTCATGCGGTAATCCATCCTGTAATGTGAAAGGGGTGGCGATAATATTTAAAAGTTCGGCACAAGTCGGATTTGAGAGCTCCATTGCAGACCCAGGGGGTAGATGGCTAATTAGCAACGTTAAGATACACATTTGTAGGTTACTATTGCCCTAATATGGACGACCTATCTTCGCTTAGGAAACTATATCACCATTTGCTCGAAATAAGATATTAAATAATTATAGGAGGAGATTTTAACACACTGCTTGATCCAGTCTTGAACAAATCCACACCTAGACCAACAGTGAACTCACCAAAAATGAGGGACAGTACGCATCATTTAATAAAGAATCTAGGCATGGTGGATATCTGGAGGTTAAAGGCGGGTCAGAGGAAGGTTAAAGGCGGGCCAGAGGAAAGGTTACACTTTTCAGAATAAAAAAATTCTCACTCCTCTAGAATTGACTATTTCTTAATGGACATAAAGCTAAATAAAAATATCAACAGTGTATCACATCAGCCGATAAACCTATCAGATCATGCAGCGGTACAACTGAAGCTCTTGCTGGAGAGTTTCCCTCCTAAGACAAGATAGACCTTAGATAGAACCTTACTAGGGGATCAAGAAGTCATACATGCTTTAAAAAACGGCACAGTAGAATTCTTCTAGTTAAATGAGCCCTCGGCCCCCTGCATATTGTGTGGGATGCATACAAAGCTTATATTTGTGGGAGGCTAATTAGCTATGCAGCATACAGAAGAAAAGAAGATAAAAATAAACTTAGAGAATATGAATTGAGAATTGAAGAAATTCA
Source organism: Calotriton arnoldi (assembly GCA_963921515.1). Lineage (NCBI taxonomy): Eukaryota > Metazoa > Chordata > Amphibia > Caudata > Salamandridae > Calotriton > Calotriton arnoldi. The sequence goes on along the minus strand of CAWUFW010006122.1, from coordinate 223,675 downwards.
GGGAGAACTAGCAAACTGTATGCATGTTAGCGCAGGTTCTGTACTCCACAGAAAATTAAAATAGGCCAAGGAGCTCTTATCAGGAAATCTGGAAGGGATGGTGCAGAAGAAGTGGAAGGCTAGCAAGTTGGAACATTATGGGGAAGGGTGTGGGAAGTTGTTAGCTTGGAAGACAAGTCAAGATACTACTCTGAATGAGATCAAGGAAGTAGTGATTAGCACCTCCAAAGAGCGCCACCTGAAGATTGGGGTGGCTTTTTTTTTTCTTTATTATTTCGTTTTGTGCTAGACAAACAACTCCCTTTCATAATAAACTCACCTTCAAAACAAATTTCATTCCTTCTTTCCAAAACACTTTAAATTCTGACTCAAGAATTATTCTCTTTGTTATTCAGTGAGAATGAATATGTGTGTTTTCATTAACATTACATACGCTTGTGACACCTTCTTCCAAACGTCCTTACTGATAGACTAATTGACACCAAAATATAGCTTCTTGTACTGAATCTTCAACACACTACTCAACATGTTCTTATGGGTATTCTGTAATAACCCGGGTAGACAGTTTGCTCTAACATTAAAAGATCCAGAAATATATGAAAATGAAAACATGTTATTCATTCAATTTAGATATGATTCTAACAAACCCGGAGGAAGTCTTTCCCTTACCATTACTATTCAGAAGTGAGATGAGAGGCTTATGATCTGCCTGATGATTAAGGCTTTGCCCCAGATGTAAGATTTGAATTGTTCCACACCCAATGCACAGGCAAGTGCTTCTCTTTCAGTGGTAGAATATTATGTTTCTGCCTGTGACAAAACCCTGGAAGGAAAGGCATAGTGACTTCTTTGCCTCCTCCAAGTTGAGTTGGAATGGCTCCTAGACCTAATGCTCTGGCATCCACTGTGACAATACTCTGATGAATCAGAGAAAGCACTTGAACGAGAAGCATTTACTAAGGCATCCTTGATCGTTTGGAATGCCTCATCATGTTCTTATGTGCAACTAGACTTAACCTCGTTCTTTAGTAAAGAACTTAACAGGATGTCACATTTGAGAGGTTTTGGTGTGTATATAAACCATAGGCAGCTACATGATCTATTAAACATTATGATTGAGAGGATAGAGCCAAACAAAACCTGTAGCATTCTTACTTTTTATTGTTTATCAAAAGTTGTAGATCGTAAATTCAAGACCAATTATTGATGTCTCCAATACTGAGTCCTATGTTATGTGTAAATTAAACATCATATTACTTTGTCTAATTATTGTACAATCCATACATAGTCAGATTATAGGCAAACTTTAGTACATATAGAACATTTTCACAATATCCATCGACACAGTATGTAAACCATTTGTAGGTCTGAGACATGGCGACATGGCTAATTTATGGTGGATACATATCTCAACATGTGTTTCAGCAACAAAATCGCCTTCATCAGAAACGCCAGGGTGTAACCTAATTGGTCTCTACTTGATAAAGAAAATCTGTGTGGACATAAATGATGCACAGGTTAATGTTCTAACATATGCCAACGCTGGTGGAAGTGGCTATAATTAATCAATCTCTAATATCAGCGCAGAACAGGAGTGAGAATGCTTAATGGGTCGACTTCTTGATGAGGTTTTCTTTATCAATTTATTTCCTTCTATATGATGCTTGGTATCTAGATTTAGATACATATACCTCAGTGCAGAAACTCGGTCTCTTTATATTCTTTCATAAATAGTTACGGTCCCGCAACATGGTATTATGTCCTGTCTGGCGAAAGAAAATCGTCTGGGTGAGACAAAACATTGCGAGGTTTTCAACAAATCGAGTATAGAAATTGCATGGTCCTAAATAAGACCTGAACTGGTCTTTCGGTTGGGCTAGCAACTTCTATTATCACATTTAGCTAGTTATCCTTGGGGGGAAAATACCCTTTGCAGCTATTTTGTTACCTGTATATTTAACCTTTTGTGGTTAAAAATGTGCACTTGTCAAGTTGCAACGTCATGTCTTTGATACAGAATGACAAAGATCTTGTCCAGAATGTTACTGTTTCTCAACAAACTGTGTGTACACACCAGGATATTCCCCCTGAAAGGCCACCACTCCCTTGAAACTCCCAAACAAAATATGCTGACGCTTTTAGAACACCGGGGCAGAGGAAGACAACCTAAATGGCAACCTGGTGTATACACTCTTTCTGGTATAATAAAAGTGGTAATGTATTGTGACCATTTTGATAATTATATCTGATGACAGGCTGACTTAAGGTCCAATGTGGTGAAAACTTTCACCCTGCCTAGTTTGGCCAGCAATTTTTGAATGTACGGCAAAGGGTGACAGTCCACCACAATTTGCTTGTTTACTGATCTTATGTTGACACACTACCTCAAAGTGATTTTTGTTTTACCAGAACAATCCGATATACCCATTCTGAACTCATCTACCAGCTCAATAACACCAGATTCACACATCTCTTACAAATTTTGGATAATTCTTCTCTTGAACTCATTGTTACACTTCTGAGTTTGTGGTTCTTGAGATTAGCAAATATTTTGTAAAACCAACAACTTTGCAAAGTTCCTTGCAAAATACAGCTTTGTGTTTATTTAACAACAACTGCAAATTCTCATCATGAGTCGCAAAACTTTGAGGTTTAGAGAAATACCCATTCTATCTTGGTGACAGCAGAACAAGACATGCTTATTTTGGGCACTATCTCTTAAATACTGTGAGTGATAGTCATCGCACCCATCGCTGGGTCGAGCATGGTGTTGTCCTCAAGACTGGATCAGGCAACATGTCCCTAGTGATAAGATTCAAAACAGCATTTCAGAATAGTCAATACTAAAGACTGACCCAAAAAGAGAGTTCAAGAGCAGTAAATCTGTAAACCATGTCGGTTTATTGAAATATTAAAGTGCATTGTGGACATAAATTGCATAGTCCGATTTAAATAATTAGTCATAAGTCATAGAAATCAATTGTCATTACGGCTATTTAGCAATGAATATACATGCAACTATGAGCAAAATCTGAAAAATAGACTGTTTAAAATGTGCTGCAAATCGATAGAGAAACATGCAGCATCAGTGGTAGAGAAACAAAATGATCTGGTTCACCCCCAAATTACAGGTCTTTTGTGGCAAACTTCACTGTAGAAAGCAATAGAAATCGCACAGGCAGGATCAAAAGTAGAGCAAATCACAGTTCAACATTTTAAAACGTCATATTTCTGATCAAGACTTCTAACTGCAGATTCCTCACTAGGCACTAGAATGGATATGGAGATTCTTTAGCAGTACCTCTGCGTGCTGTCTGCTCCACGTTGACATTGTTCCGCACCGGATGTGACGTGCATGGGCCTATATATGCACCACCCATGCGCTCTGACGTTAGTTCCCTTCTTTCTGCACCAACAGACGCGGATCCGAAACTACTTTATCTCATCAAAACTCCAAATTGTAAACTAAATTTCAATGTGCAAGGGAATTATGTCACCTCCCAAGTCTACAGGGTTTAAACCTCTGGGGAACGGCGCAAAAAAGTATCGGTGACTGACCCACATGTGGTTTGCCTGCAGTGGGGGTCAGATCACGACTCTAAGGCTTGCAGTGATTTATCCTTTATGCACCCTGCTTCTGGCGAACCTGCCATCCTCACTCAGCACCCTACTCAGGAAAGCCTTGTGGGGCAGGCTTCAGCCAGAATAGTGAAACCAAACTTGTTTCCCACTACTTCCCCTGATAGGGAATTAAAAAGGATAGAGTCCTTTGTCAAAAGGGTTTTCCCCTCTACAAGTCTGGCACTTTGTTCTGTCCGTGCCAGCTGCCTTTTAGGTGGCTATTCTCATGCCTTGTGGGACTCTGTGGCGGGAAACGGCCACTACAACGCGGCCGTTTCCACGCATAACCATAACCACGCATGCATTACAACGCATGCGTGGTTACAATGAATAGCCTTTACCACGCATACCTTTACTACGAGATACGTAGTAAAGGCAAGTGTGCTAAAGTTAAAAGGAAAAAAAAGGGGGGGTTTGGAGGGGTTTCCCCCCCCCCCCCAAAAAGCGTGGGATTAAAAAAGGGGGCTTGGGGGGGGGGGCACCCCCCAAAATAAAATTTAAAAAAAACGCACCTGTTTCCGTCGTTTAAAGAAAAAGATGTGGGGGCAATCAGCGTCGTTAGAGGAAACGGAAGGACACTTCCGAAGGACACTTCCGCTTCCTCTTAACGACGTGCAACGTCACCTCGGATGATCAAGGAGAGGAGAGGTAAGGGGGAATGAGGGGGTGGTGTCGCGCAGGGGTAAATTTAAAGGGTACATTTTTAGGGTGATATCCTTTAACATGAAAATGCCATTAACATGCATATTTTAACAACGAAAATCGTTGTAAAAGTATGCGTGTAAAAGGCATTTTCGTGGTACAGGATATGCGTGGTGATGGCATTCGCGTTGTAACGCATGCGTGGTAAAGGCATGCGTTACAACGGAATGCGTTGTAAAGTCATACAACCCTCTGTGGCCCAAGTGTTGCCCGTGGCTCCAGAAGAAGTCCGGCCATCCTTTCTTAGGCCTTGAAAGATGGTCAGGATGCAGCAAAGTTCACCATCCACTGCAGTCTAGACACTACTGACTCTAATGGTAGGGCCATTGACACTGGAATGGCAATTCATAGACATGAGTGGATGCGATCCACTGCTTTTTTGAGAGAAGTTCATGCCAGTCATATGAACATGCCATTTGATGGTTCCCAATTGTTTTTGAGGGTAAAGCCAATTCAACCATGGAGCACTTCAAAGAGCGCAGGGCCACAGCACACTCCCTGGGCCTTTACTAGCAATTGTGCCCACTTCGTGGTTTTGGTAGGGGCAACCAATACTGTCGGTAGCCCCCACAGGCACAACAATCTTTACAGCACTTTCGTGGCCGCTGTACCCAAGGCAGAGGCCAGCAGGGACAGCGGACAGCAATGACGATATAATTTGTTCCATCAAAAGCGAGTCATGTGGCAATAATTTTTGCTAATATGTTATTATTGTGGTTAAGGAGGGAAAGGGGTCTGTACCGTGTGTGTAATTGTGGTGCTTTGCCAGGCTAATGTAGCAGAGTGATCACAGCTTCTCTAAGGTTGGAGGGGTGGGTTCCAGTCTCAAGAGACTCCCCGTACACCTCCAGGAGAAGAGGAGCCAGAGCATGTTTATAGGCCTTGTAAAAATTATCCGTAACACCGTCTAGTCCAGGGGCCTTAGAGCCATCGAAAGCATCTATCGCCTGGACAATCTCCTCACAGGTAGTGGGGGCCGCTAGAAACTGCTGTTGACCATCTGTCAACCAGCCCATCGCCACCTCTGCCAAGTATGAAGCAATAGCATTGGGGTCTTCAACAGTTCGCGCAGTGTACATCGTTGGTAATATCGCAGGAATGTCTTTGCAACACCATCGTTATCAGCTAGTCGTCCCCTCGTCAATAAGGAGTTCTGTCACATAGCTACTATGGAGATTAGGGAGTAGTAATCTGACTAGTTTGTGATCTGGCCTCCCCCCTTCGCCATATCTGCGTGCACGTGTATACTTTCTGAGGTAGGCCACCTCACACTCCGCTAGATCTCTAAACTCATCTAGGAGAACCGACTGACTGAAAACGGGTCTCATGGAATCCCAATCAATATCCAGCAATTGCTGTTCTAAACAGGCCACATTATTACGGATGCTCTCGAGGATTCCTGCATATTTTACAAGGCATAACCTGCGAATATAAGCCTTGAAGACCTCCCAGAGAGTGGTGTGCATAGTGACAGACCCAGTATTGAGTGTAAAGTTAGACTGATGGCGTCCCGCAGTTCAGACCGAAAAACGGTATCATGCAGTGAGTTTTCAGAGAAAAGGCATAGTCTAGTCAACCCACCCTCACATGGTATTTTTAATAGTAGCTTAACTGGGGCATGGTTTGATGTGGTGTAGGGTAAATACGTTATGTCAGCCAGCCATAGAAGCGCTCCTCGGGACATGAATCAATAATCTATTTGATCCCAGACACCATGGGGGGCAGAATAGAATGAGTAGTCCGTTGTGTGAGAGTGGCGAGATTACCACACATCAACAAGCTTGAAGGTGTCCACCATGTCCTGGAGGACACGTAAGGCACAGGGTTTGTCACTGACAATTAAACCGCTAGAGACCAAGACAGGCTTGTATGCCATGTTAAGGTCACCTCCCACCAAAACCAGGTCAGCCTTCGACCAGCGGGGAAGTCTATGTTAAGAGCATAGACAATTACCAGAAGTATGATCTTACCCGCTAATATGCCAGAGACAATTACATATCTCCCTTCTCGATCTATAAAGCGGTTATGGCACATGATTGGGACACTTTTATGTAACCGGGTACAAACCCCATGGGAGTAGGAGGCGTAGTATGCGAAATAGCGGTTGTCCTCCCACGCATAGACCAATGTGCAATTATCCTTGGGTGAGAGGTGTGTTTCTTTTAGGAACACTAGCTTGACACCATGTCGAGCCAGATATGAGAGTACCTGTTTACCCTTCCGGCGGTTATAATGGCCTCGCATGTTCCAAGTTAGACATGTCAGCTCCAATTCCTGCAGTCCCTTAGGCTGGGTTCCCATGAGATAAGGTGATAATGGATAGTGGGCCCAGAGTGCTCAACAAAGGTGACGAGTCATAGCATAACAATATGAAAACAATCAAACATAGAGCAAACTCAACAAAATCAACCCATACCCCCTGCCACACCAGAGTAGAGAACATCTGGTGAATCCCAATCCAACACAGATTCAACACAATTTCAAACATTGCGGTGTACACCTCGAAGGGGTGGCAACACCACAGTAGCTGGTTCCCTTCTGTATCACAGTACTGATCGGTAGAAGAGTGTTGGGTATTTGTTAAACCAAAATTATGACGTTTTAAGTGAAACACAAAAGGGACAGTGTGCAGGGAGAAATGGCACTAGCAACAGATTCGCACAATTTAGGCATAGCGATACCCAAGCAGTCACTTCAATCTGGAGGATCGTGGATGGCATCCGAAGCAGGAGTGCGATCAGGAGTGCGATCAGGAGTTGTGTGACGGGAGGTGCTACCTTCCTCACCTCGACCCTTACAGAAGACGACAACATCAGCAGGTGTAGCAAAAATCCGATGTTGCCCATTGACCTCCACTCGAAGACGTGCCAGGTAGAGCCTGCTATATTTGAGCCCTTATTTCCACAAAGTGTTTTTAAACATCTGAAAATTTTCGTCTCGCCTCCTGTACAGCAAGAGTGAAGTCTGGCAACAGAGATACAGTCGAGCCTTGATATTGGAGTGGGACACGTTCCCTGGCCAGTCGCAGCGCTGTATCCCTGTCCCGGTAGTTTAGTAAACAAGCAATTATCGGGCAGGGCAGTGCTCCGGGTGGAGGGCACTGTTCGAGGGATCTATGGGCCCACTCCACTACAAATGTGTTGGGGAAGTCGTGCCTGCGGATGTGCTCTGTAAGCAAACGCTCGACGAAAACGTCAGAGCGACCCATGTTCGTGAACTCAGCTACCCCCATGATCTGTAGATTATTACGGCAGGATTTCACCTCAAGGTCTTCATCCTTGGCTATTGTCGATTTAAGCAACCTTTCCCCTTTTTCTAGACTTTCGTAACATTTGAAACATTGTCTTCCATTTCGAAATCGTCGTTCCGCTGCATCCAGTCTGACAGTATGGAGATCTATTCGCTCACCCATTCGGTACAGCCTGTTAGTGAGGGTGTCAATCCGGGTGTCAATAGATTTAAATCCAGCTTGCAATTCCACCATTATAGCTGCTGCGTCATCTAATGATTTTGTGGTGGTGGATTCATATGGTGCCTCCTCTGTGTCAGAGAGAGAGTGTTGGCGCCTTGCGCCTCTGGGCTGCTCAAAGGGGAGATTTTTCTGCCAGGGGTCACTGTGCCCCATAGTGAAGGCAGGAGAGGCAGGCAGGCAATGATACCGTAGACTAGGCACCAGTGCAGGGCTCTCAGGGCTGTATGTGGGGTTACAGCAAGTACGGGAAGAAGAACAACATCCTAGCCCCAATCTCAAGGGGAAGGGGGAAAACGAAAGGCAAGCAATGCATATATTGGGGAGCATGAGGCCATGCTGTATTCACAGCACCCCCTGCAATGGAAAAATGCCTCTGTGTAATAGTAGGGCTCTATATCAGGGGAGGCACAAGTCACAAACTCACTGTGTGCTGGTCTGGCCTTGCTGGATCTCCAAGCTTGTCAAGGGAGCGTGGGGCACAGTGATGATTCGTGCTAGCGCCTCACCGTGGCCTCGGCATGGCTGCTTTTGTTTTCGTGACATTATTTTAGGAATACGCTGTACATGTTCTTTGCTATTGAGTGATACTTCTCAGGCTTCAGTCTGCACATTTCATCCATGGTTGCCTAGAAATCATAACATGGTGTACTGGTTTCTTTGCCTGGTCAGCACCGGCTCCTAACGTTTTAGACATAACACGGTAGCAAAGCTGCAGCTTTCCAACACAGTAGTATTATCATTTAAGCTGTGTCTCATCCCCTTGGGGGCACAGAGAAGAATTCTGGCAGACAGATTTGTCATGGAACGAGCGCATGCAGAGCCTGACATGCAGCCTTGCCTTAACTGAGTTCACACTCGATGCGGACCACCTAACTGTTTACACCAGGTATGGAGTCTGTTGCCAATCCCAGAGATCACTTATATAACCCTGTGTCCTCACATTAAGGGTATGCCTAGACAGATAGATAATTTGCCATGGGGCTGATGTTTATTTTATACAGCCCGATAGTAATGCTAATTACTTTGTTTAGTTATGTCTGCGTAGTGATCACACCACATTTGCTTCATAATAGCTACAGGCTGTCGGGTATCTTACGCTGTAAAAAGCTTTGGCTGAACGCTGGTTTGGCATTATTTTAAATCCTTTTAAATGTAGCTTTTCACTTTGGTGATAGATTGGATTGTGTTGCACTTTGTCTTACCTCACCTCCTCGGTCCGCCGCAGCATTTTGCCAATTGTTGCGGAGGGAAATGGGCGTTTTTCTCTCTCCTCTCCACTTCCTGTGGGCTTTGCTCTCTGTGGTGGGTTGGGCATTCTAGTCTTCTTCCGGCCCCGCCTACTTAAGATCATGCTGGGCCGGATGGACGTGCAGCAGATGCGCCGCCGGCACGCCAAAGGTGCGCCAAAAGCAAGCCTGTATGCGCCCGTCCGCGCCTGGACTGTGCCTTGTGCCAGGACCCCTGGTCATCCCGTAAGTGACTTCATTAAGCCCCTCACCTACTCTAAAGACCAGCTTCTTGGGCAACGAAGGCATGGAGATCTCCATTGCCATGCCATAAACCTGGAAGCTGATACATCCAGTCAGTTGCATGTCTGCCCCACTTGTAACCTTCAGTTTCCTCTGGCTAATACTTGCCATATCCCCGCCGAGGATCCCTCTCTACTCCCTTTGAGAGGACATTCTTGGGCTATCTCATTAATGCCAGATCCCTTATTAAAAACAAAGTGGAGTATTGCGACTTCGTCTCTCTTCAAAAGCCTGACTGGGTTTTTATCACTGAGACCTGGGCCAGGGACTTTTCCGGACCTGATCTGGTCGATGCAATCCCCCCGGGATATGCATTATCACGTTTTGATAGGGTAGGGAGAACAGGTGGGGGGGGTAGGCATTCTGTTTGAGGATTCCTACTCCTGCTACACTTAACTACATCTTCTGATCCCTATCAAGCGATATATTTTTCTTTAAAAATACTTTCTACAGAAAGCTTTGCTGGGATTTTAACCTATGGTCCCCCCGGGCCAAGATCATTGTTTAGTCAGGATTTTACTAATCGCATAGAACCTTACTTGGCAAAACTTAATTTGACACTCCTGGGTGATTTTAATTTTCACTTGGATAAGTCCTTATGTAAAGACTCTCAGACTCTTTTGGAAGCTATGGCATGCTCTGGTTTCTCTCAATTAGTAAAAAAACTCTACTCATGAGGCGGGACACATTTTGGATGGTATCTTTTCGAATGACTCCCGTCTCGTGGTAATGGAGCCTCTTCAACTCTCCTGGTCAGATCATTATGCTGTTCCTTTTTCTCTCCTGATCCCTCTACCCCTTTTTCTCTCCTGATCCATCTACCCCACTCTTTGAATAAGGGGCATAGAAAGGTAGTAAAAGGAATTTCAGCCATATTAATAAGGAAGTTCTCCTCAAAACTCTTAGTAATCTTCATTGGATTAATCATTCTGATGCCAATTTGGCTTCTATAGAATTCTCCAATTGGCTGCTAACAGCTATTGATTCCCTTGCTCCCCTCAAGGAGCACTATGCAGGAAGAAAAAAGCCTATGCCCCCTTGGTTTTCAGAGAGGCTAAGGAAGCTTTGACAATCCTGCCGTCATCAAGGAAGGATCTGACGTCCATATCTCGACCCAACTGAAAGAGACCTTCATAAACAGAAATTAGTGGAATACAAAACTGCTATTAAAGAGGAAAAATCATCTTTCTATTCTCGAATGACAGAATCTCTCGGATCCTCTAGGGAACTTTTCAGTGTAATTAACTCTCTCTCCTCAGGTTTCTGCCTATACAGATATCTCTCAGGATCTTTGCGACAAAATGGCTAAATATTTTCATTCGAATTTTCAGAAATATATATTCCTCCCTGGACAATCTCAATTCAGAGTTGTCCAATACAGTTCCTACTACTAGCCCTGCTCTCCTTAATTCTCCTACACTCCATGAGGGGTAGCTAATTTATCTGCCTTCCCCTCCTTGTCTCAGGAGCACACGGATTGCCTTCTATGGAGAATCACCTTCAAATCCCCCTCTGGAATCCTGCCCCCCTGAAGATCATGAAATTAGGAAGGGAAATGATTGTCCCTCACCTTACCTCCGTGCTCAATGTAGCTATCTCATCGGGACAGTACCCTCTCACTTGGAAAACTGCGGTGGTCAAACCATTATTAAAAAAGGCTACTTTAGATCCCTCTGATTTAAAAAATTATCGGCCTATCTCTCTGTTGCCAGTCCCTGCAAAAATCTTGGAGAAGCATCTAAATTTCCATCTTGGCTCCTACTTGGACCAACATCATTTGCTTGATGGCTCTCAGCATGGCTTTAGGAGTGGCCATGGCCTGGAGACTGCTGTAACCTCTGCATAAACAACATCTGCATTCAAGTGCTGGGTACACCTCTCTACTTATTCTCCTAGACTTAACCATGGCCTTTGATACCATCTCACCCTCGAGGTTGGTTGGCCGTCTCAAAAGAATTGGGGTCACATGCTCCGCTCTGATGCTTCTGTCCTCTTTTCTTACTGATCGGTCACAAAAAGTAAAATTGGATCAATTCTACTCTAATGACACTTACACCTTCTGCGGAGTCCCACAGGGTTCTTTATTGAGCCCAACCTTGTTTAACATCTATGTCGCCCCTTTGGCCAAAGTCATTAGATCTTTTGGGCTAGAGGCTCTGTCCTATGCGGATGACACACAAATTATTGTGTCAATCACCAATAGCATAGAGGCGTCCGCAGCCAATTTTAAAAACTGCATGCAGGCTGTGGCCTCCTGGATGGTAGATAACTACCTTTGACTCAATGGTGACAAAACAGAAGTCTTGATTTTTGGTAGTCAACAATCTATATGGTCCCACTCTTGGTGGCCTGAAATGCTCGGCTCATGCCCCTGTCCAGCTCCAACAGCAAAGAATCTTGGTGTCATAGTTGACAGCTCTCTTTCTTTTGACCCCCAGATCAAACGAACGGTTTCCACCTGTTTTGGCATCATCAGGGTCTTGAGGAAGATCTTTCCATGTCTTTCCTTTTCCTCTTGAAAGCAGGCAGTTGTCGCTCTGGTCCTTTCCAGATTGGATTATTGTAATGCCCTCTATCTGGACATCAATAAGGGATCCATTCACAAACTGCAGCTTGTACAGAATGCAGCCGCCAGACTTGTGATGGATCTTCCTAAATTCCTCCCTGCTTCGGCATCTATTCACAAGTTGCACAGGTTTCCTCTAGGCCAGAGAATTTTGTTCAAGGCCCTTTGCCTCGTCCACAAAGCTCTTCATAATTCAGGCTCTAAAGGTATCAAAAGGCTTTTTCAATGGTATGTTCCTACCAAACAACTACGATCTGCCAGTAAAAACTGGCTGGTAAGTTCCCAGGTTCAGGAGAGCCAGGTGGGGGGGAGCCTTTTCTGTTGCTGTCTCTAAGCTTTGGAATACTCTTCTGCTATCAATCTCTGGGCAAGACTCTCACTCTCTGTTCTGTAAGGCCCTAAAAACTTGGCTCTTCACTACTTACTTGTTAGGTTCCCTTCTGTGCTTCCTACGACCACTGGCTCTATCCGCAGCGCCTTGACGCCTTTGGGCAAAGTTTGCGCTTTATATTCATTCATAATAGACTGATGGTTCCAATAAATGTACTGTAAACTTTCTGTCTTTCTTATATTTACTATGGACATGCATGATTGAGTGAAGAAAGTTGAGGATCTGTTTCCACGATTTCCTTGGGGACTAGAGAGCCATGTTCTAGGTTGCCAAAATCATCTGCTACTCTGGAAAAGTTAGGAGTTCAGGTAAGGCACTGTGAGCTAGCCAGGATTTGGGCCAACAGATACTGATGTTGTAGAGAGACTCAGTCCCTACATCCTGATGTCCTGTCACCCCAAGGCACAGTTCTGCTTTACCAGCAGAATCCCAGCGACATTACTACATGAGTACCCATGCTTGGGTCTCCTGCACCCATTTCATATGCTGGCAATCTCAGAGCCTGTGCAACATCAGTGAAAGGAGGTCTAGAGTGTAATAGGACTTTTAAGAAATTTTCTTCCACATCAGAATCATTTTCATAATTTTTCTTGCTTCTCGTTCATTTCTCATTTTTAGAATCATCAGAGCTATTCTCAAATTTATTTTTGCCTGTCTCAGGAATTATTGCCGGAAATACATCAGCACCTGTATTCGTGTCACCCCCCCCCCCCTTAGTTTCTAACCATTGACTCAGTCAAATTCCAACAAACTTTCTCAATCTTGTCCTTTCCTTCTCAATGGCCTTCCGATCCAACTCATTTAATGCCTCAAATTTTGAAGGTCTAGGTTGCAGCTTCCTCTTACACATCACAAGTCTCGGGTATTCAAGCTTATCGATCTTGAAGGTACCCTCTAAAGGAACTTGTAAGTTCTTGTCACCAGATGTTATCCCGTGCCAGTATTTTACCCACACACATGTATGAAAATCCACTATCATCTCAAATGCAGGAAAATCTTTAGGAGGAATATTTTCACCTTCCACAATAGGAGCTTTAGGCTTTTTCAATCTAGCGCCCCTTCTCCCAATCAAATTATTCACAAGCCATGCAAAAACAAACAAATGAATGGTCAGCCAATCACAGCGCTGCTATGGCAAAGGTCAACCAATCTCAGCATGACTTACAATGCCAATTGACCAATGACCGTGCAACTCCTGGCGATGTTTCATCAATACCTGCGCAGCTCTCCAGTGACAAACATTTGCAGCGTGACGTTTGTGAACAAAATCAACACAACACCTTAGACCACAACAAACCACACATTCAACCAAACTAATCTTGTCTGCTCAACCTAAAGGAGTGAAAAAGGAAGAAATCAAAAGTCAGCATCACTGAAGAAAGACGAAGATCCAGTACCTTTGCAACACTGTCAATCACACTGAGAAAGATTTTCGACTAGCTGTAATCTACCGAATTAGAACAGCATGTTTACTCCTGTGCACCAAAGAATAAGCAAATACCAATCTAATTCTGGTTAGAACACAATCAACACAAAGATTGTTATTACTTCAGAAGTCCCTATCTCAATCTGTATGTGGTGCCTCACCAAACACTAAACCACTTGCAGACCGATTCAGCAATATATCTTGAGATCCTGGATTACAACAAATTACCTTAACCAACCAATAAACATAAAAATCCAATATGTTTCTCAATACGCACAATATCAGCCTCTTTTTATATAAACAAATGCAAAGACAAGCAATGATGACTCTCTAACTCGCAAATGTGAGAAAATCACCAGAATCACAGTAATCAAACCACCTAATAAACTGCAAATCAAGAGCACATAACCAAAAATCTCATATGCAGAGTAATTTCATTACAAGACCAGAGGCTATCATTATACATAAATCTTTATTGTTGCCCTGACATGCAGCCCTTTAAAGAACAAACACACATCATAAAGTAAAATATTCTATTCTGGAATCATGGTACAGCATATATAGTCATGGCAACAACCATCTCCCTCTGTTATTAGCTGCTCCCTCATACAGATAAGCACTTGCTCTATATCTGTTACAAATCTTCTAAATATTTTGCCTTGGTTGTATATACACTGTTTTATACATAAGTTATAAGAGCTATATATACTGCTTAAATGTAAGCTATTAGATCTTTGTGGAGCTATTCCAATTTATGGAATAAACTCTTAGACCTTTTTCAGGTATTTGGTTGTATTTACTTTGAGTATATATGTATATACAGTATAAGTACAGTAGATATGTTTTTGTTAATTGTATTGGTTGAGCCTGTGACAGAGGGTAAGTACAGTTTCGCCCGCACGTAGCAATTTGTTTCTGAAAAATGTGCTGACTGATATTCACAGCGTTCCATTGTGATGGCTGATTCTATCGAGTCGTCTGACTCTCTTTTATCCTGGCTTCCTGACAAATGGTTTCACGGCGACTCGGCCGGGAGAAGCAAAATTGCTGATCCACACTCAGAAAAAGACATGATCTGCCATACGAGCCCCGATCGCTGCTCCCAGCACTCACCATTCCCCTTTAGTACAGTGTGTCAGCCCGGCCACGGCGGTGATATTTCTCACATCGGGGGGCCCTCATACGTGACCATTGATATAGAAAGCGGACTGGTTTAGCCAGCCGCCATCTTAATTTGGCCTGATATTTCCCAGCTTGTTGCCATAGCTACGCCGATTTCGAAAGGCAGACTTCGGTTGCAGTAACTGCTTTGCCTACGTTTTACCCAATGATCTGCTGCTTTTCTCTCGACCCCCAGTCTCTCCTTTGCCCTTTGGAGTGTCTAAAAAAAGGGAGTTTATTATTTTTTTGCATTTAGGGTTATTTGGGGGTTTGGACATAATATTATAGACTTTAGTTTTGATAGTACTGAAGTTAGTATCTTTTAGGTTTAGTACATTTTAACTGTTATTGACGTAGGAATAATAATTTTAGTAATTATTGACATATTAATAGTAATTTTAATACTTTACATTTTAAGTTCACTAGCTACTAGTACAGTTTATTATTATTAGACAGTATGGCTGGGGAAAAAGATTTGCCTCAGTTGGAGGTAAGTGAGGACATGTTTAGAAAATATTTTGAGGAGTGTCTGAAGACCTCTATCAAGGAGGCAGTCGAGGCTGCTATATCTAAGAGGAAGAGGAGTGCTCCTTTTGAGGAGGAGTGCTTCTCTATCTCTGATGATGATAGACCCACAAACCCCAAAAAGGGCGGAAAGGCCCTAAGGAAAACAAGATATCTGGACAGACCCAAGAACGCCGGGTCAAGGATAAAGAGGGACGAAACCCTATCCTCCATGTTTGGTAGCCTGAGCGCTACAAGAGACAGGGGTATGCAGCCGCAAGAGTCTTATTGGGTTTGCCCAAATTTCAATCGGTCTCTAAAGAAATTGGGAAATTGCACTGGCTCCCAGTGGCAAGCCATATACATTTTAAGGCTTTATGCCTGGCTTACAAAGCTTTAAACAATACAGGCCCCGCTTTTCTTAAGAATCTTATTAAATGGTATCTTCCCAGTAGACTCCTTCAGTCCACCGAAGCCAAATATGACTTCCCAGATTTCAGAAAAACAATTGGGGAGGACGAAGCCTGAGTTATGGAACAGCAAAACTTTGGAACACGCTTCCCTTTCATATTAGGTCTTCACATTCACTGCTCTCCTTTAGAAAGGGGCTTAAAACATGGCTTTTTCAGAAATAATCCCCTGTTCTAATTGTGCTTTGTTTCTTTGAGCTTCAGCGCCAAGACACCTCAGGGTATTCATGCACTCAATAAGTTGGATTAACATAACATCCATAGCACTACAAGAGTCTGATGCGGCACAAGAGAAAGTGATATCCTTCACGGCACAATAGACAAACAGCACTCGCTTAGCCTGAATAGGTTCGATGTCAGTGGTAACGAGAAGGGGCTTGATGATTTTGTCTTTGACCCTGATGAGGATCCAGACGCCTTCGGCAGTCTGGACGATAATTTACTAGGCACTATATCCACTAAACCAATTAAGGACCCTTTGGGCAAAGAAATGTTTAGCCCAGATACCATTAAACACCCACGCAGCATCGAGTGGTGGCCACTTGCGTGGCAAAATTTATAAAGCAGTGGGTTAGAAGACCTCTTGAAAGGCAACAGTGAAATCTAATGCAGGCCGAATGCCCCAGACCAGTCATAGATGACATGGCATGCCAGACATCAAATTTAGACACGTAATTAATAACATTCTGATTTAAGTCTGGTAAGGACCCAAGGAAGGGCGTGGAACTGTGTCTGAAACAGTGTCTGGACCATCTCTTGGATGTCCTGGGCCCTTTAGCTCAAATATTGGATGTGGCCAAAGCGGCACATATCAATGACTCTGAAACAGACCTAGACCTCCTTAGAGGTTGAAGCCAGAGAGAAGTCTGCATATTGGGTAATGCGAACGCAGGCCTCATAGCCGAAAGAAAGAAGGCCATCCTGATGAGGATGAGTCCAAAGCTCGCAGAGTTGGCTAATGGAGAAGCAGAAAGCGACCTTGGGGGCCTCCTCTTTGGACATGATTTTATTAAATTATTGGGCAAATACGTGTCCACCTTTACAACTCTAAGCAAAGCCCAGGATAATTTGAGGCAGGTACTTGGATCACATGGTTTTGGAAGGGTCGAAAGGAGGGGACTGGCTGCCGGCAGAGGAGTCAGAAGGTCCCACTTTTAACCCAAAAACAGTACTCAAAGGCTCCAGGGGTTACGGCAGAGGCTTCCAAAGCTCGTCGGGTTTCTACCCAGAGTGGGGAAGATCAAGATCTAGAGGAGGAAGAGCTAGATCTCAAGGCTGAGCATCTGAAGGTAGATGGAGCAATTTGTTTTGGTTCTTCCCTAGGAAAGGTTGCCAGAAGGTTGAAACTTTTCATTTGCAGACGGGGCGAGATGGCAAACGACCCCTGGGTCTTAGAGACTGTATCAGGTGTCATCATAGATTTGTAGGAGATCCCTATTCAGACTTCTCAACCCAGAGGGATTGTCTTCGACAAAGAGAGAATGGATTTGGAGGTTTCCCTAATGTTGCTGCAGGGTGCAATAACAAAAGTGGTAAACTCAAACGAATGGTTTGTTAGCGGCATTTTTCTGGTGTAAAAGAAGGACAAGGTGTGGAGCCCAGTTATAAATTTAAGAGACCTAAACAAGTACCTGGTCTACTGTCACTTCAAGATGCGGGGAATCCATCTTCTGCGGGATACTATGCAGGAAAAAGATTGGCTAGTAAAACTTAACTTAAAGGATGCATATTTCACGATCCCTATGGCAGAGAGTTCGCAGAAATACCTCCGATTCAGATGGAGGGGAGTAGAATACCAGTTCTGTTGTCTTCCATTTGGTCTTTACTCTGATCCGTGGTGTTTTACCAGGGTTCTAAGACCTGTGGTAGCCTTTTTGAGGGGGAGAGGAATTTGTTTAATAATATATTTGGACGACAATATTATTGATGAGTCAGGTAAAGGCAGAGCTACTGAATCATTTATGTAGGAACTCTTGGAGAGCCTGGGATTCATTGCCAATGTAGAAAAATCAGTACTGGAACGAAGTCAGTCCTTGGAGTTTCCAGGCTTTCAGGTAGAAACTCTACAATCCCAGCTTCTTTTACCTCAGAAAGAGTTAAAAAGTAAATAAGGAGGTGAGATATATTTTAGGAAAGAATGTTGTAACTTTCAGGGACTTAGCAAGGACCATTGGTCTACTGTCCTCATCGATCTAAGCTATTTCGCCAGGTCCCCTGCATTACAGGGCCCTCAAGAGATTAAAGACCGTTTGTTTGCGTAAGGGCCTTTGATATGCAGATTCGATAGGAGTATCCCCAGAGGCTTGAACGGACCTGGAGTGATGGTTGAACAGTCTGTAGTGTTGGAATGGCAAAGCAATTTTTGGAAATGAGCCAGAGTTCATCTTAGAGACAAATGCCAGTTCTCTTGGCTGGGGAGCCCATCTGAACAACCTAGAGACAGTGGGACAATGGTCAGGTCTAGAAAGTTAATTGCACATAAAATTGTTTGGAGTTGATGGCAGACCTGAATGGTCTGAAGAACTTCAAAGTTCACTTGGCAAATAGCGTGGTGCTGATTCGCATGGACAATGTTTCAGGAGTTTCCTATAACAATCGCCTGGGAGGTTCGAAGTCTAAGCAGTTAGCAGAACTAGCAAGGGACATTTGGCATTTCTGTTGGGAACACAGAATTATTTTGATAGCAGGTCACATTCCAGGAGAGCAGAATCTGAGAGCAAATTGGAATTCTTGTCACCTGAGGGATTTCAGTGATTGGCAGTTGAACCCGTACATTTTCAGGAAAGTTCAGGAAGTTTGGGGCCCAATAGATTTAGATCTTTTTGCCAGCAGGCTCACACATCAGGTGTCAAGGTTTTTCAGTTGGATACCAGACCCAGAAGCCCTAGCAGTGGATGCCTTTGTTCAGAATTGGAACACAGGAAGGGTTTATGCCTTTCCGCCATTTGCCATGATCCAGAGATTACTTTGGAAGGTTTGGAATGAGGGGTGCCAGCTAGTGTTAGTAACCCTTTTTTTGATTTCACAAGTTTGGTTCCTAGGGGTGATGGAACTTGCTGTGCAGGAACCTCTTCTTATACAAGTACATTAGGGTTTGCTGATAGGCACAGATAGGGAAGAGTATCCTTTGGCGATAGAAGGAAAGCTGCACTTTCTTGTATGGAAAGTATCAGGGGCTCTGCAGGATTCTCAGCATTTCAGGAACGGCTAAGGATTTACTGGACGAGTCATGGGCACCAGGGACTGGGAAGAGATATAAGGGGGTTTGGTGTAGATGGCGGTATTGGTGCGTAGAATGGGGTCTGGATCCCGTGGAGGTGCCTGTGATGGATTTGGCAAGTAATGTGACCAAACTATTTCAGTCAGGATCCACTTACTAATGTTCATTTAGTATTATTTTTTGGCTCTTGGCCATGTAATTGTTATCTTTCCTTAAGACAGATTTCCCAGTAATTGGCATCTCGTCTCTGTTTAGTATCATTCAGAAGAGTTTATGATGTTAAAGTTTTGAAAATTTGCAACCGGGTTTATTTATCAGATGGTGTTCATTTCGATGTCTGGAAAAGGACAAAGACTGTCTGGCCATGTTTTTTTATCCTTCATTCCAGGATTGTCCAAACCTTTGTGTGGTAAGTTGCATGAAGGTATATGAGCACAGAATGCTGGAATGTAGACATGAAGGTGGAAATCAATTTTTAGTATCTAATGTGAAATCGCACAAAGCAGTATCTACCACCACTATAGCCCGTTGGATAGACCTGTTATGAGTGAAGCAGGCACAGACTTATCACAAGTGTGTGCTCATTGAGCAAGAGGTGGAAAGTTTTCTGGGATGGTTGTACTCTCTCTTAGATCCTTAAAATGGCAGATTGGTCAAATGCCAGCACCTTCGCAAATTTCTGTTTGAGACTGGTGAAGCATGTAAGCAATTTAGTTGTAGACAGCTTTAAACATGCATGATATACTCCAGTCTTGTAATGAAATGACGATTCTCCAATTAACATGCAGAGAGAATCTTGATTTTTTTTAAAGAGAATGGAGGCTATCATTACACCACCCACTCACCCTGTGTATGGGTAAGGTGAGGGAATTTAATAAGAAAGGTAAGAAGTTGGATAAAAAAAAAGAAATATAGATAAAGAGTTTAGGATTTTTGTGCATCCTATTCTTAGGGATAGTTTATTAATCTATCTCTTTCACCAATAGGAAACACTTCTTAATTGAATCAGACCACGGGAGAATGTTGGAATCCATTCCTGTTATTGACTTTGTTACAAATGTTCACAATTTCTTCAAGTTCACATGTTTTCTTCGAGTCGCTGCCGAAAAGAGGAAGAAGAAAGTTGTATATATGCTGTATCATGATTCCAGAATACAATATTTTACTTTGTAATGTGTGTTTGTTCTTTAAAGGGCTGCATGTTGGGGAAGCAATAAAGGTTTATGAATGATTATAGCCTCCGTTGTTTTTAATTAAATCAAGATTCTCTCTACATGTTAGTTGGAGAATTGCCATTTATGATTATAAACAAATTCCACACCCTCAAACTGCAAATCATACAATGCACTTACAAAGTGCAACAATCACTTACAATGCATTCCTTCCTGCTAATACTCATACTCCTTCAATTGGGAGCAGCCCTTGAACACAATAAATAATCCAATTTAAATCTGGTCTTGGAATTCAGGGAAAGCGGACAGATTTCAGAACGAGGACAAAAAAGATCTTGGGATAGATCAATTATCTTTATTCTTACCTGTACGGCCACTAAAAACTGTGGGTACTCTCTTTCAGATAATTTGCATGCTACTCATAGCACACATCAAGAGGTCGGGACTGTGAGAGGCTGGCCTGGTATATGATGTCCACAAATGTAAGTGGGCATCCTGCACCAGTTCAGACAACCCTTATGGTGAATTAGAGGTCTCAGACAACCTTTGAAAGCTATCCAAGTGGTAGCTGTGGAGAGCAGCCTTCAGGCTTAGTCTTGAAGAAGTGTAAAGCAGCTTGTTTTACCAGAATGCAATCTTATAGTATAGATTAAATGAAAAGAGAACTACACAGTAATTATAAAAATAGGTATTTATTATATAACACTATCTAGTACGTTACAGTATCTCCCACACGGAGATAGACACAAAGCACACAATACTTTTGCAAAGAAATCACAGTAAATAGCACTAATACACAGCGGACCCCAGGGGGGGACCAAACCATATGCTAAGAAAGTGGTATAAGAACCACGACTCGAGTCAGGACAATGTTGAGAGGACGTAGAATTGCTGGGACCCCAAGGAACCACCCAAGGTGAGTAGACAGGGACCCCACAGAGTGCGTGTGCAGTGTATGAACACAACCGCGTGCTCCGTACAAGTCTATGTGCAAGTCGCGGTTGGAATTTTAAAGATTAAGGACCCTTCCCAGTAGACCCTGAAGAAACCCCGTGGAAGACAGAAGGTTGGAGAGCCACCCCACCCCTGGATACCGTGGTACCCAAGTTACCTATCCCAGGGAAGCCGGGTGCATAGGTGTGAAGTGGCATCGGAAACCGCAGTCAAACCCAATGGAGGACTTCAAGAAAGTGCCACTGCTGGAAGAGGAGAAAGTGTCCGGAGGAATCCAAACGTGGATTCTTCATGAGGAGTACCTGATAGCAGAGGGGACAGAGTCTGGGTCACTGGTGAGTGACCAGGGGCTCATTAGACGAATGCCCACCGATGGGTGCTTCTGGATGGATGTCTGACATTGACTCTGCAGCTGTAGGGACCAGGCGACGCTGAGGAGGACCAGGAGCCAGATACGAGCTGTTCCACGAAGGATGTCGAGAGCTGAGGGGTCGGTGTCCGGCAGGAATGCCAACAAGCCTTGGCAACAGCAGCCCACGCAGGAAGTCAAGAAAGTGTACGGTTCGAACCAGCAAGGTACAGGAGACTCACCACAAGCAGGGGAGTCGGGGCAGGTCCGAGCAATCAGGGGAGCCCAAGGAAATCAAAGGTGACCCTCAAATGGACCCACAGGCCAACGGCACAGGAGTCGCAAGAGGACCTCGAGCAGCTCACCAAAAGAGGCAGGCCACGATGCACACGATGTGGTGTGGCCGAAGATTCTGGTCACAGGAGGTGCTCGGGGTTGGGGCTACTTGGAGCCCAGAGATCTTCTTGCAAAGATGTCAACAAGCCTTTGCAACTGCAAAGGTGACGCAGTACCCAGGGGTTCGGTTATTGCAACCCCCACTCAAGCTGTTGGCCTCAAACTTGGTCAGAGGGGAGAGCAGGCCTTGGGGGCTGAGGAAAACCACCACCTGAGTTGCGGAGCCCACAGAGTCCGGAGGAGCTCGGGATCTGCAGACTGGTCGTATTCGTTGCTGTGCCTGCGAATGCAGGGGAGTGACTCCTTCACTCCAAGGGAGATTACTTCGGTTGTCCTTGATGCTTCACAGGCCTTGGAAGGTTCCTGGAGGATGCACAGGCACAGACGATGCAGCAGACTGAAAGGGAGACGAAGTCAGGCCCAAACAAAATCCAGCGAAGTCCAGAGTGGCCAGACGGTCAAAGTGCAGTGGTTTCAATTCTGAATCTTGTCCACGACAAATCTAAGGTCCTACAACCAGGAAAGCCCTTAAGTACCCACGGGAGAGGGTTGGAAAGATTCAGGGGACCCTCCCAGGGGAGGGTCTGGGCAGGGGAGAGGTTACCCCCATGTCCTTTGTCCAGTTTCGCGCCAGAGCAGGAGCCAACGGCTCCCAGGACTGGTTTGAACTGGACTATGCACAGGGACACCAAATGTGCCCCTCCTGCAGGTTTTCAGGCGCTGGCAAGCACACCCACCCAGCCCTAATACACTAAATCCTGTCTGGGAGGTGTTCACACCTCCCTGTGACAGGATGCCTATTTTTCTGCCTTCCACTGCTCGAGCTTGGCTCAGCAGCAGGAGGGCAGAAATGTGTCTCTGGTCGGCAGCAACCATTTTGTGCTGTCTAGAGCTAGAAGGCTGGTACCGGGAACACCGAGGGCCCCACGAAGGGCTTTCCTGGTGGGTGGAATCATACCTCCCACACCTGTTACCGGTGTGGGGGTATGATTCCAACATTTTTTACACCAAACACGATAGGGTTTGTTGCAGCCGTTTTCGATATGGTCATCACGCGGTCGCGTAATGCCCCTCTATATTAGTATATGGCTGCTTCACTGACAACCCGGGAGAATGGACTCTATAGGCTGCAGGGGTGTCCTGCTCATGCAGGGGCACCCTCTCACTTAGAACCAAGCACCCTGCCTTCAGGATTGTAAAGGCCTGCTATAGGGGTGACTTATAGGTTTTAAGTGCAGTGACCCTTAGATATAGTGAACCTATATCTTAAGTAAGTGGTGCATGCACCGACTTACACAGGCTGCAATGGCAGGCCTGTAGTTCCATTTTGAATGGTCTCTCATGGTTGCATAATACATGCTGCAGCCCATGGGAGACCTCTGGGGTACCTATGCCCTGGGTACATGGGCACCATATACTAGGGACTGACGAGGGTACCCCAGTATCCAATCTGGGGGGTACCTAAGTACATAGCATAACAGTTTAGGGAGAAAGCAGATAGACTGGGGTCCTGATTAGCAGGATCCCAGTCAGACTAGTCAAAAACAGAGTTACATCGTCAAAAAGTGGGGGTAACCATAAGAAGCAGATCCTAATTTCCTACAGGGTCACTGTTGCCCTCAATAATGGATGGAACAATGTGTCCCTAATAAGATTCAAAACAGCATTTCAAAATACAGTTGATAAAAACTGAATCAATTCAATTCATCTTTATTCGATTCACAAAGTGTATCATAAAAGCGCACATATAACAACAATATATTATAAAATCCAGAAACAAAAGTATAAAAATGCAATCACTATTTAGCATACAGCAGGACATGATTTTCTTCTGGTTAATACAGCCCTGAGAAACCTTGCTAGTACCACACATGTATACAAATTGGAAAGTAATTGCAAATACAAAAACGCTAGTCTACATTGCTAAAAATTTTAAGATTTCACTATAGGTACAATAAAAGATCTCCTCAGATCGGAGTTTAATTTGCAAAAAAACTAAATGTGAATCGTTGATTGCTTGGACATATTATCACAGGGACAAGACATTAGTTCCCTTGACCAATTGTTGACACTTGGAAAAGACGTCAATCGGTGAAATATATCTAATCTAAAACGCGTTAAAACAAATCTATCTTGTGCTTTTAAAACATTTAAACAGGTATGGTTGCATTGAGCATGTAGTTAAGACCGATTGATTGTGTTGAACAGAAGGTTTGACCAGTTCCACAGATAGTCTCAATTCCTCCAAGAGATTTAGACACTGTTTTAAGTGCTTTCCTCGTAATGGTATTCAAAGACTCCGGCTTTTCATAGAATTCCAGATGGCTGATATCCGCCATGAAGTTCTTAATAAAATTTGGCCACGGAACGTTTAGTGCAGACTCAGCGTCGCATCAGTCCTTTACTAATGCACGGTTAAATTCCTTGTGATCTGAAGTCCAGATCTTGTGCTAAAGAAGGACTGGCTGTATCTTTATCAAATCTGTAAGATAGGTAGCCCCCAGTTCAGAATGGCACACAAAACTTGAACAACTAGATGGGAGCGCCAAAAGATTTTTAGAAAATGCATTTTCAACCACCTGTAGTTGTTTCACATTTACGAACCCCCACAGCTCAGAGCCATACATAACAATGGTTCTACATTTTGCATTGTAGATAGTTAACATTTCTTTTGGCTGTTTGCAGCCTAGTTTCCTTGAGAAATTACACAAGGCCGCAACAGATCTAACAAATTGCAGCTTTCTTGCTTTGATGGCGCTGTTCCAACTCTCTTCGCAATCAAATAGAATACCCAGATACGAAAATGTGGGAGTTAGTGGAATGATATCTTTCCCTATAAAAATGTTGCGCATCTTAGTAGAACTTCAGCCTACTTTCATAGTGAAAGTTTTGCTAATATTAATTCTAAGCCCCAAGTTCTCCATAAAGTGCACAAAACTATCAAGAAGATGCTGCAGGGCCAGTGGAGTACGTGCCATGAGTCCTGCGTCGTCCGCATAAAGCAGGACGGGTATTGGGCGTTGTTTAATCTGTGGCAGATCCAGACAAGAGTTGGCAAGGGGGTCACCTAAGTTATTAATGTACAAATTTAATAAAAAAGGAGTGAGCACACTCCCTTGGCAAACTCCTTTTTCAATATTAAAAGAACGTGTACATTCACCCTTTATGCCAAAGCGATCCCTGGCACAACTAGTGGAATATAAATATCTCAAGAAGTTAATAGTGGTATGGTCAATACCCATTGTGGTCATAACAGACCAAAGCTTATCATGAACAGGTCAACGAAAACCAAAAACATGTTACCTCTTTTAATTAGAGCATACTTGCTCATAAACAAGTTTAGATTGATAGCTTGATCCATGGTCCCTATTCCTTTTCGAAATCCATACTGTAAATCCGAAATAATATTATTGCAATCCGCCCAACTTTGCAATCTATTTAGGATTATACGACCCACAACTTTGACTAGAGAATCTAGCAAGGAGATGGGTCTATAATTTGCAGGGCAGTTGCAGTCACCTTTTTTAAATATAGGTACAATATGGGACTCAGACCATGAAGGAGGGCACCCTACAATCTGCCATGATCTATAAACAAGGGTCAAGAGGGGGCCCCAAAGCTCCACATTAGCCTTAAACAAATCGATCGGGACCCCATCGGGCCCTGGTGCTTTGCCACCCTTGCTTGAACTTATAGCCGGGGCGACCTCTTCCAGAGTAAAATTGAGGTCAGACCAGTCATATTCCATAGTGGAGGATAAAGTATCCACCGACGGGGCCAATATAGTGTTGTTGCCACCACACTTTGGGGCCGATCTCGCTGGGAAAGCCCTACGGCCGACTGGCGCCCGTAGAGCTTCCCGACCGACTCGTGCTCCGGGGCTCTGAACGCCCGAGTACGATGCGAACAAGCGCTGACGGACACGGGTCGCTCGGAGCCCCATTGAAGTCA
Source organism: Calotriton arnoldi (assembly GCA_963921515.1). Lineage (NCBI taxonomy): Eukaryota > Metazoa > Chordata > Amphibia > Caudata > Salamandridae > Calotriton > Calotriton arnoldi. The sequence continues at coordinate 197,791 of CAWUFW010006122.1, read as the reverse complement.
ATGGGAGCCTGTTGTACGACGCGTACATAGGCTCCCATTGACGAAAAAGGTACATTGCGCACAAGGGCGCCCCCTGTAGTGGGGACGCGTCTGTGCCACCCGCACCGTACATGCATGTGTAGGGGGGACCCTTGGGTCTCCCCCTGTGATTGACTCGTAAGGCTACGGGTGAAGGGGGTCCGGCGCTGACCCCCGAAGTCCGCTTCCCGGAGCGTTGACGTGTCAGAGGTTCCGACTCGATCCGGCTGTCCGAATCGTGCATCGTACTGGCTCGGTTGGAAATCGCCTCCATTGCACGGCACGGTTTGCTTAAGGACGAGACGTACGGAGCTGTTCGGGCCCGGAAATAACTCGGTCGGCGATTTCGCGTTTCCCGCATCGTACTTGCTCGCTCGTACAGCTGTACGCGTCGGTCGGCAAACACGCGTACGGCTCGTACTTTTTCCGCCCGGATCGCGTTCGGAGCCCTTCCGTGCGAGATCGGAATCGGTCCCTTTGTAGAATCAGTATATAGTTCAGAAAAGTGTGATACCCAAACCTCTTTGTTCACTGCCACCTCTATTTTAGGCTTGTTGTCCTCACTAAAAAAGGGTGAATTAACTACACGCCAGAATGCTGTAGAATCGTTGTTACAGCTGGCAGCATACAATTTATCCCATGCCTCCGCTTTCAGACTTCTTTTTTTATATTTTTTTATTAATCCATGATGGTTACAATACGTTACAATACATTAATACAATGGTTTAAAATTCCCACAAGCAATAAGAAATCCTTAAAACATTTATACAAAAGTTACAAATAAATGCATTAAAGTGCAGGTGCATAGAACCGTTACTTAAAACCTTATTTATCCATAAAAGACACCACCGGCCCCCATATCTCCATGCCCAGTTTCTTTTTTCGAATACCTTTAAATTCATATAAACTATATTCAATATTAAACATAGAAAGAAATCGGGCCCTCCATAATTCAAAAGTTGGTGCCTCTTTCTGAAGCCACATTGAAGCAATGCATAGTCTCGCCACAGCTGTAGCGAGAAAAATCAGGTACCTATATTTATGAGCCAGTTGATCCGATCCCTCTCTCTCAGCTACCCCTAGCAATACCTGCGTAGATGATAAATTAATTGGACCACCCAAAAGTTCCGCTAAAAATTTCTCTATATGTCCAAACAAATTCATAAGATACCTACATGTGAAAAATATATGTACAATATCCGCCTCTTCTGCTCCACAGCGAAAACATTTCCCATCATTGGAACCACCCCATTTAGACAATTTAGCTGGGGTATAATAAAGATTAAACACAGTCTTATAGTGTTGCGCACGGAGATTGGCAGATATTAACAATCTCCCCGCCATCTCAATGGAGGTTTCTACCTGTGTGCCAACACAGCCAAGCCTATTATCCCATTTTATATTATGGTTCTCTAAATCATCACCCTTGGTTTCTAACAGTAAATTATACAATATCCCAATACGTGCGTTCTTCCTCACAGCTTCAATTATAGGGTTTCTGGCCATATTCCACCGATGTTTTCCCAAGTAATCACGCACCTGTAAATATTTAAAAAATTCAAACCTATTAAGATGAAATTTGTCTGTTAAAATTTCAAAGGACATTAATCCCCCACTGACAAATAGGTCTCCAATAACATTAATCCCTTTAGTCCGCCATCTATCTATAATCCTATCCCAAAATATCGGTGGAAGAAGTGTCGTAGCTGTGAGGGGGTATACTGAGATATCCTCTCTACTCCATAGTACTTTCGCACCGCTTTCCAAACTTTATAGGCGGTATATAAAACCTTAAACCTGGTTTTCTTATAATAGCTTGGCTCTATATTAATAAGCAATCGACTTTTAGCATCACTGCCCAATAACATTTGATAAATCGAGGGGGCTTCGGCAGCGCTGGCGGGTTCTACCCCTGTTAATAAAATATTCATATGTTGCAATATACATGCATAATGATATAAAACAAAATCAGGAACGATCCAACCACCTTTCTCCCGTGAAAGGGTCATATAGCGCATAGCTCTACGGGGTTTTCCCTGGGCCCATAAAAACCTAGCACAAATTGATTGTAATAAAGCCAATTGGGGGCGTGGGATTTCTATTGGTACAGATCTAAAAAAATATAAAATTTTCGGTAATATCAACATTTTAAGGACATTACAGCGTCCCACAAGTGAAAGATGTAAACACTCACACCGATCCAATTGATTTCGGACATTATTTAAAATGTAGCTCCAATTAACCTCAACCAATGTTTTTAAACAGGTCCTCAACTTGACCCCTAGATATGTTACCTCATTCAAAACTCGCTGGTCATCAATTATGGGAATGTTTAAACATAAAATTTGTGTCTTTACCACGTTGAGTTTGTATCCTGATACAGCCCCAAACTCTACCGCCAGCTGTTCTATTTCTGAGATGGCAGTGATAGGATTTGGAGTTACCACTGCCACATCATCTGCATATGCAAACACACGAAAGTGTTCCTGCCTCAATATGACCGACTCTATCCCTGCACTCTGTTCTAACATTTTTAAAAACGGATCTATATACAATGAGAATAACAAGGGGGAGCAGGGACATCCTTGCCTTGTTCCCCGCGAGATGTAAATAGGGCTTGATTCCAGGCCCATAATACTAATTTTAGCTGATGGACGCCGATATAAAACTTGTATAGCAGTAATAAAATTCTGTTTAAAACCAATACCGCACAATAAAGCCCATAAAAAGTCCCAAGCAACCCGGTCAAATGCCTTTTCGGCATCTAATAATATCAAGCTAAATTCACTCCCCGTGGTGTTAGCTATGTCAAGCAAAGTTACAACCCTATTAATATGATTAGTTGTTCCCCTTCCGGGGATAAACCCATGTTGCCGTAAAGACACCAACGGGGTTATTACTTCAGCCAACCGGGTTGCCAGAATTTTGGCAAAAATTTTGCCATCTGCATTTAAAAGCGATATAGGCCGATATGAGCCAGGTTGATCAGCAGGTTTATCTTTTTTTTTAAAACAATAATACTAGCCTCATCCCAACTTAGGGGGGCCACTCCTGCTTGAGCCTGTTGAAAGGTAGTTAACATATCCATCTTTATTATTCCCCAAAAGTTTTATAAACTTCCAATGGGAGTTTATCCGGCCCTGTCGCTTTGCCCAAGGCTAGGCTATTGACAGCTCTTTCTAATTCCTCCATAGTAATAGGAGCTTCTAGTAATTCTGCATCCTGCGTGTTCAGTTTAGTGCAATAATTCTGTAGCAGAGATTCCCCAGCGTGTAGATCATAAGCCTCCCCGGTATAGAGTGCCTCATAAAAATCATGGAACACCTTTAAAATCCCAACATCAGATTCTACTATATTGCCACTAGAATCAACCATTGAGCTGATCCTTTGAGCTGCTTCTTTAGATCTCAATCTTTGAGCCAGGCAGCGTCCAGTTGCCTCCCCATATTCATAATTTAAATTTTTATTAATAGATTGTTTCTTTGCTATCTCTTTACTCCAATACAGATTGATTTTAGCTTTACCCCGAGCTACTTCCGTTTGCAAAGCTGTAATCTCCTGGCCCAGATGTATACCCTGCATGAGTTTTTCTTCCGCTACCCTAAGACAGGCATATAATTCCTGAAGTATCAGTCGCATTTGTTTCTGCTTATATATGCTAAAACTAAGAGTCTCCCCCTAAAACCAGCTTTAAAAGTGTCCCACACACACCCCGTCCCTGTTGAATTGCGGTTTATGGCAAAGAATTGCTCGATCCAAATCTGCATATATGTAACATAATTTTCATCCAATAGTAACTTCCTATCGAATGAAAATGATCGCACCTTAATTCCCATCCTATCGATTTTGAGGTGCAACACTAAAGGTCCATGATCAGAGGACACCCGCGGATATATTTGTATTTTAGCTCCTGATAACAAAAGACCTGGTGTAAAAAAATAATCAAGTCTTACTAATTTCTTGTGCGGATGGGAATAAAAAGTGTAGCCTGCTTCCATGCCGCGCTGTGTAGCCCATGCATCCACCAATCCATGATCAGCTAATAAAGATTGTAGAGCCTTGAATACCTTTGGTTTCCTTCCTTTATAAGGCTTATTATCATCTTGTAGCGCTTCTGGCTCGAGATGTATATTTAGATCGCCACAGATAATTAATGGTGTGGGCCAAAGCGCCAATTCCACATTTAACCTTTCAATTATAAGGGCTTCATCAAAATTAGAACCATATATTGAGCATATCGTATAGATTTGGCCACCCATCCGGCATTCTACTATGGCCCATCGCCCTTGTTTATCTGCCAGTGCCCTTCCTGTCCCCTGTATATGATTCTTCGCTAGAATTGCTACCCCCCGTATAGTGGTAGATTGCTCGGTACAAGCTAATACTGTCAGACCTAATTCCGCCAATAGTTTCCTTTTGGCCCATGGGATATGGGTCTCCTGTATACATATCAGATCAGACTGTACTGCCCGTAGCTCATTAGCGACGCGTTGCCTTTTATTATAATTATTCAGACCGCTTACATTCAGGGAGCAAATCCGAATACCGCCCATTACACCACTATCCCCCATCTATCTTCCCTGTAACTTCCTGCTCGTTGGTTATGTACTTAAAACCATTGAATTTCATATTTCTCTTCATCAAACCATCATGAATTATTTTTACTATTACCCCCCCAACCCCCCAGCCCCCACCCTCCACCCCTCCCCCATCCACAACCCCCCCCTCCTCACCCAACCACGGTTCCAGCCGGCGCCGTGTCCCTCCCCCACCCATCCCCAAACTGGAGGTTTGGAGACACACGGTCTCCTGAAATGGATCGAGCTTCCCAAGTCCCGGACCCCCCCTGCCCCAACCTGAATTTGAATTTGAATTTTTCTTTTTTTCTTTCTTTTTTTTTTTTTTTTTTTCCCCCTCACCATCCATCACCATATCATATTACATCCTACATCCTACCATCCCACCTAGAAAATGACATAATACTATCAATACCCAAATAGCAAAAGGGTACCAAATAATATCAAGTACGATCAGTTAATATAAAAAAAAAGATATCTTTAGCCCTTCCTTTCTTCCCACTTTATCCCCTACCCTCAAAGCGTTTGTAAGTACTCTTTAGCAGCTGATTCCACTGTAAAAAACTGTACATGCTCATTGTGTATGATTTTAAGTTTAGCTGGATTCAGCAAGAAGGCTTGTGCCCCCTTATCTCGGAATGGCGTAATAAGTTGGCTAAGCTGCCATCTTTTCTCAACTGTGAGTGGGCAATAATCAGGACGTACAAAGAACTCAACCCCCTTCCCAGTTTTCTTTCTATCTGGACGTGCAAGATCGTAAACTGCTTCTCTCGCTAGATAATTGTTAACTGAAATTAAAATCGCCCTTGGTCTAAGAGGGCTCTGGCCCGGCCTATTGCGCTGCACAAAAGGAAATCTATGTGCCCTCAGAATCTCCCGGCTCCAGTCCCATTGCGTTAGCCCAGGAAAGGCATCAGAGAAGAGTTCTATGATAAATTTTCGGGGATCTTGTCCCTCGGCCCCCTCGGGAATATCCAGTACGCGAAGATTGTTCCGTCGTAGACGATTTTCTAAGTCAGTAACTTTCCAGATAGTATCATCCTTAGCGGAGCGTAGGGTCTCTGTAGCTGCTTTTTGGACGGCAAGTTCATCCTCCAAATTGGATATACGGGTCTCAGCCTCATTAAACCTGTCAGAGAACTCGGAGCAAGACTTAGCAATTTTTCGTACTGCGTTCTGCAATTTGCGACATGCCCCTTGCATACGCTGGCTCTCTGCCCGCGTCTCCGCCCTATGAGCCATAATGCTCTGGTAGATAACTGCCAAGGAGATATCTTCAGGTTTCTCGGCAGATTCGAAGTTGGCCTGCGTCCCACTGGCCATCTCAGTTTCATTCATATATGAATAATCCCATTGAATAGAGTCAACACTCCCGGCCAAGTGATACCCTTGCTTGCATACTGTTTTTGGGCTACCAATTCCCTTGTGTATGTCCAAATCAGATTCTTCCCCTGAAGCATCCGAAGGATCTGACATTGAGTAAAAGGGGGATCTCCAGAGTCATATTCTTTCCTCAAATCCTGATTATCCCTTATCTTCCTTATTGCCATTTCTGAACCACCAGGGAGGTCATTATATTACATTTTCCCGTCTGTGACTTCTTACCTGAGCCACGCGAGGTACCCCCATTGCGTCTTTTTCTACATCTTTTCTGATGTCTTTATCCATTTCCTCCCCATTTCCAGCAAGGTTTTGGGGGATACCACCCGTAGCCCCATCATCACTGACTAACAAGTCTGCTGGGGAATCCTCTGCCCGGACCTCTATATTAAATTCAGGTTCAGTAATAACTGGTGTTGTAAAAATGTTTTTTTTGGGTTTCACAGCCTGAAAAAATACAGGAACAGCCTTCTTACCACCCTCCATGCGTGCAGCATCCTTCTTCCCTGTGGTTATTATCGCTTTCTTGCCGTCCGTGCTGTCAGGCATTTCAGCGGCGTTGCGCGCTCTTCCCCGGCCAGGCTTTGGAGGCATCACACTACCGCAGTGCCTGGCAATTACTTCCGCGTTGGACTGACTCTTCGCCGATACCGTCCACTCTGCAATGCGTGCGGCGCGCGCACACCAGGAAGCGCGTCTCACAAACGCCGAAAGCCGATGGGGATCCACTCGTAGAATACCGCAGGCAATCCAAAGCATGCCTGCACCGCCAGCGCTTCACCCTGGGGTCAACGAAGTAGCCTGGCCGGTCAACAGACTATCCAAACTTCATGGTAAGTGGAGCAGGGGGGTAACCTCCGGGAGCTCAAGCCCGCACGACCGTAATCACGGCCGCCATCTTCCTCCTCCCGCTTTCAGACTTCTTTTGCGGTTTTTTATTGCAAGCCTGTACAACCGTCTCCTATGCTGAACCTCCAAATAGTTCCTAGGTGTACACTTTAAAGCCAGTTTTAGGTTTTTGTGTGCCTCTGAGCATGCATGATCAAACCAGGGCTTCCTATTTACTTTACTTCCTTTCTGCTTTGAAGTTAGGCCCACTTTAATTGCCTCAGTAATTCTATCGAATGACTCCATAATAACAGAGGCACCTGCCGAATCATCCAAACATACGTCAAAGGCCCTTCTTTGTTGGTAGATTAGTTGCTCTAGGAAACTGTTGCGTTCAACCTTAGACCACCGTAGGGTATAGCCATTTGTTCGCGACAATTCTATGTTCTCTACAGACATAGTGTTATGACGGACCCCTTGTTCTTTTAAGCAGCCAGAGTTCAAGGTTAGTCTCTGGGGGAAGTGGCGCTCATTACTAAATCATGAGTTTTAAAGTCAATAACTAATGTCGAGTAACGGTTAGGAAACAGTATAAAATCAATAACACTTTTACCCATACCACCATCATAAGTACAAGGTACCACGACTGGTCTATTCCCAAATTCGTTGCTGAAACCCAGATCATATTTGAAGATAAGTTCATTAAGTTTTCCACCATATTCTGAGTGTACAAAATGGGTAACATTGTTGTTTGTTAGAGAGGTAAAACCACAGATCTTTTAAAATCCCCCCCCCCCCCAACCAAACTTTTATCTCCCTTTCCCTTGGTAATTAGAGCTTCTAGATCAATATTAAGTTGGTCCAGAATAAACAATATATCGGAATCGCAAGCATTGTTGTGGAAATTAGCTAAGATCAAATGTGTAGAACCCAAGAGTTCAACAGAAACAATTTGGTAAAAAGTATTAGGAAATTTTACATTTACAGTAGAGGAAGTTAATTTATTTGACACATAAATGCAAATACCCCCCTTAGGTCTACCATATCTCGATTTTACATCTGGTAAATTACATTTTTTATAACCATTCAAATGGGTTGGTTCCACGACCCATGTTTCCTGTAAACAAAAAATGTCAAAACCTGTCACAAACTCTAACAATTCGGGTAAGCTAATCTTACTACGAAGCCCCGCCACATTCCAACTTAAGACGGTAATCATACTTGAGTCAGAAGTTGTACAATCCAAATTTTTCTCATCCCTCAGCACAGTCCGCTCCATAGGTCGTTGAGCATCCAATACGTCTCCCTCTGTCATTGAGTTATTAACAGGCATTAGAAAAGTAGGGGCATGGTTATAAGCAGGTGATCCTACCATTGAATCGGCCTGTAGTCAATCTACCCCAGTAAGACTAGAGAGACAATCATATCTATTGGATGTTGCAATAGTATACAACAGGGGACAAGGCTTATTCGAATTCAAGATTGGTAGTTGAAAGCCTGGTCATAGTAGGGATGATCGCTGCGTCTCAAAAAACCGCTGGCTATGCAATTGTAACGGAGGCTTATAAAAAAAAAACAAGCGGTAATACTGAGATTTGATTTAGATTAGTAGGCATTGAGTTTGTCCATCCCAATATCGTGCTGACTAGGGCTGGGGATTTAAAAGAAAGCACCACACAGTCACCCTGAAACACCTTGGGGCCCCTAACAACCCACCCTACCCGTCTCACCATCTTAAATTCAGCAAAGAGAGCTCCCCCCATCCTAACCTTAGAGTTTAACCAATTAAGAGACTTGTTTCTCAACGAGTCCCAAAAATGATCACTTACGGGGTGGCAGCGGTGGGAAGATCTAATCAATCGTTGACGTGCAAAGGAATTGTGGGGTGAGTAGGGTGGGTGGAGGAAGATCCCCCCCCCCCCAAGGAGGCACTAGGTATGGAGGCTAGTGGCGTCACTTCGTTATTATATCGGTCTACGTCATTAGCTTGTACTAAATGATGCTGCCGGAGCGGGTTTGACACTTGTTGAGTAGGAAACTCGGGATTCTCTATAACAGGTTGTTGTAGCGGGAGAGTTATAGAGAAACTGGAGGTTATATCATCAATATTATCCCTGGCATGATCATAGCCCACTATGGGGATTTTATGCGCCTAGTCGCTCTGTACAGGTTAGCCCCACACATTCAATAGCTTTCAATCGGTCTGTAAGAGTGCAAACAGAGGTCTTAATGAGATCAGTCAGGGCATGGACGAATGTCGCCAGTGAAGTGCAGTCCAAGGGTGCAGCAGATATTAATTTATTGGCAGGTCTTTGGGGTCGTTGACGGCTTTTGCGCTGGAACCCTCTTCTTAGCTTTGGTTGGCCCGTCGGGTAGAGCCACAATGGGATCAGCGGGGGAGATCCTTGGAATCTTTATACGTTTGGATGGAGGATGGGTATTCGAAGTACCCGGTGAAATTAAATTATGCATAGACTCATTGTTGTCATTGTTCGAAAAACCAGTTCCCTCGGTCTGCGTTTCAGGCGGTTGGGCTGTATTTGAGGTGATTAAACAAGGAATTACTGGTTCAGGGACGTTCTCAGAGCAGCTGGTTAGAGTTTCCTCCACACTTAGAATTTGCTTCTCTATAGCCCCCATTGCCCCCGTTATATAGTTCATAATAGACTGCCTTGACTTTGGTGGGGACTTTGCTAGTGCAGAGCTCGGGTGTTTCCTTTTCCCCATTTCCCCCCCTCTAGTTGAAACCAAAATAGATCGTAACAAAACAATAGGTTATGAGAACTAGCCGTGCGCAAAAACACTTAGTAAGTCAAAATTCGCAGTACCAGTTTTTGCTCCTCTGTAGGAAACAGTATAGCTGGATAAATCTTCTTGAAGCGCAGAGAAAAGAGGGGGGCCCAGTCCTGCCTCTTCCTCCCGCTGACGGGCGCAGACGGGCCCGCCCTTGGCCCGAGCTGCGAAGTGCCTTTGTACTCCTCTGGACGCAGGACAAACAACGTTGGTGCCTCCTGCCGCTTTGGATTATGGGGATTGAAGTCCCACTGGTAAAAGTGCAGCGTGCGTCTACTGTGGGCTCCTGCGCCGCGGGAGCTGCGAAGTGCCTTTGTACGCCTCTGGGCGCGGGACAAACAACGTTGGCGCCTCCTGGCACTTTGGATTATGGGGATTGAAGTCCCCCTGGCAAAAGTGCGGCGTGCGTCTACTGTGGGCTGCCGCGCTGCGGGAGCTACAAAGTGCCTTTGTACGCCTCCGGGCCAAACAACATTGGTGCTTCCTGGCGCTTTGGATTATGGGGATTGAAGTCCCCCTGGCAAAAGTGCAGCGTGCGTCTACCGTGGGCTCCTGCGCCACGGGAGCTACGAAGTGCCTTTGTACGCCTCTGGGCGCAGGACAAACAACGTTGGCGCCTCTGGCGCTTTGGATTATGGGGATTGAAGTCCCCCTGGCAAAAGTGCGGCATGCGTCTACTGTGGGCTCCTCAAAAAGAGAGTTCAAGAGTAGTACATTTGGAAACTTTGAAAGTTTATTAAACCATTTCAGTGCTTTATAGAAGCAGCCCTAGAAGAGGTCAAAAAAGATCTGGATCATCACCAAATACAGGGGTTGTATAACAAATGTCACCATAGAAAGCAATAGAAATCTCAGTCAGCATGAGGTGAGCAAATGTATCAAACTACATCAAATCACAGTTTAACATTTTAAAACGCCTTACAATACCACCATCCTAGCACTATCCTTCCAAATAAATAAATAAATAATAATTAGGCCCCTTCTGACCTAATATCATCGGTGTCAGAAAACAAATGGTTTCATGAACAATGAAAAGTATGATAAGTGAATGAACTACAGTATGTGAGCTGGAAGAGCCTTGAAAAGTATCTAAAGGCTTCCTCCAGAGTTCTTTGAGAACAACATGTCATTACAAAACAAACAATGCACACTTTGCTGCATGCGATGTCAATGAGAAATCTAAACGCACAATGAATATTATGAAGCACCAGCCATGTAGGCACTGGTCAGGAAAACATAGTTTGTTTTAATTGGAAATGACTCACACTCTCAATGGCCATGTGAAACTTAGCCACAATATGTCTATTTTGGAATACAATGTTAGTGACTAAATACCACAAAATATCAGTTTTCTTCCTTCCATATCCATACACTCGAAAATTATTGGCCTCTAACGTTTTCTTCCTCTGTTCAAAGAAATACGTATCTGAGATAACAGTGAAGGGATTGCCTGAGTTGATCATAACTTCCACCTTTCTTAAGTCAAGTGAAATTGCTGGCTCTCCAAAACTTAGTATATCTACATAAAGTGTGTCTGGGTATGCAACTGGGAGGTGCCATTTCCCCAATATGTCAAGAAGCAAATATCACTTGAGTCATTTAATACCACATTTTATTAAAGATTTGAGCATGAAAAATGTGAAATTTAGATCAATCGTAGTAATGACAGATATACGTCATCGATTCGAACATACATGAATGAACAATGACTTTAGTCCTCTCGCTAATCCTCCTCATCATGACCTGATCTAGGCTAAATATCTCAAGAGTTTACATGTCCCCCTCTAAGCCTCGGGAGTGTTTCTCACATTTACTTTAGTCTTAAACCCAGGAAAGGATCAACATCACCTTCTTCATGTTGTCTCATCGTTTTAAATAATGATAGCAAGATTATAGCAACTGTCCTAGCAAGTACACTAAAAAGGGTATTGAGGAATATAGTGATCCCTCAAGGTCAGCACTGGTTCATTCGAGAAAGACATTTATGCACAGATATATTAACCATTTCCTTCCCTGTATAGATAAAGCCGCAGTAACATTCAAATCTCTTCTAGCCCTGCTGATTTACGCAGAGAAAGCATTTGAGAAGGTGAATTGGGACTCTGTTTAGTTTGTGTTGAAAAAATGTGCTTTCTCTCATAATTTTATCAGTCCAATGCAAGCCTTGTGTTTTTAAATCAAAGGGAGGGTTTGTCATAAATGGGCCTATTAGTGATCAATTTCATGTGTAAAAGGTGAGGGGCCAGTAACCTATGTAGTGCTTAATTGGAGAGGTGGTTGCAGGTGAAGCCCGCCAACACTCATTTTTGGGGAACAGCAGGACTTATTTTCCTCAACAGACTGGTCCACAGCAAGAGAGAGGAAAACACAAAAGGGGGAAATTAGTGACTAGAGAAAGACAGCAAAACTGTGACCATGGGAGAAAGCAGAAATGAAAAAGAACCTGCAAGAGTGAGAGTTAAAGAAGCATGATGTGGAATCCAGGCTAGGCAGCCTTGATGTTCAGCACTCCTATCTTTGACAGCACTGTTTATGTGCTTCTGAGCAAAACTTTGGACCCTGGCACTTATTTATTTGCTCATTAAGCACTGGCCCTATGTCACCAGTATTTTTTTCAATTTGCATCGAACGTTTAGCATTAAAACTCAGATCAAATAATGTAATCCTCCCATTCTCACTAGGTAGCATGGTTGTAAACATTTGATAATAATCTAACGATTTATTCATTTTAACATCAGACTAAACAGCTTATTCTCATATAATGGAAAACCTTAATGGTTCTGGTAAGTTCTTAGGGTACACGAGTAACGAAGAAGAAAACAGGAATGGTGGCATGCAACGTTAACTATTGCAAAAGAAAATACACACCCTGAATCACTTGTAACATGTTGTCCCAAACATGTTTAATGCAAAATAGCCAGAAAGCATCAAAAATAAAGCCATGAGTTGCACTCCTCTGTTCAGTTAGAGCTTGTAATGACAAAATCCATACATTTTGGCATTATATCTACACACTTTTTTCACTGTAAACAAATGAAGAGAAAAAGATGTGGTAAACATATGTGTATATGCAGATACCATGCTCTTTCTTCCATTGGGATGAATACGAAAAGGATTTGGAAACTAGATACAGTGATCTTGTGTAAAACGGGGAGCACTAATTTCAGCAGTACTTCCTTCTTTATACCAACTTTAGAATTGGGCTATGCCTACTAGAACAGTGAGGCTGAAATATACAACATTGAATAACAAAATGGCAGTACATTTAACGGGTGTAAATGTGCAATAATGCTAAGGCTCTGTGTGCTTTAAGCAGGTATAAAAACAAAATTGCTTTTATTAATGCAAATAAAGTGGTATGAAATCTATGTTTGCAGACTCCCTTTTCTGCTGTGAGGTGAAAAACCGCAGTAGTTCAATAGCATAAAGCCTGATAATTTCAGTTTTAGCTTTAGAATCTTCATTGTTAAACTTTCCATCCTCCTCCTTAATTTGCATCCAGCAAATAAGTATGGGTAACACCTTTATTTCTGCAAGAACGTTGAAGGATGCATAAAATTAGTTTAATCAAAACATACAGCGTTATTATGTAAAGAATCACTGTTATTGCTATTTCAAAAATCATTATTCCCCAATTTCCAAATGTTCTAGTTAATCTAGACCAGGTGCCATTCATGCTGAATTCTAAGCTGCTCAGAATGTCGTAATTTCTTTGTACTATTCTTAGTATATGATCATGGACACTGATGGATGTGTTGGTAGGATGAGTTCAGCATATTGACTACTACGCCACAACCCCCCCAATCCCCTCCCCCCCATCCCTCCCCCAGCTGTGAGAACATAGTCAATAGCCAATCTATTCTGTGGGCGAATTGTTTTCTGGGAATCCAGCTGATCGGATATCAGACCTAAAGAAATGGCTGAGGCATTGGATTCTTCTTCCAGAATGTGAGCATTGTGTCTTCTCTCTCTGGTGGCCTGTCCTACATCATAGTTGGAGAACAAAATAAAAACAAATGTTTTCATTTCGGAGACTTCACAGCACACCTCCAGCTGCTGAAGAGGATGAATGTCAGAGTGTCTGATGGCATGGACTACATATCCGGCATAGCAAACCCCAGAAAAGTCTTGTAGCAGCCAGGGATAGACTCTCTTGCACAGATGAAATGTGCATACTCCTTTCGATATTGAACTTTGTGAAGCAACATGCCCAGTGGGAAGATGGTGTTCATGAGGGGTTGCTTAGTGATGTATTGTCTCTAAAACACGGTTACTTCCACAAAGATGCTCCAGTTAGAGGTCTCTCGATGGTCACAAAACTGCCCCCATTCAGAATAAGCAAAATGTGTAACATCAGACAAATAATAACTAGTGTGATTATTCTTATCATTGAGGTCTTGCCAAGAGTCAGGAGAAGTGCTGCCACATTTAGTGCCCATAGTACAACAGTCCAGTTTAATTCTGATCACAAAGGCATGGCCCCAGAACATGAGCAAGAAGTGCACGAAGATCCCGAAAGAAAGATGGATGGTTCGGTGATATTTCTCAAGCATGAGCAAGGAGCTGTTCTCACACACACAGCAGCAGCAGGTCCGTTCAAGGACAGGTGCATCTTTACCAGGAAGCAGCGGCTGAGGGCAGCAACGAAGAGAGCAGGCCTGATCCAGAGTAGGATGGGGTACCCGGGAGATGGCTACTTACCTCGGACGGAGGTAGCAACGATGAAGGGTGGTAGGCGCATCATTGTTCGGCGCAAGAAGAGTGGGGAGGGTCCTCGTAGATCCAGTCTACTTGCAGGAGGCAATGCAGCCACAACAGCAATCCTCGTGGAGGGATCTGTGTATGGTCCGAAGATGAGCACCAAGAGGCAGGCACCTTGGGGCGGTGCAGCAGGCTTGTACTGTTAGGAGTGAAACCACGTCAGAAGTCCATGATACCTCACATCAGTGTTGGTGATAGGTACAGACCAGGCCAGTGGGGCTGAAGGGCAGACCTCTAATGCATTCAGATATAAACTAGGTCCTCGGGCTGGAGTGTGATACGGACTTAAAACAGACAGTCAGGTAAGGCAGGCTGACCCTGCGCAAACTGTAGAGACAGCAAAATGTTTTCTTCCATGTAGAGGGCTGCGTTAACATTTAACTACAGATCTAGCATAGCAGCAGGTGAGTCTGAAGGTAACATCATTGGTTGTCCCATAGAGGTTTGTCTGGTTCTTTTGCTTGGTATGGCCCGATGGACCACAGAGCTAGAGGGAAAGCATCATTCCACTTCAGCTGGTTTTCAGAACAGAGGTTCGCTATTTTATTCCTACCAACCATTATTCTTTTCTCTTTCTTGCTGACTCTGTGTGATGGGCACATTGGAAGTGTTGATTGGTCCCTATAGCCTTTCAATTCTCTTGCACCACTGATGAAATGAAGTGCGTTCCGTGGTCACTCGGAAGGCGAATCAGGATCTTGAAACAGGGAATAAAATAATCAAGTTAGCTACAGTGAGGGCATCTGCTCTTGCACAAGGATAAGCTTGCACCCACTCCTAAAACATACACACAATTATGAGAACATAAGAATAAGTGGCACATTTTGATGAAATCCTTCTGGAGGTGTACGAAGCAGCCCAAGGAGGAGGGTGAGCACCGGAGGTAGCCTTGATCCCTTTCGCAGCATTATGGGACTGGTAGGTGACACAGGAGTGACAACAATTCTGAACAATTAAAAGAAATAAGGGTGCATACCAATGGTTTGCAGCAGCATGGATCATGCCATCCCTACCGACATGGGCAGCTCCATGATACAACTGTACAATGTTGGGGAGTAGAAAGTTTGGTGCGACCACATGCCTTGAGCTATCATTCTATCCTTCTTCTAGATCCCCTGTACAGTTCTCTTTGATCCTATACTAATTCTCGCTTTCAGAGGCTTGCTCCTGCTATAGAGTCAGATTTTTATGGAGGCAGGAAACAGATCTGTTTGCACAGTATCCATAGCAGCATCATTGGATTGCGACATGGCAGCTCATCGAGCAGCTGAGTGAAGGCATTTACTCAAGACAGTTCATCGTGTGGGTAAATTACGCATTTTTCAACCCTTATTGTCTGGGTTAACAGTAAAGTGTTTAATAAATATTATACCTAGAAGCCATTCTTTATGGGGTACCTGCCAAAGTCAAGAATTCCGTCTGCATTCAGAAATGCTGAAAGTCATGAATGACTCCAAAAGCATTCTTTAAGCCTATGAATACAGTTACAATCTTTTTCTCAGTTAAGATATATGTTGTGTGAGTGCAACTACTTCAGCAATCTGAGCTGATCTCACATTGTGCAAGCGGTGGATTTCAACAATTTGATAAACAGTACATATAGCATAGCTGCCAATCAGCTCACCTTTCTCATTTCTAAGGCATGATCTGTCTACAAAATATATTAGTTCACAATTTGGTTATGGATGCATCAGTAAGATCAACAATGGGCTTTGTTACCTGTTCAGTCAACAGAAGGCAATCATGGAGCTCCCCCTGCTGTCACTGGTGAGAATCAGAGATGCCAAGTTTAGGGTGGGGCAAATTGTTAAGGGGAATATGGGAGTCTGACAATAGAATTTTGTAATGGGACAACATGGCTTTGGGAAGCTGCTGAGTTTTGGGGTGTGAGAAGAGTGAAAAAGGAATGGGGCACAGCGACAATCGGGGTGGAACTCAATACAATGTTTTAAGAAACTTCAAGAAGATGGGCATCAGCCTCTACAGAGCATAGACACCAAGGTAACCCAACTGCTACTGGATTTAAAACAGAATTCTACATGCTTTTTCTGATGTCCGTTGCAGCGATCAGAGCTGTCTAGGTGCTGTGTTTGGCACTGAAGCCTGATTGGGAGGGGTCCAGTAAGTTGTTTCTCTCCATGTGTTCGGTGAGCTGGAGGTTGATGGCCTTCTCCAGGACTTTGGTGGGGAACGGGAGCAGTGAGATGGTACGGTAGTTCTGGAGTTCATTGGGGTCTGCTGATGGTTTTTTGAGGAGGGGTCTGACCTCAGGGTGTTTCCAGGTGTCTGTAAAGGTGGCTGTGATTATTGAGGTGTTGAAGAAGGTGGTGAGTCGGCGGGTGATCTAGTCTCTTCCGAGGTTGAAGAGTTGGTTGGGGCAGAGGTAGGTGGGTGCTCCCGAGTGGATGGAGTTCATAAAAGTGGTTGTATGCGGTGTGCTGAGTTATTCCCATGCGGTGATCGGGTGGTTGGCGGTGGTGGTCGGTCGTAGGCTGAGGAGGTTGGAGCGTTGGGGATCGAAGATTTTGTAGATGGTTGCTATCTTGTTGTGGAAGTGGTCAGTGAGGGCATCACAGAGTTCCTGTGATGAGGGGTATGGAGTCTTCAGTGGCTGACGGGCAGGTGAACTCTCTGACGGTTATGAAGAGTGCCTTGGCTTGGTTGGTGCTGGTCTTGATCTGGTGTGCCAGGACATCCTTTTTTGCGGCTTTGATCAGTCGGTGGTAGTAGTTGAGGGCTCATTTGAAAGTTGCCCGGTCAATGTGGTTCCCGCTGGTGCGCCATCTTCTTTCCAGTTGTTTGCACCTGTTTGCACATGAGTTTGGCCTTGATGAGTTCTGGGGTGTTCATGAGCAGCATTCCCTATTTGGGGTCCGTCCCCATAAGCACTGCTAGGTATCCCTGTGACACGGGATTATTATCTTCATTCCAACAAAACAACTTTTTGTCTTGATTCAATTAAGGTATTTTATTTTATTAAGCCAAAGTGGTATTCAATGCATTGGGATGGGATGACAATTTAATGCTTCCATTGTTGAAACTAACATCACGAAGAAAAGTAGTTCATGAAGATGTATGATTATTAACTAGGTGGGATGAAGAAAAATTGAATACCACCTTGGCTTAATAAAATAAAATACCTTCATTGAATCAAGACAAAAAGTTGTATTATTGGAATGAAGATAATAATCCTGTGTCACAGGGATACCTAGCAGCGCTTTAGGGGATGGACCCCAAATGGGGAACGCTGCTCATGAATATTGCCACATACACTCTATGATCAGAGAGTGAGACCCTTTTTAGCACGCCACTAACAAGAGTACGAGATTGAAGTTTGGAGAGCCGAGAGTGTGTGATCCTATATACAAGTGATTACTGAGTTCTGGGGTGTACCAGCTGGCTTGTTTGGAAGGTCTGTGTGTTTTGGCTTGTTTGGTCAGTGTGACTCGGTTGGCGGTGCTAGTGATCCATTAGTTGAAGTTCTCTATTGCCTCATCCAGGTTGGTGTTGTCTTTGGGCTGTGTGGTGCTGAGGGCGTCGGTCCATTGTTGCTGGGTGACCTTGGACCAGCTGCGGAACGGCGGTGTGGACTGGCCTGTAAAGGGTGAAGTGTACGATGGAGTAGTCTGACCAGGTAAGTTCCAAGGTGTGGCTGTGTCTGATTCTGTTGCTAGACGTGAAGATGGGGTCCAGTGTGTGTCCTGATTTGTGCGTGGGGTCAGTGACCAGCTGCTTGAGGCCAATGTTGTCCAATCTTTCCAGGAGGTCAGTGAAGTTGGTGTCAGTGGAGTAGTCCAGATGAAAGTTGAGGTCTCCCAGCAAGATGTAGTGTTCGGATTCGATGGCAAGCGGGTTGATAAATTCAGTATTGGTGTTGCTGAGGCCAGTTCATGGTCATGGCAGTATATCCGCGAAGGTGACTCTGATGGTGGGGTTATCGTGGGTGCGAAGCTGGAAGTTTATTTGTTCCATAATCTGTGTGGTTTCATCATCGGAGATGGTGCAGGTGGTCGATTTCTTGTGTACGATACCACCTCCGTGTCTGTTGCTGCGGACGCTGTGTTTCATCTTGTAGCTGATGGGTGTTGCCATGATGATGTGCGGGGGTGAGCCAGTTCTCAGTGATGAAGGTCACATCGGGATGAGGGTGGAGATGGTGCCCCAGACTTCGGTGGTGTGTTTGCAGAGCGATCTGGCATTGATCAGGAGGCAGTTGAGTTGTTCTGGAGGGGTCTCTGCTTCCGGGACTGGCGTGGCGCAGGTTGCTGTGATGTTGGTCAGTGCTAGGGTGGAGGTGAACCGGCAGCGGAGGCAGGTGAATGGTCCCATTGGGGAGTGAGGTGATGTGAGGTAGCAGTTGTTATGGCGTCCGGGGTTTAGGGCACGAAGGGCTGCGGCGAAGTCCCTGTGGGAGTGCGACGGGCCAGATTTCCTGGCATTGGGCGCAAGAAAGATGGGGGGAAGGTGCAATTAGTCAATAATGCCAAAAGAACTAAAAATCCAAAGTAAGGAGACAAAAGTAATGCCAAAAGTAAAGCAAAATACAAATAGCAAAGTAAAGATTACAATTACAGGCTGAACAGTGCACAGATGCACTCAGGGGAAAAAAGGCACGAACCAAAACAAGTGGTCACTTGACCTCAAGCAGCGGGCTTAAACTGGTGACTTGAGAGCTGCAAGCAATGCGGCAGACCCACAGAGCTAGGCAGCAATGGGAGCGCTGCAAAACCAGGGGGTCAAGGGCTACCTTGATCAGGGAGCCTCAATAGGAGTGCCGAGGCAAGGGCTTGTTTGAATTGTACAAATGCATGTCCGTCTTCTCCAGACCACTGCAAAAAGTCAGTGGTGTCTTTTCTTACACAATTATGGTGGGACTTTGTCATAGTGGCGGACACAATGATTTGCTGTCTGCACTACCCACCCATACCTAAGAAATGTCATACCTGGGAGACAATCACTGGACAGGTCAACTTACAAATAGCTACAATCCACTCTAATGGTAGCGAAGATCTCATGAACCAGATAATGTACCCAGGTGAGACAAGACTGCAATTTATTCTTTGAGCCTTTTGCCCCTTCATAGCCAATTCAATGAGGGGGAGGTCAGAGTCGGCTTTCAGTGATCTAAAGGCCAACAATAAATCCTCAATGCACTGCATTAGAGTAGAACCCCCAGGAAAAAACAAACTGTCCAAATGTTTTTTTAGAGCTTGGAAAAAGATCAACGGAGACTCAGTGAAGCCTTGACTGAGACTCCATTGTGGAAGTTGAGATTCGCCAAATGAAAATATGAAGAAAAATTGACTGAATTTCTAAATGGTTCTGGAAAAGAAGGCAGAATATAAGTCGACAAACATAAACCACTGGGCATTTGCAGGGCTCCAGAAAGGATAGTGGCAATGTTAGGGACCACAGGGAAACTAAGGATAACCACATTGCTATTTGCTTTAAGATCCTGTATGAATCTGTACACATTGGTTTTTCCTGCCTTCTTTATTGGAAGAATGAGTATATTGCTTCTGCTAACGATTGGCAACAGACCCCCTGTTTAATTAACCTAGCAATGACTAGTTGAACCCTTGTCTCATATTAAGTTTTTAAGGAATACTGTAGAAATCTTGGCAGACACCCCTTTCAGTTGACCTTTATTTTCACAGGATCCAAAAAAGTGATGCATTCTACATTGTTAGCCCCTATGACCCATAATGTAGAGAGCATTTAAGAAAGCAACTTTGCTAAGTGCTAAATCTTTGTCCATTTCAGTGTTATGTGTAACAGGTTCACAATTTGTTTTGCATAGTAAAGTGAGCCGTTCATTCTCTATTTTTTAAGGTATATCGAGATAGACTCCATCGTGTTTACAGAACACAGTGCAATTAAGCTTGCCAATAGATTTGCTGGTGAAATAGGACTTAATAGGAAGGCGTGCTTATCTGTGATGGAACCAAGGTGATGGAGACGTGGTCAGAAATGTGGCATGAAACACACTTGTTTGAAAAACTCCCTGCATCTATGGGCATGTTTGAGGGAATACAGAGCTTTTCAAGGTAGAGCAGCTAGCGCTGGTGTCAGTGAAGCAAGTAGTAGGTCTTTTGTTTATCAGTCTACCACTAGAGGGCATAAGGGGATTACATCAAATACACCCTTCCAACCAAAATACCGGAATCTGAAATGAGTAAACAAAATACAGAAATCTCCTGCAGTGTTGCAAGGCCTAGAGTTATGGCATGGACTTCATCATTGTTTTTACTCTACTAGTTTAGGCTACAACTCTGAAAAATGGGGAAGGACTTCAGGTGGAAAAACAGACACTAGGTGGTCAAGAAAGGCATGAACCTTCGGGTGTGAGGAAACAGTATTAGTATAACCCTTATGGTGAGTTTAAAATGTTTCTGCCATATCAATGCTTTATATTATTGCAGGGACTTTCTTTAGGGCCCGCTCTTTCTGATTAGATCACTCAATTATGTGACATAGACAAGAACCAGATACAAAGCCTAAGTATCCACAAGTGGGTCAGTGTTCTCGATCTCAAAAGGACCTAGTGAGAATCAAAATGGACACTATCAATATATAACAGAGGAAGTAGGCTATCCTGTTTTAGGTTTAAACCTATAATAACTGATAAAACCAAACCAAAAGGGAAATAGCTCTCATCAGTGTAAACATTTAAACAATGATAAACACCTTTACAACCACAAACTACAATAACATTGAAAGAAAGAAAATTGAGAGACAATGAGTCATATTTATTTGTTTCTGAAGGAGGCAACAAAATGTAACTTTGTTATACAAGGTAGTAGCCTGAAAGACTGGTTTAACATTATTCTGGTTCAGTTTTGTTGTTAAGGGATGTCACTAAACAAGCCTCGAAAAATCATAAAAATATTAATAGCCCAGCAGGTCTTTTTATTTTTTGAGGGGAGTTTTATATAGCTTGAACCCGAACCAAAGAAATAAGAGCGCTTTACATGAGTACCAGTTGCGTTACAGATGGGCATGTTTATTTTGTTAGGCACAGGAAGAATAAGTGATTTGCCCAGAATCGCAGGATGTTGAGCTTCTCTACGGAGGCTCGAGCCCTGTTTCCCAGCTTTGATGTCGACCGCTCTAGCCATTAGGCCACATCCTCTGACTTGAACTTAAATAATTTACTCGACCTAACTGTAATCCACTTGACCCATAAACTGGTCCAAATTTTGTGATCCTAGGCAAATATTTTATTTTGAGTTGCCTTTTTCTTTATTATTAAATATGAGAGCACTGGCGTGGCTTGCAGGGCCAAGATGGCGGTCGTGCCTTAACATTGCTCTGCCACCCATCCCCGTTATCCGGCATTTATTGAGCCCAAGGAGCGGCATATGCAACTTACAGGGATGGAGGAGGAGGACCGACACTCCCTGTGAGGTAGAGCCTTGAGACTGCACCTGTGTGGGGCTGCGGCCGCTCACATTTTGTGGGAGGGCCTGCGAGACCTGTTATGGGGATGCGCCCACCTATTTGCCTTCCTTTTGCTCTCACTGTGCCACACACACTGCTGCACCTTGGGGGCACCTCGGCCGCCATTCCGGCTCGCCTCCCGCCTGCATTGCACCAGGCTATAGTGACTTCTCGGGAGGCCGCAGGCCCCCAGGGATTGACCACCGCCTGTAAGTGGGAGTGCTAGTCTCCTCTCCCTCGGTTTGACTGCCTGGGTTTCCCTCTGACCGGGGGAGTGCAGAAATGTTTGATATTGTTCACCTGCCGCCCTGCTGTAACTTTTACCACGTGGTGACCAACCTATGCGTAGAGACCTTTAGTCTATATGGGATATAATGATAGTCTCAACTGAGGCGAAAGATATATATATATAGGTCTGATTGCCCGCTGACCCCACCCTGAGATACCTTGCCCCCTGTCCACTACTGCCCCACGGCCCTCTTGCTATTACTGATGGGAGGAACTGAGCTATTCTGCTGGCAGCGTGCTTGCAGAACACTGCTATACCTCACCACAATGCACGTTCCACCTTTATGCCCCCGGGTGTTGAGATGCTCCTGCTGCTGTGGGTTGGTGTGCCCTGGGCTGCAGGTGCTGCATTGCCCGAAATTCATTTGTGGTCCTCTGCAAGTGGGCCCGTGACTCAAGACAATGGACCATCTTCCCTTGCACCAGTGCTTTGAGACTGATGAACTGCTTCACTGTTGAGAGAACAGAAGGAGAGGCACGTGACCATTTACTGAACCTACTCCTTGGGCTGCTTGTGCTGCCATGTTGGAACATTAAATATTACACCAGCAAGTGGGACATCGTCTGACCTGGACTGTCTCCACTTCAGCGCCCCCCCTGATGTCAAAGGCCGCTGAGATGGGTTGCATCAGTAATGCTACCTCCAGGACCTCCTCGCGTTCCTCATTGGCTATGGGAGCCGACCTGGCTGACTCCCCGGACCAACCTTCCCTTTCTGGAGACAGATTTGATGCGAAGTTGACAGCTATAGAGAAGTCTCATGTTTCATTGGAAGCAAAATTGATAATGTGATGGCGGACCTCACACTGCTGCATGCAGACCAAAGGAAACTTGTCGACCGAGTAATGGCCATGGAACAATCTCTCTTGGAGATTCATCCAACCACCAAACAGTTGGAGCAGAAATTGTGGGAGCATGGCACTAGGATCCAGACTTTAGAATTGCGGGTGGAAGATGCAGAGGGCCGCTTGTGGCAAAATAATGTCCACCTTCCCGAGTGAGCAGAGGGTCAAGACACAGTCTCATTCACTGAACAATGGCTCGGGGAACTGCTGCCGGAATCCTCCCCATCACCTTACTTCATGATTGAGAGGGCACACCTTGTCCCGGCACGCATGCCTGCTCATGGTGCTGGCCCCAGACCATTCATATTTAAGGTACTACCCTATCGTGATAGAGACTCAATACTGAGTGAGACCAAGAAATTGCAGGATATCAAGTTGGAGAATGCATGTGTGATGTTCTTCCCAGACTACACCTTTGGAGTGCAGCTCCAATGCTGCTCTTTTTTGGCGGTGATGCAACAACTTCGGGCACTGGACATAAAGTACTCCTTTCTATTCCCTGTGCTGCTGCATGTGGTATCTGCTGACAAAACAAGGTTCTTCGACGCACCACAGGATGCCTGGGACTGGTTGAAGGCCTCTGGACTGAGGGGAGAGGGGAAGGCGTGGGGGGACTGTGGAGGGCCCGTCCGGGTCATGTTGCCGGTGCAGGAAAGGGCATTACCTTGGCCCAGCCGCCGTCCCGAACCTAGAACAGATCATATCAGAGCCACGACGGGCTGTCCAGGAAGCAGCACGGATCAGTGATGCTGTAATGAACTCTGACCAGGACGCGGCATCTGTGCGGCCATCGGGAGATGATGAGTCTTCCACAGTGTGCCCAGCAGACACCTACTCGATGATTTTACCTGTCGGCACCTCACATATGTTTAGATGACATCATATAACCTCTTAGCTGCCTTGGTTTGCATAATGTCTCTTACTGTTTTGAATCTGTACTCTCCTGAATGTTACTAATATTTATATTGCAAATCTGTAGGAAAGTAGGATCTGTTTCTATGGTTACCCCCACTTTTTGCCTGGTGCTAAGCTGTTATTGACTAGTCTGACTGGGATCCTGCTAATCAGGACCCCAGTCTCTCTGCTTTCTCCCTTAAATTGTTGTGTTTAGTACTTGGGTACATCCCAGATTGGATACTCAGGTACCCTTATAAGTCCCTAGTATATGGTACTAAGGTGCCCAGGGCATAGATACCCCAGAGGTCTCCCATGGGCTGAAGCATGTATTATGCCACCCATGAGAGACCATTCAAAATGGAACTACAGGCTTGCCATTGCAGCCTGTGTAAGCTGGTGCTAGCACCACTTACTAAAGATATAGGTTTCCGATATCTAGGATCACTGCACTTAAATCCTATAAGTCACCCCTCTAGCAGGCATTTGCAATCCTGAAGGCAGGGTGCTTGCTTCTAAGTGAGAGGGTGCCCCTGCATGAGCTGTAGGCACAGCCTACGGAGTCCATTCTCCTGGGTTGTCAGTGAAGCAGACATGTGCCATATAGAGGGGCACCGCGTAATTATTCGATAAACATCTCGAAACTGGCTGCAATGAATCCTATCATGTTTGGTATCAAATATGTTGGAATCATACCCCCAAACCGTAAACGGTGTGGAGGTATGATTCCAAGCACTGGAACAGCCCTCTGTTAGGCTGTCAGTGATCTCGGTGCCAGCCTTCTAGACCTGGACAGCACAAAATGGTTGCTGCTGAGACACATTTCTGCCCTCCTGCTGCTGAGCCAAGCTCGAGCAGGGGAAGGCAGAACAATAGGCATCCTGTCACAGGGAGGTGTGACCACCTCCCAGACAGGATTTAGTGTATTGGGACCGGGTGGGTGCGCTTGCCAGCGCCACTAAGTCTGCTTGAGGGGCACATTTGTTGTCCCCGTGCATAGTCCAGTTCAACCCAGTCCTGGGAGCCATTGGCTCCTGCCCTGGTGCAAAGCTGGACAAAGGACATGGGAGTAACCTCCCCCTGTCCAGACCCTCCCCTGGGAGGGTTCCCTGAATCGTCCCAACCCTCTCCTTAGGGTACTTAAGTGCTTACCTGTGGGTGGTTCCCTAGATTCATCATGGGACAAGATTCAGATCAGACACTACTTCTTCTTCTACCGTCTGGGCACTCTGGACTTCGCTGGACTTCATTTGGGCTCAACTTCATCTCCTTTCCAGTCTGCTGCATCGTCTGTGCCTGTGCACCATACAGGAACCTTCCAAGGCCTGTGGGCATCAAAGACACCCGAAGGAATCTCCCTTAAAGTGAAGGAGTCACTTCCCTGCATTCGAAGGCACCGCAAATAAGTCGACCGGTCTGCTGATCCTGAGCTCCTCCAGACTCTGAAAGGTTTTGTAACACAGGTGGTAGTTTTCCACAGCTCTCGAGGCCTGCCCTGCCCTCTTACCAAGTTTGAGGCCAGTATCGCTTGTGGAGGCTGCAATAACTGAACCCCTGTGCACCCCGTCAACTTGCAGTTGCAAAAGCTTGTTGGCTTCCTTCCACCAAGATCTTCGGGCTGCAAGTAGCCCCAACCTCTAGCACCTCCAGTGACCAAAGACTTCATCCACATCACATCGTGTGCACCGTAGCCTGCATCTTTTGGTGAGTTGCTCGAGGTCCTCTTGCGACTCCAGTGCCTCGGCCTGTGGGTCCTGTTGAGGGTCACCTTTGTTTCGTTTGGGCTCCCCTGATTGCTTGGGGCTTGCCCTGACTCCCCTGCTTGTGGTGAGTCCCCTGGACCTTGCTGGTCCCGACATTGCACCTTCTTCAACTTCTGCGTTGGTTGCCTTTGCCAAGGCTTGTCGGTGCTCCCGCCGGACACCGACCTCTCAGCACTCGACATCCTTCATGGGACAGCTCGTGCATGGCTTCTGGTCTTCCTCAGCATCGCCTGGTCCTCACAGCTGCAGACTGAAGGTCATCATCAACTCTCCTGCAAAACCCGACATCGGAGGGCATTCGTCTTCTAAGTCTCCTGGTCACTCCTGAGTGACATAAACTCTGTCCCCTCTGCTTGCAGGTACCTCTCATCTAGAATCCACCGTCGGATTCCACCGGACACTTTCTCCTCCTTCCAGCAGCGGCACTTTCCTGAAGTCCTCCATTGTGTTCGACAGCGGTTTCCGACACCACTTCACACGTATGCACCTGGCTTCCCTGGTGTAGGTTGGTACTTGGGTATCCACGGGAGGGGTGTCTCTCCAACCTTCTGTCTTCCACAGGCTTTCTTCAGGGTCCACTGGGAAGGGTCACTAATATTTAAAAATCCAACCACGACTTACACGTAGACTTGTACGGAGCACACGGTCGTGTTCCCATGCTGCACAAGCTCTCCATGGGGTTCCTAGTCACTCACCTTGGGTGGTTCCTTGGTTCCCCAGCACTTCTACGTCCTCTCAACATTGTCTTGACCTGAGTCGTGGTTCTTATACCACTTTCTTAGTATATGGTTTCGTCCCCCCCTGGGGTCCACTGTGTATCAGGTGCTATTTACTGCATTTCTTTGCAAAGAATTGTGTGCATTGTGCATATCTCTAAGTAGGAGATATTTGTATGTGTTAGAGAGTATTATATAATAAATACATATTTTTTATAAATACCTTGTGTGTTCTTTTTCACTTAATCTATACTATAAGATTGCATTCTGGTGAAACAAGCTGCTGTACACTTCTTCTGGACTAAGCCTGAAGGCTGCTCTCCACAGCTACCACTTAGAGAGCTTTCTAAGGTTGTCTAAGACCTCTAAAATCACCATAAGGGTTGTCTGGCCTGTTGCAAGGTGCCCACTTACATAAGTGGACATCATATACCAGGCCAGCTTCTCACAGAATCCTTCATCACCTGATCTTGTCTCGGAATCCCATGTTTTTTTTTGTTTTTTACGGAGTTTTATATAGCGCGAACTTGTCCAGAAGGTATTGGGTATCAGAGCGCTTTACATAGCACCAGTTGCGTTACATGAGGACACATTCATTTTTTGTTAGGTACAGGGAGATTAAGTGATTTGCCCAGAATCACAGGATGTTCAGCGTCATTGCCGAGACTCGAACCCAGTTCTCCAGATTCGAGGTCGACCGCCCTAGCCATTAGGCCAACTCCTCTCCCCTAATGTTAATGGCGAACCTCTGATTTGTGAGGGCTAGGCCTGATGGGGGCAGGCGGGGGCCCCTCATCCCTCCAAGGTGGTGCACCTCAGAGGAGGTTCAAGACAGATCAGCGGTGGACAGTCTTGGGGTCCTCCTTTACCTTGTTTACGTTATGGGATGAAACTCTGATTGCCTTGTGTAGCGTCATACCCCCCCCCCAGCTACGTTTTTTTGGGTTCACTCATTTTGACATTGCTTGTGTATACATTTGGGCAGCCTTCCCCAGAGGTCTGCTCTTTTGGAATTGACGAAAAGTCATGTTTGCACTTGGTTCATGTTTAATGTTGTATTGGTTCTGCTGCAACCACCCACAAAAGGGATCCCAGCCCTCCCCACTCCTATGTCAAATGACTGTACACACTTCCATCCAGCTATAATGTGACACACCTGAATATTTTTACATGGAATATGTGGGGGTATGCATACTCCATATCATAAATATACATTAAACTCATACCTCAAACATCGAGCTGCAAACATAGCTCTACTACAAGAATCACATTTAACATTACCTGAAGCAACTAAGTTGCAGTGCAGATGGAGGGGGGGGGGTTGCCATGAATTTCTCCTCCTACTCTCAAGGGGTATTAATCTGGGTACGACCAGGAACTCCATTTTAGGCAGAGGAGGTTGAGATAGATGATTAAGGTTGTTACAACTTTCTTAAGGGCATGCTCAATGGGCACCTTCTCTTGTTAGGCAATATTTATGCACCCAACACTGACCAAGGCTCTTGCGTACGGTCGCTTTCGCAAACACTCTCCAAATGGTGTGGCCTTCCATGGCTAATAGGAAGTGACTTCAACAGTGTGTTAGACCCGAGCTTGGACGGCTCCTTTCCCCCTCTGCAGCGTACGGTAGCTTCCAGCAATGCATCATCATTACAAGAATGGCTGTGTCACTGCCAGCTGGCAGATGTCTGGAGATTGTGCAACTCCGCTGCCCAAGTGTATTCCTTCTACTCCCATCCACATAAGTTGCATGTTAGAATTGATCGGATATTATGCACACCCAATTGATTGCCCTCCATTACACATACTGATTATCTGGGACGCACTCACTGCGACCATAACCCACAATATGTGCATATTACATGGGACACTAGACCTCCCCTGATCCCTAATTGGCGCCTACAATCAGTCATGCTGGAGTACCCCCCTTTCTGCGCTTCCCTAAGCACGATATCATAGAATATTTTGGCCTGAACACGGGCACAGCCTCTTCGGATCTAATAGAATGGGATGTGCTGAAGGTGACCCAGAGGGGTTGTTGTCTGGGCCTGGACTGCGGAATGCAGAAACAAATAGAGCACAAGCTATCTAGGATAGAGCAGGACCACCTGATGCTAGAAACCTGCACTATTACAGAGCCTTCGTATGAGTCTAACCATGAGAAGGTGAGGGACGAATATGCAGCCCTGCTGGATCGTTTAAGGTGTCTGAATAATGAGGCACATTCGGCCAGAGTGCACACAACTGTTGACTGTCCTGGATCGCTTCTTGCATAGATGATTTGGCAACAGCTGCCGACGCAACCGGTGTCCCCTCTGCAGTCATCTGGAGGTGCAATACTCTACACACGGCGTGAAATTCACACTGAGATGTTTCACCAGTACACCTCACTATACCAGTCAACACGAACTGTGTCCACATCAGACATCAACTCCTTCCTATCTGCACTGCCCTTCTCTAAATTGACACAATCCAACAGTCGGACCTTGATGGTCCCATTGCCCCTGCGGAGATCCGGGATGCAATACGGACTCTCGCTACCAGAAAAGCACTGGACCCAGATGGTCTCCTGACCGAATTTTTTAGGGCTTACATGGATCTTTTTGCTTTATGCCTTCAGCGAGTGTACGATGAGGCGCTCTTATCCTCCCACCTTCCTGATTCTCTTTACGAAGTCGCACTTGTCTCCCTTCCAAAACCTGACAGACTCCCATGAGACTAGGCTCCTTTCAACCGCTGGTGCTGCTAAACACAGACTATAAGATATTGGCCGAGAGACTAGCACCGCTCATGCCCTTTTTGATAAATGCAGATCAGAACGGGTTTGTCCTGGCATGCACCACCTCATTAAATATACCTCACCTTTTTCGACACTTATGTTATGCCCTCATACCTGGCCACGCTCGGGATGCCTAGTTCTTGATCTGGAAAAGGCATTTAACCCTCTTGAATGGCCCTGTTTATTCGAGATCCTCCCACGATATGGTATTGGATCTCGATACCTCCGTTTGGTGAAACTCTTGTATAACAAACCAACCTCAAGGGTTAAAATGGAGAGCCTTATATCTGTGCCTATACAGGTTCGTGGGGCACTAGACAGGGCTGCCCCCTCTCCCCCTTACTTTTCTACCTAGCGATAGAACCACTGGTCCTAGTGATCCAGCGGGTTACTAGCAACAAGCATTCATACACTAAATACTCACCTGGGCCC
Organism: Calotriton arnoldi; assembly: GCA_963921515.1. NCBI lineage: Eukaryota > Metazoa > Chordata > Amphibia > Caudata > Salamandridae > Calotriton > Calotriton arnoldi. Next base: position 168,277 of record CAWUFW010006122.1, on the reverse strand, counting down.
ATTCATTCATACTAACTAGTAATCACCGCTGGTGGGAATCAGTTGTACTCTTTATCAAAATCCCTGCTACCAATTACCTTTCCTGATTGAAGAGTAATGACTTACCAATCGACCTTTGATAACTGGGGTTGAAATGAGATCATACAAAACATAATTTTTATTAACCACCTGAAATAACCACTGACTCAGGAAGTTTTAAAATGTTTATCTAAAATTATTTAGCAGAGTAAAATACAAGCCACATGGCACTTAATCGCATATCAAGGAGGAAGCACACTATATAATCACCTATTAATCACAAATGTCGGCCCCTCAGAAAGGAGAAGATAGAGACAGTAGTACAACTAAAGATTACGCATTTATATTTACCTAAAGGTGTGAAAACCAAACCCCTTGGCCAAGGAGTTGGAAAGATGGGTTCCAAGAAGGATGAAGACCAAGACCTCCGGACCAGGTTCAAGACAAGATAGGTGACCTCTCTACCAACGACGCCTGCGTCGTTCCCCTCTCTGATACTTCGTTCCTCCTCGGTTCTTCCGTGTCTTACTCTAATACGAGTCCGCCGCCCCCACCTCAGGACCTCTTTGGACAGCGGTTCAGTCTGTTCTGTTCTGCAATAGCATCGGTTCTCTGCTACCGCATCATGTTCATCTGTTCTCTGAGCTAGCTAATTAGCTAATTCTATATCTATTATACCCTTCTACACCCATGTACCTCCCATTAATGTTTCAAAATTATGGGCATACTAATTCTGATGGGACAGGGGGTTGATCCTCACACCATGTCAATTTAGTTCAATTTTCTTAAGCCCATTGTTTTAAAATACCGCCCTCTCAATTAATACATTTGCTTTATTTCCCACCCGTCTCACAACAATTTTAATACAAAGTGTATACAAAATGTATCAATTTGTAGGACATTTCGGATGAACTGTGAAGGTGATCAGCGGGTCATGTCCTTGGACATCTTCCAAGTTGACTTCATCGCTTTCCTTTGTTAGTTTTCAGGGCGCATGCGCAAGTCACATGGTTTCTTGAGCTGCCGTTTAATCAACCCAGGCCCACTTTACGAACTAATAAAAAATCAAAGAAGAAACCTATTAAAATCAAAAATAAATGTTTTCACTGTATACCCCCTACTTCTACTCTACTCTCATTTAATTATAAATGTCTATCCCGCATTAGTAGCGTTAGAATACCACATTATTAATTTCAGCAATGCGAAAGCTTTAGCATGTGAGAACATTAAAGCGGCCATTTTAGCATACACTGCGCAGAAGCAAAAGATTCCCTCCAAGCAAAGAAAGACGTCATACCACGTGACATGGTTTACACATGCGCAGTAGAGTTCCCGCGTTTTAGCGGCCATTTTGGATTAGACAAGGATTACTTATTAGCGGAAAACACATAGGCAAGCTTCTTCTAGATGAATATGTTTGTGTTGCATATTATTAATAAGACATTACATGGTTTTTAGTACAAATTAATTAATACTGTGAGAGGATTGCTTCCGAGCAAGTCTCATTGTGAGTCCTTGCTCCATCAATCCCCTCTCTGATGGCGTTTCTGAGCCATCAAAATTACCTACAACCAGATGCCAACTTAACATATTTCCGTCACATTTTCATTTTTACACTGTCTATTCTTACCCTTTCCTTTCAGTTTCTTGTAAATTTCACTTCTCAGGTCTTCTAATTCAATCTCATCAAATTTCCTTTTCTTGCCTCTTCCTGTCACCCTATATGTTTCCTTCTTTCTACAACATTTGCACCATATCATTATTGACAATATTGTTATTGCTATCCCTACTAAGGGTACTATTATTTGACCTATAAATCCTTTCCCTACATTAGTAAACCAGGTACCAATTGACGCAATGCTATTTGTCAATCTTTCCCATACACTATCAACTTCCAGTGGTTTCAGTTCCTTCTCAAGTATAGTAATATTCTTTATATATGTTCCGATTTCTGCACTTTTGTCCGGAATATATGTGCAACAATGTTTCGTTTTCAACATTTTACAGACTCCGCCCTCTTTTGCTAATAATATATCAAGAGCAAGTCGATTTTGCATAACCATAGATCTAATCGCAACCATCTCCGCATTAATCATTAGAAATCCTCCAGCAGTATCCGTTGATAAACGATCAACCACTGTAGACAATTTACATATTCTCCTTGAGTTCAGAATTACTCCCACTGAAGGTATCAATGCACCAAATATATCACCTACAATTTCTGAAAAACTAGCTCTTTTACTACGTGTTAGTTCACTATTATTTTCATTGCTCCCAGTGTTTCTTTTTACGTGGTATACTTTTGGAAAAACTATTCCAAAATAACAACTTCCATACCACCGTGCAGGAAGCCTAAAATAAGCCTTATTCCCACACACATAATATATTCCAGGAAAAACTGAATCTGTTCCTCCTTTTAGTCCCCAACCTCCAAGAATTAAGAAATTATGTTCACATTCACTGGTACCAATAAAAACATTGTTATATTCAGTTTTTAATCTATGAAGACAAATGTTCCCTGACTTTACAAAATCTAGAGCCATAGCAGCTTGAGCTTTGCCAGGTGTATAAATACCCTCTTTCTCAGCCCAAGGTGGAAGATGAGCCTTATGCTCAGATGCCTTCTTTTGGAAATTCTGTCTTCTATCTTCAACTAAGTTTAAAAATATCTTCTCTTCTTCACGTAATGAACATGTTAGATTGCTTCTATGTGCATGTGTTATGTCTATTGACTTCATCGTTAAGAAAAATTCTCCCATAAACTGTGCATCTTGACTACTAAGCACTGGGTTCAGATTCTTTCGAATAGGAACCTCTGAGAATATCACATCTATATTTGAATAATAATACTGAAGTTTCCCTGTTCTATAAAATAAACTAGTTAGTACACTACATGATATACCATAAGTTAAAGGCAAATGATGATAGGTTAGACCTTCTGCTACTGATTCAGGTAACTTCATACAGACATAACAATCACTAACATCCATTGTATCTACGTACTGAAACAATAATTTAGTAAAGACATTTAAGCTAGTATCATTATCTGTTACAACGTGATGAAAATCTGGTTCATCTTCTGCTTCTATTTCTACTCTATCACTTTTCAAGTTATCTATCCTTCCCTTGGTATCGTTGTTATTCTTTTTGTCCATTATCATAAGGTAAGGAATTGCTACAATCACAACTAACCACACTATAAGCACCACTACCAGACTACATATGCATATAGCACAGCATCTTTTACAACATTTCCGTTTCGGTCTCCCAGAAACTCTGTCCTCAGCCATTTTTGACTAAGAAGATTTCTCTTCTTTCTTTTTTCTTCAAATTATTTTAACGTTATCAAGGTGGTTTCACTTCTTTTTCATAAGTCAGTTCTGCACTTGTTCCTTCCTCACCACTTTCACTTGTTTCTGAACTTTCGTAGTCTTTGAGGATTATATAAGTCCAATCAGGACCTTTAAACTTATTGTTCACGACTTTCAATCTTTTGCTTTTTCTTTTTTCAGTCCCACTTGTTTGTCCAGATAAACTTGTTACTTCATTTACTTGTTCTGGGTCTTCACTTCGTGTTACTATATGGTATTTCACTCTTTTAATGACACTAGGCCAATGATCACCCTTTCTGGCTTTCTTGGTTTGCACTGTATCTTCACCTTCCGAGTCTTTTCCAAAAACTCCTTTATTATCAAGGTGTGGCACAAATTGTTTGTCCTCGATTTCAGTTTCCCACTCTATCTGCTCTTGTTCAGGTCTTATTGATGTTTCTTCAGTTGCCTGAATGTGAGTCTCTGCTAACTGGCCCTGTTCAGGATTGACGTCTTCTTGCTTGATATTTTCATGTTCAATGTTTTCTTGATTTTCTTCTCCCTGAACGTGATTTTCTTGTCCTAACTGGTTCTGATCAGGGCTTATTGCACTCTGTACTTCTGCAGCCTGACCGCGTTCTTCTGAACCTGTCTGTCCCTGCTCAAATTTTGTTGTTTCGTTGTCAATTTGAGCCCAATTTCCTTTCCCTATCTGGGCCTGCTCAGGTTCTCTTATAGTTTCAACCTCCCTATCCTGAGCTTGTTCTTCTTCACCTATCTGGTCCTCACTAATTTCTTCTAATCTAGCTCTGCTCCTTGTTTTGATAAAGACTTCAGGTATATCAACCACTGGTATCCAGTCCTGACTTGTGCTCGGTTGTTCTTCTTCAGCTACTCCTGAATCTATCACTTGAGATTCTTCAGCTGTACAACCTTCAGCTTCCTCAGCTATTGATGCTGACTGAGGATCTCTTTCTTCAGGAGCTGGCACCCTTTTGGTATGGCTTACGTGAATCCAATTAGGTAAACCTGCACATTTCACTGCTGTGTTTGTAACCAATATAACCTGACAAGGTTCGCCCCACCTGGGTGATAAACACGTTTCTCTGGTGTGATGCTTCACTACCACCCAGTCTCCGGGGTTCAGATCATGCTCTTGTTCAGGCTGCCTGGAAACTGCGTCTTCTCCAACCTGGTGAGAGACAGAACGCACTAGGTCAGCCAATGCTTTGCAATAATCTAGAACCATATCATCAGTTATGTTCAGCAGTTTATTTCCAGGTACATGGGCTTGTCTCATTGCTCTTCCCATGATGATTTCATGTGGACTCAATCCTGTATTTCTATCAGGAATGCTTCTGAGTCCCATTAAGACAAGAGGCAATGCATCTGGCCAATCTAATGATGTGGATGCACACATTTTTGACAATCTTGATTTTATTGTGCCATTCATTTGTTCAACCACTCCAGAAGCCTCTGGGTGGTACGCACAGTGCAATTTCTGTTCAATTTTAAATGCTTCACAGATTATTCGAATTACATCGTTATTGAAGTGACTCCCTCTATCTGATTCCAAAGTTACTGGGAAACCGAACCGTGGAATGAGTTCTCGTAATAACAGTGTTGCAACTGTTATGCTGTCATTCCTCCTAGTAGGGTAAGCCTCCACCCACCTTGAAAACAGACACACTATGACCAGTACATATTTCAGTCCTTTACATGGTGGTAACTGAATGAAGTCTAACTGCAATCTCACAAATGGACCTTCTGCTTTTCCAATTTTTCCCAAACCAATTACTGTTTTCCTTCCTGGATTATACATTTGACAAGTTAAACATCTCTGGCAAAGACTCTCTGCTGCAGCCCTAAACTTTGGATTGTACCAATTTTGTCTGAAAAGTCTAATCATGGCATCTCTCCCTACATGTGTGTCTCCGTGATACATTCTGGCCATTTGTGAAATCAGGCAATCAGGCATGACTGGTCTGCCATCTGAATATACCCATACGTCATCATCTGTTCTTCGTGTACACCCTATTTTTATCCAAACATCCTTTTCACTCTCCTCAGCATCATCCTGCAATCGTCTCACATCATTCCATGTTTCAGGTGTTGAACATAGCATAAGTTGGCAGCTGATTCCCATTCTTTCGACTTTTCTGTTTACTGCCAGTCTATTTCTGGCACAGTGTTGAGCGATTAGGTCTGCATATCTGTTACCGGCTACCACCCAGTCATCTCCTGACTGGTGTGCGGCACATTTCACCACTGCCAATTCTTTTGGTGATTGTATTGCCTCCAATAATTCTTTTACAAACTGCCCATTTTTGATTGGGGATCCTGAAGAAGTCATAAAATCCTCTGCATCCACAGTTGGCCAAAATCATGCACAACCCCGTACCCATATTGACTGTCCGTAAATATGGTTACTTTTAGATTTTTCCCAATTTTGGAGGCTTTGATCAAAGCAATTAATTCAGCTACTTGTGCAGATTTGACTCCTGGTAAATAGGATGCTTCGACTATTCCAGAAAGTTCACATACAGCATAAGCTGCACTCAATTTGCCATCCTCATGCCTATGAGCCGTCCACAAACAGCTCTCTGTCTGGGTTCTTAAGAGGCATTTCCTGTATGTCAGGGCGGGCTTGGTACACAATTCTGTGACTTGCAAACAGTCATGTTCTGTGTCGTCCCTAACTTCTTCGCAATATGGATCTGGTAACAGTGTAGCAGGATTTACAACTGTGCACCTAGCTATGGTCACATTTTCAGCTCCTAGAATTATTCGCTCATATCTTGTCATCCGACTAGGTGTGAGATGCTGAGTTCTAGTTCTTGTCAACAGGATTACAACTGCATGTGGGACGAACACCTTGACAGGATGTCCCATTACTATTGACTCACTTTGTTCAATGCTCATACAAGTAGCAGCTACTGCTTTTAAACAGCCTGGCAATGCTGCGGCCACTGGGTCTAATGTAGCAGAAAAATATGCTATAGGACGTCTGTCCAGTCCATGTCTTTGTGTTAAGACTGAAAGTGCACAACTTTCTCTTTCATAGCAAAATAATGTGAATTCTTTTGTATAGTCAGGCATGCCCAGGGCAGGTGCCTCACACAAAGCATTTCTTAATTTTACAAATGCACTGGCACTTTCATCATCCCATTCAACTGGATCTTTTGCTTTCTTTTTGGTTAACTGAATTAAAGGCTTTGCTAGTAGTGAAAACCCTACGATCCATTGTCGACAGTATCCTACTATTCCAAGAAACATTCTCACCTCTCTTTGTGTTACTGGCATTTTCATTTGCTTAATTATTTTTATTCTCTCAGAGGTTATTCTTCTCTTTCCTCTTTCAATTTGGTGTCCCAAGTACTTAACTGCTGTTGTACAAAATTGTAACTTTTCAGGTGACACTTTGTGACCTTCCTCAGCCAAATGATTGAGAAGTACAATCGAGTCGGTGACACAATCGTCATAAGTTCTAGATGCGATTAACAAATCGTCTATGTACTGTACCAAGACTGAGTTCCTAGGCATTACTACTTTCTCTAGGCACTTTTTCAGTATCTGATTAAAGATGGAGGGACTTTCTGTGTACCCTTGAGGAACACGATTCCACACATAAACGTGATTTTCAAATTTGAACGAAAACAAATACTGACTATCTGGGTGCAATGGAATTGAGAAAAATGCTTGGCACAAATCAATTACTGTAAACCATTCTGCATTCCATGGTATTTGGTATAGGATCACTGCAGGATTTGGTACTATAGGACAACAAGGTACCACAATTTTATTAATTTTCCGCAAATCCTGAACGATCCTATATTTTCCACTAGGCTTTTTCAACCCCATGATTGGCGAATTACAAGGGCTACTCATAACTTCTTTTAATATGCCTTGTTTCACCATTCTGCCAATTTCCTCAGTAACTCCTGCTTTCACTTCAGCACTCATTTTATACTGTCTGGTATTTGGGAAAATTGCGCCTTCCTTTACAGTGATCTTCACTGGGTCTATATTTGCCATCAGACCTACTTCTTTTCCAGTAAAATCCCATACCTTTGAGCTCACTGTAGTTTTTAACTCTTCTGGTAATTCATCTTTGGTTATCAAGGAGAACATTTCATGTACCTTGCTTGGCTATCATGAATTTGTAAACATGATCTTCATCTGGGGTCTGTATTGCAACACCATCCAGTGTGCAGAAAATAGTGCAATTCATTTTGCACAGTAAGTCTCTGCCCAGTAAATTTACTGGACTGGAATCACACACCACAAATTGGTGCATTTCTCGGAAGTTTCCAATTCTTACTTCCATGGGTTCTGTAAGGGGTGTTCTAATCTTTCGATTGGCTACACCTACCACTTGGATAGCTTCTCCAGAGAGAGGGAGGTCTGGGATGTCTGCTGTTCTTACAGTAGAACGGGTAGCACCAGTGTCCAAAAGAAAGGTGATATCATTACCTTTTACTTTCCCTTCAACATATGGACCTGACTGATCTACCGGCAAGGATGCGCCAAGTACGCACTCCTTCTCCCCCTCTCTTAGGCACCGTCATTGATAATCATATGGATTAAAATCATCCTGTAAAAGAAACTGTGAAGTTACATATTCATTCTTACCACTTCCTCCTTGATTTCCGATGTCTGTACCGTGCTTTGCTCTGCTTACATTACCCTGTATAGGGGCAGGTGGCAACTGACTCTGAGGATTTACACCCTGCTGTGAGTTGTTCTGCGTCTGTGGATTTAAATTATGATTTGGGCCATTATTATTTTGAATCTTTTTACATTCGTTCTTCCAATGTCCCAACTTTCCGCATCCATGACAAGGAAATTTCTTTTTAGCCTCTTCTCTACTCATTCGTCCTCTTACCTTTCCACCATTTCCTGTGTCACCATTCGATCCAGATTCTTTTCCCTGACTTTCTGTTGGATTATCTAAATTGATTCCCTGTCGCTCAGCCATTTTCACTTGAGCCCACATCACTTTTTCTTGTAGTTTCTTGTGCCTATCCTCAATGTCATCCCCACAATATTTAGCATATTTCAAAATCTCATCAATAGGCTTTCCTTGCCAACATAACATATGTTGCTTAATCATTTGACAAATCTCTGGTTTTAGACCATAAACAAATCGATAGACAAACTGACTCATATTTTTGTCTTCAAAATCTTCAAAACCACTATACTGTTTGAACACCTGTAATAGACGTTCATAGTAGGCATGTACCGATTCATTTGCTTCTTGGGTTGTTCTGTCTATTTTCACCCAATCTGTTTCTTTTGGTGGTATTTTCCCTTTCAAATAAGTTATTACCTGGTGATACTTCTTCATCACATCATTTGATGGAGCACCTGTCTTTGGATCCCTAGGATATTCTTCACTAGGCCAGTCGATTGTAATTTTACAGTCTGTCCATAAATCGGCAGGTACCACTATGTCAAATAAACCATCTAGATCCTTCAACAAAACCTTTGAAACCTTCACAAACCTCTCAACCTGCTTGTACCATTCAATTGGTTTTTCTCTCAACTTTGGAAAATCATTTGTAAATGACAAAATGTCTTGCCTACTCCATGGGACATGGACATAGCCTCCTCCTGGAACCTCCTGCATTGGGTACATCTGTTCTACCTTTCCTGTTTCCTTCAATAAATACTCAGATGTCATTCTGTTTGAACGTGCTTCTTCCTTTTTCTTTGTCCATCTAGTTTTCCATCTATCCAATTCTCCCCATTTCTGTAAGGCTGTCATTAATTCTTTAACTTGTAATTTTCTACCAGATGTATTCATATTTTCTAAGTCTTTGTCAGTAAATTCTGCTCTATATGGTCTCTGCAACACTTTTGACTTCCTTATTTCAATTCCCATCTCTGAAGCCAAGTCCGTTAATTTTTCATGGAATATTTTTACATATCTGGTTATGCTCCTACATACGAACAATAGTTCTTCTTCACTGTAGGTATTTAGACGATCTACTCCTACGTTGCCTGCTATCATTTCTTCTAACTCGACTTTTAATTTATAAATGTCCAAGATCTTTGGGGGTGAACTCTGTCTGTCTATTCCCTGTGCCCATCTTTCTAAGTCTTCTGGAGTTACTACTGTGGCACTTTTAGTTCCTGAAGATGTTATTATATTTACATCCTTTGAGCAACCAGGTGTGGTTCTTCTGGGGGTGCTATTTGCAGATTCGCGAATAGGCAAATCCATTAGTGAAATCATAGATTCACAATCACTGATGTGATCATCAATTATTACAGCTTCATTTTTAGAAATATCCACAGGTGTAGTCATAGCTAGAGGTTTCAGGCAATTTACTTTGTCGCCATATAAAGGGACCACGGGACCAATGGTTACAGGTATAGTCAGGGAATCAGGATGTACATTCAACTGTGTTATTTTCTGTATTAACTCTGCTCTATTTCTGTCTAAAGCCTCTTTTTCCTTATCCTGAAGTACTCTATTAACTGGTGGATTATGCAGTACTCGAGGTACTAATAGTGTTCTCAAAACAGGTGCGCTTGGGGAACATCTACCCAACTCTTCCTGGTATGGTGGAGGGTTCTTTAATATTTCTTCCATGAATTCATCTTCGGACTCTCCAAACCCTGTCATATGTTTAGTCTTTTCTTTGCACTTGCTCCCTAGCTGCTCATCAGCCATGAATACTGGGTACAAACCTTCACTAATCATTGCTCGTCTCCACTGTTTCATCTGACATTCTCTTGTCCCATTCTGGTATCTAGGGAAAAATCCCCTATAGCCCCTATTGTTCCTGGGTCTATCACGTTCAAATGCTTCTGTCTCCCATTCTTCTAGGGCTTCGTACTGCATTAATCTTGGTCTGGGTTCTAATTCATTCATTCTCATTCTTAAATTTTGAAGAATTCTCCCATTGAAAGTACCATTCTCTGGGAAAGCTAATACTCCATCATCTTTTGTATATTCTATCCAATTTTCTAACCATACACTAGTATGATAACCCCTCTCCATCATCATGAATGAGGCGGGCGTTTTTGCTGGTGGAATGATAATTCCTTCCCTAGTTTTGATTGGTTTATCTTTCTTAAAATAATTCTTAATCTTTTGTAAGAATGACAATTTTCTCTTTTCTCTGTACATTTTGGGTAAATATCTATGTATTGAATTATATTCTGCAAAACCTAAATATCTTCTGTCTGGACGTGTTCCTATCAAAGTCGGATCGTGTTTCCACATACAATATCCACTATCCACTAATATTTCGACTTTTATTCTGACAACTAATCAAATTCCAGCTAACAATTGTCTCGGAACCAATCCTAGCGCGGGTTTTCTGTGACGTCTATTCACTCTATCTGACAACCCCTCCTTTACAATCTGCGTTTCTCTGTCCCTTCGCTGTGCCGACCAATCCCAGCGCGGCACCTGTGACGTCAGTATTATTCCTGACTACTGACCCCTCCTTTACAAGGCTCGTTCCACGCCTGCTGTTTCAGCCAATCTCAGCGCGGCACTTGTGACGTCAGCTTCTACTCCGGCTGCTGACCCTCCCTTTACAAAAATCGTACGCAAACTTTAATTCTTCAACACTTTTCATAAAATTTCAGTAATAACATAAAACATTTGCTATCTTGTCAGTTTCCCTAAATTAAAGGATAGTTTTTCTCATACTTAGTAAAACCCTTCCATTTACTAGTCATACACTACGAGTAAAACCCTTCCGTTTACTAGACATACACTACGAGTAAAACCCTTCCATTTACTCTTCACGTAACTTCAGAATTACCTGCTTCTCCTTCAATGTTACCCTTTCTAGGTGATATAACATCAAATTTTCACCAGCGTATTCCTTTGCTGTCACTCACACACACACACAGAGTCCCTAACAAGTACTGATAGCCCTGCTTAACTTTTCAGTACTAATTCTGCCTGACAGATAACCTCACTGCAGTATGGCTTCCACTTACCATCCGCTATTCAAATTCCCCGGGGATTTCTAGACAACATAAAACAAAACTTTTAAAACGGATGTTAGTTCATAAAAATAAAATTCTCATTACCCAGTTAACAAAGTATAACCATCCTCTGATAGCCAGAAAACTGATCCAGCGGGTTACTAGCAACAAGCATTCATACACTAAATACTCACCTGGGCCCGTTCATTCATACTAACTAGTAATCACCGCTGGTGGGAATCAGTTGTACTCTTTATCAAAATCCCTGCTACCAATTACCTTTCCTGATTGAAGAGTAATGACTTACTAATGGACCTTTGATAACTGGGGTTGAAATGAGATCATACAAAACATAATTTTTATTAACCACCTGAAATAACCACTGACTCAGGAAGTTTTAAAATGTTTATCTAAATTCTTTAGCAGAGTAAAATACAAGCCACATGGCACTTAATCGCATATCAAGGAGGAAGCACACTATATAATCACCTATTAATCACAAATGACGGCCCCTCAGAAAGGAGAAGATAGAGACAGTAGTACAACTAAAGATTACTCATTTATAGTTACCTAAAGGTGTGAAAACCAAACCCCTTGGCCAAGGAGTTGGAAAGATGGGTCCCAAGAAGGATGAAGACCAAGACCTCCGGACCAGGTTCAAGACAAGATAGGTGACCTATCTACCAACGACGCCTGCGTCGTTCCCCTCTCTGACACTACGTTCCTCCTCGGTTCTTCCACGTCTTCCTCTAATAGAGTCCGCCGCCCCCACCTCAGGACCTCTTTGGACAGCGGTCAGTCTGCTCTGTTCTGCAATAGCATTGGTTCTCTGCTACTGCATCTGTTCTCTGAGCTAGCTAATTAGCTAATTCTATATCTATTATACCCTTCTACACCCATGTACCACCCATTAATGTTTCAAAATTATGGGCCCACTAATTCTGATTGGACAGGGGGTTGATCCTCACACCATGTCAATTTAGTTCAATTTTCTTAAGCCCATTGTTTTAAAATACCGCCCCTCTCAATTAATACATTTGCTTTATTTCCCACCCGTCTCACAACAATTTTAATACAAAGTGTATACAAAATGTGTCAATTTGTAGGACATTTCGGATGAACTGTGAAGGTGATCAGCGGGTCATGTCCTTGGACATCTTCCAAGTTGACTTCATCGCTTTCCTTTGTTAGTTTTTTCTGGGCGCATGCGCAAGTCACATGGTTTCTTGAGCTGCCATTTAATCAACCCAGGCCCACTTTACGAACTAATAGAAAATCAAAGAAGAAACATATTAAAATCAAAAATAAATGTTTTCACTGTATACCCCCTACTTCTACTCTACTCCCATTTAATTATAAATGTCTATCCCGCATTAGTAGCGTTAGAATATCACATTATTAATTGCAGCAATGCGAAAGCTTTAGCATGTGAGAACATTAAGCGGCCATTTTAGCATACACTGCGCAGAAGCAAAAGATTCCCTCCAAGCAAAGAAAGACGTCATACCACGTGACAGGGTTGACACATGCACAGTAGAGTTCCCGCGTTTTAGCGGCCATTTTGGATTAGACAAGGATTACTTATTAGCGGAAAACACATAGGCAAGCTTCTTCTAGATGAATATGTTTGTGTTGCATATTATTAATAAGACATTACATGTTTTTTTTAGTACAAATTAATTAATACTGTGAGAGGATTGCTTCCGAGCAAGTCTCATTGTGAGTCCTTGCTCCATCACTAGCTATGCGATCATCGGTGGGGACCTGGAGTATAGCAATAAGTGACGGTGTCCACGCTATATTGCTGTATGCAGATGACCTGGTATGCTATATCAGAGACGTCTGCTCTGTCTCGAATTAGATACCTTGCCTCCTCACTCAATTTGTGCACCAGTCTGAGTTACACCTGAACTGGGGGAAATCTTGTTTACTCCACTTTGATCCTACCCTGACTGACCCAGCCCTCATGATTGATGGAGCATCAGTGGCTTGGCAGCCAACCATGTTCCATTACTTAGGTCTCCAGATATATCATGCAGATCAAGACCTGTTTGAAGGTAAGCTAACAAGGGCAATTACTTCCCTGACATCCCAGATGTCTTTCTGGAAGACACTTGCACTGTCGGTTGCCAGGAGAGTTGCTCTCTCGAAAAGAGTGGTGCTCCCATGTCTTCTCTATTATTTTACCAATTTGCCACTTTATATTCCTCCGTCCTTTCCCCCCCCTTGAAAGAATGATTTGTGACTTAATATGTAATACGTTCCGTTGCAGAGTGGCACTTTCGAAATTATATTTACTGAAGGACCAGGGAAGACTGGCGGTACCTAATTTCGAACATTATTATTTGCCATCCGAACTTCAGTGGGCGGCTCGCTGGCTGGCAGGCCTGCACCTTGCGGATACGGCAGTAGACACCCCTGCTTGGAGTCTGGAGACTCTTCTCCATTTGTTTATTCCCTGCACCAGGATGTCTCGGTCGGTTGTATGATGTAACAACGCGATCATTTAGATCGCGGTACATTACATCGCTGTTTTTACAACGCAAGTCGTTACCACAACTTGCGCTGTAGGGCGCTGGACTTAGGAATAGTATGATTTACTATTCCAACTCCGGCCTACGTACAGTAGGGAAGGTGTTGGAATAGTAAATCACACTATTCCTTAGTCTAGAGCGCCCTCCAGTGCAAGTCGTGGTAACGACTTGCGTTGTAAAAGCAGCGATCTAAATGTACTGCGGTGTTTTGACCGCGTTGTTAAGGTTGTTTTCCGTCTCGGCCTCGTCATATGTTGCTGCAGGTGGAGTACCGCTGCTTTCCCGCTGTCTGTATCCCACTAAAAATGTTACACCGTATGCTCCTGCAATTCCACTGCTGGGCATGCCCAGGGGTCACAGGATGACCCCGATGGCGGAATTGCCAGCTTGGCACCCCTTCATACTCTTGGAGATTTGTACCGAGATGGCATACTCCTCCATATGAGACACTAACGCAGGAAGGGACTATCCCAGGGACGCTTTTATTAGCTACACTTCATGGGTCAACACCCTGCGACACCATTGCGGAGACATCTCACAAGAACCGCAGATGCACCTCACAATTCAGCATCGCCATGTCATGGGTACAGGGCGACATCTCGGTGGAGGCCTAGTTGCACTCCATCCTCACTTGGGCTCGGGAAGAGGGAGTCTCCCTCCACAGGGAGGGCACATTGGGCCTTCGTAAGTACCCCATCTCTTCTAATTGAATTGCTATCCTGACTGACCTCCATATTTCATTGTGAACTGATGCGGCGGGCGACTGGTGGCCCAGCTGACCCACTGCTCACACCTGATTAGGCACACCCGCATAACACTAGACATTGCAACCTATACTATATTCCTACATACATTGAGATGTGTACTGTGGTTTGTTTGATATTATCCATAACGGTGGAAGTAAACCAGGTGCGAACTGGGTCTGATTGGAGAAGCAGCAAACCCCCCTGTTTTCCCCTTTGTTTTCTCCCCCTTCCCTTAATTATTTCCAAATTTCTTGTTATTATTGGTTGTTTAAAGTTGATAGTTATGAATACGTTTGATGTCATTACTATACAGTGCCATGGCTGAAGTCACAATGCGCTGAATGAACACGTTAGATGTATTTTTATAATTTAGATGCAAGATGGCTGCGCAGTGCAATCCCCGCTAGCCGAATCCAGATCTCTGTTGGATGTATGCTCATAATATGTCATGCTGTGATCCTAAAAGTGTCTCGTTTTATCGCTAATTAAGCTCTAAACACCCTTGTGATTTATTATAACCTGACACTGTAATGTGAATATATCTAAAAAATCTAAATAAACAGATCAAACAAAAAAATTAAATATGAGAGCACCTTCAAATATGTGAGTTCAGCATTTCTGCTGTACAAAAACTCTTATGTTTGATTTAATAGACTAAACTTTTGGACCATGTATAACAAAAATCTAGCCCACATATCATCAATAGCATTGTCATCAGGCCGGGGGCAGGAATGTTTCTGAGTTCATATTTAAAACACACACTTTTAATAAATATATCACTAAAGCGTGATGCAGTGTCATTTACAGATGCACATTTCCATTGAAATGGCCACAAACTTTCCCACTGGCATGCAGTTTTACTGATAAACTATATAGCGTACAAATAATAATGGGGAAATTGGGTTTCAGCAAATATTTATCATTTGCACCAGGTAAAGTGTTCTAATTTGTTTTGATCCTATTAAAATATGTGTTTCCATCACACAAAATTATTTTTTTAAAGTGCTTTTCTAACTACTGAAATGTATTTTGAAATATTTGTACAGTTCATTTACAAGGTATGTTTGCTTTAGAAAGAAACTGACACCCTGTAGACTTTCATTGCACACAGCATGATTGTGAGACAGTTCACTTTACTTTCTCTGACTGCAAAGTTAGAGGATTTTGTAAGCAAGATCTCTAGGATAAAATAAGGAACAAAGAAGACATAAGCTGACATCTGACCTCTGTCTTTGAGCACACAGCAAATGTAACAAGATTTAAAGGCATCTTTATTGTTCCTTCACTTGAAGGAAGTGACCCAATTAGGGTCACCCGGGTCACTCTCGACCTCCTCTAGCCTTCCGAGAAATGAAGAGTCGATGACGCAGTAGAGAATACAAGCAAACCAATTTATTCACAAAGTACACTGCAGTGGAGTCCAATCTGACCAGCCTCCTATGATGGCTGACGAGGGACTGACTCTAACAAACATAAAGTTACATTATGTATGTTGCGGAGCCCACAAAGACCCGCCTACAATGGAAAAACACTGGTAGCTGTCGTAATACAATGGGGGTACAGAACTTAAGTTTCGATTCCGCAGCCTGGCACAAGCTATCTACTGCCCAAGGTCATCTGGCTTATCCTCCCCACTAGACAGGTGGGAGAAGGACTCGATGTAATAGAAAAGGCATGTGTTAATGAGCAAAATTCAGCATTGAAGAAACAAAACTTACCAAGGCCCATTTCTCGTAAATGATCAAGTAACAGTTTCGATCATAATACAAAATGACGTCTTGGAGAGGCAAAATGGTGGCACAGATGTCAACCTAACAAACGTAACATCTGCATTTACTAGTTGCGTATACATACCGTATGCATATTTAATGTATTAGCTATACAAATGCTAACATATTGGGTAAAATACGAGTAATATGGCAATTTTACGTTTCAATTCTAACAGACCCTCCTTTTAGCATTCTAAGCTAATACGTGCACCTTTATTCTTGCTATCAGGTAAGGGTCTTTACAATTCTAACAGCAAAAAGAAAAATACAATCATTCAAACAATAATATGTCAGGTACGGATATGTATATATGCATAGCCAACGTAAAGAAGAAAATGACACTAAACATTAGCAGTAGGAGTGACATCAGGAATTGAACCTGCAAGAGAAGTAGTAGAACCAAAGACACCTTCGTTTATTTGCATGATAGTATCAAACTCTTTTTGGAACATTATAGTGGCATTGGTATCATGAACTGAAATCCTTTTGGGAGTGAGATAAGTTGCACAGTATGAGCAGCATAAGGGAAGACACTGAATCAAAACACAGCAACAAATTAAACGGACAATGAAATATATCACGTTTTCTAGAATCCAAGCCCAACCACCAAATAAAGACCAGCTCCAATTACCGCTCTCCATCCCTCTAACATTTTCCAAAATATCGAGAATATGCTGAGTGATAGTCTTTTCTATATTTGTGATACCGACCACACACTGCTCTCCTATGATTGCGCATGCACCATTCCATTCTTAGCTAAAATAAAGTCAACTGCTTATCTCGTTTGTTCGGAGTATATGCACATACTTTCTAACTGGGTGGTGATGTCCTGTAAAGCTGCCACTGTAGAATTAGATAAAATGTGCAACTTACACCCAAAATACTCTCTAGCTCGTTCACCCCTGGCCATGGCGGTACCACCAGGGGCGTAACAAACACCCCCGCAGCCCCCGCGGTGCGGGGGGCCCCCAGTCCTCGGTAGGTGATGGGGGCCCCCTCAGCTCTTCGGTAAAGAGCTGTGAGAGAAAGGCTTGCTCTAGAAAGCAGGTGCAGTCTGCAGCCTGCTCTGAGCTCCTCGCGCTGACCCAGGACTGAAGAGAAACAAAGTAACAAGTTACATTGTTTCTCTTCAGTCAGAGCCCGGCCGGAACAAGGATGGGGGTGGGGGCCCCAGAGAGAGAACTCCCCACAAGGCACAGCCTCTAAGAAGGGAGGAGGCAACACAGAGCTGACAGGGCCAGGAGAAGGTTTTCAGCTCCAGGAACAGGACTCTGCTGGGACGCATTGGAAGGTAAGCAAGCATTGGAAATGCAATTGGCCTCGCATTTGTTTGAGTTGGAGCGTCTCCCTGGATGGCACGGAGTGTTTCCTTAGTGGCCTGCAGTGTCCCCGATGCTGATAGTGAACATGGAAACGTTCCCAGGTCTCCACAGAAGAGATTAAAAAAAATGGCTCAAGAATGTTTGAAAATGGATGTACGTGTAGAAAATGACAGAGTACTTTTTTTAATAGTTCAATATAGCGCAAGCTCGCCCCCAAGGTATTGGAGCGCTTTACATGAGCACCAGTTACATTACACAAGGCCACACTTATTTTTTAAGCACGGGGATATTAAGTGATTTGCCCAGAATCACAGGATGTTGAACCAACGCTGAGACTCGAGCATGATCCCCCAGTTCCAAAGCCAACATCTCTGGCTGTTATGCCACATTTCATTTGTATCAGTGGTCTTCCCAGTTGCAAAGGGAGGGAGAACATGTCTGTGGTTGTTGCACATTTTTGAGCGACATTTGAGACCAAGTGCAAAACTATCTGGAGACTTCAGCAAAATTCTATTTTTTATTTTTTTGCTCCCTCCTTGGAATACATTGGTAATATTTGATGCTTTTGGTGTCAATTTGGCACTGTCTGGTGCTGGCACCCTAGGCACCTGCCTAGTATTATTGACTCGCTTTATCATCAGCCCTTTATTTACTTTTAGACTCTGGCCATGGGCGTACGTACCAATGGTGCAGCATGTGCAGTGGCATCGGGACCTAGGAATGGGAGGGGCACACTGACTATAGCTGTCTTTCACTACTCAACCAGGAGCCAGGGGGCCATTTTCAACTCCTTAAATGAGGGCGCGTGAGGCTCGTGCTACGCCACTGACTCCAGCTTAACTGAAAACCTCACATTTTAGGGGCCTCCGGAGTACTATAGAGTTGGGGAAAGTCATTCCCAGGTTCCACAGCACAGAACCTTCATTTTCTTTTTTAAAAATACATTTTAGGTATTCAGTTTCCGCCTATGCTGTGCACTTTTTATTTTATGTTTGTTTTCCTATGAATTCTATTTCTTGTTATTCACATTAGTAATATTTTTTATTGAAGAATCCAATAAAGAGCATGTTATAAATTGGTACTTAAAGTCTAATGAAGCATAGAATGAGCCCCCAGAACAGCAACGAAATGCCAAAAATAATAGAGATATATTCAGGGAAATAAATGGGACTGGAGTGTAGCAAACTATCACCAGAGTCATATGGGAGAGAGTAGGACACACATAAGAAGGGAAGGACATTGTGGATCGGAAGGGGAGAATCCATGTAAGATGTCATATCTAATAAGCGTTGGCAAAGCCAATAGGTCTGACGTTGGTTGCAGAAATATTGGCTGTACCAAAGTATGTTTCTTTTGCTGTAGTTTATTATGACTTTATTGTTCCAAGATGGCTAATGGAGGCTGAGAGAAGAAAGACATGAAGAAATCATTGAAATACGAAAAGGTGTAAATACAGTGGGTGGACAGTGGTGTATGAGAGACAATGAAATACTACAGGGTGTAAATACAGTGGGTGGACAGCGGTGTATGAGAGACAATGAAATACAGGGTGTAAATACTGTAGGTGGACAGTGGTGAATAAGAGACAATGAAATACTACCGGGTGTAAATACAGTAGGTGAACAGTGGTGTATGAGAGACAATGAAATACTACAGGGTGTAAATACAGCGGGTGGACAGTTGTGTATGAGAGACAATTAAATACTACAGGGTGTAAATACAGTGGGTGGACAGCGGTGTATGAGAGACAATGAAATACAGGGTGTAAATACTGTAGGTGGATAGTGGTGAATAAGAGACAATGAAATACTACAGGGTGTAAATACAGTAGGGGGACAGTGGTGTATGAGAGACAATGAAATACTACAGGGTGTAAATACAGTGGGTGGACAGCAGTGTATGCGAGACAATTAAATACAGGGTGTAAATACTGTAGGTGGACAGTGGTGAATAAGAGACAATGAAATACTAAAGGGTGTAAATACAGTGGGTGGACAGTGGTGAATAAGAGACTATGAAATACAGGGTGTAAATACTGTAGGTGGACAGTGGTGTATGAGAGACAATGAAATACTACAGGGTGTAAATACAGTAGGTGGACAGTGGTGTATGAGAGACAATGAAATACAGGTGTAAATACAGTGGGTGGACAGAAATGTATGAGAGACAATGAAATACAGGGTGTAAATAGAGTGGGTGGACAGCGGTGTATGAGAGACAATGAAATACAGGGTGTAAATACAGAGGGTGGACAGTGGTGTATGAGAGACAATGAAATACTACAGGGTGTAAATACAGCAGGTGGACAGTTGTGTATAAGAGACAATGAAAAACTACAGGGTGTAAATACAGTGGGTGGACAGCGGTGTATGAGAGACAATGAAATACTACAGGGTGTAAATACAGTGGGTGGATAGCGATGTATGAGCGACAATGAAATACAGGGTGTAAATACTGTAGGTGGACAGTGGTGAATAAGAGACAATGAAATACTAAAGGGTGTAAATACAGTAGGTGGACAGTGGTGTATGAGAGACAATGAAATACAAAAGGGTGTAAATACTGTAGGTGGACAGTGGTGAATAAGAGAAAATGAAATACAGGGTGTAAATACAGTGGGTGGACAGCGGTGTATGAGAGACAATGAAATACAGGGTGTAAATACAGTGGGTGGACAGTGGTGTATGAGAGACAATGAAATACTACAGGGTGTAAATACAGTGGGTGGACAGCGGTGTATGAGAGACAATGAAATACAGGGTGTAAATACAGTGGGTGGACAGCGGTGTATGAGAGACAATGAAATACAGGGTGTAAATACAGTAGGTGGACAGTGGTGAATGAGAGACAATGAAATACTACAGGGTGTAAATACAGTAGGTGGACAGTGGTGAATAAGAGACAATGAAATACTACAGGGCGTAAATAAGGTTGCACGACATAGACCATGAATTAACACAGCGATACCAAAGGGGATGATGGACGGAGCGTTAGAGCAAATCAAACACTCACCCCCAGTCAACTGATCTGGGTTTAATCCATCATCATTCTTTAGCTCACTCCACCACCCCAGTTCAGACATGGCCATATGCAAATCAGTCTGACCCTGTGCCTCATGGGAACAGTCCAGCCCGAACTGCCAAGCCATGTCTTCCCTGGACCGGAAGCAAGCATTCTGGGACCGGTTTCGGGTTCAAAACCCTCATCAGCCAGGCTATCTTGAATCCAGTGGCAAAGTGAGCAAGGGACCCACGTCTGAGGCATACCCTGCCAACTTAGGGCGAACAAAGCGATACCAAAGGGGATGATGGACAGAGCGCTAGAGCAAATCAAACACTCACCCCAGTCAACTGATCTGGGTTTAATCCATCATCATTCTTTAGCTCACTCCACCACCCCAGTTCAGACATGGCCATATGCAAATCAGTCTGACCCTGTGCCTCATGGGAACAGTCCAGCCCGAACTGCCAAGCCATGTCTTCCCTGGACCGGAAACAAGCATCCTGGGACCGGTTTCGGGTTCAAAACCCTCATCAGCCAGGCTATCTTGAATCCAGTGGCAAAGTGAGCAAGGGACCCACGTCTGGGCATACCCTGCCAGCTTAGGGCGAACAAGCGATACCAAAGGGGATGATGGACGGAGCGTTAGAGCAAATCAAACACTCACCCCCAGTCAACTGATCTGGGTTTAATCCATCATCATTCTTTAGCTCACTCCACCACCCCTGTTCAGACATGGCCATATGCAAATCAGTCTGACCCTGTGCCTCATGGGAACAGTCCAGCCCAAACTGCCAAGCCATGTCTTCCCTGGACCGGAATCAAGCATCCTGGGACCGGTTTCGGGTTCAAAACCCTCATCAGCCAGGCTATCTTGAATCCAGTGGCAAAGTGAGCAAGGGACCCACGTCTGGGCATACCATGCCAACTTGGGGCGAACAAAGCGATACCAAAGGGGATGATGGACGGAGCGTTAGAGCAAATCAAACACTCACCCCCAGTCAACTGATCTGGGTTTAATCCATCCATCATTGACTGGGGGTGAGTGTTTGATTTGCTCAAACGCTCCGTCCATCATCCCCTTTGGTATCGCTTTGTTCGCCCTAAGTTGGCAGGGTATGCCCAGACGTGGGTCCCTTGCTCACTTTGCCACTGGATTCAAGCTAGCCTGGCTGATGACGGCTGAATAGCCAGAAACCGGTCCCAGGATGTTTGTTTCCGGTCCAGGGAAGACATGGCTTGGCAGTTCGGCGCTGGACTGTTCCCATGAGGCACAGGGTCAGACTGATTTGCATATGGCCATGTCTGAACTGGGGTGGTGGAGTGAGCTAAAGAATGATGATGGATTAAACCCAGATCAGTTGACTGGGGGTGAGTGTTTGATTTGCTCAAGCGCTCCGTCCATCATCCCCTTTGGTATCGCTTGTTCGCCCTAAGTTGGCAGGGTATGCCCAGACGTGGTCCCTTGCTCACTTTGCCACTGGATTCAAGCTAGCCTGGCTGATGACGGCTGAATAGCCAGAAACCGGTCCAGGGAAGACATGGCTTGGCAGTTCGGGCTGGACTGTTCCCATGAGGCACAGGGTCAGACTGATTTGCATATGGCCATGTCTGAACTGGGGTGGTGGAGTGAGCTAAAGAATGATGATGGATTAAACCCAGATCAGTTGACTGGGGGTGAGTGTTTGATTTGCTCAAACGCTCCGTCCATCATCCCCTTTGGTATCGCTTGTTCGCTCTAAGTTGGCAGGGTATGCCCAGACGTGGGTCCCTTGCTCACTTTGCCACTGGATTCAAGCTAGCCTGGCTGATGACGGCTGAATAGCCAGAAACCGGTCCCAGGATGCTTGTTTCCGGTCCAGGGAAGACATGGCTTGGCAGTTCGGGCTGGACTGTTCCCATGAGGCACAGGGTCAGACTGATTTGCATATGGCCATGTCTGAACTGGGGTGGTGGAGTGAGCTAAAGAATGATGATGGATTAAACCCAGATCAGTTGACTGGGGGTGAGTGTTTGATTTGCTCAAACGCTCCGTCCATCATCCCCTTTGGTATCGCTTTGTTCGCCCTAAGTTGGCAGGGTATGCCCAGACGTGGGTCCCTTGCTCACTTTGCCACTGGATTCAAGCTAGCCTGGCTGATGACGGCTGAATAGCCAGAAACCGGTCCCAGGATGCTTGTTTCCGGTCCAGGGAAGACATGGCTTGGCAGTTCGGGCTGGACTGTTCCCATGAGGCACAGGGTCAGACTGATTTGCATATGGCCATGTCTGAACTGGGGTGGTGGAGTGAGCTAAAGAATGATGATGGATTAAACCCAGATCAGTTGACTGGGGGTGAGTGTTTGATTTGCTCAAACGCTCCGTCCATCATCCCCTTTGGTATCGCTATGAATTAACACAGGGCAGGGAGTAAACACAGTGGGCTCTGAAGTGGTGCCCCTCAGCTGTCCTGCAGAGAACTGTACGCCAGTGACTCATAGCCAATTACAGACCCCGCATCACGCATATAGGTCAAGCTATTTTTATTCTCAAAATGTCTTCCCATACTTTCCTAAATAAGTAACCATTCCAGGATGGTTGATATGCATTTGACCTGTAGAAGTGTACAGGGGACATATGGGTGTCCTTGTATACTGTGGGAAGGGCTGTGACGAGAGTGGGTGGACTGTTAGAGACAAACAAGGAAGCCGTTCATATCTTGTTCTCTCTTTTCCATAGTGCCTGCGACATGCCTTTGTGTAGAAAAAACTATCACTAGGTAAAGAGGGGAGCTTGTCACGGCCACTAGTGAGATTCTACAGAGCTACCCCATTTCAACACCAGCAATGTTCCATGATTGTGTACTTAATAAATAAAATAACATGACATAATGTTGGCCCTGCCATAATGGTGGTACATATCGGCCCAATGTGCTCACCAATGGTATAATGGTGCCGAAACCGGGTAAAATGCGGGCCCTGGCATGATAGTGGTAATTCCTGTCTGATTGCGTGGTGGTGCACAGCCCTCATGCTAGCTTCGGCATAATGGTGGTAATTCTTGGAATAAGATTGGCGCATATGACATGCAACTATGACACATAGATATTCAAGGCAGAATCTATCCATGTGTTGCAGTGGTTCATGACAATAATTTAACTTTTTCACAAAAAAGATAACTTCTTGATTTAGGGAATTTAAATTATTTTTCAAGAATGCAGAGCTAGTATTTAATAGCAAAACGTGTCTGCTTTCATAAACCGACAAGCTGATGTTTTGGAGACAAATGACTGAATGTATTTAAAGCTGAAATTTGAGTGGTTAAAGGGCCCACTTGGAAAGGCCAACCCCGAACACTCCTCTTTCACTTTGGTGTGCTTGCTGTACTCACTTGCTCCTTCAACTTGGATCTCAGCTTTTCGTTCCACCACTTTTAGGATCCACCAGCCGCCACTGGTGCATGCGCAGCAGGCCCCTGACCTGAGAGCTCCTGACTGAATCCGGAGCGTGGGGGCCCCCCTCCATATTCTTTGCAGGGGGGCCCCCTCAAGTTTCGTTACGCCACTGGGTACCACCAAATGTAATAATAGAGGAAAGGATATATCCAAAAGTGATACCATGACTATAATTATTAACTTCCAAATCGGTAACACCCTCACAAAATTCCTTGGTCAATGTTCTTTTTACCCATCTTATATTTGGTTTACTGTACTTGCAAGGCACCCCAAGAGGTAAAACCATTCCCAAGACCACATCCTCTGTACCATTGTATATACTAGAATACGTACCATTTGATAAAAAATAAAAACCTGGAGGTGCATAGAGTGGACCTTGATAATCTAATGGAACATATCTAGTATTCATTCCCTTCATACTGGGATCATCCTTTCTCCCTAAACGCATTACATTTTTGTACACTACTTCTCCAGAGCAATTGAGATACAAATAAGCATCAGTACTATTTATTACAGGGCAACACACAGGGTATATACCTGCCTCTTGAGTGACAGTCAGATCTTGGTAGTGCCAACCTGTCAGGGTGATATTTCTTTTACCAAGGTACAAATCACCACAATACATTTCGGGCATGCACCCTGGGTACCCTGTCCCCCTCGGCTTTCTATAGTATAAGCAAGGTCCAGGATATCCCAGGCCGAATTCACCTTTTGCTTCCTCTAAATGGGGAGGACGAACATATGTATAATTTACCAATGATAATGGATAAGCGGTCCATAAACTTGTAACAGAATCAGTGGGGTAACAAGCTGTGTTATCCCCCAAGAATTTCCGGTGTGTGTCTAAGAAAACATTGCTATGCATAGTTCTTTTACTACGATCTGAGGAAACTGTCTGATATAAAACACATGACGTGGTAACTCCAGAAGAACACTCCAATGCCCAGAACAGCCCCCCTCCCACTAGGGAAAACAACAATATAACTACAGCCCAAAACATTTTCTTCCTGAGCAACCATTCAAAAGTGATCTGCCCCGGTCACAGGGCAACAAAAAACTGTTCATCTTCTACACGGGGACGACCAAAAAGATACATGTTTGCTATAGAGCTACAAATGAAAACACCAGAGAAAGAGACGTCATATAATGGAACCAATGGTGGAAAGGACACAAAAAAGAGGAAAAATTGAAAAAAACGGTGAGAAGATCAGGGTCCGTTTCAAGCCTCCCTGGCAGGCTTGTATTGTTCAATCATTGATGGTGCTATTGAGCACTGTACGGTGGAGCCACACTGTTGCAGCTCATCCGCAAATGTTCACTGTCCTCAGGATAGGGCACTCTCCCTCCTTGGAAAATACCCTCAATTTATCCTGTCCTGCATCTCAGGCAGTGCACCAATCTTCTGATCCCTAGTCTAATAGGAAAAAGCAGAAACAAGGGGGCATTTTACTCATCTTACCCACGAAGTCCATCCCTGCTACACTCACTTCTCTTTTGGTGCACTATCCTTCCGTCGAGGAGGCAAATTGTACCTTTCTACTCCAGGTACTGTCTCATCACGGAGAAGGATCTGAAATTCAGGGGGTGTTGGAGACCGAGACTTAGGCTCCTGCAGATCAGATGAAGAAGAAGCCTGTGCAGCCCTAATTTCTGGGGGCACAGCCGCTGTCAAAACTGCCTCGCTCTCTTCCTCCGTCTGTGACCAAGTCAGCTGGGCATCGGAGAAGGGAACAAAACGTGGAACCTTCTCCGTCTCGTGGTCCCCTATCCCCTCTTGCACCCACCGGTCATAGGGGAGGGGGAGCGGCACTCGCCGGCAGTGAGAGGTATGGATCCAATGCTTCCGGCCGTCCACTCTCACTGCCGTCCTTGTCGTGATGAGGACCAGATATGGTCCTTTACACCTAGGCTCCAAGCTGTCTCGTCTCTGGAAGTTTTTCACAAGGATGTAGTCTCCAGGCTGTATGGTATGCCCGGGCCCCTCTGGTGCTGGAGGCAAAGCTTCATGTATCTGTTGATGAATAGAATGAAAACTTTTAGTGAGATCATATAAATAATCGACTAACAGAGGATAATCAATTTCAGAAAATCTTTTCGGTCTAGGGACGCCCTACACATTTGCGGGACGGCCATAGACCACTTCGTATGGCGATAATCCAGTTCTAGAATGGGCTGTCATTCTGGTGGACAATAGAGCAAGGGGTAATGCATCTGGCCATTGTAGCCCAGTACTTTCCTTAATCTTAGCCAATTTTAGCTTGAGAGTACCATTGTACTTCGCAACTAAGCCTGCTGACTGGGGATGATTTGCTGCATGGAATTTTTGCTTGATGTGCAGACCATCGCACACCAATTGAATCACTTTCGCGTTAAAGTGACTTCCATTGTCACTCCAAATCAAACGGGGCAAACTGTAGCGCGGGAAGAACTCCTTTATAAGAGCTTTCGCTGTCGCCATGGCTGTGTTTTCTTTCGTTGGGTAAGCCTCAATACATTTGCTAAATGCACAAACTACCACTAACACATATTTCAAATTATTAACTCGCTGCATCTCTATGTAATCCATCTGGAGTACCTCGAAAGGGAGAGAAGGTGGTGCAAAATTACCAGAAGGTGTAGGGGTACCTTTTCCAGGATTGTGCTTCATACAAATCATGCAATGTTTCACTAGGTGCACAGCAACCTTTGAGATATTATCATTTTGCCACACAGGATCCAATAACCTACAGATTCCCTTAGCGCTAATATGAGCTGGACCATGTGCCATGGTAACTACAGGAAATACATATGCATCAGGCAACATCCATCTCTGCTTCTCGGATTTATCAGTCCAACACCCTTCATCGTCTAAACGCCCTGTACTTTCCTGCCACACCGCCAACTCCTCAATTGTTGCTTCACTCTGTATTTCCCGAATACTCTCTAACAAATTTTCAAACATGGTAACATCTGGTACCCATCTAGCAGGTCCTGCCACAAACATCCTTGTCGTCTTTGACCTGGCTGTCTCTTTTGCTATCTGGTCTGCAAAAGCGTTTCTCCTCCCACATCATCAGTAATTTCTTTATGAGCACTACACTTCACTTTTGCCAATCGTTTGGGAAGGGTCAAGGCTGTAAAAAGCCTTTCTATCAGCGGACCATTCTGAATTTTTTAACCATGTGAGGTCAAGAATCCTCTCTCTGCCCAGAGGCGTCCAAAATTATGGGCCACCCCGAAGGCATACTGGCTGTCAGTTTAAATATTGACAGTCAGTCACATGCTCGCAAAAGGGCTATCAGCTCTGCAGCTTGCACGGATTGGTAAGGAATACGTAAGGTCTCAACTACAGTGTGCAGCATGGTAATAGCATACGCCGCTGCAGTGGTGCCATCTGACAATTTGAAACAAGAACCATCAACATATAGTTCCCCTTGCAGGTCAGATAAGGGAACGTCAGTCAAGTCTACCCGTCCCTTCGTCTCCTCCTCGGTATGGAACAAACAATCATGGACATCTTTGTCCTCATCCCCCGAAGGGAGGGGTAGTAACGTGGCTGGATTCAGAATGGCACATCGTTTGATAGTAATATGAGGTGCAAATAAAGTTAATTCATAACCGGTCAGACGAGCACTGGTGAGGCGCTGCGTCTTTGTCTTGTTTAAAAGTACATCCACAGCATGAGGTACCATTACTGTGAGGTCATGATTGAGGACGAGCCCTGCCGACTGTCGTATAGAGACCGCCGCAGCCACCGCGGCTCTTAAACAACTCGGGAGGGCTCTGGCGACAGGGTCAAGCGTAGCAAAAAAATAAGCACACAGCCTCTGCTTACCTCCAAAGACTTGTGTTAACACCGAAAGCGCACACCCAGCCGTTTTGTGTACATACAACACGAAAGGCTTCTTATAATCAGGCGTGCCAAGCACAGGTGCAGAGCAAAGCGCAACTTTTAATTGCTCAAAAGCATTCTGACATTCATGCGTCCAGGGCAAGGGTTCATGCACATCTTTAGTTGTTAGGCAAAGCAGGGGCTGTATTAATAGAGAATAGGCGGGTATCCAGTGTCGACAATACAAGGTGATGCCTATGAAAGCACGCACATCACTCTGCGTCACAGGGACAGGCATCTTAACAATGGCATCAACTCGTTCAGGTGTTAGCCTGCGTCCCTCCTTCGACAGCAGGTGACCTAAATAGGTGACCTGTCTTGACAATATTGGAATTTAGAAAGGGACACTTTATGTCCTTTGTTCGCCAAATGCTTTAACAATCGTACCGTG
The DNA here is from genome assembly GCA_963921515.1 of Calotriton arnoldi. Classification (NCBI taxonomy): domain Eukaryota; kingdom Metazoa; phylum Chordata; class Amphibia; order Caudata; family Salamandridae; genus Calotriton; species Calotriton arnoldi. Next base: position 139,929 of record CAWUFW010006122.1, on the reverse strand, counting down.
GCATCCCGACAACCCTCTTCGGTATCGGAGTCTATCAAAATATCATCCACATACTGCAATAATACATTACCTCCGGGAAGAGAGAGAGAGTCCAATTGACTTTTCAAAGCTTGACTATAAATACTGGGACTTTCTGTATACCCCTGAGGAGCCTTACAGAATTGGAAACTTCTACCAGCCAAAGCGAATCCAAACAGATACCCACTGTCTGGATGGATAGGAATACTAAAAAAAGCATTTTTCAAATCAATCACAGAAAAGAATTTAGCAGTAGAAGGAATCATCGTCAAGAGGGCAGTAATATCTGGTACCGCCGGGAACTGAGGAACAACTATCTTATTGATTTCCCGGAGATCAATCACAAAACGATAATCATCAGGATGTGCATCAGGGGAATCCAAAGGTGCCTTCTTAAGAATAGGGAGAATGGGGCTATTGCATACATTCGCTACTGTCTCCTCAACCACCCCCGATTTTATCAGGTCCTGTATAATCTGCATCAAAGCCTGCTCCCCTGCTTGTGATATTTTATACTGGGGCATTAATGCGAGAGCACAGCGTTATCTTTGATCTTTTTAGAAACTGGTGGTATCTGTAACAACCCCACATCCGTATCCCCTGTGGCCCACAATAGGCATAGCACATCCTTCAACTCAACAGGAAGCGGCGCATCCTTTGCCAAACACTGCTTTGCACTAACCACATTAGGTCCAAGAGTCATATAAACAACATCCGGGGAACAAGAAATGGTAGCATGTAGCTTTTTCAACAAATCCAATCCTGATAAATTTTCCCCACAATTCGCCGTTAACAAAAATGGAGAGTCCACAGTAAAAGGACCAACAGTCAACGCAAGAGGTTTGGAAATGGGGCTCACAACCGGTACGCCTGAAAAACCTAACGAAACATTATTACGGCCAGACAGGGCTGCCCCGGGGACCAGCGAACGAGAAACAGAGCTATTCATTGCACCTGTATCCACCAAAGATTTCTGTGCCGAACCATGCAAATTCGCTATGACATAAGGACCACGCTGATCTACAGGAATTTGAACTGGTCCCTTTCCCTGTCCCTGGCTGTCCTAGTCATAGGACATCCCTGCAGCTTCATCCATATCATAATCATCATGATAATACTGCCTTCCCTGGGGGTCATCAAAATCGTTCTGATCAGAACGACCCCCTGAGGATGCACCTCCTTGAACCTCATCCCGATCAACCTCATAACGGCCCCTTCCTCTTGAACCTCGCCCGCTAGGAACTGCAAGTTTTTGTAATAAATCTGGGGACTCACTTCGCCAATGTCCCTCCTTTTTACAATACGCACACTGATTCGGCCCTAGGGGTGCACCACCTCTACCAGCACCCCGTGACCTTTGAGCCGGACCAGTGCCCCGTCCCCTTCCGGATCCTCTTGCAACTTGCTGCAGCAACACCCTCATTTTCAAATCCATACTTTTCTTGTCCACCTTGTCCTTTTCCTCATTTTCTCGATGCTCATAATACTGAGCCATACTCAATATCACCGAAGGGGAGGAGGTAGTCCAAGTGCTCTCTGAAGCTTGCAACCGAGCTGCAATCTCTGGAAGCAAATTTGTGAAAAACTTGTTAACAAACAAACGAACACCACCTTCAACTGACAAATCCTGTCCACTGAAATCCAAGAACACCCCTTCAAACCTAGTAAAAAAACAGACATGCCATCAGCTTATCCCAATCTACTTGTCTGGGTGGGATTAGAGAATGCATATAAGTGATGATACGACTCGGCAAAGCCAGAATCTCAGCTCTAGGTTTCTCACTGGGCTTTTGCTCCTTATCCCATGCCTTAATCTCATCCCAAGAGCCACCCAATTCCACCCTGTGATCCTGCGTATGCACCTGCCTCCATATGTCCACCGGCACCAACAGCCCGAAAAACATCTCTATATCTGCTAGGGTCGTAACTGACAAGGAGGCAGCCTCTGTTAACTCTTTATAATACGCCGTAGGGTTTTTCCTTGGATGCGGTAACTGACTTTTAAGAGCTAGCACCTCACTTCTCTTCCACTGGGTATAAACCCACTGCTCCTGAAAATGAGCCGCCACCCGCTGTTGGACCACCTCATTTCTTTGGTTCCGCTGCTCTGGGATCTCGGGATGAAAAATAGGGTGTACCTCCCTCATTGGAAATTGGGACACACTAGTCGGAGTACGATGATGTAATCTTTCTCGATAACCGAGTAGCGTCCCAACATTGCCAAGAACTTCTACAGGGGCCATACCAGCTGAATATACACGATCTCGAATGTCATAAATAATTTGAGGGGCTGTTCCTCCAATACACTGTTCCCACAAACCAATCAATGTAGCCGACATATGCTGGAGGGCATGCTGTTGTACAAACGGGTCAAAATCTTTCATCACACGCCATATATCCTCCACATTATAAATCGGACTCCGGGCCCACTGTGCTGCCTGATTTACAGCCATCCTTTTCTCCTCTTCACCTACATTAGATCGAGTCAATACCCGCTCCATTCGCTCCCGTGCTGCCGCCCAATTCCCTCCATCTGACCCTCTCACTGGTGTCTCAACACTACACAGCACTGCAGATGAAATGTTTGGGGAGGACACAAGAGATACAGACGTAGGGGACAGTGTCAACAATGGCTGTGTGGTAGGAGTAAGAGAAGAAGAAGAAACAGGAGCAGAAATGGCAGATACTGCGGGGGTGCCTGCAGTCACCACACTTGCAGCTTGTGAAACCGGAGGGGAAATAGACAGAGCTGGAGCCGAAGCTGTTGAGTCCACAGGAAGACCAGAAGAAAGCAGAGAAGCAATGGAAGACTGAGACAGCGAAACAACAGGATATATTCTCTGTGGGGCATAGGGAGGTGGGGGACGAGTTTCCAACAGATCCTCCACAAAAGGATTCTCATCCTCTCGAACTACATAAGACTTATTACATTGTAATCGAAACTTCCTATCGGCACACTCAATACCTTTCTCTGATTGTTCTTTATCATAAGCTACAGCTTTCTGCACTACTGTCTGCATTGCCTTCTTCCTAGACTCCTTCTCGGCCCATATACGCCTCTGCTTAGCTTCCTTCTGCCATACTTTCAAAGTATCAAACATCGACTGTCTACTGAAGGTTTTTGAAGACACTATTGCGGAATTCTGGGATCAGACAGGCACGCGTGGCGTTGTTGTTTTTAAAACTTTCATCCGATGTTTTAACCTTGTGTGGTGTGGTTAATTTTTTAAGAATGGCCCTAAAATTAAGAACCACAAGAGAGGTCTGTAATTTTTAGATATATGAGGACTTTTTAGTATTTTTAGGTATGTTAGGGGATGGTTCTGATGGGATATGTGCAATCTTTGCATTATGAAATCTCTGTATTATGAAATGTTGGGTAGGAGCAATCTTGGCATGTATTTTAATGTTAATGCTTTTATGATTTGTGTATCAAATCGAATAAAGTAAATATTGATTGATTGATTGACTGGCTACTTCTTCTAGCAAATAATTTGTCCTGTAAATAATTCAATTTTTGTTCGTCAAAGGTACCGTCTAATGGCCACTGAAGCTCAGTATTGTCCTTTGTATACGTATGCCATAACGTACGAAACATAATAGGGCCAATACCGTTCCTTCTGGAGGCGCAGGCTGCCTTTCCTCCAGCCGATGCTCAACAGAACAGCAGCGGCACCCCAAGCACCACACTATACTCCAACAAGGCATCCTAGCATCAGATACATTCACTATCCACTCAAACAACACACACACACATACAATAAAAAACACAGACAAACAAAAGAGCTCTCAAAAACAGTCCTCAGACTGCACCAAGACAAAAACAGTCTTCAGACTGCACCAAGACAAGATAGGCTCTAGCCCCAGGCCTTTTTCAAGAATAAGCCAAATTCAATAGAGGCCTGGCAGAACGTTCAAAAACGCTCCGTATCACAAGGGTCCACAGACCCACCAAGTAAATCAAGACGGCGCTGCTTTTACCAAAACAAATCAAGATAAACTCACCTGGTGCACACAGATCAAACAAGATTATTCTCCACTGCCGACTCTTCAGACCAAACGGTCAGATCCAAGGGTTTCGCCTTTTCAGGACCTCAGCCGAGATGACCACTAGAGGAGGAGCCGCCCGATCAGACAGGCGGGGCAGCCGCGAGAACCAGGCTCCATCATATGGAGATCCCCGATCCGCCCATCCGACCGGATGCAACCCCGACCCCACAGCCCAACTACGGGTGGGATGGGCCACCTGGTGGAGTCCCTGTTCGGGCACGAACTGAAGGAAGTGACCCAATTAGGGCCACCCGGGTCACTCTCGACCTCCTCTAGCCCTCCGAGAAATGAAGAGTCGATGATGCAGTAGAGAATACAAGCAAACCAATTTATTCACAAAGTACACTGCAGTGGAGTCCAATCTGACCAGCCTCCTATGATGGCTGACGAGGGACTGACTCTAACAAACATAAAGTTACATTATGTATGTTGCGGAGCCGACAAAGACCCGCCTACTATGGAAAAACACTGGTAGCTGTCGTAATACAATGGGGGTACAGAACATAAGTTTCGATTCCGCAGCCTGGCACAAGCTATCTACTGCCCAAGGTCGTCTGGCTTATCCTCCCCACTAGACAGGTCGGAGAAGGCCTCGATGTAATAGAAAAGGCATGCGTTAATGAGCAAAATTCAGCATTGGAGAAACAAAACTTATCAAGGCCCATTTCTCGTAAATGATCAATTAACAGTTTCGATCATAATACAAAATGGCGTCTTGGAGAGGCAAAATGGTGGCACAGATGTCAACCTAACAAACGTAACATCTGCATTTACTAGTTGCGAATACATACAGTATGCATATTTAATGTATTAGCTATATAAATGCTAACATAATATTGGGTAAAATACGAGTAATATGGCAATTTTACGTTTCAATTCTAACACACTTTCCAAATTATGTGAACACCTGTTTGTAGTTACCTGGAGTCTCTCGCCAGACCTGGCCAGAAGTCTCTAAAAATAGCTCGTCCTGATAACATATGACTCGCCATAGCGAGGGGGCAAGTAGACTTCTTGAGGCCTGCTAAAATATTGTATCTTCTTCCTTTTGTTCCAACCAGTTTTGTGTGCTTGGATTAAAGGTGCAGATTTTAAAACCATGTTTTTGTAAGATCTAATTATTTTATACACTGTAGAGTATCTGGGGATATTAAGATAATATTTGATCTTTTGGCAGTGTTTAATTCTTTCACTGATTGGTGAAGTGGCTAGCTCATAGGAAACAGGGCCAATATTTGCTATCACATTTACACATAGATACAGAATGGGTAAAACCCTTTGATATACCAGCCACCTTTTCTAACAAGTCAGTATTAATGGGATGTCACCTGCCACAAATCACATGATTTAAACGTTCAATGCAACTTGTAGTGACAGATACCTGTGAGCAAAGGCTGTCACCATGCACATGGGATAGTGGTGAAAACATGACGCAACTTTTCACATACCAACAAAGTTTGTAGATTCAAGGTTTCCCATTTTTATGTGTGATACCTTCAGCTAACCCTGGCTTTTCATCCAACTGCACTTTACTGCTGGGGGGTTTTGATCCTATAGTTACAATGTTAACAGCAAAATTTAAAGTCCCAGGATTCAAGATAGTCTGTTAAAAGGTCAGAACTGACTTAAAGTGAGACATTTGCCATGGGGACACTTGGCAGCTATGAATGCCCACACAACAGCAGAAACACCATAATATAGTCAGGCAGAAAAGCAGTTTCAGGTGCTTTAGAATGCAGGGCTACACATTAATCTGGTGTAATTCAAAACTTTAAAGATTTGTCAAGGTACTATACTGTTGGCAGGGTTGACCAACCCTACAATGTCATAATACTCAGTACGGAGTAGGCAAATGACCCCCAACTGTGTCCACAAATTTGTTTATTAATATAGCACTTTTTAAATCTAATAATAGTCTTGTACATCAGACAGAGTTCCGACAGAGTTTTAAGTGTGAGCGGTAATGAGCTGTGAAAAAGAGCCATGAGATGTGAGTGAGAGTAATTGAAAAAGAGGAACCGGGAGTTTTTTTGGACAGGTCCAGCACACATACTCCCTAGTAGTAATAGTTCAAATATATGGGTGTGCAGTTCCTAGGATGTTAGTGAAAGTCAGGTCTCTGGAATAGCCTCCAAATGGAGGAAGTGCGCTCCAAGGAAAAGAGTAGTTGTTACTCCCTTTTCTTCGTTTTAGACTTTCTGCATACCTTGATACCTGATCATACTCCCACGTGCCTTGTGCACCATGGAGCAAAACAAAGGCCTCACCTTCAATGATAACCTGGTGACCAAAATTCTTAGAACGCCTTCTCTTTCAGACCCGGATGGCGCAGGAGCCTCAAGCAGTAATGGAGGCGATTGGAACTCGATTATCACCATGAAAAAACAACTGATGAAAATTGTCATGCATGGCGCGATTATGACAGAATACCTCTGAGCAAATATAGCTCCTAATGGTCTTATTATGGCAAATGTCCCTTGGATTTTCCTAGAAGACGCCAAATTCAAGGAAGAATGGTCCCTAGTTGCATGGAAATGCACTAGGGACTGGCTGGTTTAATAATCAAAACAGCCAAACGTCTGGCAGACGATCTTATAATTAAGATCACTATAGCGAAAGGTGCATTAAAAGCTAGCATCACGATCTCATCTTTTAAAGCAAAATTGGCTGAAATAAACAATGAAGTATATGAGAACAAGGAATACCTAATGAAACAAAAAGTGACCAAACTTTAGAAATATATAACCAAATTTAGCAAAGAGAAGGTATATCCCTACCTAAAAGAGGACTACCATCCCGTACATGAAGACAATTCTTCTGATGAGAGCCAGTCTTCAAGAATACATTACTCTTCCAACATTAGCAACTCCAGCTCAGAAAACTGGGGCCCTGCACACAACAGAAGAGAGTTACCTCCTACAATCTATGGGTTTGGGATGCCACCGTTTCAGGGACCCCCGATGTGACAGTTCCCAGGTTTCCCAGCAGCCCTTCGCCCCCTTCCAACAACCCCCTTTTTTAGGCAGAGGGAGAGGAAGAAGAAGGGGCGAGCAAAACCAACGGAAAGAGGTCCAATGGCAGGACCAGCCACAACCCCAACACATGGAGCTCAGAAGCCACTTGGGGAAGAAAAACTAATAGTCAATCTCTCTACTAGAACTATTAGTGAAGTAGAAAAGAAGGTTCTTAGCAGAGGACTGGGTTTTGTTCCGACACCCCAACAAGATGAGTTCAAAACGAATTGTGAACTACACAATTTGTTTTGCAAAATACGATTACAAGCATTCTTTGCAGGAAAACCAAATACACCTAAAGTTGATTCAGGTCTTCGGAAACCATCCACCTTTACACCTAATGCCAGTATGGTACCAACGGAAGTTCTCACTTTCGAGAAGGCAGTACTAAAGGAAAGAAACGCCAATAAGACCTACAAGGCCTTTCACAATGTCTCAAAATCAGAAAGTGAAGCCATTCGGAACTTGGCTGATGACACCTCAACCGTTATCAAGGAGGCTGACAAAGGGGGCGCAATAGTGATCATGTCATCCTCTGACTACAGGAATGAATGCCTCTGCCAAGTACAAAACATTTGGTACTACACACCGATACTGGAGGATCCCACCCCCCGCCTTACAATACATATCAAGAGCAGAGTGACATCGGCCTTGAATCAGGGGTGGATCACTAAGCATGAGGCAGATTTCCTCATCAACGAAAACCCAAGATTACCCTATTTCTACACCCTGCCAAAAATAGATAAAGGGACCCTCCCACTTCCAGGAAGGCCCATAGTATCTGGGATAGGGTCCCTCTTGGAACCACTTTCCAAATTCTGTGACTATTTTATTAAACCCCTTGTAAAGGAAACACCTTCCTTTATCCAAGACACAAGAGATGTTTTGAATCTCATTGCAACTAATAACATCGAGGGACTTCAAATGGATTGCATTCGTCACCCTTGATGTTGAGGCGCTATACACTAATATCCCTCAACAGGCAACGCTGGAAGTCGTAGATGAAATTCTAAGATCCCGACAGTGGGTGCCTCCTACTCCTGTTAGCTTCATAATGGAATGTGCAACCATAGCCCTAACGGAAAATGTCTTCCAATTTGAAGACCGCCTCTTCCACCAGACACAGGGGACTTCAATGGGGAGCACCTACGCCCCCAGTCTGGCATGTCTTTACATGTCAGACTTCGAGGCTAAACATATCCTACAGCACACCAACCCCTACAAGGAGAATATCACGTTGTGGCGTCGATACATCTATGACATTTTAATCTTTTGGAAGGGAGGCATAGAGAGGGTTCCCCATTTTGTTGACTGGGTGAATAGACTCAACCCCTATCTAAAATTCACGGCTAACTCCTCAGAAAAAGAACTGCCATTTCTAGATTTAATGATCACACTGTCGGCCGACAAACTACATACTAAAACTTGCAAAAAACCAACAGACAGCCACTGCCCCCTTTTGTATAGTAGCTACCACCCAAAAGCCCTACGGGAGAACATACCCTATCGACAGTTTTTGCGCATTCGACGCAACTGCAGCAACGTCAATGATTTCACAACCCAATCTGACGATTTAGCAGAACATCTAGTAAGACGCGAGTATCCTTTAAGGAATATAATGACAGCACAGAAAAGAGCTTGAAACAATAACTGGAAATCGCTCTTAGAAACACATCCCAAACCAGAAACGCAAGCCCTTACTTGTGTCACTACCTATACCCCGCAATCAAATTTGATCAAACGAGTGGTTAAAAAGCACTGGAGTATCCTCCAAATGGGCAACCTAACATTTAGTCCCCCGAGGTTCGCTTTCAAGAGGACAGCCAACCTCAAAGACATGTTGGTGAACACTAGGCCCAAAAGAAAAGGACCCCCCAACAAAGGTCTCTGTGAGATCTACCCCCAGTAGTAGGACACTACCCCTGTGGCCAATGCACCAATTGCCCTCTGACTAGTGCAACAAAAACCATACAATTAACGGAGACATTTACATGAAAACAGCCTAAACATACAAATTGCAATACTCGCAATTGTGTCTACCTGATAACGTGTTCCTCCCAACTAAAATATGTAGGTATGGCCACACGAGCTGTCAAAATCAGAATAACAGAGCACCAAAGTAATGTCAGGTGCAAAAAGACTAACACAAAAATGTGCGCCCATTACACAACCTTAGGCCACACAGTGAATGACTTACATTAGACCATCCTGGAGTCCCACCCTCATTTACAAAAAGAAGCCCTTTTTAGTAAGAGCAAAATTTGATTTTCAAGCTGTCATCTCATATCACATGATTAAACGATGACATCCCGTGGGGGGAGCTCAAAGCATGATAATAGACTGGTTCGTGGAACACCAAAAAATCAAGAGGAGTTGACTCCATGAGGGTCAGTAGATCCATCCCCATCCCCTCCACAGTTACTACCTATTTAACTAGTTCTGAACAACACCTGACAAAGTTCCTTAGTTTGCCTAACTTTCCTGTTCTCCCTTCTCTGGGCCCACAGTCATAGATACTCCTACATCATTGCATGTCCAAATACATTCCAGGTCCCCTTAATTGACTTCACAGAACTCACTTCTCGGGTTCCTACAACAACCGACACTGGCAAAGCTATCTTGTCATTGCCTCTATCCCGCAGGTGAACGCTTGGGGGCTGGAATTCCATTGCAGAACAATTGTGGGGACCATCCAACATCCTCAGTAATTATAAGTAATACATACCGCCACCGCAATTTGCAGGCTCGTATTCCATTACAGAATAAAGACAGGGACCATCCCTCAATCTTAGTAAAAATAATACCGCCACCACAATCTGCTAATGCCTTGACTTCGCGCGTCCTTCCCAAGATGGCCGCCCTGGTTACCGGTCCAGCCTTTCTCGACAACAGGAAATAAGCTTTATTAGCACACTTCTGGCATGTCTCAGTACGGGAGACAGAGCCGGGGTAGGCGAAGGGCTACTCACCTTGCCACTTCTAGTGAGTATGCAACTTCGTAACACTGATGGGAGCTATACCGGTAAGCGCATGCCTCTGTTTTTAACTTGCCTGCATATCCCTCACATTTAGATCGAGTGTGAGCGAAGCGCTGTAAAAAAAAAAAAAAAACTGTCATCTTTTGACCTACATAATACGGGGTGAGTTATGGGTTTGGTTGATGATTTGGTATTTTCACGTGACTACATGACTACAATATATCGGCCCGTTGACGAAAATCACCTTATCCAGGCACACCCTTGAGGCCATGAATAGGAATTTGTTGTTAATTCGTTTGTGTTTTTATTTCATCGCATTTGTCCTTGTTGCTCTAAAAGTATCGAAATTGAGGCAACAACGTCGCCAACTACAAATACGGGCAGATTGCATGCCACCAGTCATTCTGATGACAACAAGTTGCATGTGTGTTTGGTTTATTTTGTCACAGGTCACCATTTGTAGATAGTGTTGTTTTAAAAAATGGTATACAATAATACGAATGTCTAGCCAGTACTATGCCATCATTATTTTTATGTCTTTGTCCCACTTTATATGTTTTTCAGGTCTCGAAATGATACAAGGTAACACTTAACCTTGTACGATATAGCACGGCTGGCGACTAGATTAATTCTGCCAAACTGAATACACCAGCCCTGCAGTAGTGTAAGACTACTAGGATACGTTCCTGTTATGGTCCTGACGAATTGCCAATAGACCCATTTGGGGCTGATGAGGCAAGAAACACGTTGAGCAAAAACTAAATAGACTTTATGTTCTATAGGATCATCATCACCGATACGAGTAACACTGTTTTTACTAAAGTTAGCAAGCTGTGTTAATAAAACTTATTTAATAAGAGTCCCCCTAAACCTATTTTAATCCTCACTTACTACACTAATCACTTCAGTCCACATACCCTCACTCACCAAACGGCTTTATCAAAAAGAACTCCGCCAAAGAGCCCCTTCGCGGGTGCCCGTCCGTCATATCAGCGCCGGCCCGACGAGGAGCACGCCCAAATGATGAAGCATGACACCTTTCGGGGTGTGTGAGGGCACTTCCTCCATTTGGAGGTTATTGAAGAGACCTGACTTTCACTAACATCTTAGGAACTGCACATCCATATATTTGAACTATTACTATGTGAGTGAGAGTGCAATACAAAGACTTCCTATGCTTAAATTAGTCTAACATAAGTCAGGTGGAACACTGCCAATGTGCGGACACTACATACCCTGCGTTAAAATCAGTGAAAAACAAACATGCTTTGTAAACGCTGGAAAAACACAGTTTTTGTCTATTTTGGGGGATATGCAGCTGAATAAACACTGATAAGCACTGACGTCAAAAGGTTTGAAAAACCCAGAGAACACCTCTGAAATCCAAAACAAAATAAACACTGAAAACAGTACAGCCTAAGAGTAAGTAATAATCATAATCTCTGTGTGTGTAACGTGGGCAGAAAAAAGTGTTACTGGACACTCACTCGTGTATAGTTTAAATATGAACACACTCCATGCAAATAACTCTACTTCAATATAGTTGTAATCAGAAAAAAATACTCTTACCCTGGCATTAGTTTGGTACTCCCTCTACTCTTGCGTGTCAGAGAGGAGGAGGAGGACCTAGATTGTAGAGATAAAAGACTATATGGACTCATTTTGAGAGACAATATTTGATGTGATCAACATCTGCGCATGTAGGCATATGGTTCTCCCCATCAGTATTAATCTAGGACAACTTAGATTATAGAGATAAATGAGTGAGTTAATATTGAGGGAAGATATTTAATGTGATCAATATCTGCATTTGTAAGGATATGGACCTAAGTTTACTAAGGGCTTGCATCGCCAATGCATCTCGCAAGGCATCGCATGCCCTTCTGTCAGATTACCAAGTCACACAAAGCCACCTTACATGGCTCTGCCTGATTTAGTAAATCTGGAGTAATGCAAGGCAGCACAAGTTGCTGCCATGCGTTACTTTGCAATGAGAAGGCATTCAATTGGTGGAGCGTGAATGTTCCCAGGCATCCACCATGGTTTTTGGCACATTCCTAGACTTACTAAGATTACTAATCCTGGGAAAGCGCCAAAACGATAGGCCATTCCAACAGAGGTGTACCGAGGAGAAATGTCTTTATTTCTCCTCGTTATTTCCTCTTTCTGTGTGTGCTGCATTCTGCATTCTGCAGCACACATAGAAAGAGTAAAATGCATCTGAGGATTGTTTTTGTGCAGGAAGGTTTCTCTTCCTGCACAAAAACAATCCTGCCTGTAACACATGCACCCTTGTAGCATGGTGCAAAAGTGTCTGCGTTAGCGCTAGGCAGAACATAGTTCATCTGCACAGAGAAAGAGCAGAAATACACCCTATATTAGAAAAGACGGCACCTTCCTGCTCTCTCCGTTTGATGCAGCGCAGCACTTTGTCTTGCTGCATTGCGTTGCGTTGCGCCAAATCTTAGTAAATCTGGGCCATGGTTCTCCCCATAAGTATTAAGGCTGCATTCTGTTTCCTAAAAGCTTGTATGGCTATGTCACAGTCTCGGGGAGTCTAATCAAATAATAGAAAAACACTTTCGTCAGTTATTTACAAAGATACTGAAAAGTTGATTAAAACACAGAACTCCTATGTCAGAAAGTTACTGCCTAATCCTCTGCAAGACTGTTGTATTTGATAGAGTTTCGGAGGCACAACAGCACAGATGTCATTTAGGCGCCGCATGGGTTTATAGTTGTGACCCTTGGCTTACACTTGCGTCCCCTGTCACTACCTGTGCAACCACTGGCCTCAGAGGTGGCAAAATCAGTGCTAATAACATAGGGGTGACTTCGCATTCCTTATTTTCTGCCCGTGCTTCATTATAGTAATAGTGAATAATCTATTATTTATTATAAGTGTAATAAAAAATAGAGCACACTTAGCTCGAATAGGACCTTTGGTGGCAGCTGTGGTAAATACAAATGGTTTTAAATGTATGCTGTGTGCATGCGTGTGGGGGTAGAGTGTGGTAAAGTGAGAGGGAGTGCGTGTATGTGTGAGCATGTGTGTCTGTATGGGTCAGCATGTGTGAGTGAGAGTCCTCATCATCATAAAAACTTTATTCGATCTTTCTTGGTTCAGATCATAAAAGTACATAAAAAAATACATAAAACAGATATATAAGATCATATCTAATCACAATGCATATTGTAAAAAAGCGTGACCTGATCAAGTTCATGAATCATGCCCAAATTAATACGCACTTAAGATCATATACATGCAATAAAATAAAAGTTACTAGGAAATTTTAAAAACAACAAGCAATAAAAGATCCTCAAAATTCATTAATAAACCGCGTATTTCCTTTTCTGCATGCATGCCCATAAAAAAGATGCTACTGCAAAACATACAAACGGGTTGGGCAGTGATTTTAGAAAATATAATGCAACCCGACATAAGCGAAAGTTGTGCCTCTTTAAAATCGGTATAATAAATTTCTTTCTTTCCTGAACATGCAAGCTACAGAAAAATACCAAATGTAAGTCATTTTGAGGTGAATTAAAATCACACGGGCACAAGGGCAAGTTGGAGTGCTTAAATCTTCTACCCGGATACCCCAGCATCAGCGGAATCGGGTTCAGGCAGAATCTCAGCAGAATAAACTTGTGAATTGAAAATGAGACCTCTGCTAAGTAGGAGAACTCTCCCTCGACCAGTGGAGGTGTTAATTGGTACATCTGGGCCATCTGCACTCCATGATTCCTCTCTCTGCGTTTATATTGGGCCCTCAGTTTAAAAGTCTCAGCCAGTCTCTGCTTGGAAAACTTTTTACATGACGTGGGATCTTTAAAGAGATTTATCAAACCAAGGGCATTAAGTTCCCACTCGACATAGTTTAACCATCTGATCCTACTATGGTTTTCCAGTTTTAATATGTCTCTAATGATCCTTTGGTTAAGGGGAACAGTAACCCTACGCCAGATCGATAACCACAGTATAAGTGGAGCCAAGCGAATTGAATCGGTAATGTATGGAAGGCCCAGCTCTATACGGGAGACATAATTTGAATAGGATTGTGACAGAGAGGTTAGCGATTTGAGAAATTTATTTTCAATTAGCTGAAGTGGTTCAATGGGCGCCATACCCCATACACCTGTCCCATATGTCACGGCTGATATTGTCTTGGCGTGATAGATCTTTTTATAGGGCCAAGAGTCTAGCGCCCAACCTCCTGTAGAAGGATTTTAATGCCGCTAAACTCCTATCCATAACCATCGCCCTACCTTCCACCAGTTGTGTCCACGATTGATTTTTATCGAAAAGAACTCCCAAGTATGGGAAGGAGTTGACCACCTCGATCTTTAGTGAGTCCATGAGGAAGTATGGAATTTTATCCTTTTTTCTTGCCCCTGCAATTATTCTAAAAGACTTTGCCTGATTGACTTTTAGGTCCAGGATATTCATCAAGGCTGCATATGCTGTGATGAGGCGCTGGAGACCCAGGCCCGTTTTAGAAAGCAATACGCCATCGTCGGCGTATGCCAAAATGGGAAGATGTTGGGAGTCAAAATTGGGGACATCCAAGGTTGCACCCATCAGCGCCTCCTCCACACCATTTGCATAGATTGAAAAAAGAAATGGTGCGAGGACGCAGCCTTGCCTTACTCCTCTTAAGATCTTAAAGGGGCGGGTGCGCTCCTCATTCTTCCCGTACCGAACTGTTGCAGAAGCGTCAGAGTACAGTTGCCAGATGAAATCAATTAGGGGCCGTTCAATTCCCATCTCCACCATAATATTCCAGAGCTTTGTGTGGGACACGCAGTCAAACGCTGCGGATAAGTCCATAAAGGCAAGATAAAGTTTCCCACCCTTGGCTCTGGTATATTTGTCCATAATAAGGGAGATGTTCAGGCACTGATCAACAGTGCCCTTCCCCTGTTGGAATCCGTACTGGGTCTGCATTAAGAGATTCCTGTCCCGCGCCCAAATCTCAAGTCTAGACAAGAGGAGACGACCCATCAATTTAGCGGTTGTGTCTATAAGGGAGATAGGTCTATCATTTTTAGGGTTTCGCTTGGCTCCCTTTTTATAGATTGGGACTATTACGCTCGTCCTCCATGAAGGAGTTGGGCCTATTAGCGCAATCTTGTTAAAAACATTTGTCAACAGGGGGACCCAGAGATCTTCGTCCTCCTGAAAAAAGTCTATAGGGACCCCATCCAGGCACGGTGCTTTCCCAGTACTGCAGGCCTCTAAACCACACTTCACCTCTAAAAGAGAAAACACTAACTTTTCCTGAGAGTTAGACCCTATTGGATTAAGGAGATTGGGCGGGGTGTTAGTGTGGGAAAAAATGCTTGAGTAGTGTGCCACCCAATCATCTTCGCCTACATGGGACTCTAAAGTGGGGTCTCCTTGCGTCTTAAAATAGGGTGCATTAATCGTATCCCAAAACTCTTTGCTACTTCCGGATTCTGAGGCCTCCTCTAATCTACCCCAGATCTCCCCCCTCATTACCCTCTCCCTAGATCTTCTTGCCATTTTAAACTCCCTTTGCAAAGATGCAATTAATATTGAATCTCTGGGTTGTGTCCTTACTGTGGTTACCAAGGCCTTTCTCGATTTTGAACAGGGCGAGTCAAACCAGCCCTTAGCCCTTTTGGGTTTATACTGTGTTAACGCGCTATTTATATTTTCTAGGAGTTTCATAAACCCTAGTAACATTACGCGGGGGAGATATTTAAGTCCAAGCAGGTTTCGATACCGTCAAGAGAGTTGCTGACCGTTTCAAAAAGAAATTTGGGTCTGTCAATTTGGGCCCACTTTAATTGATAACCATTTCTTCTTGCTACGAATGGTGGGTCTGTTTCCTGTTGACTAGGCACTTTTCTAGGGACAGACCGAATCTCGCGGGTTAAAATGGCGTGGTCGCTAAAAGTCGTGAATTGGGCATCAACGTTGCTACAGCTTTCTTTAAGGGAGTTTGAGACCAGGATAAAATCTATAGTTGTTTCATAGTCAAACCATCGGAAAGTTTTTATCAGGGAGTCCGAGAGAGGGGAATGCTTATTCACAATTACCAAGTTCCTGGCCGAGAGTGTTCGATTGAGGCTATTACCATAAGTGCAATGGGAAAAATGACATATCGGGTTGCCCATAAGGTCCACCAGACCACATACATTCTCTAGGTTGTGTTTGCAAGGGTAAATGTTAAAATCTACCAGCCATATAACGTGTATGGGTTCTTTTATCCTTTGTAGTTCTAGTATGTAATCCAGTTCCCTGTTTACTTCATCTACAGCCAGGTGCGTGTTAAGCCCAAAATTATTATTGTAGAAGTTTATTAAAAGCCAGGAACCTTGTTTAGCCAACTTAAAAATAAGGATATGGAAAAGCTGGCTCTTTTCTACAAACTTCTTTATTTTCAGGGCTGACGTATTTGGGATCAGCGTTAACAAGCCCCCCCTTAGACTTCCCTGACGACGACGGGACTGCCCTTGTTTGAAAAGAACGATAACCATTTACAAAAATGACGTCTGTTGCCCAGGTTTCTTGGAAGGAGATTATATCATATTCCTGTCAAATTTTTGCCAATTGGTCATCACCCAATTTATTTGTTATACCCGCCACATTCCAAGATGCTAATAGAAATGTGCTGGCCTGCCTCGTCTTCCGTTCGGAGGATCTAGGGGACTCAATGATGTCAGGCAGTATGACTTCCAATGAGGAAGGCCCCTTGGCTGGCCTTGGGGGCAGTCAATCGCAGAGGTCCATACCAGAGAGAGGAGCAAATCTATTCGAAAGGGGGTATGCCAGGATTTCCCAGAGGGGTGAAATTTGTTTGGCCCTCCCTATGATACCGTATTGGTTCCAGACCCAATTGAGGGGGAGGGGTATAAAAAGGACTACGAGGGAATGCTACGATCTGGGTGCCCCTAAGTGGTGCTCTGTGTAATTGAAACAAAAGCGATCTCAATATTGCTGGATTATTAAAATTGAGTACCACACAGTCGCCTTCCATGTTTTTTGGGTCGTTCCCACCCACCTTACCCTTCTTGCCATGATCATTTGGCTTGCAAGCTGTGATACCCCCTTATCAGGCTTGTTGTTTGGACTGTCAGCCAGTGAAGAGATTTATCAATTAACTGAATCGTAGATTTAAACTGGCCCTCCCTCAAAGTGGGAACATTTCCAAGAACCAATACAAGGGGAGCCCCTGACGGTGGTAAGTGCAGCGATTCAGACCTGGTATGGGCCCACCCCTCTATATTTTTCCCCTGTCTTAAGATGTCAGCATTGCCGCCTGCTATTTTAGCTGTCTGTAAATTACTTAACGGCCCATCTGAGGCATTGCTAGGAAGGAAGAGGGGAGTGGATATGAATTCCCTCGAATTAGAAGGGTTGCCAGTCCTCTGCACTGTGTTGGTTTGCCCCTGCGGATGAAGGGCTGGAGCAACAGTACTCTAGTTCTTGGTTTGACAATGTTCCTGTTGGGGTGGCTGAGATGGATGATCTACTACAGTCATTGGTACTCTTAAGCTCTCCTCCGTCTCACGATAAGTCCTTTGCCCTTCTTCCATTCCCACGTGGGAGTATAATGTGTGGGGGTGACCCGGTGTACCCAGACCCTCTAGTTTGGCCAGTCTCTCTTCAATTTCTGACAGCTTAAGCTGCTGAGGACTTAATAGCACTGTGACCAGGGTCTCCATTCTTTTCCAAAACTCCTCTCCACCCATCTGGGAGGGCAACATTGCCTGGTCAGTAGTCAATGAGGCAGGAATTAGCCCCTGTTCAGGTTCACCGTGTCCTTTAGGTTTAGCAGATAGAGACCCTTTCGTTGATTTAAGTTTTTGTGGCCCGCACCCCTCTTTCGCTGTACTGGTGGTTCACTCGTGAGATCATCATTATGAGACTTGGAAACCCTGCCCCTCGTTCCTATACTGGGCCCATTTGGAATATCAGAGGGGATGGGGGCATCCAGATCTGATGCAGGGTGAAGCAAGGATGGGCTTTGCACGGGGGTAGGCAGAGGAATTTGCGGGTTGCTGCCCAGATTGTAAGTGCCTAGTGATGAGCGTCTCTGCAAAGTGAGCGGGTCAAGTGAGAGTCGCCGCTCTGTTAGCTCAATCTTGTGGCGGAGCATTGATTCTGCCCGTGTAATAAAAGCGTCCAATGTACCCGCTACTCCAGTGCGGTCAGGGCGGCCCTTTCGCTTGCTCATTATAGATATCTAAACGTCTTAATTAGGCGCCCTGGGGGAATATTAATAGCCGAATAAAATAACAAGGCACAGTACCTGAAAGTTGGGAGTTCTCTCTCCGTTGGACCCGATGTTAGAGGGGGGGCCCAGCCCAGCCTCCTCCGGGCTCCGACGGGTGTGGATGGGCCTGCCCTTGGTCCGGGCTTTGCCCGGGCGCATCCCCGCGCGCGTCCCGCGCCAGACAGCCGGCGTGTTTGTTTTATATACGCTCCGGCACAGGGAAGGTGGGAAGTGTAGTCCCGGCCTTGATTTGGAGATGCTGGGGGTACAGGACGGCTGCTCGATTCCTTGCCGTCTCCCCGCGGGTCAGAGAAGAGTTTTTACGGCCACTACACCCTCCGCGGGCCAGCGGGTGTGTTTTATATGTGCTCCTGCGCAGGGAAGGTGGGAAGTGTAGTCCCGGCCTTAATTTGGAGATGCTGGTGGTGCGGGACGGCTGCTCGATTCCTTGCCATCTCCCCGCAGGTCTGAGAAGAGTTTTTACGGCCACTACACCCTCCGCGGGTCGGCGGGTGTGTTTTATATGCGCTCTGGCGCAGGGAAGGTGGGAAGTGTAGTCCCGGCCTTGATTTGGAGATGCTGGGGGTGCGAGATGGCTGCTCGATTCCGTACCGTCTCCCGAGGGTCAGAGAAGAGTTTTTACGGCCACTACACCCTCCGTGGGCCAGCGGGTGTGTTTTATATGTGCTCCTGCGCAGGGAAGGTGGGAAGTGTAGTCCCGGCCTTAATTTGGAGATGCTGGTGGTGCGGGACGGCTGCTCGATTCCTTGCCATCTCCCCGCAGGTCTGAGAAGAGTTTTTACGGCCACTACACCCTCCGCGGGTCGGCGGGTGTGTTTTATATGCGCTCTGGCGCAGGGAAGGTGGGAAGTGTAGTCCCGGCCTTGATTTGGAGATGCTGGGGGTGCGGGATGGCTGCTCGATTCCTTGCCGTCTCCCCGCGGGTCAGAGAAGAGTTTTTACGGCCACTACAGTAACAGGTAGTGAGTAAGATTTAGGCCCAGATTTACTGTTCTTAAATGCATGGCAATCCTGCACCAAAGTTGCTATGCTGGTCTACATCAGAGAAAGAGAAAACAATTTGCCATATCTGCTATGATATGGTGCATTTTGTCTCTCCCTGTGTGCTGGTGCACTTTTGGCAGCCATACACAAACGCACACACCCCTGTGCCATTGTGCAAGGGTGTGTGTGTTCTCTGAAGCACATAGGTTTTGTACTGGAAAGGGTGCCTTCCAGTACAAAAACTATGCTTTAAGGGCTTTCCCAATTTGTATATGTGCTGTACAATGCAGCACACATGCAAAGATGGAAAAACGAGAAGAAATAAAAACATTTCTACTATTTACATCTGCCTCAAGAATGCATATGTTTTGCTATAGATTTTGTTCTACCAGTGTTTGTATATTGGGATTTGATTCAAAACTCATGTGCGGTTGCATGAGATCCCCCATGCACCACCCATGGAACACACCCTTGACGCGAAATATCACAAAGCAGTGTGTTCTCATGATGGTGGCAAGCTGCTGATGGTGAGTGAGCTTTCCCTACCTGCCTCACTGCTTGCCAGTCACTGCAGAAACGTTTGTGCGGAGCATGATGCGGAAGGGAGGAGCCGCATGAGAGACGGCCAAGGTGAGCAAGGCATCCCCGGCATGGTGTGTGATGCACCGTGAATGGAGGTGGCAGTGGCAACTGAACAGTAGCAGCGGTGGTGTCGGCACTGGCCTAAGACGGCCAAAGTCAAAGGTCAATGATTGCTGAATGCATGCTCTGCCTTTCTCCTTGCTTGGAGGAAGGGGAGTGCTGCATCGGACTCTCTGGTGTGAGGGAGCGAGGAGTGGGGCTACTGGGATGCGCCCCTTCCTGGTTAACTCACGGAGAGGTGTGGATAGTGCGGTTTGGGCTCTCTGGGCTACTGCAGCGTTTTCGTCACTGGTTGAAGGAAACCCGTGCACTAGTGGCTGCCCTCTGTTCCTTGAGAATGTTGCTTCGGAGTACCCACGTTGCAGGTTGATTGGTGCATGGCTCAAGCACCAAGAGAGCAGGGGCAACCTTGATAAAAGCACAGGACCCCGCATTGCACCAGGAGGACAGTAAGAGGTCTCAGGAGATGGGAATCAGCACCAGTTGTTTTTGGGGAGTGAAGGAGAGTGTCTCAGTCAAGGAGACTCTTATGATGGGCTCCATACTACCAAACAAACCACTTAAGCACCCCAAAGGATTGTAATCCCCCCATGCGCAGAAATCCATCAAAGACTACACTATTGTCGATACTCCACGAGAGGGGGCAGAACATGTTGTTAAGGGTTGCACTGGCCAAACCTTGGCCACTGATGACTCATTTTTTTCGATTTCAATCTTTATTCGATCAAGTTAAAATGATCATAAAAGCACAAATAAATACATAATCCTAAAAAATGTTAAAAACAGCAAATAATTCATCATAGATTCTAGAATAAAGACCCTAATACAGTAAAATCATTTCATGTGTTAAAACTATACAATTGGGTTATCGCGTGACAAGCTCACAGATCTTGGCACCCCCCCCCTTCCTCTTTCTCATGCAGGCCCATAGGAATGTCGCTACCGAATAGCAAACCAGAGGGTCGGGTAATGATTTTAGAAAAAATGCCACCTGACACTGGTTGAAATTCCCTTGTTTTAAAATTGGGTTTAGGTAGTCATTCCTTTCTTTCTCGTAGAGCCTGCAGATTAAGACTAAATGCAAATCAGTTTGTGGTGAGAGGTTATCGCATGGACACACACTTAGATCCGAGTGGTTATATGTTTTTTCTGGATACCCTAACATCAAAGGGATCATGTTCATGCGGAACCTCAATAATATAAATCTGTGTTGCGGCCAGGTGACATTTACTAAATAGGAGTACCCCCCCTCTATTAGTGGAGGATTTTGGCGGTATATACAAACCGCGTGTTTCTCTTTATGGTATTCCTTTCGCTTGTACTCAGACATCAGTAAGAACATGTTGGTGACCTTTTGTTTAGAAACCTTTCTACAAGTCAGTGGGTCCTTAAACAATTCAGGGAAACCAATCTCCTTTAGTACTGACTCCACATAGCTGAGCCACCTAGACATCTTCCACTTGTCCATGCTTAAGCAACTCTTTATTATTGTTCGTGTAAGTGTCACTGTATCTCTCCGCCAGATTGAATGCCAAAGAAGAATTGGGGCTAGCTGTATTGAATCTAAAATATAGGGCAAGCCCAATTCCAAGTGTAAAATATAATTTGAAGAGGAAAGAGGGAGACCCACTATAGATTTAAAAAAGCTGTTCTCAGTAGTTTGCAATGATGTTGGCGCTACCACACCCCATACACCAGCCCCATAAGTCGCTGCTGTCTTTACCTTAGCCTGGTAGATATTTTTTATAGGTAGAAGAGGTTTAACGCCCAGTTTCCGAGCGAAGGATTTAACAGCAGTGATGCCTCTCTCCATTACCAGCTTCCTTCCTTCCGCCACTGATGACTCTATTCTAGATTATCCCATTAGCAGTCTGGCAAACATTGAACCATTAAGTACCCACCACTTAAGCAATCAACTTTATGATGAGCATATGGAAAACTGTACTAGTGACAGTGCAGGTTCATCGGATGCTGGTGCCTCAGGGATCAGTGCTTCAAAGGGGGCTACAGCCTCTGGAGAATCATTATGTCAGGAGGGGGCACCCACTGTGCAAGCTGGCCGACTCTGGGGTAAGAAGAAGCAACATTGACAAATGGCATGTACCAGGGGAACCTTGCAAGACCTGTACAAAACTCAAAAGGCTCTTGAAGCCTTTTTTCACTCTCGGAGGCCGGTAGTCAATCAGAGGTTGAGGAGTAGAATGCAAAGCGGAGGGCTGCGGCTCAAGGTCCTCAGAGCGGGGGTCGCTTTTGGCCGATACTTCCATTACCCGACTAGAAACGGTATTCCAGGGAGATATGGCTAGACAGGCTTATGGGCCTAGTGTTTCCAGCATTTCTGGCTCACTTACCACTGGGCAAGTGGAAGAACTTCTGTCACAGGTGTTTGAAGATGGTACTGTTGTTATGGGACCCGGAAGGAATAGAGCTCACCCCGATGAGCAAAAAATCTCGAAAGTCAACTGAAACAGTACTCAGAACTTCAATAGTAGGGGTGAAGGGTGCAGACAGCATGATAGCATTGGTGGGGACTACAACATGGCTAGAACTGTCTGTTACAAGTCAATCTGAATCACCTGAGCCGTCTCTGCTAGAGATCTATCAGCTTATATAGACCCTCAGAGATGAAAATCGCAAGGACAATCTTTGTTTAAAAATGGCTCACCTCAAAATGCAAGTGGTGCTCTGTAAAATGTCAAGAAATATGGATATCCTGCAAACTTGGATTGCAGAAGGTGAGAATAAACAGAGTAATTTGGTGGATCAAACTCAGAATAATCAATCTCAGATGGAAATTTAGGACTCTAAACTTGCGCAACTGACATCTCTAATTGAGGACATGGAGAATTGCCTCCGCAGGAATAATCTGAGTATTCTGGGGATACCAGAAGGAAAGGAAGGAGGTGATACCAGATTGTTTGTGGTTTCATTGCTTCAAGCAGCATTCCGGAAGTTGGCTGACTGGGACCTGGACAGTGCTATCCAGTGGGAACATAGATTCCCATTCCGTAAACCTGGTGGAGGTCGAGGGTCTCAATATCTGTGGGCTATTCTGATATATGTAGGCAACTTCATTTTAAGTCAGCTTATCCACCAGGCCGTCCACCCAAGAGCTCTGATTAGGGCACTGGGCATTGAATTCTTTGTAGGGCTGATGTCTGCAAAAAAAAATGTGGCCTGTAGATGGCAGTTAAATGAGCTGATTCTGAACTTACAGAGGGTTGGGGCAGCTGTGTTTTTGCTTGAACCTGCTACATTGAAGATTAGCTATCAGGGCAGGAACCATTTCTGCAGTGATGTGGCCCAGGTTAAGTGCTTAGTGGATCAGTGGTTAAAGACGACCCCATGGGAGGCAAGAGCCAGTCTGTGGGAATGTAGGTTCGCATAACCTGTAGTCTGTAATTTGAACTCCTATCTTTTGTAATTCTTTGTGGCTCACTGGGTTGGCTGTTGGGGGGAATTCATTCATATTAGCAGCTGATGCTATTGGTCATTGGGGCAGGGGTAGGCTCAATGATCACCCAAAACTTGATTATGTGTTTGGGATTGGGCAGAGATTGCTCTGAAAATCCTGGTTTCTTCCATGAACCCAGGATAGGCAAGGGATTGGGTGGGCAAGAGGGCAAGTCAGAGGGGGGAGAAGGGTGGAGGGGTCTTATAGCTTGGGAAATTTTGGCAATGGTTTTGTTGTGTTCTTTACTTTGGTGATGGGGTGGGGTGTAGCAAAAAGAAAAAATGAAAAAGTATCAAATATGAGCAATTTGTGCAGTGTCATGCAGAATATGGTGCTTATAATGTTTAACAATGGTGCATTGTAGTAGTAGTGATAGTCGGGCTCTGCATTTACTTAGTTGGAATATGAATGGCTTAAGAGCGGCTGCCAAGTGTCGACATGTGGAGGAGGAACAACTGCTAATTAAACCTCACCTGCTTTGGCTCCAAGAAACTCACTTATCAATTTCAGAGATTAAAAATCTGAATATTCAGGGTTACAATCTACTGGTGGCCTCAGGGGGAGAAGGTTCTCTGCAGGGGTGGCCCTACTAGCCAGAAATCAAGGGCGGAAGGTGCGTAAGTATATGTCTGATCGATTTGCCAGATGGGTCCTTGTTGACATAGCAAGGGATAATTTCCGATTGATGCTGTGTGGAGTGTACACACCCAACAAAGACGATCCTCCTCTTTTTAATTTTCTACTAGCTGAACTGAGTCAATGGTACCCCCTTCGTTATTAGTGCCTATATAGGCAACACTCCCCCCCCCTTAGCAAAGTTAGCATGCACAATGGAATAAATAAATACACAACACAATTCTTTGTTGGCAAAAGATTGCTGCAGGATTATTCCATACAAAAGTATGCAACATGGTGGGTTAACTTACAGGCGATCCAAGGGCAGGCAGCGGTGACTGACCTACGCTGCCCTGCCCACCTGAGGAGCCAAATTGCACCGTGGCCAATCCAATCGGTGCTACCAGTTATGAGGGGATTCCCCCCTTGAATACCATGAACCACTGGTCCACCACTTTACTCACACCCTTTTTAGGGCGGAGCGTTGCAAGGCAAGCCCCTGGTTGCTCAGGCTTCCAACCGCCCGAAGGACTAGCGGGGCGCCGAAGATTCTTTCTCCAGGGTCCTGCCGTAAAGACTCCTGGGGTTTGGCACAGGCACCCCTATTGTGCTCCAGAAGAGGTACCCTTCTGTACCCTTCCACCTCCGGATCGCCCTGTAACTCTGCCTGCAACACAAACAAAACATTAAATAGTCCTACCTAACCGTGCTCCCCAGCCAACACGCCGGGTATGCGGTAGGGCGGGAGACGGCATGTCTGGCAGCAAAGAGGGTGCTCAAAAGGCGGGGGCAGGTAAATATACCTTCCCCCAACCCTCTGTGTGCCAGAAATGACGCGGCCCACGCGTCGGGCTGTGGGACTCCTCCCCAGGGTCCCAAGACTAGTAGGGTGTTGGTGTGCCTAAGAGGCACAAAGGTGGCCGCCCTTTTAGGTGGCCCACTGCGTGAGCCACGGGCAGCCGCATAGTGCCTATATAGGCAACACTCCCCCCCTTAGCAAAGTTAGCATGCACAATGGAATAAATAAATTCACAACACAATTCTTTGTTGGGAAAAGATTGCTGCAGGTTTATTCCATACAAAAGTATGCAACATGGGGGGGTTAACTTACAGGCGATCCAAGGGCAGGCAGCGGTGACTGACCTACGGTGCCCTGCCCGCCTGAAGAGCCAAATTGTACCGTGGCCAATCCAATCGGTGCTACCAGTTATGAGGGGATTCCCCCCTTGAATACCGTGAACCACTGGTCCACCACTTTACTCACGCCCTTTTTAGGGCGGAGCGTTGCAAGGCAAGCCCCTGGTTGCTCAGGCTTCCAACCGCCCGAAGAACTAGCGAGTGCCGACGATTCTTTCTCCAGGGTCCTGCCGTAAAGACTCCTGGGGTTTGGCACAGGCACCCGTATTGTGCTCCAGAAGAGGTACCCTCTGGATCGCCCTGTAACTCCGCCAAAGCTCTGGATGTGGCCACCGTCGCCTCCAGAGCCCCCCACCAAGGTCTGCCGTTTTCCCTCACTTGCAACCTGCTGTTTCCAGAGTCTCGACTAATGTCCATTAAGAACAGATCCATGCCCACCTTTAACAGGTGCACCCTGTCCTCCTCGTTGTTGACCTTTAGTCCTTCTAGGTAGACCATCTCCTTAGCTACCTCTGACATGTGTGCCTCGTCCCCATCGTGGGACCATGTGTGTTACATGAAAAAGGGGGCCACGCCAATTTACCTAGCCCTTCATATTACATGTTGAATTTTAGTTGAACCATGCCCTCCAGCTTGGTGGGCTTGTCCATGCTTTAATTTCCTTTCTGTCAGAATGAGATGGCCTCCCCAGGAGGGGGATCTACTGTTCTTTTCTTAACCACAGCTATATTAACCATAACGTTATTGCAGGCTCGTGACCTCCTGCAACCTGCCGTTACCGTCTTTCAAGTTGGACCACTTCCCTATAACATCTGATAGGTGAACCCCATCCCTATCGGGATACCGTGTGGTTTTTTGCACAGAAAGAGAGGCCATGCTTGAATTACCATGCTAGATATGCATTGAGTTGACCCATGCCCTCCTGCTTGGTGGGCTTGCACATGGCTAAATTAACCCTTCTGTATGACTGTACGATGGCCTCCCCGGAAGTTGGGAAGTACTGTTCTCTTCTTTAACAACAGCCTGTTTACCCTGCAAGTTGCTGTTCGGGCCACCAAAACCCTATCTCAACCCACTGACCTCCGATTGTATGGGAGCACAGTGCCAACAGGAGATGGGACCCCAAGAGCATAACAAACTACTGCTCTAATTTGAAACCACAGTCTTGTGTGCTAATCAGTTGGGCCCAGTGTGCAAGGATATGCATTTACCTTTAGAAGTTGATTAAGCCATAGTTCACCCCACCCCTACTTGACGAGACCCAACTAGAGGGTTCAAAACTGCTAACCACCTGCTGCCCCCACAAGGGTTGTCATGCCTTCCTAGAACGCCAGGTGGACCTCCCCACCTAACGAGACAAAGGTGGATCTAATTACAGAGGGGTGGGTCCTGAGGTCCCCTAAGGGGACTCTAAAGATACTGTTACATCTCATGTCTTTCTTGCCTGCACCACCCATTAGTCTGACTGCGATCTACAGAGGCTGTGTCACCAATGCTGGTGACCCCCCCCCCCCCAGCATATATGGCCCATCGCCTGCTTTAATTGCAGGTATCCCAGGTGCCGCAAAAGATGTCAATACTTTTGGATTGTGAAGACATGGGAAAATTATATGAGCATGATTGCCTTCACCTATTTAGATTGGGGTGCAGTGGGTGCTCTGGACTTGTCAGCAGTTGTGCTCCAAACCCATATTTCATGACGCTATTGGAGCCATGGCACACTATCTGGCATAACCAACTGACGCAACCCACCTGGCTGAGTTGCCGCTGCGAGATTTGATCTTATCCCCCATGCTCTCATGTTTACCGGTGCACATCTTCTATAGGTCTGGCCCCCAATCTATTTATGCCGATACCTGCCATGTACCCTTCTACTCCTGTGTGGGCGAAGAAAACGCCTGTAACACTGCAAATCCCCCTGCCCTAACATCATAGGGGCAAACTTGGGGGGGCACGGGGAAAAAGGGGTCTGTACTGTCAGGTTATGCTACATTGCATGGCCTCCTAGCCTGCAAGCAACCTCGTCTGACAGCAGACTTTATCTCTTGTGTCGCCCGCTAAATGTCCGCACCCTGGCGCAAGTCGTCCCGTTCCATACTTCTGTTAAAGGATTACCATAATGCAGACCTGAAGGCAAAGCTTATGGACTGGTAGCTAGGCGGAGAACACTATGTAAAGATACCTGCCCTTTCTTGGAATTGGGAATGCTCAATGTGTTTTGATAGCTGTGACCCTATGTTCTCTCAACCAGTGTTTCCCAGCTTTGGACCCACATCCATATTACGTAACAAACTTACGTAACTCGTCTGGCTGCAAGGGCGATAAGGCAAGCGAAAATTAGCTTAACTGAAGCACCACTAACACGCACTGGTCTACGGGGTCACAATTTCTGCTATGAGACCAGACCTTTGCCCAGTCAGGTATACTGATGAACGATGGCGAACACTTGCTCGTGTCAAGACTGGTTCAGTGAGGCTGGAGTGAATGTTTGTATGTTGTGCATCTGACAGTAAGTACCTTGATTTGCTTTGGCAGGGATAGAATTATTGCTTCCGTCACACTCCTGATTGTGGCAATGTGCATCTCTAACGCTTTCTTCACTGCTGAGTGTGCCTAGTCCGTTCCCTGATACACACTGCGTGCTAACCAGCTGTGACCAAGATGCTTAAAGCACTAGACCTGGTTCACTTGGTTTACCCTGGAATTGATTGCCCTCCACCAAAATCATGTGGGTTCGACTTACCTTCTAGTAATTTGTAATTCAGGTTAGAGCATTTTATTTTGTTTTTTTGTTTTTTCTTTTTTTTCCCCCGGCGTAGCCAGGCAGACGTGTGTATTATATTCCCCTGACCAAGTCGGGATCTAAGATTCCCAGTTTCAAGTTCAGACGCAGCCCACCTTATGTGAGTCCGCTGGGAACCCGCTGCATCAGTGCAAGTGACCTCGTTGAATCATGCAGCTCCCCAATGCGCTTGCCTGGCACTCGAGGGCACCAGCACAACAAGAAGCACAGCCGCTGGGGCAGGGGATTCGAGGCCAAACGTGCCAAAGTCTGTGTTTTCAGCATATGCTTTCTAGGCATCCAGTTCGTATAAGAATGTGTCAATGAGATGACCAGGCAGGCCCAATAGCCTGTTCTATGAAGATGACCAACCCCCAAGGTGTGCGATGGCTCAACTATCAGATGGGCTTGGAAATATGTGACATTAAGCAAGGTGTCCTCCTGTGCTTGTCCCGTGTCCCTCCTATCTTGCAGGAGGTTGCATGATTGGCTTGGTCTGTGTAGTTTTTTGGCCCCCCGGATTACCCTGGCTGCCTAACTGCCAGCAACGTGAGCAGGTGTGGACCTAATGGGGGGGAGGGCAATTTAGTAGTTGCAACTTGAAATGTTTGTAGCCGCCCACCTACTGTGCTTCGAGGTAAGCAATAGGTACTTAACTTGTATCTCTTCCCCCTGAATAGATACAACAATCCGCTTTGGTCATGAAAACCTAATAAGCACAAAATTACAAAGGACATAATTCTAAAAGTCTCTGTGGTGGGGCCGCTGAAGGACACAAGACCCAGGCAGAGAACCAGTGGGAATGGCTCTACTCGGTCAACGATCAGAAAGACGCATCAAACCCTCAGAGACACCTTGGAGGTATGCTAACCTGCGCCAAAATCTGCCTCCCCCTGTACCGGACTGGGAACATTTTGCATGGAGGAACAACCCCTCAGCCTGTGAAACTCAATGTGAGCTCAGCTGGCTGAAGCTGCGACTGAATTATTACAATTGTTTTCCCAGGCCTGCGAAAGTAACTTTTATTCCATTATTCAGAGCCTGGGTGGAATAGAGGTGGTTGGGGAGACTCATACCTGCCTTCTGAAACAGACTTGTTGTCTATCCACTTATTTGGGACACAGGTCACAGAAAATGCCCCTACCAATCTCTGGTTCTAGCCAATTGAAGGATAAACCAAGTGGAAATTGCCTAAAGGAACCTCCAGATTTTGCGCATGAAAATATGGCGCCTTTACGGGAACCTGGAAATGGAGGACTAATGTGCGCTCTACTATGTCCCCAGAGACTTTGCATCCTAGGTCAACGTGATGAACCCTGCTATTAAGCCCCCCAAAAGAAAACCAGCTGTAGTTCTCACAGACAGGTCAAATCGTATCCCAAGCCTGCTGCATGGAAATAGAGTATGGTTGTGATGCAGTCAGGTGGTCAATGAAAGGTGCCATTGCCCATGCTACTGGGATCTGAACCCTTGACTTGGACGCGGCCCGTGGCACCATATGCGGACGACTTTGCCTCTGCTCTGCAGGTCCTGGATGCAGCCCAGTTACTCTCCCTAGGTCTGACTAAATAAGACGTACTGACTGCGCCCGTCAGGGCACTCTGAGCCACTGAATTATGAAAGCATATATAGGAGAATTACTTTGGAAGCTGAAGCTAGTGGCTTCTTAGGTTGACCCATATGGCGCAATGATAATATGGCTTTCCATTATCATAATAATAAATGGCGTAGCTGCTTTAATACCAGTGCCAGGGTGCAACTGGGGAATTGCTGTGATCTGCCCTGCCAATGTCCTGGTCAACGCTTCCCCTAGACAAACCTCCGATCTCTTCTAGGCAGAACCTAAAGCCTGTCGTGGCCTTTTGGAAGTTTAACAACAATTTGGCCACAATATTCAGTGCCTAATCAAGTATAACTTGGGGCTCACTGCCACCCTTCTCTGTCCAGTGACCCCATAAACTGTGGCACATTTTTGGCGCGAGGCAATCACCATTACCTTTTACATACTGCTGTAAACAGTTGGTTGGATCTGCGGGGGGCAGCGGGAGGGGAAGGGAATACAAAAGGCACCGCCCGAACACCATATGACCCTGGGACCCATTCGCCTCCCAGGGCCACGAGTGCACCCCCCCTTCTCAAGCTGCCAACACCGAACCCCAGGGCCCCGCGACCTCGAACTCCCGGTGGCACGCCTATGTAAACAAACAATTGTCGCCGCCCTGAACGGCCATGCAGCCCCGATGCAACCCGCAACAGGGGAAGAGACAAACCTCTCTGCCCTAACGAGCCCAACTCACTTACTGGGAATTCAGAAACTCGTCCCGCCTAACTACAACAAGCTGGGCATGACCAAGTATCAAACTCAAAGGATACTAAGAGGGGCGTGTCAGATATTAGGCAACTCATCCCTTCTATCTGAAAGATGAGTCATTAACAAAACACCAAGCCAAGAGACTTAAGCAAATTGTATCAACTATTAGAACATCGTCCCTTCTCACTGTGACAGCATAGACATAAAGAATGGTTAACACGCACCATTCCCATATTCCTCCTGCAAGTTTAAAGTAACGTTTCGACGCAGTACAACCAGGAAGCCGAGTGCATTATGGCACCCTAAAGGCTCTTCTTTAAGAAAGAACATCAATAAGGATCTTCTTTACATGGCATCGCATAATCTGCCATCATGAAACCTTTACAGAACGATGAACTGACTGCCACCGCCAGCTCTTGAGCCTCGCCTTGGAGGGGCCTGTGACACCCAATGCAGAAGTCTATGCCTCTGAGCTCCAGCTCATGCTTCCGATAACCCTGCCGTATGTGCATCGTCCCGCAAAAGGAATGTAAGCAATTTAAAAGGCAATGTGCACCGCATGGCCAAGCATGTAATAAAACACAGTGAGACATAATTTAACCTTCCCCCTTACTCGACAAATTTGAACTATCCCCGCTGCTCGGGAGAGTCTGCCGCCCCCTACTTCTGCAGGTAGAGAAAAATGGTGCATGTACACCACCGTGGGACATGAATTCCCTCCTTTACACATCCTGGCCACATATACTGACCCAGACAGTAAGACCGCGGAAACGCATGTGAAATTGTTCCAGAAGTGGTGAATGATCTCCAGTCTCCTCTGAGGATGTTGCACGGAGTCAGGAAGACATAGTAGGGATATCCAAATACCAGTAGATTAGGCAAGGGTTCAACTACTAACGTAGAGCGCCAAATAAGGTTTATAAGAGTGATGGGAGGACCAACCGCTGCCAGTGGCGGGAGTGGTGAAAACGGCGCGGAGGGACCATCACTCAACACACGCAGTGCACCCACTAGTGAGAGCCCGAGCGCCTGGCGGGGCCGGGGCTCACAGACCCCCAATCGTAATCATGTTCAATATGATGTCCCTATTGGCCCACCTACTGAATGGCATCGGTGTGCTTACATAATGCCATGGATAGCCCCATGTATATTTTACTGGGTGTCCCACATACGTCATGGTTGGGCCCCTATTAGGGCTCTCATAAACATAACAGTGCGCGGGCAACCCCGGTATTTTGTGGAGGAGCCCACATCACGATTTGGATAGCAAGTCAAGACGCACCCGAACAATCTTGCCGTCAGCTGAGCGGTCGAGTGCATTTCTGCGTACCCGCTCAGCCCTGTATGCCACCCCAGCATTGCTGAGTTGCTGGGGCGGTGCGCCGCCAACACCTGGGGCCAGATGGGTGGCCCGAACAATCTTGCGGCGCCCTTGCGTCAGCCCTGCGACCGGATGCCTTTCCGCGCACCCGGTCACCAAGCTGCTGAGCTACCTTTGCAGTACTGCAGGGTGCAGCATGCACTCAGGAACTCTGTGGAACATGCCGGATGGCAGCAGAGGCCTCTCTTGTACTCAGCGCAGTATTTTAGTTTAATGTAAAAATAAAGACAGGGGCTGCAACCAGCCTCCAATCAACGTTTTAAGCAATAAAATGTAAACCAGCAACCAGTCTTCAAGTACTGTCCCTCTAAAAAACCTTACGTGCAAATTGATAATTAAACCGCATGCAATGCCCCCAATTCAGCTGCGGCGAGACCCGGCGGCCGCCGGTGCCCACCCCACTGCTAAGGGCGAGGCCAGCGATAGCTAACACAGGGCCACCCAAGGAAAAAAGGTGGGGGAGCCCAACCCCCAGTGCCCCTCTCCCGGCCGTGAGCACAGCGCTAACCATCAGTGCCCGACCTGCAAGCGGGCCACGGGCAGACTAGCCAACCCGCTAAGCCCCCCATATGCTTGGGCACAGTGAGGCAGCCCCAAGCACCCGCAAACAGCACTGTGAGCAATGGGCCCCCGCACTTACACACACACAAGCACGGATGCCCCACACCAGTGATCGGACCCCTGCCCCCCGCGGGGCCGCGGCCACCGCCGTGCTGTTAGTCAGTTCACAAGCACCAGGAGGGGAAATCAACCGCCTAACGGGCCCGAGTTCGCCTCGAGAACACCGAAGTTGCCTGCAGGCACCAGAGCGTGACGCGATACAACACAGCAGGAACCCATGGACACGCATGGTACACTCTCAATGAACAGCAGGCAACAATCCCGCACACATCCTCAGCCACTGCAAGAAGACAAACCATAGCTACGAAATTTGAGTGCCCCGCACACGCTCGCTGGCACGTGTCACACTCCTCCCCCTAGGCGATGAGGATGGGGGTGGACAAAACAGGCTGTTGTGAAACAGAAACCGAAACCTGACTGTGTCATGCCCTAGTAAACGCGCAAGCCAAAACGCTGCGCTGTGCACCCACGGGAGGGGGGGGTGAGCAAAATAAAGGCCATGCATGGGAAACTTTCCTGGCGAAGTGAGGGCACGCCGCGTGAGCCGCACAGATGCAGCGCATAACCAAGTACACCCGCATTCGCTCCAGTGGAAGTCTGCCTGTTCCCGCCCCAAAAGCACAGTGAACGTGGCACCCGTGCCCAGCGTGTCCCACAAACATGCTCCTATGACTCAATAGTTGTGCGAGAGCTTCCTGGTGCCCCACGCACCGAGTCGCACACAAGCTGTCCCAGGACCGAACCCGGCTCCACAGCTACGCAACGCGGCTCTGGCCGCAACGCACCTCCAACAGTACTGACGGCATCCCCACAGGGGCCAAAGACGACCTTCACTCAGAGGCCCCAACTCTGAAGTGCTTAGAAGCTGCAAACCGCGGGGGGGTCAAACTACCGCCAGGTCGGGCACAGCAGAAAGCAGTTCAGTTCAACTGAAGCTGCAACCGAAACACGGCGAGATCATGCTGGTCGGCGAAGTAAGTATGGGGTGGGGGAACTCACCGCAAGTAGACCGACGTACGCGGAGTCGCCAGACCAGGGGACACGATGAGCCAGACGGCGTGTCCGGCAGCAAAGAGGGCGCTCGAAAGGCGGGGGCAGGTAAATATACGTTCCCCCAACCCTCTGTGCGCCGGAAATGACGCGGCCCGCGCATCGGGCTGTGGGAATCCTCTCCAGGGTCCCAAGACTAGTAGGGTGTTGGTGTGCCTAAGAGGCACTAAGGTGGCCACCCTTTTAGGTGGCCCACTGCGTGAGCCACGGGCAGCCACATTGCTGCAATTTTAATTTACCATTAATTCCACAAACTGATACGACCTCTGGCTTACTGCCTGAGGTGCGCATGAAAATATCTCGAGCAGCTCTGAGAGAGCTTATTCAAACTCATGCCCTTACTGATGTGTGGCGGGCCTGTCGTGGATAGACACCTGGCTTTACGTTCTGCTCTGCACTACATAAGTGCAGTGATGGTGTTCTAGCATGGGGACACTCTGTTGGAGTAACCAGGCGCTTTACAAGCTAAATAATAATAATAATAAGGCCCTTTCTAGGATTGATATGATCCTTGCAAGCTGGACCATCATTCCATTTCTTTCAGTTAAATTGAACCTGGGTACTATTTCTGACCATGATGTCCTTTCTTTATTTATGTCATTAAGTTCTAGTGAGGGTACTGCCTCTCCTTCAAGGTGACCATTATAATAAATGGGGTAACCCAGTATAGTGTCAACGGACCTGGGTATCGATTGATAAGGAAAACAATTGGTCCTAGACACTCCTAACCATACTCAATGTAGGAGAGTATGCTATGAAATCAATTCATACAGGTGAAATTATATAATGTAGAGGCAAATTCAACAGGGAAAAACTCATAGGTAAGAGGCCACCCAAAATTCATTGAATTGCAAACATCAATTTATTTTCACGCTGGGTCTTATTCACAGAATGAAAGACATACACAGAGGCATAATATGCAGCATGTAATATTAGCGCGGTTATTTTCAAGGAGAGAGAAAGAAGTGAAAGTAGGTGCTCATGTGTAGGATAGAAAATGAAGATGAAGATCATCAAGAGGCATTTAAAAAGAGCAATTCAAAATACTACGGCCGATGGGATCCGGCATAAATTCCTAACAGAGCCGGTACCCCTACAAGATAGGGCCTACCCCTAAGCTCATTCGCAATATTTGATAAATGTTTTACAATTTGTAGCACAGTGAGGCTTCATCTGTGGTTGGGATATGAGGGAAGTAGATGTTGGGTGTAGGCCCACTGGGGGAATGTCGACGTTTCGACCCTCACGTAAAAGGGTAAGTAGACTCCTCTGCTGCGGGTCTTCCTCAGGACAGGGGAAAGAAGGGACCCGAACACGGTCGTGGTGAGATGCAAATAGATCCAAACTCTGTTCAGTCAAATAATCCTGAGATTACTTCAGGGTCGTGATGTGATGTAAGTGGTTCCAATTTATACTCAGTCAAATTATCCTGAGATTACTTCAGGGTTGGGGAGAAATCACCCCACAGTACCGCTGAAATGGTGCGGCGTGAGACCTTCTAAACGTATGCTGCCATAGGGACGTTCAATTCTTAAGTCAGAGCAAACCAGAGCCGTGCCGCATCCGTCGGTGTCTGTAAAGCTAGCTTTACAGACACCGACCTTCAAGGTGGTCTTATGACCGTAAGTTGCTGTTGGAAATGTGATATTTGACACATATGACGACCAGTTTAGAAGATTATTTTTTACATAACCAAAATTCGGCCTCTCCTACAATAGTCTGGGAACCAATGAAAGCAGTTATCCGTGGCCACAACCTCCGCTGTACCATTCAGCACGATAAAAGTAATAGAGAGATGGCAGAGCAGGCCTGTGCCAATCTTATATCTTTGAAAGTAGAATATTCTAAATAACTGGTCGACAGCCTCCTTTGGGAAGTTTAAAAAGTTTTGGAGCAACCAATTATTACTCCCGTGGAATTACAGTAGGAGGTCTGGGATAGGGCTTATCAGCGATACCGTACAAAACAGGCTCTCTGTTTGGAGAACAGTGAAGAGATGCGACGACGACTTATCTCTTTTCAAATTAGAGATAGACAATCTAAGTATGTAATCATCAGCATTCGTGATTCGTCAGGCCAGGTGCGGTGTGGCTCTGCACTATCCTATCTGTCTTTCAGGAATTCTATGTGTCACACTATCTCAACGAGACCCCCCACTCCCCCCCCTTATTAGTAGCTATCACGGAGTATCTGGAGGTAATAAGTCTTCCTTGTTTAATGCCCATTCAAACCCAGATGTTAGAGTCCTCTATTACACAAATAGGAATTAGGAAAGCATTGACCAAACTAGACTCAAGCATCTATTCCTCTTGAATTTTTTAAAACGCTTGTTGATATTCTTTTCCCTAGATTTGAAGTGCTGGTTAATTCTCCAGCTTTCTCACAATCGTTACCTGCGTCTGGGGTAAAGCATATATCTCGATTTTTTTTTAAAAGAAGGGCAAAGACGTGCTCAATTTCGGGTCGAATTGCCCTATATCTCTAATGAATACAGACACTAAAATTTACACCCGTGTCTTGGCTAATCGCTTATCTTCGGCTATCACTATGCTAGTTGATGACAAGCATCAAAGGTTCATCTCAGGATGAGACACTAAGCTCATGTTAATACAGTAATTTCTGTTCTCAATGCCGCAGAAACAAAAGGTCTGTGGGTCTGATGCTACTCAACACTGAGAAGGCATTTGATTGGGTGGCACGGGGCTTCCCATGAATGGTCTTGGCCAAAATGGGGCTTGGACGGAAGTTTATCTGTGCGGTCAAGACTCTTTATAGTTCTTTATCCTGCCTGTATTTTTAGCACGGGCCAATATCAGACAGCATTATGCTTCAACGGTTTACCCGTCAGGGCTGCCCCTTATCTCCACTATTATTTGCACTGTACTTGGAGAATTTCATCCAGAGATTCAAGCTTCTGGATACTATACCTCCACTGCACTTGAATCAGTTCATGGGAAAGGTAATGGCTTACGCTGATGATATTGACATCTTTGCGTCATACCCCGCTCAAGCTCTGGCTATAATTAAATATCGGTAAAACACAAATCATGACTAGCTTCGCTGTTGGCTCTGGAGTTCCTGCCATGTCAAGGAAGCTACTTATCTAGGGGTTTGTATTTCTCCCTGCTCAGAGAGTGAGGTTGAGTGCAATTATGTGGGGCTATGGCATGAATCTATGACACTGTACCTTTTTCGTTCTATACCATTATATCTCCTAAGAAATTCTTTAAAAGGGTTGAGACCAGCTGGCAGGGATTTATTTAGGGTTATAAAAAACCCTGTTGTGCCACACAGCATTTGCAGCTTCCTCGGGATATGGGCGGCATGGCCCTTCTGTCATTGTGGCTGTGTTTCCTATCTTCATTTGGAATTCAACTCTTGGCAGTCATGGGGAGGGTAGAATGGCAGCTATCTTATTTATTTCCAGAGTACCGGGTGTTCAATTATGTATCACCAACAATGCCGGGTTTGATTGACACAGTGTATTTTAGATGTACCAGGTTTAAGACTCTGGCGGTTTATCCCAAGGTTTGGGACTCAATTAGGACACACTGCACTTAAGCATAACTCTAACTTAGGAGTGTCCTTGCATGAAGGCTAGTTACAGTTTTGGCACCAGATTGACATCAAACAACTTGGCCAACAGCTCTCTAATTTATATTTTGCTCTTTTGAGACACTCCAGGGCCTTCATGGCGCACATCAACAGTTTTTTTTTTTTTTTAGATATCTTCAGCTCAGGGATTTTGTCACCCACTTGCCGGTCAAGACTATCTCTATAGTCTCATGTCCATTTTGTGAGCAGTTTCATCATCTGCCTAAACTTCGGTATAATACTCTTACCTCCTCCTGTTCCAATACACTACACTTACAACAGCTAGCACTGAAGTGGACTAAGAATCTAGGCCTGCTAGTGACTGAAGGGGACATCCTGGCTAGTGTCAAGCTAGCTTATGGCCTTCTCAATGTGTCTCGATTGAAAGCTCATTTTTTAAGACATTATTCAATATATACTATACCCCTTAGAGACTGTTCAAAATAGACCTTCAACCCTCTTCTGACTGTTTTAGGTGTTCGACACCAGGGGCAGAAGCTACCCATATTTTTGCCACTTGCCTTTTCCTCTCTTCATTTTAGGCTATGGTATTTTATAGGCTGAACCATCTCTTATGGGTAGGAAGTTGATTATGACCCCAAGCTTATTAGCTTGGCCATTCAACCTCTATTCCACATATTCTAGCAAGGATTTATATCCATGCCGTTACAGTGGCTAGATTGTGTATTGCTAGGACATGGCTGCAGTGCCAACCCCAATCCCAGGGCTTGCTGGCATGAGTTTATCTTTGCTTGTGGTTAGGAATTCATGATTATTCATTGTAATCTTAAAAGACGCAATTGGAAAAACTGTGGTCTCCAGTCAGGAAAAGCTTTGCTCTCAGTATGCCCGACTATCTTAAATAATTTAGATATTGTATAATTTTTGATGCTTTTTGTATGACATTGCACTTCTTTTGTTATTTACTTAAATTTGGTTTAGGGTTATATTTCAATGCAATATTATTGTATTTTGTGCTCACAGTATTTTATCTTTTTCAATAAAAAATGTTTTGGGAAAAAAAGCAGTGTATAATACAACTTTGCATTACTGTGGGATACTAACCAATGCAAATCCTGAATTGCATTGGATGAGATATCCCACCCTAACACTTTGCGTCAAGTTTGCATCACAAAAGTAACGCAGGGCCCGATTCACAGAACTAACTTAAGACAAAATCCTAAACTTACTACCATTTTGGTATTCAGAGAAGGCACTTACTCATTTTGGTATTCACAGAAGGCACTTACTCATTTTGGTATTCACAGAAGGCACTTACTCATCAATGAGTAAGTGCCTTCTGGGCACTTCACTTTGGTATTCACAGAAGGCACTTACTCATCAATGAGTAAGTGCCTTCTGTGAATACCAAAATGAGTAAGTGCCTTCTGTGAATACCAAAATGGTAGTAAGTTTAGGATTTTGTCTTAAGTTATTCTGTGAATCGGGCCCGCAGTCCCTGCGCAAGGCATTAGTATACCTAGGCCTGAGTGTCAGTAAGTATGAAAGAGTGAGAATGAGTGAGATTAAGAGTGAAAGCAAGTGAGTGAGTGATAATGAATAAGAATAAATGTGAGGGAATGTAAAATAATGTATGAGAATAAATGAGAGTAAGTGTGAGTGGGAGAATATGAGTTTGAGCGAGAATTGATGTGGTGCGTGTGAGTTTGTCGTTGGCCCACACATCCTGATGGTAATTATTGTCTTATAGAGATACCCAGGACAAAATACTAGCACTAGCATATGTGAAGCAATTTGTAGCATGGCAGACACTTGTGACGAAATACTGGCACTAGCACACTTGGGGGAATTCTTGACATAAAGGGCACCCGTTGTAAAATACTCATAATGGCATACTAGAGGTAATTAATGGCATATACGACACTCGAGGAAGTTCTTGGCATGTGAATTCCCGAGGCAGAATGCTGATATTAGGACAATGAAGGTAATTTGTGGCATAAATGTGGATAACCTGGCATATGGGAGAATGGCAATCATTAGAAAATGCTGGTCCTGACATACGTAATTGTGACATAAGGATCATCTATAGTATATGGACTGCATAAATTGTAAAATTTAAAGACTAGCATATTTTGTCATTTTTGATACAAGGGCCACCTATGACAAAATGCTGACCATGGCACAATGGAGGTATTTTTGACATATAGGGTACCCATACCACATTTCTTTTTAAATGGGGTCATCTCCTGGGGAATGTCAGATTTCATTGGCTTGAAATCACCATGAAAAGATTTGAATAGATAATGAGTGCCCTTTTAGCGCATCTGGCATTTTAGCAAAATTATGCGAAAATTGTGCTTAAAAATGCACAACTTCAACTCTTTCTTTTCAAAAATCTTTGAGGGGAGAGAAACCGTCCAAAAGAGGGCTGGCTTACTCACTTTGGTCACTCACTATGAATTATTGCAAGTATTCTCTCACAGAACTTTCAAAGATCAAGTCAACACCGTAATGTAGGTGTTATCTGACATAGGCATTTGTCCTAATATGCTGTTATACTAATCATGTAGTTATCATAAAACTTCAGCAATGTCAATTGTTGTGATGTAAGGGTCATGTGACATGGCTTCCTGGAAACAATCAGGGTCAGGGGTCATATGATGTCACTTCCTGTGATGTCATTAAGGTCAAAGAATATGTGATACCACTTCTGCTATCCCTGCCATTTTGGTAAATCGACACCCATGCAAAAAAATGGCTGTTTGACGATTGTATTTTATGTGAATTGAGTGTGTGTTAGTTAAGAAAGCCACGTAGCTTAAATATAAAGCATGACTGGTCAACATCAAAGTATAACAGGTACATGTGGGTCATTGTATTCAGACTAGCAATGATATCAGAGCAGCAAAATTTTGAAAACATTATTAGTGTTCCCCTAGGGCTTGTGTATAGATGCAGTCGCTGTTTTAAACTAGTGTGTTTTCTTTCTCTCTTGATTCACTTCACACTGAAAGGAGGATATATGATATCCACCAGGATTGTTAAGGCTATGATACATGCTTTTATTAATGATACACTGGATACGTTTGAACCTCGATCCCATTGATCACTACTTAGACAAGTGTAACGGACCTAATGTACACTAGTCTGCAACTGTCAAACCAATATGAGCACTCAGACATGTCTATGTATGTTGTAATCCTCTTGTGAGCTAATTGTATTTTGGCTAGCTTATCAACCAAACATATGTACTCTTGCCAATCTGGCTGGCCATTTCATTCATTGTCACTGTATCACTTGTAAACTATCTCACCTAATACCTTTATCCACTGTGGCATTTGAGGATTTGCTGTATTTTTTTATTCCTTTACTCTGTCTTTTTTATTTGTTTTGTGTTTGAAAAACCAATAAAAGTTATTGAAATAAAAAAAACTAGCGTGTTTTAAATTGAAAAATAATCTCTGTCAATGCTAAGGTAGAGCACTGCATAATGAAATGTACCGGTGTGAAGGCAATTTTTATAATTATATGTTTCACATTCATGATTTCAATACATTTTATTGGTTTTTGCAAAATAATACAAAGAAACAAGAAAATACAAAAAAACAAAACTGCAACGAAAATCTCATCATAGTATAGATAGAAGGTAGTTGTTCTGTTATTGCTATTTGGTCACTGGTTCTTACAAACGATATAATTTAATACGGCAGATATAACATACCATAACTAGTATTGTTCTCATGTTGAGCGGCCAGATGTAGTTTGGATACCATAAAAGGCAATTGGGTCAGTCTATGTAGCGTTATTGGAACCAATAGTGCCAATTGTGACAGTATGTAACGTATAACTTCTATATTGCTATATAAGAAATAATAGATAATAAGGAAAAATAAGAAGCAAGGAAAAAAAAAGAACCAACTCGGGGTCAAGGGGTACTCTTATTGACTGTATATAGTCCGCAATGCCTCATCCTAACAGCGCTTGGTGAGGGGTGCTGTAGCCCAATCCTTTTGTGAGAAAATTTGCAAGTTCATTTGAGCAGGGTAGTAATACAATTTTCAAGGGGGTTTAAAAGCCATAGAGGTGGAGTAAAGAGATTCCCACATTTTCCTGTATCTAGGTTTCCAAGGGGAGAGTTTAAGGGTAATATTATCTGCTCCTCTCATGAAGGTTAACCATTCTTGCCATATTTTGAATGAAATTTTATCAAAACTTTTCCAGTTACACAGAACTATTTTACATGCCAGACTCAGCATTAGATCAAGCAGAAAGCGGTCATCATCGCCTTTTAGTTCCGGGTCGTGGAAACCAAATAAGATATATGAGATCTCTTTGACTGTGGAGATATTTAATGTCTGGGCGATGTATTCAAAGACCTTGTTCAAAAAGTTTTGTAGCAACGGGCAAGAGAGAAGCATGTGTGGTAAGTCACCTCTTTGAGAATTACAATTCCAACATTGTGGAGACTGGACTAAATTGAGTTTATGAAGTCTGGCTTGTGTCCAATGGTTCCTGTTTATGATCATGTACTTTGTCTGGGATAGTGTGGGGGATATTTTGTGTTTGAAAGGCATCATATGGATTAGTTCAAAATCTAGCTTAATTGCTTTACTATTCGGTTCAGATTCCCATTTCTTCTCATTTAGCATATGGGCTTTACGTGGCTCAGGGAGTAAGGCCTTTTAGATTCTTGAGACCATGTGTCCAGCATTAGACAATTGGGTCAGTTTAGTAGGGAGCGAAGGGGGAGAAGGATTACTAGCCAGTTTAGAGATCTGTACTTTAAGTTCAGAAAGTTATAAAAATCTATGTCAGTTAATCCTCTCTCTCTTTTAAGGACAGA
Source organism: Calotriton arnoldi (assembly GCA_963921515.1). Classification (NCBI taxonomy): domain Eukaryota; kingdom Metazoa; phylum Chordata; class Amphibia; order Caudata; family Salamandridae; genus Calotriton; species Calotriton arnoldi. Next base: position 98,227 of record CAWUFW010006122.1, on the reverse strand, counting down.
GAAGGGAATGGGGGAGTTATCTTCATATAGGTCTTTGTTCAAATGAATGCCTTTTTGAGACCAGTCCCTCCAGTATATTGGTTTTCTGTCTATTTTTATTTTGGGATTGTACCAATCGCCATCGCGTTTGATGCACACATTTTAGTGTTGGATTGTGTATCAAGGCATGCCTGAGCTTTCTTAGTATTTTGAATAATGTACTTAGAGTGTGGTAACATAGAGACTAGCATTGTCATGATTGCCGGAAGTGGGATGTCCTTAATCAGATTTTTTTCTACGTCTAGCCATCGGGGTCTGTACTGAAGCTTATCTAGGAACCATGCAGCTCCCTGTTTGCAGAGGTAGGCCATTTGGTAATTCTTAAAATTTGGTAGGCCTACTCCTCCTTTGTTCTTGGCAAGTCTGAGTTTTCCTAGGGAAATCCTTGCTTTCTTTCCCTGCCATAAAAAGTTACTGATGACTTTATCGATTTTCTTTAGGAAAATATCTGAAAGTATCATAGGTAACATACTAATGAGGTGGTTGATAAGAGGTGTTATCATCATTTTGGTGACCACTCATCTAGTAGATCTGTGATTTTTTTATGAATAATAATTTTGTTTACCTCTAGGGTAGAAATAAGGTGGATTGAGAATTCTATGCCTAGATATTTAATCGTACCTGTCTGCCACGTCAACCAGGAGTCCCCCAAAACCTCTCTACTACCGCATAGGTTAAGTAATTTTACTTCTGTCTTGTCCTTGTTGAGGGTGTAGCCCGATACTTCTGCATAGTCGCGAATAGATCTCATGAGAGCCGGTATAGCTATGGCAGCTTTCTTTGAGACCACCAATATATCATCTGCATAGGCTGCGACCTTGAAAGTAGTTTTGCCGAAGTCTATTCCGGGGATACTCTGGTTTACTCTTAGATATTGGAGGAATGGTTCGATTGCTAAAAGGAAAAGCGATGGAGACAGGGGACAGCCTTGTCTGGTCCCTTGTTTTAACGGAAAGGAAGAGGAAAGAGCTCCTCCTGCTCTAACTCTAGCCTTTGGGCTGTGGTATAATGCCATGATCATCCGTATCAAGTTTTCTCCTAGAATACATTTCCTGAGTGTCGCGTTTAAGAATGTCCAGTCTACTTTTATCAAACGCTTTTTCTGCATCAAGAGTTATGGCAACAGTTGGGGAGCTAAGTAATTTTGCTTTTCAATTGCGTGGCAGAAAATTCTAGTGTTATCGCTAGAGAATCTTTGTTTTAGGAATCCTGTTTGGGATGTATGTATAAGTTTGGCAATGTGTTTTTGTATTCGGTTAGATAAAATCATGGCATATATCTTACAGTCCAGGGTTATAAGAGAAATTGGTCCATAGTTCTTGGTTAGGAGGACGTCTTTACCCTCTTTTGGGATGACCGTAATTATTGCTTCAGCTGGAGTACCAGTTATTTGTCCAGAAGAAGCGAAGTGGTGGTATAGGAGTAGCAGTGGTTTTTCTTAAGTGTTCCCCGAACGTTTTATAGAAGGATGCATTAAACCCATCCGGGCCAGGTGCTTTGCCTGATTTGAGTTTCTTAATGGTGGCTTCCAATTCTTCCAAATTGATCAGGCCGTTAATAGAGTCCCTTTCTTGGTCGCTTAGGGAATTAAGTGATACCCCATTGAGATATTTCTGAATGTTCTGATGGATCACGGCGGAATTGGAGTCGTACAGGTTTTGGTAAAATTCTTTAAATGTATCGGCGATTTTGTTTGGGTTAGTATAGATGATCCCTTTTCCGTCCTTAATAGCATTGATCGTGTATCTCTGGCTTTTAAACTTTAGGTCAGAGGCTAGCGCCTTCCCGGCTTTATTAGCCTCACAGAGTCGAAGACTTTTCTGTTTGTTTATCCAAATACCCGCTCTTGTACTAATTATCTTATTGTATTCGTATTTTTTATTTAAGATCTTTGTTAGGGTTTCTGGGTCATTTTTTCAGAAATGTATCTTTTTCAACTTGGAGATATCTTTCTCTAGATTAAGTAACTGTGAGTTCGCTTCTTTATTCATGTTATATTTAATTTTTATATTTACTCCTCTAACGGTGGATTTTAACGCTTACCATCTTATAAGGTGAGAGGTTTCGTTCTCTTTATTATCAAGTAAGTAGTTTTTAATTGCGTCCTCAATTACCTTTATATTTTGAGGGGAGGATAGTACATCATCGTTGAATCTCCAAAGTGGTTCTTTAAGTGGGGTGGTTGAGTCTGTAAGTGTTAAAGTGTTAATGTGACACAAGAGTGATCGGACACCACTCTTGGTTCTATTGTTGATTGGTCAATTTTCCTTATAGCATTCCTGATATTAAAAAGTAGTCTATACGGGAGTATGAGTTGTGGGAGAAAGAGTAAAATGTGTAATCCCTTTCAGTCAGATTCTGCAGTCTCCAAGCATCTATCATGTTAAATCTATTACAGAGGTGTTTAAGGGCTTTGTGTGATTTGTTTGGTTTGAATTTGCAAGATGAATTCCTATCTATATTTGGGTCCAGTGGAAGATTAAAGTCACCCGCAATAACTGAGGTAGCTGAGTCTGGGATCAGTTTAATATTTTCCTCCAGTTCCTCCCAGAATTCACTTTCATCATTCGTGGGTGCATATATATTTGTTACAAGGAGGACAGAGCTCTCTTTTTGTAATTTGGAGATAATCCATCTCCCCTGTTTATCTGTAGACTGGGAGACTAAGTTTATTCTGGGCTTCTTTGAGATCATTGTTATGACCCCGTTATTTTTTTCCTATGGAGCTTGAACTGAGAACGTCTGAGTATTGGCATCCCTTAAGTGATTCCGCGAGCTTGCTATCTAATTTTGTCTCCTGCAAAAGGATGATGTCAGCTTTCTGCTTGTAGATATAGTCCAGAATTTTTTTCCTTTTGACCGGATGGTTCAGGCCCTTTACGTTCAATGATACAATTTTAATATGTTTAACAGAAGTGCAGGAGAGTAGGATCTGCCTCTTATGTTGCCCACACTTTTTTTTCTGATGTTTACACTGGTTTCTGGCTATAGTCAGGCTGGGACCCTGCCAATCAGGGCCCCAGCCTCTCTGTTCTCTCTAAACGACTTGGAGTGCACTCTAGGTGCACTAATGATTGGATACTGTGGTACCTTATGAGTCCCTAGTATATGGTACCTTAGGTACCAAGGGCATAGGTACATCACAGACCTACCAGGGGCTGAAGCATGTATTATGCCACCCCTGGGAAGCAGACTAAATCTGACACCACAGGTCTGCTACTGCAGCCTGGGTAAGGTGGTGCATGCACCCCTTACTGTGATATAGGCTACCTATATCACTACATAGATACATACATATAAACCTATAAGTCACTCCTATGGCAGGCCTTATCAATCCTGAAGGCAGAGTGCTTGGTTCCTATGTGAGAGGGTGCCCCTGCATGATCAGAGCCCCTCTGCAGCATTCGGAGACCCTTCTCTGATGCTGTTTGTAGTGCAGCCTGACCATATACTCTTAAGCGCATTATAACCTCGCGTTAAATGCTAACTTTGGGATGGCTGCACGGAAACATGTCGTGTTTGGTGTCAAACATCTTGGAATACTACCCCCCACGCCAGTTCTGGCGGCGGGGTAGCATTCCACCCTTCTAGCGGGATAGACATGTACCTACTGTGGAAACGCGGTAGAATCCTGAAGAGCCCTGGCATCACAAAATGGATGCCACCAGTCACAGACACTGGGCTGCCCTCCTGCTGATGACCGAAACTCGCAGTGGAGGAAGCCCAACAATAGGTATCCTGTCACAGGAGGGTGTGACCACCTTCCAGACAGGGTTTAGTGTATTGGGGCTGGGTGGGTGCACTCCTAGAGTGCTTTGAAGTCCTGCACTGGGGGAGCAGAAGGCTCCTCTGTGCATATGCCAGTTCAAACCAGCTCAGGGGCTACCTGCCCCTGCTCTGGCGCGAAACTGGACAAAGGGAAGTGGGTGTAGCCACCCACTCCCCTGACCCTCCCATAGGTGGGGTCTTAGAGCTAGTCCCTCCCTTCCTTTCTAGTATAAGGTTGGGAACCCTTGCCATTGCAAACTAAATATCCCTGGACGACGCTCTGAAGAAGAATCCTGGATCTTCGACGTTCCACTACCTCTGGAAGACTGAAGAATCTCCCTTGGAGTCAAGGAGTGACTCCCCTGCTTGGCAGGCACCAAAAACTGAAACGACGGTCACAAACTACGCTGCTCCCGCTGGAGCCCGAGGTCCCTGCAGCCCAAGACGAGGATTTCCTGACTTCTACAAGGCCATCGTGAGTCCCCAGCAAAGCTGAGGCCAGTGGACCCCACGAGTGACGAGGAACCGCAGTCCCTGGGTACCGTGCACTATTGTCAAGTGCAACCCCTTCACGATGTTCTACGAACTTGTGCTTTGGACCACGTGTGGTCCCAGCCTCTAGCAGGAATCCCTCTGAACATCAGAGGCTTACCCTGTCCCGAGTGACCGTGGGCCCCTGTTGAAGGAATCCTCCCAAGGCATCTTTGCGATCCCTTGCCAGCCGGCTTGTGGGTCCCCTGAAGATTTTTCTAAAGAACCAAAGGACTCCCCTGGTTGGTCCAGGCCTGCCCTGACTTACCCTCGCTGGGTGAGTTCCACAGACCTTGCTGGTCTGCACCATTGACTTTTTACGCTTTCCATGAGACTTGCTGCTACCAAGGCTTGTTGGCTCCAATCAGGTTGCCGACACCGCAGTCAGCTGCAGACTTTGTGGGACACGCCGAATCCAGCTCCTGGTCATCGTTGACGCCTCTTGGACCTCGTGGCCGAAGAGTCAAGACACCCGTGAACGACCTGAATCTGTCGACGACGGTGGGCATTCATCTTCCTTGCCCCGGGTCACTGCCCAGTGACTTTGAACTCTGTCCCCTCTGCTTTCAGGTCTTCCTTCTTCCGAATCCAGGCTTGGATTCCACCGGACACTTCTTCGGACTTCACAAACAGCAAGTCTTCATTGGCTCCCATTGAAAACGACGCCGCGACCCGACACCAAAGGACACCTATGCACCCGGCTTCCCTGGGTGAGGTAACTCCAGCACTACAGTGCTCCTGTGGGTGTTGGCCCTAGAACTACTTACCCTGTAAGTGACTTGCTTGTAGCTACTCCCGAAGTGCCCTTAAACACTTAATTTCCAACCGCGACTTGCCCCATTGAAGTCTACGGCGATCCGCGCCTGTGTTCACGCACTGCACGCGTCCCCCGTGGGTCCTTTACTTACCTGCCTTGGGTGGTTTCGTGAGGCCCCAACACTTCTGAAGGCCCTAGGCCTTGTCCCTTTGCAAGTCGTTGTTCTTAAGTCTCTTTTAGTATATGGTCTGGTACGCCCCTAGGGCCCCAGCCATATTGTGCTTAATTTATTGTGAAACGTTGATTTGTGCATATGTTCCTGACTTCTAATCTCATAAAGAGATTAGTAGAGAGTTGTTTAGTAATAAATACATATATATTTGATATATATACCTGTGTGGTGTCTTTTCATTTGGTGATTCAAGAGATTGTGTGGTAAAACAAGCTGTTTTACATTCCTCCAAGACTTAGCCTGAAGGCTGCTCTCCACAGCTACCACTAGGATAGCTTTCTATAAAGGTTGTCTTAAACCTACCTACCATAAGAGTCGAATTGTACTGGTACAAGGTGTCCACTTTAACTAGTGAACAGCATATACCAGGCCAACTTCTCACATTGGTGGCAGCGTGTGGGATTCCAGCTTGCTATTGTTTTACCAGAAAATCTCTATTTGAATTACTAACTGAAAACCACTATAGGTACTTAAGGTACATATAAAGTCAAGCTTAGTATCAATAAGTTCTACTGAACTTAGAGCTGTGTGCCAAGGGATAGCACACCCTTTCTACAGCTCAAGCTAGTATCAGTAGGCCACAAACTAGTGTAGGTAGTACAACACTGCACAACACTAGAATGTCCTTAAAGGGTGGACCCAGGGGATCCACTCAGCCTCAGTATAAGGACATGGCTTTCTCTGAGTTGAGAGCCATGTGTGCTGCAAGGCACCTGAAGCTAGGACAGAGTCCCTCCACACTACACCTGATAGATCTGCTGACAGCAGATGATCTTAGATTAGCTCTAGGAGCTAATGGGTCTGAATCAGTGGGTGGGTCAATTACAGTGTCTGGGTCAGATGATGAAAATCAGAATGACCAAGACTCTGTGATTGAAGGGCCAGGTCCCAAGGGGCCTGAAAAAGACAGAGGAATTCTCCCTAAGAGAACTGACATAGTGGAGGACAGGCCTAGGTCCCTTTCTAGGGAATCTGAGCACTCCTATCACTCTGGCAGAGAATCTGTCTACCAGAGGAACTCCTACTACCCAAGAAGAGAGACCTCCTCTGACAGAATGTACAAACTGCTGCAGTATGAGGAAGCAAGATTTGCCCTCAAAACCAAGCAGTTGGCATTAGATAAGGAAGCCCTGGAGCTCCAGAGAGCTTCTAGAAAAGAGGGGTTAGAACCCCTGGTGGCAGCAACAGTGTCCCTAGAGGCAGAGAATATATTCCAGACCATAGGAACCTGAGCAAGGTTGTTCCTCCCTACCAGAGTGGGGATGATATCCATAAATGGGTAACTGCTATGGAAAGGGCCTGTAGAGTACAACAGGTCCCCCAAAAGCAGTGGGCAGCAATCTTGTAGCTCTCCTTTTCAGATAAAGGTAGAGACAAGCTCCTCACTGTTAGAGAAGAGGATGCTGATGACTATGAAGTCCTGAAGAGTGCACTGATAGATGGGTTTGGCTTAACCACTGAGCAGTACAGGTTGAAGTTCAGAGACACCCAGAAGGCACACACTCAGGACTGGACTGACTTTGTAGATTGTGCAACCAAGGCTCTGGAGGGTTGGCTGGTTGGCAGTAGGGTTACTGATTTCAAGGGATTGTATAATCTAATGATGAGAGAACAGATCCTTAATAATTGCCAGAACCAGTTGTTGCATCAATACCTGGTGGACTCAGATCTGACCTCTCCCCAAGAATTGGGAAAGAAGGCAGACAAGTGGGTCAGAACCAGGGTGAGGCAGAAAACCCAGAACCAAGGGGGTGACACCAAGAAGCAGGATCCTAAGGGCTCTGAGAAAAGTGGGGATAAGTCAAAAGATCAGAAGTCTTCACAAGGGCCCCAAAAATCTGCATCTGGTGGGGAGTCACAATCCAACAAGGGAAAAGGCCAAAAGAAGCCCTGGTGCAAATTCTGTAAACAGAAAGGGCACTGGACTTCTGTTTGTAACAAGTCCAAAGACCAAACCACCACCACTCCTGCCCCTAAGGCAACTGTTCCCCCTAGTTCAGCTACTGGTGGAGGTGGTACTCAGAATAAGGGTGTAGTAGGGTTGACCCTGGGTTCTGAAGTGGACTCTGGCCTAGTCAGAGTACCCACTCAGGCAATGCTGATTTGTGATGGAGACATGGACATGTCCTTCCTTGTGAGCCCCAGTAATCTGGGCAAATACAAACAGCAGCCTGTAATAAATGGCAAACAGGCTTTGGCATTTAGGGACACAGGTGCTAGTGTCACCATGGTGGCAGAGGATCTTGTGGACCCTGGACAGATCATCCTGGGCGAAATGTACCAGGTGACCAATGCAAGCAATGTCAGGACCAACCATAGTCTGGCAGTAGTGAATTTCTCCTGGGGAGGGGTAACTGGCCTCAAGAAGGTTGTAGTCAGTGCAGACCTCCCTGTAGAATGTCTATTGGGCAATGATCTAGAAACTTCAACCTGGTCTGAAGTAGAGTTATGGACTCATGCTAAGATGTTAGGCATCCCTGCAGAGGTATTTGCTGTGACCAGGTCACAGGCCAAAATGCATGACACTGAACCAGCTCTGGATCCTGAAACTATGGACCAAATGCTTCCCAAGAAGAGGAGCAGTAGGGTTAAGGCAGTGCCTTCCCCTCTGTCTCAGATCATTGATTCCCCTCTTACGGGAGGAGGAGCAGACCCTGAAGAAGGAACTGCCCCAGAGGAACTTGAGCCTGATCAGGTTGAGTTCTTGGGGGCAGGGGGCCCTTCTAGGGAAGATCTGAGTAAGGAGCAACAGTGCTGCCCCTCTCTTGAACCCCTCAGACAGCAGGCTGCTGCTGAGGCTGCTGGGAGTGCTAGTGGGTCCCATAAAGTTTATTGGGATGAGGGACTCCTATATTCTGAGGGTAGAGATCCAGCCCCTGGAGCCACCAGGAGGTTGGTAATACCTCAGAAGTTTAGGGGTTCCTCTTGACCCTAGCACATGACATCCCTTTAGCAGGTCACTTGGGCCAAAACAAGACCTGGGACAGGCTTGTTCCACATTTTCATTGGCCACATATGTCAGATGACACAAAGGAGTTTTGTCGCTCCTGTGTCACATGCCAAGCCAGTGGCAAGGCAGGTGGCACCACAAAGGCCCCCCCCTGATACCACTACCTGTGGTGGGGGTACCCTTTGAAAGGGTAGGGATTGACATTGTTGGTCCCCTTGACCCTCAAACTGCATCTGGGCACAGATTTATCCTGGTGGTAGTGGATCATGCCACCAGGTACCCAGAGGCAATTCCCCTGAGGACCACCACAGCCCCTGTGGTGGCAAGAGCCCTCATTGGAGTTTTCTCCAGAGTGGGTTTCCCAAAGGAGGTCATCTCTGACAGAGTTACAAACTTCATGTCAGGATATTTAAAAGCAATGTGGAAGGAGTGTGGTGTAACTTACAAATTCACCACCCCCTATCACCCACAATGCAATGGGTTGGTTGAACGTTTCAACAAAACCCTAAAGGGAATGATTAAAGGACTCCCAGAGAAGCTTAGGCGGAAATGGACCTTCTTCTTCCCTGCCTTTTGTTTGCATACAGAGAGGTTCCACAGAAGGGTGTTGGTTACAGCCCATTTGAGCTTCTGTTTGGGCATCCTGTAAGAGGTCCATTATGTTTGGTAAAAGAGGGCTGGGAGTTACCTCTCAAACCCCCCAAACAGGATGTGATGGACTATGTACTTGGTCTCCGCTCCAGGATGGCCGAATACATGAAAAAGGCAACCAAAAATCTGGAGGCCAGCCAAGAATTACAAAAAGCTTGGCATGACCAAAAGGCTGTGCTGACTGTGTACCAGCCAGGACAGAAAGTGTGGGTGTTGGAGCCTGTGTCCCCAGCAGCCCTCCAAGACAAGTGGAGTGGCCCCCATACAATTGTTGAGCAAAAGGGAGAAGTCACCTATCTGGTGAATCTTGGAACTCCCAGGAGCCCCCTGAGGGTGCTCCATGTCAACAGATTAAAGCCATATGTTGACAGGGCTGACATGGGCTTGCTCATGGCAACTGATGAGGACCAGGAGGAGGAGAGTGACCCTCTCCCTGACCTGCTCTCACAGAACCCTGATGATGGGTCAGTAGATGGTGTTGCTTTGGCAAGCAGCCTCACTGACCATCAGCAAACTGAGTGCAGACAAGTTCTGCAACAGTACAGACATATGTTTAGCCTGACCCCTAGTCAGACTACCTGGTGCACCCATGAGGTGGACACTGGAAACAGTCTGCCTGTCAAGAGTAAAATCTACAGGCAACCTGACCATGTCAGGTACTGTATCAGGACTGAAGTCCAGAAAATGTTGGAGTTAGGTGTGATTGAGCCTTCAGATAGCACTTGGGCTAGCCCAGTAGTCCTAGTACCCAAGCCTCATACCCAGGGTGGTAAGAAAGAAATGAGGTTTTGTGTAGACTACAGAGGCCTCAATGCAGTCACCAGGACTGATGCCAATCCCATACCAAGGGCAGATGAGCTGATTGATACTTTGGCCTCAGCCAAGTATCTAAGTACATTTGACCTAACAGCTGGCTACTGGCAGATCAGATTAGCTGATGATGCAAAAGCCAAAACGATACAAAAGGGGATGATGGACGGAACGTTTGAGCCAATCAAACACTCACCCCCAGTCAACTGATCTGGGTTTAATCCATCATCATTCTTTAGCTCACTCCACCACCCCAGTTCAGACATGGCCATATGCAAATCAGTCTGACCCTGTGCCTCATGGGAACAGTCCAGCCCGAACTGCCAAGCCATGTCTTCCCTGGACCGGAAACAAGCATCCTAGGACCGGTTTCTGGCATTCCAGCCGTCATCAGCCAGGCTTGCTTGAATCCAGTGGCAAAGTGAGCAAGGGACCCACGTCTGGGCATACCCCCGCCAACTTAGGGCGAACAAAGCGATACAAAGGGGATGATGGACGGAACGCTTGAGCCAATCAAACACTCACTCCCAGTCAACTGATCTGGGTTTAATCCATCATCATTCTTTAGCTCACTCCACCACCCCAGTTCAGACATGGCCATATGCAAATCAGTCTGACCCTGTGCCTCATGGGAACAGTCCAGCCCGAACTGCCAAGCCATGTCTTCCCTGGACCGGAAACAAGCATCCTAGGACCGGTTTCTGGCATTCCAGCCGTCATCAGCCAGGCTTGCTTGAATCCAGTGGCAAAGTGAGCAAGGGACCCACGTCTGGGCATACCCGCCAACTTAGGGCGAACAAAGCGATACAAAGGGGATGATGGACGGAACGCTTGAGCCAATCAAACACTCACCCCAGTCAACTGATCTGGGTTTAATCCATCATCATTCTTTAGCTCACTCCACCACCCCAGTTCAGACATGGCCATATGCAAATCAGTCTGACCCTGTGCCTCATGGGAACAGTCAGCCCGAACTGCCAAGCCATGTCTTCCTGGACCGGAAACAAGCATCCTAGGACCGGTTTCTGGCATTCCAGCCGTCATCAGCCAGGCTTGCTTGAATCCAGTGGCAAAGTGAGCAAGGGACCCACGTCTGGGCATACCCCGCCAACTTAGGGCGAACAAGCGATACAAGGGGATGATGGACGGAACGCTTGAGCCAATCAAACACTCACCCCCAGTCAACTGATCTGGGTTTAATCCATCATCATTCTTTAGCTCACTCCACCACCCCAGTTCAGACATGGCCATATGCAAATCAGGTCTGACCCTGTGCCTCATGGGAACAGTCCAGCCCGAACTGCCAAGCCATGTCTTCTCTGGACCGGAAACAAGCATCCTAGGACCGGTTTCTGGCATTCCAGCCGTCATCAGCCAGGCTTGCTTGAATCCAGTGGCAAAGTGAGCAAGGGACCCACGTCTGGGCATACCCGCCAACTTAGGGCGAACAAGCGATACAAAGGGGATGATGGACGGAACGTTTGAGCCAATCAAACACTCACCCCCAGTCAACTGATCTGGGTTTAATCCATCATCATTCTTTAGCTCACTCCACCACCCCAGTTCAGACATGGCCATATGCAAATCAGTCTGACCCTGTGCCTCATGGGAACAGTCCAGCCCGAACTGCCAAGCCATGTCTTCCCTTTAACTGGGGTGGTGGAGTGAGCTAAAGAATGATGATGGATCAAACCCAGATCAGTTGACTGGGGGTGAGTGTTTGATTGGCTCAAACGTTCCGTCCATCATCCCCTTTGTATCGCTTGTTCGCCTCTAAGTTGGCGGGGGTATGCCCAGACGTGGGTCCCTTGCTCACTTTGCCACTGGATTCAAGCAAGCCTGGCTGATGACGGCTGGAATGCCAGAAACCGGTCCTAGGATGCTTGTTTCGGTCCAGGGAAGACATGGCTTGGCAGTTCGGGCTGGACTGTTCCCATGAGGCACAGGGTCAGACTGATTTGCATATGGCCATGTCTGAACTGGGGTGGTGGAGTGAGCTAAAGAATGATGATGGATCAAACCCAGATCAGTTGACTGGGGGTGAGTGTTTGATTGGCTCAAACGTTCCGTCCATCATCCCCTTTGTATCGCTTGTTCGCCCTAAGTTGGCGGTATGCCCAGACGTGGGTCCCTTGCTCACTTTGCCACTGGATTCAAGCAAGCCTGGCTGATGACGGCTGGAATGCCAGAAACCGGTCCTAGGATGCTTGTTTCCGGTCCAGGGAAGACATGGCTTGGCAGTTCGGGCTGGACTGTTCCCATGAGGCACAGGGTCAGACTGATTTGCATATGGCCATGTCTGAACTGGGATGGTGGAGTGAGCTAAAGAATGATGATGGATCAAACCCAGATCAGTTGACTGGGGGTGAGTGTTTGATTGGCTCAAACGCTCCGTCCATCATCCCCTTTGTATCGCTTTGTTCGCCCTAAGTTGGCGGGGTATGCCCAGACGTGGGTCCCTTGCTCACTTTGCCACTGGATTCAAGCAAGCCTGGCTGATGACGGCTGGAATGCCAGAAACCGGTCCTAGGATGCTTGTTTCCGGTCCAGGGAAGACATGGCTTGGCAGTTCGGGCTGACTGTTCCCATGAGGCACAGGGTCAGACTGATTTGCATATGGCCATGTCTGAACTGGGGTGGTGGAGTGAGCTAAAGAATGATGATGGATCAAACCCAGATCAGTTGACTGGGGGTGAGTGTTTGATTGGCTCAAACGTTCCGTCCATCATCCCCTTTGTATCGCAAAAGCCAAAACAGCATTTTCGACCCCTGGTGGGCACTACCACTTTGTGGTGATGCCCTTTGGATTGAAAAATGCACCTGCCACTTTTCAGAAGTTGGTGAATAAAGTTCTGGCAGGGATGGAAACTTATTGCTCAGCTTATCTAGATGATATTGCTGTCTTTAGTTCCTCCTGGCAGGATCACCTGGTCCACCTCAGAAATGTTTTGGAGGCTCTGCAGAAAGCAGGCCTCACTATCAAGGCCACTAAGTGCCAGATAGGGCAGAGTCAGGTTGTGTACCTGGGCCACCTTGTGGGTGGAGGCCAGGTTCAGCCTTTACAGAGTAAAATCCAAACCATAATGGAATGGGTTGCTCCAACCACTCAGACACAGGTGAGAGCCTTCTTAGGCCTGACTGGGTACTATAGGAGGTTTGTCAAGGGATATGGATCTATAGTGACCCCTTGAATGATCTGACCTCAAAGAAAATGCCAAAAAGGTTCAGTGGACAGCTAGCTGTCAGAAGGCATTTGAAGACCTAAAGCAGGCCATGTGCACTGCCCCCATCTTACAGAGTCCAGACTACACCAAAAAGTTCATTGTCCAAACAGATGCTTCTGAGCTGGGTGTGGGAGCTGTACTGTCTCAACTGAATGATGAAGGTCAAGACCAGCCAGTAGCTTTTATTAGCAGAAGGCTGACCCCTAGAGAGAAACGTTGGTCAGCTATAGAGAGGGAGGCCTTTGCTGTGGTGTGGGCCCTGAAGAAGCTGAGGCCATACTTGTTTGGCACTCACTTCATAGTTCAGACTGACCACAAGCCCCTCCTATTGCTTAAACAGATGAAAGGTGAAAACCCAAAACTTTTGAGGTGGTCCATTTCCCTACAGGGGATGGACTATACAGTGGAACATAGGCCTAGGACCCAACATGCCAATGCAGATGGACTCTCAAGGTATTTCCACTTAGAGCACGAAGACTCAACTGGTCAAGGTTAGTTTAGTGTCCCTGCGTTTGGGTGGGGGTTGTGCAGGAGAGTAGGATCTGCCTCTTATGTTGCCCCCACTTTTTTTTCTGATGTTTACACTGGTTTCTGGCTATAGTCAGGCTGGGACCCTGCCAATCAGGGCCCCAGCCTCTCTGTGCTCTCTAAACGACTTGGAGTGCACTCTAGGTGCACTAGTGATTGGATACTGTGGTACCTTATGAGTTCCTAGTATATGGTACCTTAGGTACCAAGGGCATAGGTACTTCACAGGCCTACCAGGGGCTGAAGCATGTATTATGCCACCCCTGGGAAGCAGACTAAATCTGACACCACAGGTCTGCTACTGCTGCCTGGGTAAGGTGGTGCATGCACCCCTTACTGTGATATAGGCTACCTATATCACTACATAGATACACACATATAAACCTATAAGTCACTCCTATGGCAGGCCTTATCAATCCTGAAGGCAGAGTGCTTGGTTCCTATGTGAGAGGGTGCCCCTGCATGAGCAGAGCCCCTCTGCAGCATTCGGAGACCCTTCTCTGATGCTGTTTGTAGTGCAGCCTGACCATATACTCTTAAGCGCATTATAACCTCGCGTTAAATGCTAACTTTGGGATGGCTGCACGGAAACATGTCGTGTTTGGTGTCAAACATCTTGGAATACTACCCCCCCCCCCGCCAGTTCTGGCGGCGGGGGTAGCATTCCACCCTTCTAGAGGGATAGACATGTACCTAGTGTGGAAACGTGGTAGAATCCTGAAGAGCCCTGGCATCACAAAATGGATGCCACCAGTCACAGACACTGGGCTGCCCTCCTGCTGATGACCGAAACTCGCAGTGGAGGAAGCCCAACAATAGGTATCCTGCCACAGGAGGGTGTGACCACCTTCCAGACAGGGTTTAGTGTATTGGGGCTGGGTGGGTGCACTCCTAGAGTGCTTTGAAGTCCTGCACTGGGGGAGCAGAAGGCTCCTCTGTGCATATGCCAGTTCAAACCAGCTCAGGGGCTACCTGCCCCTGCTCTGGCGCGAAACTGGACAAAGGGAAGTGGGTGTAGCCACCCACTCCCCTGACCCTCCCATAGGTGGGGTCTTAGAGCTAGTCCCTCCCTTCCTTTCTAGTATAAGGTAGGGAACCCTTGCAATTGCAAACTAGATATCCCTGGACGACGCTCTGAAGAAGAATCCTGGACCTTCGATGTTCCACTACCTCTGGAAGACTGAAGAATCTCCCTTGGAGTCAAGGAGTGACTCCCCTGCTTGGCAGGCACCAAAAACTGAAACGATGGTCGCAAACTATGCCGCTCCCGTCGGAGCCCGAGGTCCCTGCAGCCCAAGATGAGCATTTCCTGACTTCTCCAAGGCCATCGTGAGTCCCCAGCGAAGCTGAGGCCAGTGGACCCCACGAGTGACGAGGAACCGCAGTCCCTGGGTACCGTGCACTATTGTCGAGTGCAACCCCTTCTCGACGTTCTATGAATTTGTGCTTTGGACCACGTGTGGTCCCAGCCTCTAGCAGGAATCTCTCTGAAGATCAGAGGCCTACCCCGTCCCGAGTGACCGTGGCCCCCTGTTGAAGGAATCCTCCCGAGGCATCTTTGCAATCCCTTGCCAGCCGGCTTGTGGGTCCCTTGAAGACTTTTCTAAAGAACCAAAGGGCTCCCCTGGTTGCTCCAGGCCTGCCCTGACTTACCCTTGCTGGGTGAGTTCCACAGACCTTGCTGGGCTGCACCATTGACTTTTTATGCTTTGCACAAGACTTGCTGCTACCAAGGCTTGTTGGCTTCAATCGGGTTGCCGACACCGCAGTCAGCTGCAGACTTTGTGGGACACGCCGAATCCAGCTCCTGGTTGTCGTCGACACCTCCTGGACCTCGTGGCCGAAGAGTCAAGACACCCGTGAACGACCTGAATCTGTCGACGACGGTGGGCATTCATCTTCCTTGCCCCGGGTCACTGCCCAGTGACTTTGAACACTGTCCCCTCTGCTTTCAGGTCTTCCTTCTTCCGAATCCAGGCTTGGATTCCACCGGACACTTCTTCGGACTTCACAAGCAGCAAGTCTTCATTGGCTCCCATTGAAAACGATGCCGCGACCCGACACCAAAGGACACCTATGCACCCGGCTTCCCTGGGTGAGGTAACTCCAGCACTACAGTGCTCCTGTGGGTGTTGGCCCTAGAACTACTTACCCTGTAAGTGACTTGCTTGTAGCTACTCCCGAAGTGCCCTTAAACACTTAATTTCCAACCGCGACTTGCCCCATTGAAGTCTACGGCGATCCGCGCCTGTGTTCACGCACTGCACGCGTCCCCCGTGGGTCCTTTACTTACCTGCCTTGGGTGGTTTCGTGAGGCCCCAACACTTCTGAAGGCCCTAGGCCTTGTCCCTTTGCAAGTCTTTGTTCTTAAGTCTCTTTTTTAGTATATGGTCTGGTACGCCCCTAGGGCCCCAGCCATATTGTGCTTAATTTATTGTGAAACGTTGATTTGTGCATATGTCCCTGACTTCTAATCTCATAAAGAGATTAGTAGAGAGTTGTTTAGTAATAAATACATATATATTTGATATATATACCTGTGTGGTGTCTTTTCATTTGGTGATTCAAGAGATTGTGTGGTAAAACAAGCTGCTTTACATTCCTCCAAGACTTAGCCTGAAGGCTGCTCTCCACAGCTACCACTAGGATAGCTTTCTATAAAGGTTGTCTTAAACCTACCTACCATAAGAGTCGAATTGTACTGGTGCAAGGTGTCCACTTTAACTAGTGAACAGCATATACCAGGCCAACTTCTCACAAGAAGGATTCATTTTTGGGGGATTTTAATTGATGTTGCCAGAATCGTATTCACCCATAAAAAAAAGTCTCTTTTGCAGAACCGAAATGCAGGCCCCCAAATGTCGAGTAGTTCTGAGCGTTAGGAGAGCTACGGATAAGTGTAATGTTCCACTGACGGTATTGGGACTTAAGTGAATGTAGAGTGCTTGTACTCCCTTTACCACCGAGTAAAAAAAGAGAAAAATATATGCGGCCTGAAAACATAAGCCTGAAAAAATTAAGAAAACAATTTTCAACAATGACACCGTCTTAAGCCAACCCTTCCCTTCCCATCCCTCTTCCCCACCCTCCCTCCCCCTCTAAGAACAATAGACATGGCGATTACAAGAAAATGACAACTCCCTCTCAAGGACATGTATGTTAGTTGAGAGGTCTATCATAACTATTATAGACTGCAATCGGAAACAAGTATAGGCCATAGCAAGATTGTCACATTCAGCATGTCTGAGTATCAGAATGTGGTGTAAGCAACAGCAGGTAACTGTAACAGGTAACCTCTATGGGGCTATAAGAGCATGTGAGCATGTGAGTGTATATACAGAGTGAATATGAAGTGCATGCCAAGTGTTATGATCTGTTCTAATTTGTGGTAGGAGTTGTAGCCTCCGTGGGCCCGCGGGAGCATGAGACTAGCGTGGAAACAGGAAGAGTATGTAACCCACTGGTGAAGTACTCATAAAGCTTTGTATAAGCTTTGTATAATAGCCCTTAAAACACCAACAACCAGTAGCCAAAGTAAACTTCAGGTGTCTGACCACCGAAAGCAACTGAGAGCAACACAATGTGTTAAGCTTTTTTACCTTATTCAAGCTGTCGATGATATCTAGTCGGCATAAAACCAGCAATGCGAAGGTTGATTCAGTGAGTATTTCATCAATACCGATCCGACAAGTACAGATCCGACACATACAACAAATATAACATTGGCTATAACCATATAGCAAACAAACAAACAGATTATCTTGCTGTGAGACATATAGAGCCACAAATTCGCACATCAGCGTTGCCTGTTGGACACGGGATCAATTAGAGTAGAAGTGTCCATCGTATGGTCTTTTAAGCTGTCTAGAACTTTTTTAAGAGCTGCACCATCAGTGAAGAGATGTGGGGTACCATGGGCAACCACTCGATATCTCACTGATCCCACAAAGGAGTATTGGAAACCCAATTCTTTCATCCTGGAATGAAGGGCCAGGAAGATTCTGATAGGTCTGGGTTGCGATTGATTCGGATATTTCCTGGTAGGTACCCTGTGTGCCCTATTGAGTTCCAGCGGCTTGTCAAAAGTCAATTTGGTGATCTGTGGTATCCATTTTTCTAGGAACGTGATGCATGATCCGGCTTTATCCTCACTTCCTTCTGGGATTCCGAATATACGCAGGTTTCCCCTTCTGTTCCTGTCCTCCAATTCGGCAATCTGTTTGGAGAATGACTGAGATTTTAGATCGAGGTTTGATACTGATTTCTTTGTAGTGACCAATGTGTCCTCAAGCTGGCTAATTCTATTTTCAGCTTCAATAATTTTACTATTGGCGTCTCTGATATCTTTACGGATTGTGGATATTTCAACGTGCATGGAGTCTGTATTTTCTTTGGTAGATTTAGCCAATCCGTGCACTTCTGCAAGTTTTGCTAGAATGGTCTCCAAATGTCGTGTTTATATCCTGTTTAGTTTTGACCGGTGAATCCGGGTTCGGTGGGTCTGCTTTAACCCTCTTTAGGTTTGTTTTATTTTCTTTCTCCGCCATTTTAGAGTGGATACACTTCTTTGTGTTGAGGTTTCTCATGCGCTGTTGTACTGAAAGTAGGGCGAGGCGATGTTTGAGACTTGCACAGCTGTGGTGTTCTTCCTTCCCTAGTCTTACACTGCTATAGGCTGTATATTTCTTGTAGCGCTGTTGTATTGAGCGTAAGGCAGAGCGATATTCAAGACTTGTACTACCGTAGTTTCTTCCTTAGCAGACCTTATACTGCTATAGGCTCCTGCAGGCTGTTAAAGCTATAGGGTGCTGTAGACTGCTATAATCTGCTACAATCTGCTATAATCTGTCATGTTCCTCCCTCCGGATATTTCTTGGGCTGGGTGTGGAAACTAAGCACTCAAGCAGACCTTAGCATATTAGATGCATCAGCTATATTAGCTCGCTAGCCGTTGTAAAACCTATTCTTTAATTTAGTTCGTGAGATACAGGGAGCCCCTCGTAAGGCTGCATCGCTCCCGCCATCTTAGGGTCAGGCACTCGGGTTTCCGGTCACGCAACTGATCGAGAATTCAGTGAAATACAATAAGGAGAAATATTGACTGGTTTACTGTTTCCGAAGCCAAGGATGTCTCCGATGGTGTGTATTTCCGCTCGAGTGACAGGAGAGGCGGTTGCGGTAACGGTGGCAGTGATACCCGCCGCGCGGGGGAGCTCGAAACGGCGCCTGTGATGTTTCAGAGGCCGAAGCTTGTTCGGATGCTTCCCTGCCGATCCATCGATTGAAATCCAGGTAATCTTCTGCCCTGCTGTAGATTGTGCCTTACTTATTGCTTTGGCAGCCCAGGGTGTACGATAGACGGAGTATTTTCTGTGAAAGTGTCCCGCCGCCATCTTCTCTGCTCTCCAAGCCACACCCCATATGTTTCACATTCATAACAACATTAACATTCATGTTATTCATGTTTAGATTGACTATAGCTAACGCAGGCTTGTATTTTCAAATAGCTAACATCAGGTTGCCATCTTCCTTCACATAATGTGTATTTCTTTTTCCAGGAGAAGCTGACTACACATGTACTATTGATGTGCCCTTGGTTTTCTGTTCTCATGTGAATTGTTTTCTTTTACTTGATACCTGTAGAATTTGCTAATGACCTGTTGCAATACACAGGCAGAGTTCAGCTTTGTCCAATGTATCTCGCTATGTTGCAGACAAATGTAAGTTTGAAGGTCGTTTAGAGACGCCTCATTGTGTAGTAGCTTAAGAAAATAATGAGCTTAGTTATCTACTTAAGCTTTAGCTCTGATTGGTTTGTTATATCGGAACCATGAGTAGGTGTATCAAATGTTAGAATTGTGTGATTTAAGTTAATGCAGATGTTTTTCAGAAGCCTTTTTGATGCCTTTCAGAATTCCTCTTTCCTGACTTCCTAGCAGAACCCTTCCATGACGTAGCAGAGTAGGGTGCTCTTTTTATGGGAGAATTGATTTTGCTTACCTTTATTTTTTTGTTTAGAAACAAATTTTATTGTGTCAATAGTCATATACAGGGCAGAGCCCCTTAACACAAAATGCAACCGCCATATCGTACACCACAAAATACTGGTATTGACATTTAGTTTACATGTTATCAAGATAAAAAATTATACAAAACAAAACAACATGAACATGTTGAACCCCCACCCTTTGCACTGTTCCACTGCTGCATCTCTTCTGCCACAACATTGCCCGCCACAACAATTGAATCCCATGCGAACTATGTGATTTCACCTTCGCCCGATGACCCCCGGTGACAGTGAAAGTGCAGATGCATCCGTAGAGGACACCGGCTCCAAATACAAACCCCGGTATTCCGCCCATCGTTTCCAAATCTTGGGGTGCTTTTGCGGGCATCCCCTGGCCTTAAATATTGGTATCTCCAAGCCCATACAGAAGTCTAGCCCCTTCTTCCATGCCATCACAGAAGGTGGGGCATGTGCCTTCCACAACCTCGCAATATCTCTTTTGGCCAGAGTAAGCCCCAGCAGCAATAAGTGCCTTTTATAGATATTGCCCCCAATACCCTCCATGATGTATAGAATTGCCAATCTTGGTGAGGTGGGGAGCTCCCACCCCAATACCTCTGCACGGCAAGTCAAAACCCCCGCCAAAACCCCGTGAGCGCTGTACAGTGCCAAACCGTATGAATGAGGGACCCCTCCTCCCGACCACACCGCAGGCATAATGGGGATGACACCAGACCTGCCCTCCACAGCCTTAACCGGGTGTAGTAAGCCTGGTGCAAATATTTGAATTGGATTAGGCGCAACTGAGTTGCTATTGCCGCCCCCCGAGGGGAGGCAAGCACATCTGCCCAATCGTCCCCGTCTATTTGACCGAGATCGCACACCCATGCTTCTCTAAGCTTGTCCAGTGTGGTAGAGCTATTTGTCACCAGTGATTGATAGATTTTTGTGATTTTGTGATCGAAAAGATCACCCATAAACACCTTGGCTTCAATAGGATTAAATTCGGGGAGGGCCTCTAACTCTGAAATGCTAGGGGAAATAGCATGCCGAAATTGGAGATACTTATAAAATTGAGTTTTAGGCATCTGGTATTCTCGTAGAAATTCCTGGAAAGATTTTAAGGTAGAGCCCCGCATAACATCCCCTAGTGTAGAGATACCTATGTTATCCCACCCACGAAACCCAGATAGCGCGGCCAGTTGTGGTAATCGTCCATTATGCCACAGTGGGGTTTCCCCCGTTAATCTGCCCCACCACCCCATCTTACTGAGGGACTGTTTCCAGAGCTGGAATACCACCTACGTGGCTGGCGGCAGACAGCCGCGCAGGGTTGCTGAGTACAAAATAGTATGAAGGGTAGCTTCTCCCATGCGCCATCGCTCTACTGCATATGCGGGGTCCCGCCTATCACCATACCACCATTCATTCAGCACTAGCAGATGGGATACCATATAGTAAGATTGGATGTCCGATGTGGCCAACCCCCCGCAATACGTGGACTGGAAGCAAGTCCGCAGCGCAACCCGGGAAGCTCACCCCGCCCACAGAAACTGACCCAACGCCGCATTGACCTGGCGGAACCAGGCTTAGAGAATCGGGTATGGATGGTTCTGCAATTGGTAGAGCAGACTCGGCAAAGATACCATTTTAAAAGTAGCCGATCTACCATAAATGGAGAGGGGCATATGCGACCAAGTTTTCATCTCCTCTCTTACCCGCGCCCATATCGGAGCAATATTCCTGTCCCATGACATACGTGGTGTATCCGACAGGAAGACTCCCAGGTACTTTACCCCCTCCGTCGCCACCTGTACCGCCGATTCCCAGGGCCCCAGTCCATCGATCCCCCCCAGTACCCATAGGGTAGACTTACGGGGATTCATAAATAGACCCGAGGATTCCCCAAAGATTTGCATGATACGGAGCAGCCTCGGTCCCGTCCTATTAAGGTCCGTTAAAAAGAACAATACGTCGTCTGCATATAATGCGTTGCGGTCTGAGATTCCGTGTGCCCACTCGAAGCCCCTTACCTGTGCATCCATCCGCACCGATGCCACCAATGGCTCCATTGCTAAAGCCTGGCGGGTGCCCCTGCCGATTGGAAAGCTGCAAGAGGTAGACCCCACGACTCGCACCGAGGCCGTGAGGTCTGTATATAGCAATTTTAAGTATGACAAAAATCATGGCCCAATGTGGAGGCGACCCAGTAGTGCGAACAGGTCCACCCAGCTGAGGGAGTCAAACGCCCTATCCATGTCTGCTAATAGCAGGGTGGCCGGTTCCCCAACTCCCCGGATGGACGCGATGGCGATGTGGACCCGGCGGATGTTATGACGCGTAGCTCTCTGAGGCATAAAGCCCGCTTAATCGGGATGAATCAGGTTTGTTATATGTGGTTGAAGGCGACTGGCTAACGCCATGGCCAATATTTTGGCCTCAACATTCAATAGCGAGATGGGGCGATATGATGCGTGTTGTGCCAGAGGCTGACCGGGTTTGTGAAAAACGACCACCTCAGCGTGTCTCCACTCCCGTGGAAGGCGACCCCGATCCACCGCCTCGTCCACTACTCCGAGAAGGTGGGGCCCCAATTTGGAGAAATATTTCTTGAAGAATTCACACGGGAATCCATTAGGACCCAGCGCCTTGCCGGAGTTCAGATCTCCCAGTGCCGCGCAGAGCTCCTCCGTGGTGAGTGGAGCGTCAAGGTCTGTCCTTGCCTCATCCGAGAAGGCCCGGGCGGTAAGTCATCAATGAAATGTTGTATCATGTCTTCCTGTAAGAGTTCCTTAGGGGTATAGAGCTCCATGAAATAGCTCGCAAAGCTCTCCGCTATTAAGGAGGGGTCACTGAGAACTCTCCCATCCGGGCCCGGTATGCTGGGGACAGCCTGGGGGTGTAAGGCCCCTTGGCATAGCCTGTGTAGAAGTTTGCTGGACTTGTCCCCCCATTGATAGACTTTGCTACGGGATGCCAGCCATGCGAGCCGGGCCTCGTCCATCAATGTACTAGCATGAGTTTGTTGTGCCAGCAATAGCTGGCGGCGCGCCAGGCCCCCGCCTTCCCCCCTACTACGCTGCTTGAGTTCTATCAGTTGGGCCTCTGACCTCAGGAGTGATTCCCGACGGAGTTTACGCGACTCCGCGCAATAGGAAATATCAACGCCCCGTAGCGTTGGCTTCATGACCTCCCACAGAGTTTCCGCCGCTTCTACCGATCCCGCGTTTAGGTCTAAGTATTGCTCGATTGCCTGATCCATATGCGTCTGATATTTCTCATCTTGTAATTGCCAGGGGGAGAGACGCCAATGAAAGACCTGCCTCTCGGGGCCTATCTGTATCATGAAGACCACCGGGGAATGATCTGACAGACCCCTTGGGAGGATCTCAGCAGACTGTGCTCTGCAGGTGGCACCAGAAGGCACAAATATATAGTCCAGGCGGGAGTAGGAGTTGTGTGTCGCCGAGAGATAGGTGTAGCCATGTTCCTCCCCATGCAGCCGCCTCCACGAATCCGTCCAGCCCAGCCCCGCCACTAGGGAGCCCAGCTTGGTGACTTGATATGTATGGGAGTAGCCCACTGCTTGCCATCTATCTCTAGCCAGGTCCATGACGTTGTTCCAGTCCCCCCCACTAATGCTAGCCCTTCCGGTATATCCAACCATAGGGTTGTGAGGCGCTCAACTAGGGCACATGACAGTGGCGGGGGGCATACACGCAACCCAGCACCAACCGTTCCTCGTATAGGGAGCCCATAATGAAGATGTATCTCCCCTGAATATCCGTCCATGTCTTAACATGCTTGTAGGGGACCCTACGGTGAATCAGGCTTGCGACCCCCCAGACCCCCTGATGAAACCGAAATGGAACACTTGAGTGTAGCCATATCTGAGAAGACACAGCGCTTTGGTTCCCATTAGATGTGTCTCCTGGAGCATCAGGATGTCCGCATGATAACGTTTGGCTTGCTGAAGTATAGCCTGTCTTTTTACTTTATCCAGTGCCCCTCTGACGTTCCAACTGACTATCCGAAGGTCACTCCCATGGGCCCGCACCTTATCTATGGGGACCACCATTGGTAGATCCGGGAACGCTGGCATTTGGGACGTTTATCAACCAGCAAGTGAGCAGTGGCCGTGCAGGGCAGGGACGCCGCGCAGCTAAACAACATGTGTTCCCCAACTTTCCCCTTCCCCCCATACCTCAAAACTGCTGAAGTACCTGTCACGGCGGAGGTGACATGTGGGCCCCAACAGGAGCCCCCCGCCCGCCCTTCACCAATGGTTCCCCAATAACCAGTCCATGAACAGCGCGCGTACCCCTTGACTATAGAAAGTCTAATAAAGGTACTAGCCCCCCTCTTGCCTCTTTGGCCTGGACACGCTTCTCAAACAACCCCCTTTTTTCATAGCAACTAGGAGGCCGAAGTCCCCTGTTGAAGCATCGATGTGGATTTGTTAGAGTCACTGCAGGACTTGGATCGCCACCTGGATCTCGACCTTCTGTTTCCTTTAGTTTTAGGTTTTGGCGGTCTTTGGTTGGCGTCGCTAGATGATGAATCCGATTCCAGCCAGGCCGCCGTATTGGGCCGAGTCTTCACCATCTCGTCCGTCCAGCTGAAGACGTCTTCTGGCGTTTCGAACTATGGCGTGCGTGTCTGATACACCACTCTCAACCTGGCTGGGTATAGCAAGGCGTACGGAAGTTTCAACTCTCGGAGGCGCGCTTTAGCTGCCGTGAAGGATTGTCGCTTCTGCTGGACTAGCCTCGTGTAGTCTGGAAATATAAGGATACGGTTGGAGGCATAGGTCAGGGGTTCTTTAGCTCTGGCTTGCTTTAAGATTGTGTCCCTATCGTGGTAGTTTAAGATCTTCGCGATGACAGGCCGCGGCCTGACGCCCGGAGGTGGCTTCTGCATCAAGGCCCTGTGGGCCCTCTCGATAATGAAGCAGCGAACAACGACTCCGGAGAAAGCCAGTCTGTGAGCCACTGGGTAAGGGACCGTTCCATGTCGCCACCTTCACACCCCTCAGGGAACCCCACAAAGCCAAAGTTATTTCTTCTAGCCCTGCCCTCCGCATCTTCCACGCGGGATGCCAGACCTCTGGTTATGTTTTCCAAGGACGCCACTTTTTTCTTCAGGGTTGTGACAGAGTCTTCCTCCTCTGATATCCTGGTCTCCGTGATACGCTCCATCGCATTCCGCAGGTCTTGTCTAATGAGCATAACGTCTGAGCCCACCGCCCCAATTTTCGCATCCAAGGTGTCTCTAGATTGCGTTATAACCGCCATTAACGCAGCGTTATCTGGCATGCCTCCGGCTGCGCCCCCCTGTTCTGACACTGGGGCCCCAGCCCTCCTGATGTCTTGTCTTTCGTCATGATGGCAATCCTGGCACCAGCCCCTCAATTAGACACCGCTAGGCCGCCCGAGTTGGGCCCCCGCCACAGACCGCGCTAGTATGGCCCACAGTGTGGGGATCTTCCCTTTCGCTCCCTTGTATCTGGCACTGCACTTTCGCTCCTAGGGTGGCTTGGCCCGGGCTGAGGACTTCCGCCCAAAAGCTGCACCAAGATCTAACCTGGCCGCTTCCGCAGGCAGTCATACCTCCTCCCCCCCTAATGGGTGTCCCGCTCCCTGTCTGATCTCCGGTCCCGGTCCTTAATGGTGGTGCCTCACGGGGCCCGCGCTCGACTCCAAATCAGCAAGCGCCGTCTCTAGGCCGCCCCCTCGGAATGGATCGCCACTTCCTATGGGCCCCAACCGCTATAATTACAGCATCGACCCTTGGGCCTAAATCCAGTGCAGGCCGGGAGGTACAATCGCCGATTCCAGACCGATCCCCCTTGCTTGGGGCTCCCCTCTTCCTCTAGGCCACACAGTAGTCAGTCTGGCCCCCGGCAGCCCAATGCCCAGTCCGATCCCTCTGCGTGCTACTGTCTGCCCCCCCCTGCGGCCAGATCTTACCGCCGAGGTGAAGCAATAGATGGGGGGGGGGGGGAAAAGGAGGGCACTCACCGGGCCACCGCCTGGATCTTCCCGGCCTCATACATGCCGTCTCCGTCGCCGCTGATCTTTCAGGCAGACCCCCAGGAGCTATCACAGCCCCCAGCAAGCCCTTGCGGCTCCCTCAGCAGCACTGCGGCCGCCATTCTCGCCTCCAGCAGCCGTACAGGAAACTCCGCACGCAATGCCGCCGACTAGGCCGCGCAACCGGCGGGCCTCCGCCGCCACTCCAGGGTCACTTCTCGGCGCTTCTGCTCGCCGCGATCACTGCCGCCCGACTCTACCTCTCCAGCGGGAGTCGTTTCAGGGACAAAGCGGCCGATGAGGCAGGATAGATGGAGGATATTTCATAGGGCTGAGCAGAGCTCGCCTAACGCGCCTCCACCATGATGGATCGCTAGGCCGTGCCTTACCTTTATTTTTGAGACAACTTTTTTATAAACTTGTTTTTATTGAAAGCACTGCGTCAGAGTTTTGAGACAACTTTATCACAGTTTGTCTTTGTTTTACCACTTTTGAATTGCTTTGAACTATACATTGGGTAATGCATTCATGTATAGATTAATGATTTATAAGATTTGAATTTGTATCTTTGATAACCCTTTAATAAACCTTTATGGTTTGAAACTTAACCACTCCCGGTCTTCCTTGTGAAGCCCAATGTGCTTCACGCTACTGAAATGTATTGAATTTTGATGTTGAGCCTCAGTTGGAAATAAAGATTCATCAAAGAGTGCTTGTTGGGCCCTGAATTTTCACCAGAATTTGCATGAAGCAAAGCGCTCCATCAGGTCTAAAGCACTGAGGATTTTATTGGTGGGGTCAGAGATAAGTCTTCTAAAAGCTTAAGAACATCCTCAGTGTCTAGTAGAAATGTCAGCGATGTTTTAACAATGTGTCTAAGAAAGTGGTTCCAAATGGATTCTATGCCAAAGACTATAGGTCTTCCTGGAGTTGGTGATTTTTGTTTATGTATTTTGGGTATAATGTAGAAGTACGGAGTTGATAGGTTTTTCAGTCTGGAGGAACTCTGCTTCATTTTTGGTGAAATAACTGTTATAGAGGCCTTCTTCACCCATGTGTTTAATCAATGATTTGAATCTGGCCGTCGGTTCACAGGATAACTTTAAGTAGTTATGTTCATCATTTAATAGTCTCAAACACTCGTCCCTATAATCAGAGAAGGACTATCGCTCCCCTTTGTCCGCCATCTTTATCCCTATGTCCGGATCGGGTGATAGAGACCTGACTATGTTCATTTCTCCATTCGAGAAATTGTGAAATGGGCATCTGTAGTTGCGTACGTAGGCTGATAGATCTAGTGACAGCCTCCACAACTGTAACCACCTCTATAGGATCAAATGTGGGGGCAGGATAAATGTGGATTTCTTCTTAAGCCTAGTGTTTTTTACTATGGAAGAATCCTCATCTACAATATTGAAAAAATGTAAGTTGTATTTTACTGAAAAAGGTAGACAGTTCAGTCTCTATTGTGAATTATTTGCAATAAGTCATAGGGGTGAACCCCAGCTCTTAGTTGAGCACATCAAGTTGCTTTGTATCCAATAGTTTGCCACTTAAATTAACAATTAATTTGTTACTTGGCTGGTAGTTGCTTGTTGATCCCTTCCATGCCACAGGTACATACGGGCACTGCGTTTGGGGGTACATGGCAGCTAAACCCTTTCAGTGGTCAAGAATACATTTTTTAAAAGGCTACTGGGAACTCCAAAATCTACTCTATGCTTCATAACACACAATGAATTGTCATAGAAGATAGGGTAGGCTTGGCCTCTATTCTACTATGGATTAAAATTGGGTCCACTCCTAATTTGGCTTTTTCACGCAGAATAGTAGAGGACTGTCTAGTGCAAAATGATTGGACAGCTGTGCCATGGATTAAATATGTTAAAAATAGTTTTCAAGAGCTGGGATTGAGCAGTATGTTTGAAAATCTGGGTATTATAAATGCACACTATATGGTCCAGATCAAGAAACAGTTCCTTACAAAAAAAGAGGATGTTAGGATTATGAAAGCACTTGATATGGTAACCATTCAATCATACTCTCAACCACCCAAGACCTGGATCCATACTTATCATGGACAAAAGGAGTCAGAACTCAGATTTTATCTCACACGATTACAAGTGAATACAATTCACAACTTAGTTGCCTTCTCTACTGCTGGCACCTGGTTTGCTTCACTACCGTGTTGCCCATGTGATGGGAGATCACTTCAGTTAACTAAGCACTTTATGCTATTTTGCACCTTGTATACCTCTTTTAGAAAATAGTTCCTTCGCCCCATACTCAGCAGAGGATCTTTAAATACTCACTATGAGGGTTTGCACTATTTACAGCGTCCTGAGTCTCCTTTAACATGCTTTGCAGGTCTGAATTTTACCACTCAAGCGCTGAGATTAAGGAATAAATATGCATTGTGATCCCTGTTTTTGACTTTGATGCAGGTTTCTCTTGATTGCTCAGTATAGATTTGCCCGGCATCAAGGAATTCCTTTAGGCAATGTGAAATTTCTGTACGATCAACTCCGTAGGACTATTCGTATTAATTCAATCTACCAGTATAAGGAGGGAAAATATTTTACCTTCAATTTGATTTTTATTCTGATCTTATTCAAGTGTAAAATCTCTGTATATGTTTTAATGTGCTTTTGTGGTCAAGATTGACTGAATAAAGAAAGATGATGATGATGATGATGATGACGATGACCTGCTCCGTGTATGTAGTGGTGATTTTGGGGGGGGTCCAATGACACTGTTGCGGCCATCGTTTTTTTGGGACAGACCCTTCCTCATCCTCTTGCCAAAAAGGGGCCTGAGTTCCTGTGTACAGGTTATTTAGGCTTTGAAGATGTACTAGTGAATAAAGCCATGGGACCTGAGGCCAAAATGGTTTTGGTGGCCCAAACCATGGTG
This sequence comes from Calotriton arnoldi, assembly GCA_963921515.1. Taxonomy (NCBI): domain Eukaryota; kingdom Metazoa; phylum Chordata; class Amphibia; order Caudata; family Salamandridae; genus Calotriton; species Calotriton arnoldi. The sequence continues at coordinate 69,785 of CAWUFW010006122.1, read as the reverse complement.
GAGAAGGGAACCTCATTCTCCCTCGACAGACAGGTTGATTGGTTAGGCCATGGCTAATTCCTCACCACTACTCCAGTCTTCAGAACTGGAGGGCATGTCATATGGTCCATAATGCTGTACTGCCATTCCCTTAGCAGCAGTCTTCTCTTGTGCTTCTTTGTAATAATCATCTCTGATATATAAATATACTTTTTCTAGGAGAATTTGGCCACTTCCTTTTTCAGTTTTGTGATTTTGCTCTAAGGAAGAAATTCTTTATTCTCAGCAATAGTCTTATTAATTTCATCTATTCTTTTTTATAGACAGATAGTTAAATAATAATTTTAATGTTATTCTCCGAAGGCTGTATTTCCACTAGTTGTTTGTCTAAGATCCATTTGCAAGTGTTGAGGAGCCAATCCCGTGTACATCATCAGGAGTTTATGGACCAATCTTTTTTGAGTGCTTTGTCGTATAGAAAGATCTGAGATTTGTTGGAGATCAACAGAAGCTGTGGGACCACATTGCTTCTCAAGTATTCAGTCATGATGGATAAATGCAGGGCTATGCTAATATGGTATCGCCTACGTTACTAAGTTTGTCCCGCTCATCTGTTTAGGGAATGGCTTATGAAATATGTGTTTCGAGAATACTTGGTGTAGTTAGAATATTCTGAACCATCATGTCGTCATATGCTAAACCTGTCAGTTCCATCATGGTTACTAAGGTATGTGCATGTGTGGGACCGGAAAATGGCATGTGCAGACGGTCAAGATGCATGTGTGTGAACTTAAATCCTGTAGTTATTATGAATCTATGTAATTGTCAATACAGTCTGACCCAGCCAAGAAATGTAAAGAAATCGCCACAGATGAGCCACTGCAATAATCTGTCTATCACTAGGGGAAAAGAGAAGTGGCTTTACATTAGGACCCAGTACACACCTCCCAACCAAAATACTGGAAAAAAGAAGTACCCTTGAATCTGAAATAAGGAGTAAATAATACAGACCTCTCCTGCACTGTCACAAGATATAGAATTATGTCATATAAAGGAATAAAGCCCTCACTAACCCAGGGGTATCATGCTTCATCATGAGGCCACTCCTCTCATTGGTAGAAATACTCCACCAATGTGGGCTACAACCCTAAGAAACAGGGGAGCAATTCACGTGGAAAATCAAGAAACTAGGTGGTTAAGAAGGGCCTGTGCCTTCTGGTGTGGGTAAAAACTCTATATCTTACTTTCTGATCTATGGAAGATAGGGAACAGTCAGCATCTTTTGGGCTTTCTTTGTATTGAGGGTAAGCGTTCTGCATGATCTGGTTAAATGTGGGTGGTTCAGTGAGATGAGGCACTTTTGGAGCATTATTAGGACAATTCCTTTTCCAATACCCCAACTTCCCTCAGGCGAAGCAAAATCCTCCAGCACCTAGGGGCTTCTACTCTGATCCTCCCGTTTTTACTCTTGACTCTCCCTTATCCACCCCTCTTGTTCTCCCGTAGTGGGGGCTCCATGTCCTGCCCCTTCACATTTTCTTGCATGTTTCAATCAATCAATCATGTGTTTGTTAAGCGCGACTACTCACCCGTAAGGGTCTCAAGGCGCTGGGAGGAAGGGAGGTGCAGGTTCCAGTCCATCAAGGAGGGGGTCTGTCGAAGAGCCAAGTTTTGAGGTTTCTCGTGAAGATGGAGAGTGATGTTGTCTGTCTGAGGTGGTGTGGTAGGGCGTTCCATGCTCTGGCTGTGAGGAAGGAGAAGGAGCGGCCTCCTGATCTGGTCTTCCTGGCGCGGGGGACCACGGCGTAGGAGAGCTGGGCTGATCATAGGGTCCTTTGGGGTGCGTGGAATTTGAGTCTGCTGCTCAGGTATGCTGGTCCGGTGTTGTGGAGGGCTTTGTGTGCGTGGGTGAGGATCTTGAAGGTGATGCTAGTCTCAATGGGGAGCCAGTGGAGTGTGCGCAGGTGCTGGGAGATGTGGCAGTGTCTTGGCAGGTTGAGGACCAGTCTCGCGGCGGTGTTCTGTATGTTTTGTAGCTTGCGGGTGAGGTTTTTGTTTATTCCGGCCTAGAGTGCGTTGCCGTAGTCGAGTCTGCTGGTGACGAGGGCGTGAGTGACGGTCTTTCTGTGCTCAAGGGGGATCCATTTGAGGGTCTTGTGTAGGAGGCGGAGGGTGTGGAAGCAGGAGGATGCGACGGAGTTGATCTGGCGGTCCATTTTTAGCTCGGAGTCCAGGATGATTCCAAGGTTGCGTGCGTGGTCCGTGGGGGTGGGTGGGCTTCCGAGGGCGGGGTGGCACCAAGTGTCGTTCCAGGCGTCGGGGTGTGGGCCCATGATGAGTACTTCTCTTTTGTCGGTGTTGAGTTGTAGGCAGCTGCTTTTCATCCATTTGGCAACAGCTTCCATGCCTTCTTGAAAGTTGTGTTTGGCTGCGTTGGGTTCGTTGGATAGGGAGAGGATGAGTTGGGTGTCGTCTGCGTATGAAACAATGTTGAGTCTGTGGGTTCTAACGATGGGGGCGAGCGGAGCCATGTAGACATTAAAGAGCGTGGGGCTGAGGGAGGACCCCTGGGGGACTCCGCAGGTGGTTGGTGTAGGGTCTGAGAGGAAGGGAGGGAGTCTGACCCGCTGCGTTCTGCCGGAGAGGAAAGAGTGGATCCAGTCGAGGGCCTTGTCCCGGATCCCTGCGTCGTGGAGTCTGCGTGTTAGGGTGCAGTGGGAGACTGTGTCGAAGGCCGCTGAGAGGTCGAGGAGGATGAGGGCTACTGTTTCTCCTTTGTCCAGTAGGGAGCGGATGTCATCTGTTGCGGCGAGGAGGGCGGTTTCTGTGCTGTGGCTTTTTCTGAAGCCGGATTGGGAGGAGTCGAGGATGTTATGCTCTTCGATGAAGGTGGCGAGTTGGCTGTTGATGGCTTTCTCAATGACTTTCGCTGGGAACGGGAGCATGGAGATGGGTCTGTAGTTTTTGAGGTCGGTGGGGTCCGCCGAGGGCTTCTTCAGGAGGGGGTTGACCTCGGCGTGTTTCCAGTCATCGGGGAAGGACGCGGTCGTCAGGGAGCGGTTGATGGTGTGGCAAAGCATGGGTGCGATGGTGTTGGCGGCTCTGTTGAAGATGTGGTGGGGACAGGGGTCCGTGGGGGCCCCAGAGTGGATTGACTTCATCGTCTTCAGTGTGTCTTCGGTGGTGAGGGCTGTCCAGCTGCCAATCGTTGGTTTCAGGGTGTCAGGGGTGGCTGGTGAGGGTTCAGTGTGTTGGTTGTCTTCGTCGAAGTTGTCGTAGATGTTCTTGATTTTGTGGTGGAAGAAGGCGCTGAGTTTGTTGCAGAGGTGTTGTGAAGGAGGGATGTCAGTAGACTCGCTGGTGGGTTGGGCGAACTCCTTGATGATGCTGAAGAGTTCTTTGCTGTTGTGTGTGTGTGTGGAGATTCTGTCCTCGATCGCTGTTTTTCTCGTATTTCTGATGAGTTGGTGGTGGGCGATGGTGGCGGTTCTGAAGTTGTTGTGGGCTTCCGTGGATTTGGAGTTCCTCCAGGCCTTTTCGAGGCGGTGGCATGTGCGTCTGGACTCTCGGAGTTCGGTGGTAAACCATCTGGCTTTCTTGGCGTGTGTGTTGTTGTTCTTCTTGAGGGGGGCTATGGTGTTGGCGCTGTCGGAGATCCATCTGTGCAGAGTTCGGGCTGCGGTGTTGGGGTCGTCGTCTTCCGCGGTGGTTGGGGTCGAGTTGCCGAGTGAGGAGGTGAGCTGGTCGTCGGTGATTTTGGTCCAGTTTCTTCGTGGGAGCAGGTGCTGGGGTCTGTGGGTGGTGGGTGTTCTGAAGGTGAAGTGGATGCATCGATGGTCTGTCCACACGAGTTCGGTGGTGTGGCTGAAAGTGATGGAGTTTCCTGATTTGAAGAGGGGGTCGAGGGTGTGTCCGGCATGTTTGTAATTTCAAAGACATCAGTTTAGATTCAACATTCTCTTTCTTTCATTCTTGTGCGGCGACGCAATGGTTCATGACGGTCACTAACTCAGACAGTTTATCCAGTTGTCATCCAATATAAATAGTCATTAACTGATTTCGAGCATCCAGTAACAATCCCTTCACAAAGGATAGTGGTCCACATTTATTCTGTTTGCAATTTGAAATTGTAGTCCAATCTGTTTCCACTGGACACACATCCACAACATCATCATCATTCAACTTTATTTTGGCCGTTTAGACCATAGAAGTGTAAGTGCAGAGCACAACATACAAACAGATTTTAAAACTTAGCCAATGCAATCAGGACCAGATGGACGAGTACATGAGTTGAAATACAGTACATTAAATGTAGACACATTGTCGACCAAATAACAATTAATAGACACAATAGGCTGAAACAAAACAAATAAAAATATCCATGGGGACACAGTCTAAAAGTCCATCAGTAATTAGGAGGGCTCCGGTGTGGGGCTAAAATCACCACAACAAGAGCCCTTACCTAAACCATCCGAGTGGCATGGCCCACATTGCTGGGTGGTTTCTATGCTTTTTACACACTCAGAGCTAATAAAAAAATACACAAAGGACCCAGAACAGTGGCATGTGAATAACTTAAAACCATATGGGTAAAATATCTAAAAAGAGTATTTGTCTATATACAGGTTTCATACTTTTGACAAATGCCTTCTTATTGCCCACATGTGACCCAAGAACTTGGGAACAGCACAAATGATTGCCGGGCTGGTATCTGCTCTTAAAATACGTAGGGCCTCAACATGGCAACGCGTGCCCAGCAGCTTACAGATTGGTTTAAACCATTTGCGTCTTGGAATACTGTACTTGGGGCAAACAAAAAACACGTGGGCAATGGTCTCAATAGCAGATATGCACCTGGGACAATGGTGAGAAGGAGTGGAAGCCTGCCTCTAGGAGCTAGTATATGAGTTTAATGGAAGTGATCCAAAACGGAACTGCAAAATGAGTTTCCTGCCCAGGGGAATGGTGATGAAATCAAGATATTTTTCATAAGATTCAACAATTTCAAAATTCATAAAATCCAAAGTTAGGAGCTAGTAACTGAACCCTGAGCTACCCAATCCCAATAGTGTTTTTTAAGTGCATCTTTCCTAAGGGGCGGAGATTGGTTCTTGGTGTCCCAGAGGCCCTCTAAACCTAATGCTCTTAAAGAGGATTTCAGATTGCAAATCCAGCCAATCTTCCTGGAACGGTCAAGTGCGAACACTTCATCAAAGCCTGCAGCGTACGAGGACAGCTCCAGGGTAGAACTAATGTGCAGCCAAAATAGTAAGGGGCAAAGTTTAGCCTTCTCTACAATGGTGGCTCTACGCATGTCAAGTCTTAACGGGTGTAGTGGCGTGCTCTTCCGTAAAGAGACTAGAGACCTCAGATACTTGTTCTCCGAGATTATTAAAGCACCCATCCTTTCAAAGCCCCATATTTCCGTGCCAAAGAGCGCGGATCCCACAGCTTTAGCCTCATAAATCTGAAGTGGGGCTGCCACTGGTTTGGTGAAGGATGTGCTATGTTCTTTGAGCAAGGCCCCAACAATTTGTCTGTGCTTGAGCGTCTGCTTATCTATATGGGGTTTCCAAGACCATCTTCGGAGATGGTAATTCCCAAGTAGTTAAAAGAGTTCACCCTTTCCAAGGGTACCCCTCCTATTGTAAGTTTACCTTTGAATGACTTGTGTGGATTGAGGAGGAGAACCTTTGTCTTTAGAGTATTCACCTCTAGACTCCGTATGCCACAGAAGGTTTTGAACCGGTTCAAAAGTAGTTGGAGTCCACTTGGGGTTTTTGATACCAACAAGGTATCATCAGTGAATAGCAGGGTTACCACTTTTTCTTCCCCTAGACTTGGGGCATCGGCTGGAACCAGTGAGAGATGCTGGACTGTACCATTCACAAAGAGGGAGAAAAGAGTGGGGGCCAGAACACAGCCCTGTCGTACCCCCCTTGTTAATTCCTATCGGGTCGGTGAGCTGACCCTGGCAACCCCAACGCACCCTAACAAAATTTTCCTCGTGAAGACGAATGATAAGTGTGAAAATCTTCTTAGGGAGGCCCATATCATTTAAAACTTGCCATAGTTTATTTCTGGGGACAAGATCGAAGGCGGTCTTGAGATCGATGATGGCTACATAGAGACTCCCGCGACCCAAGACCACGAACTTCCATGCGAGAAGCAGAAAACAAAACACCTGGTCAATGGTGCTCGTCCTCTGCCTAAAGCCAGCCTGAAATGGAGAAAGAATATTACATCCATAACTGCTTTCAATAATGCATCATTTGCTATATTCAGGTCCCCATATTTCTCCGGGTCCTGTCTTGGCCAACCTGACTTTTCAATCGACCAGTTTCGCACTTCATTGGGTACCACCAAATCCAACGATTGATTTACATGAGCCCATTTTAGTTTTCTACACTTCAAGCACACTTTGCAGTTCTTCTTGGAACTGGTTGGCGTAATATTGGGATGCTGCTTCATAATACTCATTAAATCAGAAGTAGTCCAGGGGACATGAAAGATGACTGTTCTTCTCGGGCATGGTAGTAACTATACAAAAGGAGGGTATCTGGAATATTGAAAGGGTGAGGTCTTCATCGTCTGCATTGCTAGAGTGACAGGAAACTTTCTGCTCCCAGCTAGGTGGTCTGTGGTTCTCCTTAAACTGGCTTGGGTAATAGTGGGGCTGCATTTGCGATGATCTTTATACTATCCTAGGACTGAATGCACTCAATGTCAAGACTGCTCCACAGAAACTGGAGTCTGCATCTTACCCGATTATTTCTGTACTTCTGTCTGGCACTCTGCTGTCAGTCGATGTCATTGCAGCACTCGCTTGCACGTTACCTACTTGTGCTCCCACTGCCGGCAGTCCTGCTGGTGCTGTTCCGTCTCCAAGCGCATCCGCAGGTGCACCCACCCCCTTCAGCATGGTGGTAGGAGCACAAGCCTTTCCTAAGTCTGTCAATTAGGTGGCTTATATGGGATTCCAGTCCCTCCCGAGTCTGTTTCATAACACAGACTTGGGATTCATATTTGCTCTTTACTTTACCATACTGGTGGTACATAGCGTGGACTAGAGTCCTTTTGGTGGGGGCTTGTTTCATTTAGATTTCTCTATCCTACTCACTGCTCCTTTATTCATATACAGTAAACAAGCAAGGATCTGCCCGCCTTGTGTCTGTAGCTAATCCTGTGGAGGGGTTGAGAAGGAAACAGAAAGTATGTACCCCCTCAGTTATTTGTCAAACTGATCTTGTGGAGGGAGAAAGGAACGGTATCGTACACTCACACCCAATTATCCCCTTGCATTTGGCTGACATTCAGTTGAGTCCCTGGAGGGACTACGAGGGAGATGGGGTGGCTAGATCAGAGAAACTCTTTCTCATACATATCCATCCTTCAAGAGTCTGTGATTGGGTGTTAGCACCCCTGCTTATCTTCCCCATCTCTGCACGATTTCTAGAGCCCACACTGTAAGTCATGGATTGAACACACACCCTCTTTGCTATAACACTCCTCCCATTCCTACCTATTCACCCAGTCTATTTTCCCATCGTCTCCTACCCAGCCAGCACCTTCAGTCCACTTTAACACATCACAAACAGTATGAAACCATACATACAAAGCAAGGCAAGCAACAGGTGATAAACACGGTTACACTTCTCCTCACTATCTGCTTACACTATCTGTTCGAATAACCAGGTCTGACGCTAGTCCTGGCTATATCCAGTCTCCCTGGAGAAATCTCTCCCTGATGGCACGTGGCTGGGGCAGTGTGGAGTCCGGTCCGGTGCCTGCCCATTCTTCATCTAGTGAAGATGGTTCCTCGAACACAGTGCAGCAGAAACTATTGATAGCTCGTAGAGGTCAAACACGTTTAATGCGAAAGAGCCAGCTAGCATAAAAAATAAAGCTACAGCCAAAATAACATATCAACGGACCAGAGCTTCTCCCCATGGTAAGTTGGAGCATGTAACCTAACATCCATATATTTTGGTGTTTTTTTTTATCAAAGCAAATAAATGGAGGGAAGAACATCTGTTAAAGTAAAAGATACACTTAGACACTAATGAGCAGGTGCCTAGCTCTTCTGGTGGAAAGAATGTGAGCAGGCCTTGGAAACTAGATAATGTTTTTCATGTACAGAGAGAACGTCACAATGATTCTTATTAGTTTCAATTCAATTCAATTCAATAGTAACTTTATTTCGGCCAGTTTGACCATAAAAGCACATATAAAATAACTTGCAATTCATTTACTTTAAAATTAAACAGAAAACATTGTACATACAGCTTAAGATGTTAAATAAAACATACACAGATATAACCTAGAACAGTGTAAGATACACTACAGCCAGTGTAGACAACTAACCAAATGGATGTACCATTCATGTATATCACTATCTAAGTCCCCTTTAAAACAGAGAAAAGTAAAAAACTTATAACAAATGAAGGTAGGGAACATTAGTGGTCATTTTAAAGTGCATGTGCAAAATATACATACAGTTTTCCAAACAAAATTTGAATGGTCGATGCTTTATCCTCTCCAATGAAACTTTCGATTCTCCTACACATCAATCCAGCATGCCAGTATATTTATATTATGATAAAGATACACCATTTAAAATAGTTCTAAAATAGACAATTAATTCCTAAAAAATACCTTCATTTAAAAACAGGTGTGCAGAGATTTAATCATCATTTTTAGAAATTGGTATTAAAAATACTCTACGGGTACACCACATGGAGAATAAAAAGCCTGCCATCGAATATACTATGGGGAGACTAGTATCATAACTCAATATCCTAAAAGCCTCAAAACAACGCCTGGTTCCGAGGTTTCTGCATATCTGGACCAGCCATCATTTTCTCGCTTTAGAATATCCGGGGCAACAGAAAAACACGTGATAATCTGATTCTTCAGCACTATCACAGGCCGGGCATCCCAGAATTTGTGGGCCCACCCAATTGTTTGTGAAGGAACGGAGTGGCAACACCCCGTGTTTAAACTGTAGATAAAGCTTCCTAGCAGTTGCAGGCTTGATGTCGTTCAGTGCCTGCTCTAAACTATACTGGTCCTTGATTTCTAGAAAAGCTACAGTTAGCTTACCTACTGAGGGGTTACCCTGGAGTTGGGCCAGTTTGTACTCCCAATACCAGTCCTTTAACTCTTTCCTGGACACTATGGGGCAGGCCACTTCTGAGTTGTCCCAAAGGTTACCCCGTCCCATGTTCACTAAGGTATGTCGAATGTGGCAGAGCCAGGGTAATCTCCCCACCCCTGGTAGGCTCATCGTTTCTCGAAGTTCATCCCTATATTCCACTAATTCTGGGGTAACCCACAGACGCCGCCAGAATAGAAGGGGTCTAAGAGTATCTTCTTCCGCGATGGCCCTAACTCCCAGATCTAGTCGAAGCGGCGTAAGTGGGGAACTGCGTGGGAGACCAAACAATTGCCTAAGAAAGGAATTTTCGATCTGCATAAAACTGTCAGAGCGATGGTGACCCCACATTTCTGCACCATACAATGCCGCTCCCCTAGCTTAAACCTTATATATTTCTATTGCTGGACCCACCGGTTTATGGCTAGAATTTCGGAATACCTTCGTTAGGCCCCTTGCTGTTTGTGCTAATTTCAAGCTCGATTGTTTAATTTGTGCCCCCCAGTCCATTGTTTCTGTGATAGTAATGCCGAGATAATCTAAAGCAGAAACTCTCTCTAGGGGTTTACCATTTAAGCATGGATTTGGTCGGGTACTTTTGGCTGAGTTAAACACCATGGGGCAGATCTACAAGAAAGTGCCGCAGCGTGGCGCTGCAAGCCCTTTGGCTGCGCCACGCTGCGGCACTTTCAGAGCACAGGAATGCGACATATTTACAAGAATATGTCGCATTCCTGTGCTCTCCCCTGCGCTGGCGCACAAACAGCTGCCAAGCGCCGGCGCAGGCACCCTTGCACCATGGTGCAAGGATGCCTGCGCCATGGGGAGATTGTTTCTGTGCAGGAAGGGGCACCTTTCTGCACAAAAACAATCAGTACAGGCTTTTCCTCTTTCAATGCGTGCTGCAGAATGCAGCACGCATTGAAAGAGGAAAAAACGAGGAGAAATTAAAACATTTCTCCTCGGTGCGCCTCGCTACGCCACCTCTAGGGTGGCGTAGCTTTCAGACGCATCTCCAGAGTTACGATTTCTCGTAATTCTGGAGATGTGTCTTGTTCCATGGGTGTTGCGTGGGAACACCCACAGCAACACCCATGGAACGCCCCTTCACCGCAAAGTGCTGCGTGTGAAGGGACGGTATTTACAAGGAGAGGAAAAGTCACGCATGGTGGCTTTTCCTCTCCTTGTAAATATCGAGGAGCCCCCTGCCCCACCAGTACGTCACGAAAAGTGACGTACTGGTGGCGCAGGGGGCTTGTAAATCTGCCCCCTCAAATTTAGTTTTTTGAAGGTTAATCTCGAGCCCTCTTTCTTTACAAAAGGCATCAAATCTATTTAGTACCCTCTGTATCCCCATGGGAGATTTCAATAATAATAAAGTGTCGTCGGCAAACATCATAGCTGGGATTTTGCGTGATGCCAGCTTGGGGACATCGAGGTCTTTCTCTGTAAGTAAGAAATCAGCTAACCCGTTTATAAAAAGGCTAAAAAGGGTCGGGGCAAGAACACATCCCTGACGGACATCTCTACCTACAGGGATGGGGGCCGTAAGTTTCCCGTCCTTGCCAAATCTTATTTGGGCGTAATTTCCTTCATGCAACCGCCTCATGATTTGGCACAAATATACCGGAACCCCCATCTCAAGCAGGACTGCCCACAGCTTATCTCTTGGGACCAAATCAAATGCAGATTTCAGGTCTACAAATATTAAGTAGAGGCTGCCACCCTCCAAACAGACGATCTTCCAGTGTAATATTTGTAGCCTGAAGATCTGGTCCAATGTGGAAATGTTTTCTCTAAACCCTGCCTGAAGGGGGCTAAGTATCCTGTATTCCTCCATCCAGCTCTGCAAACGAAACAATAGCACTCGCGCAAAATGTTTTGGCTTATGTCTATAAGGCTTATAGGCCTATAATTTGTAGGTAGCAATGGAGATCCCTTTTTGTAAATTGGGATTATTTCGCTCCAGCCCAACTATCGGGAATTTTCATACCTTGTAGGACGGCATTAAATAAAACCCAGAGATATGGGGCCCAGATGGTGGGTTCGCTATGGAATAAATCCCCAGGAATCTTATCTAATCCTGGCACTTTTCCCAATGCTATTTTACTTAAAGCACCCGTTATCTCTTTAAATGTTATTATCGGGATATCATCAATGACCCTGAGAGTAGACATAGGTGCGTTCAGGCAGTCAGCCAGTGGGGAGTGACCATTTTTTACTATGTCGTCCTCATTCTCTGCCCTCGAGTAGAGGGCCTCAAAGTGGTCCTTCCACACATCTGCCTCTAGGTTTGGCTCTATCGGCGACTTGGCCTCAGAGGTACCAGTATTAACCATTCTCCAAAAAGTCCTCATATCACAGGAACCCAGGGAGCTTCTCAGAGTTTCCCACTTTCACTTTCCCACCCTTTTTTTGCCTCACTAACACTGGTTCGGTAGGCCGCTCTATTGATTTTAATCAGAGAATGGTCATTTGTCTTAATAGCTGTGATCAGAGCTGTTTTGGCCATTCGGCATTGACCATTATATTAGGGGTGAGGCGGTTTCCTATTGGTTCTAGTTTTTTTCATCGGGAAAAAGAATTCGGCCTTGGTTGTTGTTAGCCTGGTGTGATTCAGGGCAACCATCTGAAAATCGATTATTGTGCCATTGGCTTGAACCGATTTAGTTGAATTCATGAGGATCGGGATAATGGTTTCATACAGGGAGCCTAATTTTTCATGGGACTGGTTTATATCCGCCCATCGTACTCTCTTCCTACAATTGGTAAGAGACAACCTATTGTCAATTGGGGCCTCCAAACCTATAGCACTCCTGGGGGGAGTCTTATTAGTAATATAATTACCCAGTTGTTGTCTGACTACACCCCTTTGTTGATCCAATATGATTTAGCTATTAAAAACCCTTTCTGGAGAGGCAATGGTGCACAAATGACATTGCGTACCAAGATCCACTGGTGAGAGAAGGCATTCGAGAGGCTTTGGATCTCTACTTTTTTAGTCGAAGCCTAACAGGCAGCACAGCTGTCTGGTTTGCTAAGGACTTCTTGTGGGCATTCTGAAAGCTTCACTGGGAATGCATTCCGCCCTTTGCTGACCATTGGTTTTGTGGTTTGTAACTCACATTTGCTTGCTGTCTATTTGCTGCCTTTATTTGTTTTAGGCTGTCCAACTTGAGTTTGTCCATCTGGTAGAGAATATCTTGTTTACTGTATTCTTCTGAGTGCTCGTTTTCTGCAAACAGGCCTTTAAATCTTGTTCTTATCTTGTCACATTTTCTGTGCAATCAAAGACAGAGGTCAAAAGTCTTCCAGGGAGCCTGGTGTTTACTTTTCATTCTCTGACTTCAAAGTGAGAGAATTTATGTGACAATCTTGCTATGGAAAAGGCTTTTTTCTTGCACACAAAAAAATTAACTATGCTGATTTTTTTTTATTTCTGAAGTGTGGTGGGGTCAAATATTTTAAAACGATCAAAACACATCAATACACCAGGTGATGACATTTCCACACATTATCGTTTGTGTGTAGTAAAACTGCATGTCTGTGCAAATGTAATGGTCATTTCAATTAAACATGTGTTATTGGTAATGGCAGTGCACTACCACACCATGCAGTCTCCACTCCACACTACGCCACTCCACTCTACACCACTTCACTCTACAATACACTGCGCTACTCTATTTCCCTCCACTATACGCTACGCCACTCCATTTAATTCTACGACATGACGCTCCACTCTATGACATGCCGCTCCATTCTCCGACACTCCACGTCACTCCACTCCCCTCCAGTTTAAGACACTCAATGACATACCATGCCACTCCACTCTTTGCCACTTCACAACACTCCACTATACGCCCCTCCACCCCACACCACAAACCCCATTCCACTCCAATCTACCCAACGCCACTCCAATCTACCCTTATCTACTCCAGTGCAATCTGTCCCAATCTACCCCACTCCACTCCAGTACTCCACGCCAACTACCCCACTCCACTCCAGTCTATCCCACTTTACCTTACCCCAATCTACCCCACTCCACTATACTCCAATCCTGTCTACCCCACTCCACCGCACTCCACCCCAATATATCCTACACCAATCTACCCAACTCCACTCCACCCAACCCCAAATCTACACCACTCCAATCTACCACACACAATCTACCCCACTCCAATCTACTCCAATCCACCCCACTCAATCCACCCAATCTGCTCCACTGTACCCCAATCTAACCCACTCCACTCTATCTCAATTTACTTTTGTCTCCGACAATCTACCCAACTCCAGTCTGTCGTGTAGTTCCTATATTACCCATACAGGATCTGCGCATTCCGGATAACATAAACTGTGGGTTTGGTGGCAGACTGGCTCTGAGCACCCCCACCGAGAAAGTTAGCCTTTCCGTTTTAGCTAGCTCACAGTGCCACTAGAATCTCCTCTTATCGGGGAGAGAATAGTTTCTGGCAACCTCAGAACATGACAACCCTGATCCCCCAGGATCGTGGAAACAATGTACTACTTTTCGCTCAGTCACTCGTGCTCACTTATTCGGTCTCAGAGAGTTACACAGAAGAAACAGTTGGGCGTGTTACAATAAGAATTTATTGCACAGTTGTTCTTCTAGTGTAAAATAGATGTGCTGCAACAACCGTTAGACAGTAGCAGATATATATGATTAGCAGTACAGTGAAAATAAAAGGATAGTACAGTTCTACCATCTTGCAATAATCATGAATACATGAATATAAAATGCATGATAAAAGTGTGCGTACTCCTACGATGTCTATCTAGATGTACCTAAGTGTACCTAGCATGTGAGTAGGTGTGAAGCCAAGAATCCCTCTAGGATTTAGTCGAACCCCATTACCTGAAGTGAGAGAGTGTGGGACCCCGTCCTGGTCTCGAGTTGGACACCCCGCGAGGGATGTGTTAGACCACTGTAAGCTGGAGTGTCTGCATGCAGGAGTCTCAGCATCTCTGGTCAGTGTGTTGGTCTGGAAGTCTCGGTTCCCTCTGCTAACCCTAGCAAGATGTGCTGTATTTATACAAAAAGTATCTAGGGTTTCTTTGTCCCTTGTTTCTTTTTTCTAGCCATTGTTGGATTTGAGGATGACGTATGGGATGAACCTTGTACGTAGATATTATGCAGGAGGTGTAGCCCCTGCCTGGTTTCCAAGAACCCTCATGAATATTCATTCATACTGTGTGAGTCCATTGATGAAGTTATAGGACGCTATTGTTCAGGAAAAATCCTCCTTCTGCGCCCAGGACTAGAACTAGGTAAAGGTTCAATCCTAAAGGCTCGTTACTGTGTAGTATAAGGGAGATAATGTAGGTGAAGGTGTATGATATTACCCGGGCCTATATTAGGGTACCTATATGGAACATAACACCCACTCCTCTTCCGAACAGTCAACAATGATAAAATGCTAGCGAACTATTCTTTTTACTAGGTAGCAGCGCATAAAACTATCAGTGAGCTTCATAAAATATTTGTCTCTAAAACCATTTAAAAATAGTCTAATAGGGGGGGAGGAAAAAAAAAATTTATTTCCAAAAGTTAGTATTGGAAATGTCACTTTAAGCCAAAGTCCTAGTTGAGTTTGTTTCTATAAGTCGAACCACTACAAGCATCAGAAGGCCATGCTTTTCCAGCGACAAGTGTCAATTTTTAGGAAATGTTCCAAATTTAGTTGAGTTTTGAAACCAAAAAGAAAAATTGGAATTCTTTCCCAGCACACGATGAGCCAATTATAGATTAAGTGTCCTGGCTGGGAGACGCAACATCGCTGTTGCCTGCCGCTGCAGAAGACGGTCCCTGTAACACCTCGCAGAGTACGTCAATGGAGCACAGATGATATTCAGAACTGCCAATAGCTGGTGCAGAGGCAGCTGGTGCTGTAGTCGATACCTGAGTGCTAGTGGAGGAGCTGATGCTCAACCCAGTTTTAGAAAAAGGCACCTGCGGGTTCTCGAGGAATGCAGCCATCAATATAGGAATACGCTCGGGACATTGCCGAGCATGGGACCTCATGGGTTCCAGCCTGGTATTCAAGTCCGTAGACGTGTCTGATGCAAGTGTCAGACAGAGATCCAACACGCATTCTTCTCCGCAGAACAGGCATCGAAGAACAGGTAAGATGCAGTCCATCCAGGCTGGTCTAAAGGATAGGAACCAAGAGGCACTCAGTTCCCGCAGGCGAGGTGTGCCCAGATGTTGTACCATGCGCTCACGGTATTTGCGCTCCAGGAGTGCTTTTGCCATCTCGTTAGTGATTGGGCCGTCCATTGCGTAGCAGAAAAATGACAATCAGGATACTTGCTATTGAGAGCAGGATCAGCGGAAGACCTCCAAAAATGCTTCCTAATACGGAGTGTATAAAATTTGAAATAACTCAGAGGATTGTCTGAAAGATGCTTAGAAATCCTGACTCTTTGGTCTTAAATAGGTGTACTATACCACTCGTATCAGACATATTAAAGATACGACCCACCATTTCTGCGAAATGAAAGGGGCAGTTTGTACGTATAAGTGCCTGTATCTCAGTCGAGGTCCTTGCGATTTGAAGATCAAAGGTCTCTTGGGCGGAGGTTAAGGGTACGGTTTGCTGTAAAAGCATGGCTTTCAGTCTGCTCAAAGTATCAAACTGTATAAAGGAAACATTCAACGAAGGCCCTAACGGCACCTCCCTGACTGTATTCATTGGGGGAAACAATACTTGCATACAGCAAGTAACCCTGGAGTTCACAGTGACCAGATAGGCAATACCCGGAAGCATCCCACAGCAACCTTGATCGTTCAGCAGCAAGTAACTCCCATTCGAGAGCAGCCTGAATACCGGAGTAATCACGGCCGCTGGAGTCCCTTTCATGTGGCAGGACAAGTTCGCTACTGAACCATTACAAGCTCCGTGCAGGGAAATATCCTGGCACATGAGAGAACCGCTTAAAGCGTTCTTGCAGTTTGTACTGCTTAGAAACGCTTCTCGATCCCCACTCCGGCATCGAAATCTGTATGGTAACTCCCAAGATTCCTTAATGTATTTATTACCCATTTTCTCATATTTGCCTGCCTGCCTTTGCTCAAGGCAATATTGAAACTGTAAAGTAGTGACCGGTAGAGTTATGTGGCCATGGATTAGCTATTCCGTTGATGGTGATTCCGCTACCGTAAATGGTAATCTATCCAGCTTTTCAATACGCAACATTGCATATTTTAATCCCCTTTGTGCCATTTCTACCTGTTTATCTGTTAGATTGTATTCAGAAAACAGAGACGAACTGTTGATAAAACGCCAAGGCACATAGCCTGCATGCAAAGATTGCAGCGTCCAGCTTAATAACATAATAGAACGTAACTGAGATTGCCCGTGTTGTAATATGGCCAAATCTTGTTCAAGTATGTCTATCGCAGAAGATACAATGTTGCCTAAGGAATATATCCTGGAGGTCAAAGTTGTTAACCCATTGTCTACCACTGCTAGAGATTTCTCTAAGTTAATAGGGTCTATTTCCCGTATTCTCTCTGCGGCCTCTTGTTGGGATATTTTCCAAATTTCATTGTAGGCAGCATAAATGCCAGCATATATGAAACGTTTCTGACGGGATTTCCTGGGACCTAGTAAAAAATCCCTAAGATCCATGTCATGTGTGAGTAAGGATAAGTGCTGTTTCACTTCTGTGAGTGTTGAGGTTTCTAGCCAATTAAGGCACAACTTCCCAACACTGTAGGATGTCACTACCCCTGGATGTTCTCTTTTTACATAGCGTGGGTCTGGCCTATGGATACTGAACCCTTCGGTGGTACCCCAGAATCTTTGCTGACATCTGTTCGTGTCTATGGGCCAAACCAACCATCCTTTCCAATTAGGATCTGATCTATTGTACCGAAAAATGTCATCTACTCCTACCCCTTCTTGTGAAGTTGAATTTTGCCACCCGTCCATCTGTGATGGTGTTGGAAACCGAGGTGTGTTCAGGTCCTTGTTCTTGGCTAGTCCAAGACAGGATGTCTGTTGCACAGTGTCATTTAGAAATATCATCTGCTGTGGAATGAGGCATGCTCTAAATCATGGGTACTCACAAACTTTCTCTCGGGGGCCAAATTTACAGTGTGGTTTGTGGCCGAGGGCCGCACCGGTGGGGGCGGGGTCAGTGGGGGAGGGGGGCGGGGCTAGAGCAAAAAAAATATATGACCATGAGGTTGAACACAGGCCCTTGCAGCGGACGCCTTCATCCACTGAACCACCAGACCCGGCATACACACATCTCTCTCTATCTCTCTCTGTCTCCCTCCCTCTCTCTATCTCTCCCTCCCTCTCTCTATCTCTCCCTCCCTCTCTCTATCTCTCCCTCCCTCCCTCTCTCTCCGTCTCTCTCCGTCTCTCCGTCTCTCTCCCTCTCTCCCTCTGTCTCCCTCCCTCTGTCTCCCTCTGTCTGTCTCCCTCTGTCTGTCTCCCTCTGTCTGTCTTCCTCTGTCTGTCTCCCTCTGTCTCCCTCTGTCTGTTTCCCTCCCTCTGTCTCCCTCTATCTGTCTCCCTCCCTCTGTCTGTCGCCCTCCTCCCTCTGTCTGTCTCCCTCTGTCTGTCGCCCTCCTCCCTCTATCTGTCTCCCTCCCTCTTTCTGTCACCCTCCTCCCTCTGTCTGTCGCCCTCCTCCCTCTGTCTGTCTCCCTCTGTCTGTCACCCTCCTCCCTCTGTCTGCCTCCCTCTGTCTGTCGCCCTCCTCCCTCTGTCTGCCTCCCTCTGTCTGTCGCCCTCCTCCCTCTCTCTGTCTGTCTCTCTCTCTGTCTCTCTCTCTCTGTCTCCCTCTCTCTCTGTCTCCCTCTCTCTGTCTCCCTCTCTCTCTGTCTCCCTCTCTCTCTGTCTCCCTCTCTCTGTCTCCCTCTCTCTGTCTCTCTGTCTCTCTGTCTCCCTCTCTCTCTGTCTCCCTCCATCTGTCTCCCTCCCTCTGTCTCCCTCCCTCTGTCTCCATCCCTCTGTCTCCCTCCCTCTGTCTCCCTCCCTCTGTCTGTCTCCCTCTGTCTCCCTCCCTCTGTCTGTCTCCCTCTGTCTGTCTCCCTCTGTCTGTCTCCCTCTGTCTGTCTCCCTCTCTCTCTGTCTCCCTGTCTGTCTCCCTCCCTCTCCCTCTGTCTGTCTCCCTCTGTCTGTCTCCCTCTCCCTCCCTCTGTCTCCCCCTGACTCCCTCCCTCTGTCTCCCTCTGTCTCCCTCTCCCTCTGTCTCCCTCTCACTCTGTCTCCCTCCCTCTGTCTCCCTCCCTCTGTCTCCCTCCCTCTGTCTCCCTCTGTCTCCCCCTGTCGCCCTCTGTCTCCCTCTGTCGCCCTCTGTCTGTTGCCCTCTGTCTCCCTCTCCCTCCCTCTGTCTCCCTCTCTCTCCCTCTGACTCCCTCCCTCTGTCTCCCTCTGCCTCCCTCTGTCTCCCACCCTCTGTTTCCCTCTCTCTCTGTCTCCCATCCTCTGTTTCCCTCTCTCTCTGTCTCCCACCCTCTGTTTCCCTCTCTCTCTGTCTCCCTCTCTCTGTCTCCCTCTCTCTCTGTCTCCCTCTCTCTCTGTCTCCCTCTCTCTGTCTCCCTCTCTCTGTCTCTCTGTCTCTCTGTCTCCCTCTCTCTCTGTCTCCCTCCATCTGTCTCCCTCCTTCTGTCTCCCTCCCTCTGTCTCCATCCCTCTGTCTCCCTCCCTCTGTCTCCCTCCCTCTGTCTGTCTCCCTCTGTCTCCCTCCCTCTGTCTGTCTCCCTCTGTCTGTCTCCCTCTGTCTGTCTCCCTCTGTCTGTCTCCCTCTCTCTCTGTCTCCCTGTCTGTCTCCCTCCCTCTCCCTCTGTCTGTCTCCCTCTGTCTGTCTCCCTCTCCCTCCCTCTGTCTCCCCCTGACTCCCTCCCTCTGTCTCCCTCTGTCTCCCTCTCCCTCTGTCTCCCTCTCACTCTGTCTCCCTCCCTCTGTCTCCCTCCCTCTGTCTCCCTCCCTCTGTCTCCCTCTGTCTCCCCCTGTCGCCCTCTGTCTCCCTCTGTCGCCCTCTGTCTGTTGCCCTCTGTCTCCCTCTCCCCTCCCTCTGTCTCCCTCTCTCTCCCTCTGACTCCCTCCCTCTGTCTCCCTCTGCCTCCCTCTGTCTCCCACCCTCTGTTTCCCTCTCTCTCTGTCTCCCATCCTCTGTTTCCCTCTCTCTCTGTCTCCCACCCTCTGTTTCCCTCTCTCTCTGTCTCCCTCTCTCTGTCTCCCTCTCTCTCTGTCTCCCTCTCTCTCTGTCTCCCTCTCTCTGTCTCCCTCTCCCTCCCTCTCTCACCCTCTCTCTCCCTCTGACTCCCTCCCTCTGTCTCCCTCTGCCTCCCTCTGTCTCCCACCCTCTGTTTCCCTCTCTCTCTGTCTCCCACCCTCTGTTTCCCTCTCTCTCTCCCTCTCTCTCTGTCTCCCTCTCTCTCTGTCTCCCTCCCTCTCTCTCTGTCTCCCTCCCTCTGTCTGTCTCCCTCCCTCTGTCTGTCTCCCTCTGTCTCCCCCTCTCTCTGTCACCCTCCCTCTGTCTGTCTCCCTCTCTCTGTCTGTCTCCCTCTCTCTGTCTGTCTCCCTCTCTCTGTCACCCTCTGTCACCTCACCCCGCGTGTGTGTCAGCCCGGGCTGAGACAACTTCCCGGGCACACACACAGCCGCACCCGAGTACTTCACAGGTCTTTAAAAGACCATTCACTTGTTAATGAGGCTTTGTTGTATTTCACCTCTTAGCGCCCCTGCATCTCCACTCAGAGTGGAGATGCAGGGGCGCTAAGAAGAGGTGAAATACAACAAAGCCTCATTAACAAGTGAATAGTCTTTTAAAGAATCGCCCCGCCCCATAGAGCGCTGCTGCAACCGGCGGTGTTTGCTGACACTTTAAAAAAAAACAACAACAAAAAACACAGGTAGGATATCTGCAAGGTCCGCGGGCCGCCAAGGAAGGCTTGCCGGGTCGCTGGCGGCCCGCGGGCCGTACTATGAGTACCCGTGCTCTAAATAGTGCTTCTGTCCCCTGGACTTGCCAGTTTCTAGAACCCCAGACTGATTTTAAGTCTATTGTGTCTTTCCATAGGTCAAAACCCTGTTCAGACAATTGGGCGATAAAGGAAGCAGAGTAAATCTGTTTGGTGTTAGTCAACATCATTTTCTGGGCCAATGTGGATGCCACTTTATAATAAAATGACGTCGGGTCAGAAGTGTTAAACCCTGAAAAATATGAGAATTTCTGTGCAAATGTTTGCGATCTACCCTTTGGTGGTGTAGGGCAATGTTCCCACTGGTGGTACTCAAAAACATTTCTAGATGTTATAGATTTGTGCAAGAAATGATGACCATAATGTTGATAACAGTACAAAGTGTCATAGTCTGAAGTACTTTCTAGCATTTCAGTGTTCGGAAATACAGCAGTTTTCTCTAAATCAGACAACATGTTATTAACAGTTTCAGAGTCCCAATCATCAGAAAATGTGCTGGAGGTAATGATATCACTCAATGAAATTTTAAATACTTGAGAAATGTTTAAAAGTTCAGTAGGACCGAATATATCGAAATCAACCTTGTCCCAAACTATACCGTCCGGTATAGGAACTGCTGTAATGTTCACTGATGACAAGTCTCTTTGTTCACGATGTGAGGACTGATGTGGTTTCAGAATCAAATTTACTTTTTCTGCTGCAGGTCTTTGTTGAAGGTATCGTCCATTAATAAGCATGCTAAACGTTATAACTAAGCCTAGCCAGAAAAGAAAGAACAGTATCCCAGTAATTACCCAGAGTTCTACCCAAGGCGATACCTGGTAAGTCTTTTTGAGAAAGTTCAGAAAGTCCTTGACTTGTTGCTTGCGTGTTTGTTGGGCTGGCGTCATTTCTGGTTCACTTGGATCCAAGGAAAACGTATCAAAGTTCATGAAGTAGCCAGAAGCAGTTCGATCAATTGTAGGAATTGCATCGGGATTTGTTGAAATAGTAGTTTGCTCTTGTCGAGGTACGTTGACGTAAACATCAGTTATTGGTCTTATTGCAACTTGTGTGTTATTTTGAGTTTGATTTTGAAGTTGAACTTCGGGTTCAAGGGGAACTAGTTCCATAGCATTGTTGCATAGTCCTTCATTCCGTACAGGAGGCTCTTCGAACGTGATGAGTCTTTCTGTTTGAACTTCTTGGATTGTAGCAAGAGGGGGGCGGCTGCTACTGTGGAGTCCACGAGGCCTACTGTTCAGTATCGGCCACATAGTGTGGTTTGATTAAGTCAATTGAGACAAATCGTTTCTCCTTTTTCCCGGCAAGAGGCGGCAAAAGTACAGTTCTTGTTCCTTGAACTGCTAGGACAGGTACAGGCTTTCTGTATGATGGTCCAAATTCTTTTTTGTCCGCTATTTTCTCTCTGACCAGATCCCCGACTTTTGGGATCCAGACAGGTCTTGCCGTGACTTCCTTGACTTCCCCAGTGGCGGTCTGTTTCAGGAGGACATTACTTTGTTGTGTCCTGGATTCATTTAGATCCTGTAAAAAAGCCAAACGATCATGGATAACAAATGGTTTCTCATCCGCCACTGTGCCTTCACAATCAAGATCAGGTACCCACATTCTTGTCCCAAATAGGACCTCGTAAGGAGTGACACCCCCTAGAGAACTTCTTGGCTGGTTATTGAGTGCTCGTTGTACCCCATATAGATGATTGACCCAACTACCGCCCTTGCCTAATACCCTAGCTGTTAAAGATTGCTTTAGGTCCCGGTTTTTCCTTTCCACAACCGAATTTCCCTCAGGATGGTACGGAGAGGAGTACCGCAATGCTACGCCCATACCTTCCATGGCCTCTTTGTAAGCCTGAGAGCTAAACGCCGGGCCACAGTCAGAATGTAACGTGCCAACTGCGTATGTCCCTATAAAGACACGCAAATCTTTGATAACAGTTCGAGCGTCAGCCGAGCACTGAGGCCAAACCCATAGAAATCTTGAGCATGAATCCACTGCAACCATGATATACTTGTAGGCCCCATCTGATTGTAAGGGGCCGCAGTGGTCCAGATACACACAAGCGAGAGGTTTGTCTGATTTTAATAACGGTGTCTGTGCCAGGCGTGTTATGGTGGAGCCTTTCATCTGCTGGCAGGTGTCACATTTCAAGACATAGTCTCTAGTTTGCTTTTTTAGACCTGGCCACCAATAGCGCTGTTTCAACAATGAAATAGTCGCTGTAGTTCCTGTATGTGCAGAGCCCAAACCCTCGTGTGCTGTAATAATCAAACCTTGCCCATGATCCATATTTGGTATTACTCTGTCCCCCACTCCAGGAATCTGAGCATATGGAATGTTGTTTGCGTCTAACTTGTAGGAGTACTTGAGTGGAAATTTCTTTGGTACTGATGAGCTGCCTTTGCACGAAGCAATGACAGCGACCATAATCTCACCGTCTATCCTCGTTTTTGAACGAGTGATTGCAGCTACGGAAGCTGTGCATACAGCCCCCTTCGCGGCTTCATCAGCCAATGAATTCCCTTCAACGTGAAAGCCCTCACGTTGATGACTCAGTGTATGTATCACATGAGCCCGTGGTAGTTCGTTTCTCAACTCAACTACCTGTTCCCATAGCATTTTATGCTTAGTTGTGCCACCTTTTGCGTCTTTGAACCCGTTTTGTTCCCAATGATGTAAATATTCATTGTATGACTGCACACAGTAAAAAGAATCACACACTATCAGTGTGGGGAATTCGTGATCCGTGTTTACCAGTGCCAGTATCAGCGCTTTTAACTCTGCCAACTGAGCCGTGCAGTCTCTTCGAGATTGCGTTTTGGTGCAACTTGGATGGAACTTTCCATCCCGCGTGCGACCTTTAACGATAGCACACGCTGCGCTGTATTGTTGCTTACTCCCTATGGCCGGTTGAGCAGATCTGTCAGTGTAAATAATATATTCATACTGATCTAGAGGCAAGATTTCATTCGGTAGAGGATATTCTTGTTCGTATTGCAGAAATGCTTGTGTTTTTAGACTTGGATCAAATCTGTATTCAACATCCGTTGCAGTAAGAGAATTAGCCCATTGTATCCATCTCGGATGTAAGGCTTTTGCATTTGGAATGCTAGCCTTTGTAACTGCTTCTAAAGCTGGTACCGGTGTTACGACAATTATGCGTTTTCCCTGAGCCAGTGCTCTTTCTCTTGCTACAGCGGTCTGAACTGCTGTCAGGATTTTTTCTGTTGAAGTGAAACGCATTTCTGCGTTTGTGTACAGGTGTGATTTGTAAGCGATTGGTACCGTTTCGCCTTCATTAAAGGTTAAGTAAGTGTAGCCGCATTGACCCGCTATTACACGGATCACTAGGTTGCGTACGTTTACCTGCGTCTGTAAGTGTTTTGAAGCTATCATGTCTTCTTGTAGTGAACGTAGGATGTTTGTGTTTTCCTGTGTCCAATGTCTAACTGAAAAGTCTGGTTTTATTAAGTCGTAGAAAGGTTTTACTCTTTCCCCGTAATCCAAAATGTATGTTCTGCCGAAATTTAGGAATCCCAGTATTGATTGTAAATTTTTTAATGATTTTGGAGGTTGGAGCAGCGCACACTTTTCTAAAAGTTAGCTGCCAGACTTTTCCCTTCACTTGAAAGCTCATATCCTAAAAACAGGACATTGAGGTGGGCGATTTTTGATTTTTTTAAATTAAATTTGTAGCCCTCAGAGGTGAATACCATAATTATGGTGCTCACCCTGGTCAAGTGCCTTTTTAAGTCATCGACCGTCAGATAAATATCATCCACATAGGACAATGCTTCCTTATCAAAATTTTGGAGTAATTCGGTTACTCTCGCTGAAAATACCCCCGGGCTATTCTTATACCCTTGGGGGAGATGACAAAATTGTCGCTGGGACCCCAACGCTGAGAATGCGGTCAAATACCTGCTTTCAGGCGCTATATTTTGGCAGAAAAATCCATTTGAGATATCAAGTGTAGTTTTGTATTTTTTCCGCACAATGTTATTCATTAATGCGGCACTGTGTGCATTTTGAACTGCAAATGTCTTAGTGCAGGTGTTTAAATGTCTGTAATCTAAAACTAGACGATATGTATTGTCAGGTTTCATGACAGGAAACAAAGGATTGTTCATTGGTGAGGTTCATGTTTCAATGACCCCTTGATAGTCAAGTTGATCTAAGATCTCCCTGACCTGTTTTTTAGCTTCTTGCTTTATCGGATATTGTCTCTGTGCATTTGGTGAAACTTTTAATGGATCACGTGGTGGGTTGAATTCTCATTCCATCCGGCATGATTTTTGTATAGTGCTGGAGCTAGGGCAACTGCCCACTCCCGTGCATATGTGTGTTTTAAATGAATGGGAACAAGGTCGGAGAAGGCTGGAAAAATTACCGTTTCTCCCCTAGGGCACTCTTAACGAATGTTGGCGGCCAATCTTGTCCAGCTAATAGGATGTCATAACCAGATTACAGATTTTTCCAAAAGAGACCTTTAACTTTCCTGGGCTTGTCCCCCTCCATCTGGAGTGTTATTTCATGTAACGTATGTGGGACGCTCACCCTCGTATCTGGTGTTTCCACCGTGATGTAATCATTCAAGTCCGCTGTCACCAGAAATTCCATCAGGTTCTGGCGAGCTATTGTTACTTCTGCCGCACTGTCTAGCATCGTCTGAGCCCATTCCCCGTTCAGAAGTTGTGTCCTCAGAATTCTGGGCATGTCTGATCTTCAGGCCTGCAACTTTCTTCTTCTTAAATTGAGGTTTTGATTTTGGCTTTTCTTCTTTTTTGGAAGTATAGTCTTGAGCGTGCTGTTTGTCTCTGTACTTTGTACGCTCTTCCTTGTGTTCTGACCGTCCTTCTCTCTCGGAGTTTTTCGTCGAGCCCTGAAAGGAACGAGAGGAATGTGTATCAGTATCCTGATACCTGCCAGGTCTCCTAATATTATCCCTATTCCTGAGATTATTCCTCTTTTTGGAGGGCTCCTGTGGAGGAGATCTACCTCGGGATTCAGATCTGTTTCCTTTAAAGTTTTGTTGTTTTTTATTCTCCCACTTCTTTTTAGAAGAAGCAGGTGTCTGCTTAGAAGTGTCCTTTTCAGAACTGCCCATCAGTTGTGGTTTTAAAGCTTTCCCACGTAAACTGTCTCTGCCTAATTCTGTATACGCAGTTTTAATTATTTTAGGTAGTTCGTGTTGTTGATCTAACGGACAGAACTCCCTTAGGCGTTGGCGGATTGCCACTGAAGCTGCTTCCCCTTTAATATTAGCTAGTATTATGGCTGATACCTGGTCGTAGTTACCTAGTAACTTCATCCCTAAGTTCAGGGCAGGCTCTGCTCCGTACTCGTTTTGTATTTGTCTTAATACATCAGGTACTACTGCTAACAAAGGAATACCATGAGTCCTGGTATAAATGGCAGCAAAGACTGTACCCCAAGTGGTACAATATTCTACTTGTGGTGTTATCCCCATGGGCAAGCAGATTGTTAGCATTCTGTGTTTTTCATACGGGGTAGTATTCGGGAATACTGCCTCGAGCTGAGTTATTTTCTGAGCTACCCAGAATGGCATTTGTTCACGTTTCGTGGGCATTTTGCCCATTACCGCGTGTAACGTTTGTGGTGTGATTTTAGTTGCTCTACCCTGAGATTGAGTTCCATTTGTTGCAACTGTTGCTGGTTGGACTGTGAAAGTCATCATGATGAATTGCGCCAGGTTTCTGTAGATTTTAATTAAATCCGTGTGTTGTATGAGTAAGTCTGCCTGTGGTATTGTTTCAATGTCAGGATGTGGTGTGTAGTCCGCTTATATCGGCCATGTTGCCCCATCTCCTCAGAGCGGGCCTAATCTTACTCTACTTCTTATGTGGGGTAGGGCGCCTTTAAACCAGTATAAGTGTTCCTGGTACGTGAGTGAAATCTCTATGTCCCCGAACGGGCTATATTCCACTGGTGCATCTCCTTCTGTATAGTAGTGAAATGTCTGTGTTCTCGCATCTGCTTCTGGGAATGTAATCCATGGATAAAATACCTCTGTTTTGTTTGATTCGTGTGCCTCAATCGCGAAAGCTACTAAGCCACCCCTAGCTGATCAACCATTTTCTAATAGTTTCAGGGTGATTGTATGTCTGAATTTAGGTGCAATTTGAATTGCGTTTGAAACTTCTTCTCCGGCTGAGATTTGTAGATCTACTACTTTATCTCTGCCCTCAGTCATTTTGTAACAAAGAAGTTTGTTCAGGGGAACTAAGATAAGGTTTTATTTGCACAATTTTAGGAACACTGTGTCCTTCAAGCTTGAATAACCAACAGCTAATAAATAGGATTTTTCGCCTACTCAGCTGTGGCGGAGTTTGTGCCCACCCACTCCAGATGTCTCTGGTGTTTTGTGAGTAGGGGTCTCTGAGAATAGCATGACTGAACTACTCAGATTCTACTGTTAAATAAGTACCCAACCAACGTTGGCGGCGCCATGTCGTGTAGTTCCTATATTACCCATACAGGATCTGCGCGTTCTGGATAACATAAACTGTGGGTTTGGTGGCAGACTGGCTCTGAGCACCCCCACTGAGAATGTTAGCCTTTCTGTTTTAGCTAGCTCACAGTGCCACTAGAATCTCCTCTTATCGGGGAGAGAATAGTTTCTGTTAACCTCAGAACATGACAACCCTAATCCCCCAGGATCGTGGAAACAATGTACTACTTTTCGCTCAGTCATTCATGCTCACTTATTCGGTCTCAGAGAGTTACACTTAAGAAACAGTTGGGCGTGTTACAATAAGAATTTATTGCACAGTTGTTCTTCTAGTGTAAAATAGATGTGCTGCAACAACCGTTAGACAGTAGCAGATATATATGATTAGCAGTACAGTGAAAATAAAAGGATAGTACAGTTCTACCATCTTGCAATAATCATGAATACATACATGAATATAAAATGCATGATAAAAGTGCGCGTACTCCTACGATGTCTATCTAGATGTACCTAAGTGTACCTAGCATGTGAGTAGGTGTGACGCCAAGAATCCCTCTAGGATTTAGTCGAACCCCATTACCTGAAGGGAGAGAGTGTGGGACCCCGTCCTGGTCTCGAGTTGGACACCCCGCGAGGGATGTGTTAGACCACTGTCAGCTGGAGCGTCTGCATGCAGGTGCCTCAGCGTCTCTGGTCAGTGTGTCGGCCTGGAAGTCTCGGTTCCCTCTGCTAACTCTAGCAAGATGTGCTGTATTTATACAAAAAGTATCTAGGGTTTCTTTGTCCCTTGTTTCTTGTATTAGCCATTGTTGGATTTGAGGATGACGTATGGGATGAACCTTGTACGAAGATATTATGCAGGTGGTGTAGCCCCTGCCTGGTTTCCAAGAACCCTCATGAATATTCATTCATACTGTGTGAGTCCATTGATGAAGTTATAGGACGCTATTGTTCAGGAAAAACCCTCCTTCTGCGCCCAGGACTAGAACTAGGTAAAGGTTCAATCCTAAAGGCTCGTTACTGTGTAGTATAAGGGAGATAATGTAGGTGAAGGTATATGATATTACCCGGGCCTATATTAGGGTACCTATATGAAACATAACAAGTCCAGTCCACCACACTCCAATCTACCCGAATCAACACTCCAATCTACCCTTCTCCACCACACTCCACTCAACTCCACTCTACCCAACTTAACTCCAATCTACCCCACTCCAATCTAACCCACTCCACCCCAATGTACCTCATTCCACCCCACTCTTCCCCACCCTACCCAATACACCCCAACCCAATCTACCCCACTCTACTCCAATCTCCACTCCACTCTATCCCACTCCTATGTACCCCATTGCCATTCCAATTTACTCCACTCTATTCTGCCAAAATTTACCCCACTCCAATCTACCACAATCTACTCCACTCCACCACAATCTACCACACTTCACTCCGATCTACCACACTCCAATCCTGCAATCTACCCCACTTCACTCTACCCCAATCTACCCCACTTCACTCTACTCCAGTCCACACTGTACCCTAATCTACCCCACTCCAATCTACCCCACTGCCATCCAGTCTAACCCACTCCACCCGACTTCACTCCAATTCCACTCTACCCGACTCCAATCCACTCCACTCTACCTGACATAACTCCAATCTACCCGCTCCACTCTAACCTACTCCACCCCAGTCTACCTCAATCCACCCCACTCTTCCCCACCCCAACCCAATCTACCCCACTCCAACCCAA
This sequence comes from Calotriton arnoldi, assembly GCA_963921515.1. Lineage (NCBI taxonomy): Eukaryota > Metazoa > Chordata > Amphibia > Caudata > Salamandridae > Calotriton > Calotriton arnoldi. Next base: position 41,467 of record CAWUFW010006122.1, on the reverse strand, counting down.
TCTACCCCACTCTAATCTACCCGACCCTACTCCAATCTACCTCACTCCATTCTATCCAAATCTACTCCACTCCAATCTACACCAATCTACTCACTCCACCCCATTTCAATCTACCTCACCCAATCCCACTCCAATCTACCCCACTCCACTTGTGCACACCACTCCACTTGAATCTATCCCACTATACCTCACTCCACTCCAATCTACTCTAATTTACTCCACTCCACTCAACTCCACCACAATCTATCCCAATCCAATCTACCCCACTCCTTCCACCTCAATTAATCCCACTCCACTCTGATCTATTGCACTACACTCTACTCCACTCCAGTCTACATCACTCCACCCTACTGCAATCCACCCCACTCCAATCTACCCATCTCCACCTCAATCTACCCTACTCCACTCTACCCGACTTGACTCCACTCTACCTGACTCGACTGCAATCTACCCCACTCAATCTACTCTACTCTACTCCACCCCAATGTATTCCAGTCAACTCCAATCTACCCCACTCCACCCCAATCAACCTCACTCCAATCTACTGCACTGCACTCCAATCTAACCCACTTCAATCTACCACAATCTACCCCACTCTACTCCAATCTCCACTCCACTCTATCCCAATCCCATGTACCCCATTGCCATTCTAATTTACTCCACTCTATTGTACCACAATCTACCCCACTCCAATCTAACACAATCTACTCCACCCCACCACAATCTACCACACTTCACTCCAATCTACCAACTCCAATCCTGCAATTTACCCCACTTCACTCCACCCCAATCTACCTCACTCCGCCCCACTCCAATTTACCCCAGTCCACTTTACCCCAGTCCACTCTGTACCCTAATATACCCCACACCAATCTACCCCACTTCACTCCAATCTAGTAGGGTGGATTGGGGTAGATTGGGTTGGAGTGGGTTAGCTGGTTTGGAGTGGGGTCAGATTGAGTGGAGGTGGGTACCTCCACTCAAATTGACCCCACTCCACTCCAATCCAATCTAAGTGGGTACCTCCACTCAAATAGACCCCACTCCAATCCAATCTAACCTACTCCAACCCAATCTACCCCAATTCACCCCACTGGAATCTATCCCACTCTAATCTACCCCACTCCACTCCAACCTACCCAAATTGATCTGACTCCAACCCAATCTACCCCACTTCACACCCACCCCACTCCAATCTACCCTACTTCAATCTACCCGAGTCTATTCCACCTCAATCTACCCCAGTCTATCCCCACTCCACTCAAATCTACCCCACTCCACTCAAATCTACCCCAGTCTACCCCTCTCCATTCCATTCTACCACATTCCAATCCACTTAATCCACCCCACTCCACCCAATCTACCCCCACTCGACTCCACTCCAATCTACCCCACCCTAACTTACCTGGCCCCACTCCAATCTACCCCACTCCACTCTACCCCAATCCACTCTACCCCACTCCACTCCAATCTACCACAATCCACCCCACTCCATTCCACCCCATTCCAATCTAACCCAAACTACCCCACTCCAATCCTCCCCAGCCCACTCCAATCTACCCCAGTCTACCAGACTTCCCTCCAATCTACCCCACTCCAATCTAGTCCACTCAACTCCAATCTACCCACTCCAATCAATCCCACTCAAATCTACCCCACTCCAATCTACCCTACTCTGATCCACCCCACCCCACATCAATGTTCGCCACGCAACTCTAATCTATCCCACTCTACTCAGTCTACCCACTCTACTCACTTGAATGTACCCCACTCTACCTTTCTCCACTCTACCCCAATCTACCCTGCTCCATTGGACCCCAATGTACCCCACTACAATCTACCCCACGCTACTAACCTTTAGCCATGCTGAACAGCAGCCACATTGGTGTACAACATGGCTAAAACACATTGCCAAAGCCAGTAGCTGTCGCATAGGCGAACCTTTTGGCTTTGCCAATGCTTGTTATAGAAAGTGTCTCAACATCTGCCCTCTGTCATTCTTGCCTCCGGGCCCTTTGCCTTCATTTGGGTATGGGTGAAGGCGGGCGATTTCTGGATTTAATGTGCTGCTACAGTGGGCTCAGCAAGTTAAAATAAAGCAGCTGCCTGACGCCTGTAGGTGTCCGACTCTGGTCAATCAGACGCTAAAAGCCTCAGTAGGGAAGACGCCTTGCCGGGAATAAACAACAGGCAAGGTGCAGGCCCCAGGTTCCACATGGCTGACTGTCTGCTGGAATTTTTTATGACACAGACACCTGCCCTCTGATTGATTAATTGAATTTCCCTCAGAGCACCAAAGTTCCTTTATTAGGAGGCACTGCAGTGTGTAAACATTAAAACAAGTGAGACAGCATGCCCACTAGCACAGCACAAGCCAGTGTGATTGCTCAATGCTGTGCAGCTGAGCTCCTAGAGCATGGCTCCTGCAGTGTTCAGGAGCGCTATAATTGCTGACTAATGCATTTTAGTGCAGTGATGCGGACACCAGCACTAAAATGCATCAGTCTAACCCCTGATGTGTGGTACTTGGCAGGGCTGCAGTGTCATGAATTCCTTATGTCGTTCCATTCCCATCTTCCCCCTCCCTTCTGTGTAGGTACATGAGCCCCCCTCACTGTGTTTCTCATCAACATTCTAATTCAGTTAACGTGCCAGTTGTTGGGGTTCCTTTCTTAAATAAACATCGTTTTACCTACTCGCCTTGTTATAACATGAAGAAACATTGGCGACACCAGATGGGATTGATGCAGTCATTCACCAGAGGCAGTGGTAAATCAATCAATCAGGATCTTATAAAGTGCGACTAATCACCCGTGAGGGTCTCAAGGCGCTACTGGGTCTGCGGTCCAGTCGAAGAGCCAGGCCTTGAGGTCCTTCCTGAATTGCGGCAGCAATGGTGATTGCCTGAAGTGCAGAGGCAGGAAGATCCAGGTCTTCGCTGTGAGGTAGGAAAAAGATCTTCCTCCACCCATGGTCTTGCGGATCCGTGGGACGGTGGCCAGGGCCAGTTGGGTGGAGCGGAGATGTCTGGTGGGAGTGTAGAAAGAGAGGCAGTGGTTGAGGTACACAGATCCGGCATTGTGGAGGGCTTTGTAGGCGTGCATGAAAAGCTTGAAAGTGGTAGCAGTGAAGGTCTCTCAGATGGCCGGTAATGTGGTTGCCACGTGGGATGTTCAGGATTAATCTGGCAGGGCGTTCTGGACGGTCTGCAGTTTTTTGGGGGAGTTTCTGGGAGGTGCCGGCGTAGAGTGCATTGCCGTAGTCGCGTCTGTTGCTGACGAGTGCATGGGTGACCATTTTCCTGGACTCGGGGGGGTTCCCCTTGAAGATCTTACAAAGGAGACGGAGCGTGTGTAAGCAGGAGGACGAGATCGTGTTGATTTGGCCTTCATTGAGGGCGAGGAGTCCAGGATGATGCAGATGTTTTGTGCGTGGTCCGTGGGTGTGGAGGGGGGATTCTGAGCGCTATGGGCTACCAAGTGTCATCCCAGGCGGAGGGAGAGGAGCCCAGGATAAGGACTTCGGTCTTGTCTGAGCTAAGCTTGAGGCAGCTGTCCTTCATCCAGGTGGTGACTGCCTTCAACCCGTCATGAAAGTTGCTCTTGGCAGCTGTGGGTCTCTCTGTGAGGGAGAAAATCAGCTGGGTGTCGGTTTAGGAGACGATGTTGTGTCTGTAGCTTCTGACGATGGCTGCAAGCTGGGCCATGTAGATGTTGAAGAGGATGGGGCTCTGGGAGGATCCGTGAGGCACTCGCCAGCTGATCTCTGTGGGTTCTGATTTGAACTGTGGAAGTCTGACTCTCTGCGTTCGGCCGGTGAGGAAGGAGCGGATCCATTCTAGGGCTTTGTCGCGGATGCCGGCGTTGTGGACTCTTGCGCAGAGGGTGTGGTGGGAGACAGTGATGAAGGAGGCCGAGAGGTCCAGGAGGATGAGGGCTGTGGTCTCGCTTCGGTCGAGAAGGGTGCAGATGTCGTCTGTAGCGGCGAAGAGAGTGGTCTCAGTGCTGTGGTTGCTTCTGAAGCCCGATTGGGAGAGGTCTAGGGCGTTGTTTGTTTTGACGAGCTCAGAGAGTTGGGCGTTGATGGCTTCCTCAATGACTTTGGCAGGAAAGTGGAACAGAGAGATGGGTCTGTAGTTCTTGAGGTCAGCTGGGTCGGCAGAAGGTTTCTTCAGCAGGGGGTTGATCTCTTAGTGCTTCCAGTTTCCGTGGATGCTCTTCATGATCCTTAGGGGGTCATCAGCAAAAAGCTAGATGTTGGCCTGAAAGCGTGCGTTTTGTGATTTGGTGTAAATCCGTTCAGTAGTTTCAGAGATATTTAAGTATAAAAAAGGAAGTGTTGGCAGCCATCTTGGGACTCTGCTTGAGGCTGAGTCCCACAGAAAAGTAAAATAGAAAGAAAAGGGTAGGAATACTATGACCCCCCAGATATGGGGGTGGGTGTCCCACTGAGACCCCGCTGGGGGTTAAAAGCATTTTTTTTTTAAATTCAGCGTGAGTCGTGCTGGATCCCGGAATCCCGCCCCAAAAAAAGTGCAGGCTCCTGTGCTTGATTATTAATTGGCCCCCGGGCAGACCAGGTCCCGGGGCATTGTGTAAATAAAGGAGGGGGCACACGTGCCCCCCCTCTTGGGGCTTATTATGCCCCAGGGACCATCACCTCCCTGGGACTTCTTTGCTAATTAATGTAGGGGAGGCCCATATGGGTTCCCCCGCTGCCCTGGGGACTGCCACCTCTCCGTGGTTTTTCTTAAAAGAATGTAGGGGGGCCTCATGGACCCCCTCACAGCCTAGGGGACTCGCCACCTCCCCGGGGCTTTAATTTTAGAAAAAAAGGGGGCACTTGGCCCCCTGCAGCTGACCACCACCTCCCCTGGGCAAATGACAAAAAAGGAGGGGGGCCGTGTGGCCCCCCTTCCAGGAGCCAATAATGGCCCTGGGGAGCACCACCCCCCAGGGCCATCTTCTGCAATGTCCCGAGGGGCCCAGCTCCAGGACATTGCGGTTTGCTATGGCTTGGCGGGAGCTTCACCACTCCAGCCAAGCCATAGCAAAGCTGCTACACTTTCAGCAAGCATTAAAAATGCTCTTGCATGCTGAAAGTGGAGCAGAATGCCTTTGGACAGAGGGAGCTGCATATACAGCAGCTCCCTCTGTCCAAAAGCAATGGTGGCTCCCGCAGGATGCGGGGAGCCCGCAGTGACCCAGTGGTGACTGGGTGCCCTCGTGGCACCCACTTTAAATGGCCAGGCCCCGGGGGATTGGGTCCCCGGGTCCAATATGGCCTGGGGAGGGGGGCCAAGCAGTCTCCCGCTGGGCCCCGGGGGATGGGCTCCCCGGGGCCAAAATCAGCCCAGAGAGGGGGAACACGGCTCCACTACCCTGTTTTAACAAAAAACAAAATAAAGAAGTGGCCAGGCCCCGGGGGATGCGGTCGATGGGACTGAAATCGTCCCGGGAGGGAAGGCTGCTCGTCCCTGTCCCATAAATTTAAAAAAATAAAAAGAGGCCGGGCCGCAGGGGATGGGGTCCCTGGGGCCGAAATTGGCCCGGGGAGGGGAGCCACGCTGCCTCCCTCCCCCAATCAAAATAGCCTGACCCCGGGGGATGGGGTCCCCGGGCCAAAATTGGCCCACTGAAGGGGGGCCACGCAGCCCCCCTCCCGTTATAAACCAAAATAAATAAACTGACCAGCGAGTTGCAGGAGGCCCGCCTCTTTTTTGCACCACTCTGCAAGCGCACCAGCTGCTGTTTGGGGGATGAAGACTCCTTGTCTTCAGAGGGTCCTTGGGGGCCAACAAGCCCTCTTGTTTCCCCCCCAGTAAGTCCCACACAGCAGGATTGCTGAGAGGTCCGTGGAGGCCATGCCCCCTTTCTCCACCACCCTACAAATGCGCCTCCTGGCTCACTGCTGGTTGGGGGATAAAGTCCCCTTGGATGCTGAGGGTACTTGAGGGCCAACAAGCCCTCCTATTACCTCCAGTAAGTCCCACACAGCAGGATTGCTGAGAGGTCCGTGGAGGCCACTCCCCCTTTCTCCACCACTATGCAAAAGCACCTCCTGTGTCAGGATTTGCGGGACCAAGAGCACCTACCTAATTAAAAAACTACATTTCCCAGGAGGCATGCGGATGAGGAGGAGTCAGGGGTTAAAACGACGCGACGTGCACGCATGAGCATGCGTAATTCTGGAGTTTGGATTGCAGTGGCGGCGGGAGAAGCGGCGAGCGGAAAGCCATAGTTTTTAGCTCGGCTGAGCTAGGTTACAGTTCCATTGGGTCGTTTTGGAGGTCACAGGGCACATCATCGTCGGAGGGGTGAGTACTGCCGCCTGATATTCGCTCAATGATAAGACTTCCTTTGACGGCGTTTACACAGGACGGTGAACGCGCGTCACCTTTCAGCAGCGGTGAATTCTACTGCGGATTGGGTCTTTTTTGTTAGTTTTCTTATTCTTCAACAAGATCTATTGATTCTGGGAATAGCAGTGCGGAAACCGCAGTTACTTTAGTAGGGAAAGAGCGACATTCAGATGGAGCACGCTTTTCACAAGGGTTATTTTCTTTTTGGCGCAATCACTGGATTCCAGGGAGAAAAGAAGCGCTGTATTATTTGACTTGGATTCTAAAAACAATCAATCAGTTCTATTACTATCGTTCTCTCAATATATCCAGGACTATGAATGTGGGCTTATAACTTGGTTTCCTGATCGAGACTTTGATTGATAATTATGTTGTTCTGATGCCCACCAGCAGAACCGGTGAGCAGGTGTTGAGTAATAGGAATGTGTGGGGACACACGTCCATGGGGCTGTATGAGGAAGTGAGAATTGAAGTGTAACCTGTATGCTCTGTTTTGTAGGATTATTAATCAGAACCAGATTGGTTGTTCTTATCTGGATATGTGCAAGGACATGCAAGGCTTTGGTGGACAAGGTAGTTATTGCCTTTAGTGAGACTTTACTGAGAGTAGTCTTATGTATTCATATGTGTATTGATTCATGTTATTTTGTTTTATAGGTTCTCATCCCTGCTGTTCCCTACCTTTCCTTTCCCTCACTTGATCGCCCCAACGCTCTGTGACTTTGTAGTCGGAGTTTGGGGATGTCAAGGGGTGGACACCTTATAGCATCATCCGGATCCTGAGGAGTACAAAACCTGACAGAATTACGCACCCAAGAAAGGTTACTCCACCCGGTCTGGGTGAGGCGAATCATGACGTCTATGGATGACGTGGTTCAGGCTTTGGAGTTAGTACAACAGGAACTAGCGGCCTCTAGGGCCGAAATGGCGGCATTGCGAGATAGGGTAGATAAATTAACCAGGAACCCATTTGACGTAACCGTCACTAGTACTCCCCAAATTCAAGTGACGGTACCCCCCCCCCCCCGATTCCTTTGGCTAGTCCCGAGAGGTACGCCGGTGATCCGCTAAAGATACAAGTGTTTTTAACGCAGATCATGCTTCATTTTTCTTGTAAACCCTTGTCTTTTCCCAACAACCATTCCCGGGTGGCGTTTGCGATTTCGTATCTGATAGGCGACGCCGCGAATTGGCTGTTCCCTTGGTTAGAAACAACGACCCTGTCTGGGAGGCTTTTTCGGGCTGCGTTTGAAAGAGTTTTCGACAGACGGACTACTACGTTCAGCGCAGACCGAGAATTGTTGGAACTGAGGCAAGGGAGACGTGATCTGGTTACTTACCTTACGTCTTTTAACAGGTTGGTGGCGGAAGCAGCAAGGCCAGAAGAGAAGAGAATGTCTCTTTTCTGTCAAGGTCTACGTGACGACCTAAAAGACGTGATAGCACAAATTGACCCTCAACCCGCGACCTGTGCTGACTTAGTTAGTTTGACCTTACGACTAGATGGGCGGATGGCTGAGAGAGGGGGTGAGAAGCATAGAGGAGACAGGTCCTTCTATAGATCAGATAAACCCCCCTGAACAGAGGTTCCTAGTAGTACACCGACGAGTGAACCCATGGAAATAGGAGCCATCAGGGCACCTCTCTCAAGAACAGAGAGGGAGAGCCGTAGAACTCAGGGGTTATGTATGTACTGCGGCAGAAAAGGGCATTACGTACGAGAGTGTCCCTCCAAGCCAAAGACACAGGGTTTTTCCTATAGAAATAAGAAAGCTGTAGTTTCGGTAGTAGGCACAGAGTCTAGTGATGTCTCACTGTCTCCCAGTCTACCATCAGGTGACAAGGAGTGGAAGATTCCGTCCTTGTCAACGAATCAGGTGAAGGACACAGAATCACACATAGTGTTGGCGGTGGGTCTGGAGTACAACCAACAAGTGCATCAAGTTTTAGCCATGTTGGATTCAGGAGCCACGGGTAATTTTATTGACAGTGGGCTAGTGAAGCACTTGGCAGTCGGTAGTATACCCCGTGAGATTCCAGAGGAGGTTTTGGCGGTGGATGGGAAACCGTTAAAATCAGGTCTCCTTACAGAAAAAACCAAAATCCTCACGCTCTCAATTGATGATGGGAGGAGACAGCACCTGGAAGATATAGCTCTGAACATCATAGATGCACCTCAATATGAGGTGATACTGGGTATGCCGTGGTTTTGTCACCACAATCCGACCATAGATTGGAAGGACAAGACAGTGCAGTTTTTGTCCAAAGAATGTGAAGTCCACTGTGTGCAGGGACATACCTCTCAAGCTATAGCCCTGACATACCCTTTTTGTATAGCAACAGCAGCAGAGAATGAAGTGGTTTTGCCTGCAGAGTATTCGCAGTTTGAGGAGGTGTTTAGCAAAACTAAGGCAGAACAGCTCCCGCCCCATAGATCTTATGATTGTCGGATTTACCTGATTGAGGGGGCACACATTCCGGCTTGTAGAGTGTACGCTTTATCAGAGCCAGAAACCCGACATCTCAGAGAATACCTTGACCATTTCCTGGAGATAGGTTTTATCAGGCCCTCTCGTTCTCCAGCAGCCTCGCCTCTGTTCTTCATAGCGAAAGCTAATGGCGAGTTAAGAGCGTGTTGTGATTATAGAATGTTGAATAAAAATACCATTTGTAATCGTTATCCATTGCCACTTATCACTGTTTTATTGGATCAGGTGCGGGAAGCCACTATTTACACTAGATTAGATCTGAGAGGGGCTTATCATTTGGTCCGCATCAGAGAGGGTGATGAGTGGAAGACGGCTTTCAAGACGCGTTATGGTCTGTTCGAATATACTGTAATGCCGTTCGGGCTGTGCAACGCCCCGGCGGCATTTCAGTATTTCCTGAACGACGTCTTGAAGGAGTACGTGGACCACTTTGTGGTCGTATATATTGATGATATTCTCATCTATTCTGAGTCCACCGAAATGCATAAAAGACATGTTGTGTTGGTGTTGGAAATATTACGGGAATACCAGTTGTTTTGCAAATTGAGCAAATGTGAATTCGGGGTGCATGAAGTGGAGTTTCTGGGGGTGATCCTGTGTCCCAAAGGATTGAGTATGGCCGAAAGCAAGGTGCAGGCAGTACAGGAATGGCCCACTCCCAAGTGCCTGAGGGACGTCCAATGCTTCTTGGGTTTTGCGAATTACTATCGCAGGTTTATCTTGCATTTTTCCCAAGTAGCCGTTCCCCTTACCAGATTGATTCGTAAGGGGGTCCCTTTTGTTTGGACTGCAGAGGCCTCGACAGCTTTCGACTACTTAAAAAGGGCTTTTACCAGTGCTCCAGTGCTAAGACATCCTCAACTGGGGGCACCTTTCATAGTGGAAGCCGATGCGTCCGATGAGGCTGTAGGAGCCATTTTGTCACAAAGGGATAAAGGTACTGGACAGCTGCATCCAGTGGCATACCTATCCAAAAAACTCACCATGGTCGAAAAGAACTACACCATTGCGGAGAAGGAATTGCTGTCCATAAGAAAAGCTTTCCAGGAATGGCGCCACTATTTATGGGGGGCACGTTACCCGATCACAGTGTATTCAGATCACCGCAATTTGCAGTACATGAAAACGGCACGACATCTCACACAGAGACAAATGAGATGGACTTTGTTTTTTGCGGAATATGATTTTGTCATTACTTTCAGGCCTGGAGCAGACAATCGTAAGGCAGACTCCTTATCCCGGCAAGACTCCGTAGTAGGGCCCCTCAACAGCATATCCAAGGCAATAATCGATCCGGCAAAGGTCATCTGTATTCTGAGGGTGGATGATTTCCTGGCTGAGGTAAAGAGGAACAAAACAACCGAATGGTGGGAGAGTTGGGCAACTGAGAATGTGATGCGTAGCGTTAAACAGGGTCTACCATTCTGGAACAATAAGTTGTATCTCCACACAAGAGTGTTACAGAAAAAGGCATATGAGTGGTGCCATGAATCCCCATTGGCAGGACACCCAGGAATCCTAAAAACGATACAGTTGGTGCAAAGGCATTTCCGGTGGAATACACTGGTCAAAGATGTTCGAACATGGGTACGACACTGTGAGGAATGTGCACGAGGAAAAGGGGAGAACACCAGAAAAAAAGGGATGCTCATGCCTATGCCAACTCCTCAACAGCCTTGGATGAACATCAGTCTCGATTTCATCATCGGTTTGCCTATGGATCAGGGATGTTCGGCCATTCTAGTAGTAGTGGATAGTCTGACAAAAATGGGCCACTTCATTCCATGCAAGAATCTACCAACGGCGGGCCAGACCGCCCAACTGTTACTGGATCATGTCATCAGAGAGCATGGTTTGCCCAAAGTGATCGTGTCTGATAGGGTCCCACAATTCATTGCGAGTTTCTGGAAAACTTGGTGTAAGGCTCTGCAGATAGAATCAGCGGTTTCAACAAGCTTCCATCCACAGACGGATGGTCAAACTGAGAGGCTAAACCAGACACTAAAAATGTATCTGAGGTGTTATGCCATGGAAGCGCAAGACTCCTGGGTGTCTTGGTTACGGATGGCGGAGTTGTCCTACAATAATGCTGTACATTGTTCTATAGGTGTATCTCCATTCGAGGCAAACTACGGATATTGTGCCAGGACTCTGCCCATTGATCTACCGGTTGACATCGCTAATCAACCCTCTGTTCAGGCTCACATTAAGTCGTTACACTCTGTCCAGAAGAAAGCGAGGCAACATCTGTTGGTGGCTAAACGGGCGTACAAGAAGTGGGAAGATCGGCACCGGCGTGAAGGCCCACGTTATCAAGTTGGTGATCGGGTTTGGCTTTCCACAAAGAACATCAAGTTCAAACTTCGCAGTGTGTTTCATCCTAGATACACCGGCCCGTATACCGTGGTGCGACAGGTGAATCCAGTGGCCTACAGACTAAGGCTGCCTGGCAGTCTTCGCATCCATCCTGTGTTCCATTGCAACCTCCTGAAACCTGCAGTCGGGGCTCGGAGGCGGGTGGTTCCTCCGGTGGTTTGTGAGAACGGTTTGGAATATGAGGTACGGAGGATTCTGGACTCGAAGTATCGACGAGGAGCGCTGTGGTATCTTGTTTCTTGGAAGGGGTATCCCTCAGAGGATGATACGTGGGAACCCAGTACCAATGTACATGCCCCGGCCGCGGTGAAGTCTTTTTATCGCAGGTGTCCGAGCAAGCCTGGATCTAGGAGGCGCATGTGAGGAGGGCCTACTGTCAGGATTTGCGGGACCAATTAAAACACTACATTTCCCAGGAGGCATGCGGATGAGGAGGAGTCAGGGGTTAAAACGACGCGACGTGCACGCATGAGCGTGCGTAATTCTGGAGTTTGGATTGCAGTGGCGGCGGGAGAAGCGGCGGTCGGAAAGCCATAGTTTTTAGCTCGGCTGAGCTAGGTTACAGTTCCATTGGGTCGTTTTGGAGGTCGCAGGGCACATCATCGTCGGAGGGGTGAGTATTGCCGCCTGATATTTGCTCAATGATAAGACTTCCTTTGACGGCGTTTACACAGGACGGTGAACGCGCGTCACCTTTCAGCAGCGGTGAATTCTACTGCGGATTGGGTCTTTTTTGTTAGTTTTCTTATTCTTCAACAAGATCTATTGATTCTGGGAATAGCGGTGCAGAAACCGCAGTTACTTTAGTAGGGAAAGAGCGACATTCAGATGGAGCACGTTTTTCACAAGGGTTATTTTCTTTTTGGCGCAATCACTGGATTCCAGGGAGAAAAGAAACGCTGTATTATTTGACTCGGATTCTAAAAACAATCAATCAGTTCTATTACTATCGTTCTCTCAATATATCCAGGACTATGAATGTGGGCTTATAACTTGGTTTCCTGATCGAGACTTTGATTGATAATTATGTTTTCCTGATGCCCACCAGCAGAACCGGTGAGCAGGTGTTGAGTAATAGTAGTGTGTGGGGACACACATCCATGGGGCTGTTTGAGGAAGTGAGAATTGAAGTGTAACCTGTATGCTCTGTTTTGTAGGATTATTCATCAGAACCAGATTGGTTGTTCTTATCTGGATATGTGCAAGGACATGCAAGGCTTTGGTGGACAAGGTAGTTATTGCCTTTAGTGAGACTTTACTGAGAGTAGTCTTATGTATTCATATGTGTATTGATTCATGTTGTTTTGTTTTATAGGTTCTCATCCCTGCTGTTCCCTACCTTTCCTTTCCCTCACTTGATCGCCCCAACGCTCTGTGACTTTGCAGTCGGAGTTTGGGGATGTCAAGAGGTGGACCCCTTATAGCATCATCCGGATCCTGAGGAGTACAAAACCTGACATCCTGCGCTGCTAGTTGGGGAATGAAGTCCCCTTGGCTTCAGAGGGTCCTTGTGGGCCAACAAGCCCTCCTGTTACATCCAGTAAGTCCCATACAGCAGGATTATTGAGAGGTCTTTGGAGGCCAAGCCCTCTTTTTCCATCACTCTATAAATGCACCTCCTTGTACACTGCTGGTTTGGGGATGAAGTCCCCTTGAATGCAAAGGGTCCTTGGGGGTCAATAAGCCCTCCTGTTACCTCCAGTAAGTCCCAAACAGCGGGATTGCTGAGAGGTCTTCAGGGGCCACACCCCCTTTCTCCACCACTCTGCAAACGTGCCTCCTAACGCGCTGCTGGTTGGGGGATGAAGTCCCCTTGGCTGCTGAGGGTCCTTGGGGGCTAACTACCCCTCCTGTTACCTCCAGTAACTCACGCACAGCAGGATTGCTGGAAGGTTGTCAGAGGCCATGTCCCCTTTTTCTACCACTCTACAAAAGCGCCTCCTGGCATACTGCCTGTTGGGGAATGAAGTCCCCTTGGATGCTGAGGGTCCTTGGGGGGCAGGAACCCCTTCTGTTACCTCCAGTAAGTCCCAGACAGCGGGATTGCTGATTGCTGATTGGAGGCCTCACCCCCTTTCTCCACCACACTGCAAACATGACTACTAGTTAAAAAACCATAGAAATTAATTGACAAAACAAAAGGTTACAGGTACATTATAGTTAGGAATTTGCATTTAAAAAACCTTGGAAATTCACAGAAAAAACAAAGTTTACAGAGACGTTATAGTTCAGAAATGGAATTAAAAAAACCTTAGAAATTCATTGAAAAAACCAAAGGTTACAGGGATGTTATAGTTAGGCTCAGGTTTCACTTGTACAAAAAGAGTGAAATTCAGCAGTTATAGTGAGCTACCATTCACACACCCATACAGCCACTTAGACATCCACTGACAGACTGATACAGACATTCACACAACCAGTTACTCACCCATACATTCACTGAGACACCTAATCACTCATTTATACAGTCAGTCACCCACCCAATGAATCATCCATACATGCACTCATACACCCACTGATTCACCAATACACCTTGGTATATATATTTAACACTAATAAACTTTTTTAACGTACTCACAGTCAATGGATGATGTCATTTGAGATGTCATCAGTGATGTCACTGACCATGTCATCAGTGATGTAATATCTGAGGTCATAAGCAGTGCATTACGGGGGGCATGAGTTATAGTTAGCTCAGCTAACTATAACTGCTGAATTTCACTGGTTTTGTACGAGTGAAACCTGAGCCTAACTATAAAGTCCCTGTAACCTTTGTTTTTTTCAATGAATTTCTAAGGTTTTTTTTAATTCCATTTCTGAACTATAACGTCCCTGTAACTTTTTTTTTCCAGTGAATATATATATATTGATAAGAAACATATTTCTGTTTGAAAATGAGTTGTTCCAACAAGAACAGGGGACGGCCATGGGCACCTGCTTCGCCCCCAATTATGCTAATTTACATCTAGGCTGGTGGGAGGTGCAGGTGCCCGGGGGCCCACAATGGAGCACTGGTCAGAAAAAATCATGGTGTGGCTAAGATTCATTGACAGTGTTTTTGTGCTGTGGCATGGCACAGAGGAAGAAGCAGATCATTTTATTTCAGAATTAAATGTCAATGATTTGAATGTGAAATTTGTGGGACAGAAAAGAAAAACATCTGTAGAATTTCTTGACATTAAAATTTGGGTAGATGAGGGTAAACTGGAAACCACAATATTTAATAAACCAATGGCGGGAAATACCACTCTCCACGCCAGTAGTTCACATCCAGTCCCATTGATAAAGAGTATACCGTTTGGAGAGTTCTACAGAGCAAGGAGGGCATGTAGCACAATGGAAGGGTATGATGAAGTAGAACAGGAGATGAAAACACGGTTTTTGCAAAGAGGCTATCCATCTTCAATTTTAGAAGGAGCCTCAAAAAAGGAAGGGGTTTGAATAGGGAGGATGTACTATTTAACACTTCAAAAACCATTAGAAAAAGGAAACATCTGATAGCACACAATGCACACAGATGTATAACTATATGTTGTGTGGATCATATGAAAATTCATCAGATTTTAAAGAAGCATTGGCACTTTATTAATGAGGAGCAGATTATAGGTCAGATGACAACAAAGCAACCTCAGATTACATATAGAAAATTCAAATCGCTAAAAGATTATTTGGTGACAAGCGAGCTTTCAGGGATGCACATCAAAAAACTTGGCGCCAGCATGGGAGAATATCTGGACAATAAAACTATAAAAGTAAAGAGAATTCTAACATGTAAAACAAGTTTTGTAGTGTATATACTCAAATGCCTGTGTGAGAAATTATATGTAGGGAGTACCACATTACCAGTACACAAAAGAATTTTACAGCATAGGAGGGCCATAGTTAACAAAGATTGTAGTTATCCAGTGGCCAGGCATTTTGAGAAGGACCTTCAGAGTAACCCGACATTACTGAGATATAGCTGCATTGTACAGATACCGAAGAGAAAAAGAGGTGGGGATAGAGAAAAGGAATTGAGGAAATTAGAAACTTTCTTCATCTTAGAGCTAGATAGTAAGGAACCAAATGGTTTTAATATGGATGAGGAACTCTTCACCTGCTTATATTGAAAAATGCATCCCATGAAACACAATCCTCAGAGAGAGCAAAATGAAATTATCAGGATAAAGAAAGGAAAATAGGAGGGGATATGTTTATTAGCACTAAGCACTTTATAGAGTATAGGCACTTTATGTATAAAGCACTTTATACAAGTTTTAGTTATTTATTTTATAAAATCAGATAATACATCATGTAAGCCATTAGCAAAGTGTAAAGAATGATATACTCATACTGCTCTTTTAATATTGAGGACAACCCCACCCCCTTTTTTTTTTAAAAGGGGAATTTTTCAGATTGAATACATTAGAGTACAAAGATTACAAGTAAAATGAAAGGGCTTTTATCCAATAAGAGACGTTCATGAAGTTGAAAAAATGGAGTATTCATGAGGGTAAAAGTAAAAAACTGGAATGAAATATGTCAATCAATCAACCAATCAAACAAAACTTTATTTTTCCAAAATGTAGACGGCATAAAAGTATTCTATAAAGATAATCATCATCCATTAAAAAAACATTATCAGTTAAATGCACATAATTGTATAAAATTAATAATCAAAAAAGTTAAAAATAGTAAAATACATAAACTCTAAGAAAAAAGGGAGGATTTCATAAATAGATGTTTACATGCACAGTTAAACCCCGTAATCCTTTACTTCCTTATATTAAAAACTACAGACCAATTCTCCTCTTTTTTAGAGCAGCCCACAGAAACGAGGCCATACAAAAACATATAAAAGGATCAGGTAACGATTGAAGATAATAAACAGCTGGTCGACATTGTTTAAAATTAAGTCTCTGCGCAAGTGGTAGAATGTACCTATTTATTTCCTCAATATACAACTTACAGAAAAATATAAAATGAAGGTCGCATTGGGGAGATCGTGCATCACACGAACAGACAGGGAGTGCATTGATCGAATAGATGTTAGATGGATAACCTAGCATAAGTGAGATATATTTCAGTAGAAACCTCAGTAATACATATCTATGTTGGCGGTTCGTAACAAAGGAGAAATAAGAGCTCACAGTTTTATCTATGCTAGGGGCGAAATGATATTGTTTGACCATATGCTTAATACAGTTATGTATCCATCTGTCTCTTTCCAGTTTATCTAATAATTGGGCCTTCAGTTCCTTCTTTGAGATAGTTAAACATGTGTTGGGGTCCTCAAAAAATGTGTATAGGCCGATTGACTGAAGGTTGGACTTAATATACTGGAGCCATTTTATCTTACTCATACCTTCCAACCTTAAGCAATCCTTCACAATATCTTTAGTTAGATTTAGAGATTCCTTTCTCCAAAATGAGTGCCATAATAATATTGGTGTAATACGAACCTTACGGCACGTCTAACTCAGAATGGCAGTTATAAGCGGAGCATGATTGTAGGACACCCACCAAACGTTTCAGGAAGCTGTCCTCTATTCGTTGTAAAAGAGATATGTCAATCGTGCCCCATATGGCTGCCCCATAGTTGGCAACAGATATTGTTTTAGCCTCATAAATCTTCTTTATTGTGTCTATTGGCTTGCATCCAAGCTTTTTATCAAACTAAAAATGGCCCCAATACTCTTTACCATTAAAAACCCTCAATTAACCACCACATTTTGCCATGAATTTCTGCTATCGAATAAAACCCCTAGGTAAAACAAACAGTATCCACCACCTCCAGCCTTCTTCCTTGTATAAATAAATCATGGTTGTTTCTTCTTTATAGGACCTGCCACAAGGACAAAGGACTTAGACTCATTTACTTGCAGGTCCAGATTATTAGTGAATTGTACGTACTCCTCCATGAGACGCTGCAAAGCGTTGCCAGTTCGTGCTAGCAGCACTGCATCATCTGCATAGAGGAGTATCTGGACAGGAGTTAAGTTAATGAGAGGAACATCTGTGGTGGATTTCAACATGGCCAAACCCACAGCGTTGGTATATAAGGAGCAAGGACACACCCCTGTCTCTAACACCTTGGATGATTCTAAAGTGTCTTGTGCATTCACCTTCTCTCCCGTAGCGGACACAGGCCATAGCAGGGGAATACATCTCTAAAATAAAGTTAATTATTGACATCTCAATTCCCATGCCTTCCATTATTAACCATAACTTTGAATGAACCACACAATCCAAGGTGGCTGATAAGTCCATAAAGGCAATGTAAAGGTGGCCATTCTTGGCCGCTGTATACTTTGCTATTAGCAGATTTAGGTTGAGATACTTTTCAGTTGTCCTCTTACCGTTCCTAAAACTGTACTGGATAGGAATTATTATATTTCTTGCAAATGCCCAGAGCTCTAGCCTATTTAAGAGTAAACGGCCCATTAATTTCGCCGTACTATCTAATAGTGAAATCAGCGTGTAATTTTTAGAGTTAGTCTTATCCCCCTTTTTATAAATTGGGATTTTCACTGACTTTTTCCAATTAGGCGGGACACCTAATTGAACTATAGTGTTAAAAATATTAATAAGTAATAGACCCCACAACTCCTGGTTGTCTAAGAAAAAGTCAATTGGAACCCCGTCTGGACCAGGCGCTTTGGATCTACTACACTGATTCAAAGCACATCTCATTTCTTCCATACCAAAAGGGGTAAAATCATCATAAGTGATAGACGGTGAATCCGATAATAAGTTGTCTTCCACCCCTGATTTGCCAAAAACCTCTTCAAAATGCTCAACCCATGCCTCCTCAGTCACATGTGTTTCAGGTTGATCTCCATATCATCTTTTAGAAACGGGGCATTGAAGCCTGTTGTAATTTATCCCATGCCTCCTTCTTTAGATCCCTCATCCTAGCTGCCCTTGCCTCTTTATATATGTGGCGTAAGGATCTAGCTAGATCCACGTCTCTTGGTTTAGTTCGCAGCACGGTATGAAGATTTCTCCGTGCCTTTGCGCAAGCATCGTTGAACCAACATACCTCCCTGTGGTTCTTATGGGAACTTGGTCTAAGGAGTTTGGATTTGACTTCTTCCAAGATCTGACTAAAAGCTATTAGTATGTCTTTTCTAATTAAATTCGACTGTAGGCATTTTAAGATTTCCTGATTCATTTTACCAACAACTGCCCCAGTAAAGTGTGAGGTATCAACCTTTTACCATTTCAGGGTAATTCCATTCTTTTTGGCAATCAAGGGCTTTGGAATCACAGTCTTTGTGGCGATTCGCATTGGCCCCCACACAATATGATAGGTAATGGGTGCATGATTACTAAAGGCATTGAAACTGGTCTTAATATGAAGGAAACGGCCTCTAAAAGATTCATAGACCAGAACATAATCTATGGTAGAGTAATACGATCGAGTAGAAAAGGTATAATCTAAAGATCCTGTTTCAAGGTCATATGAGTTAATTATCTCGAGACCATGTACTATTAATACTACTATTACTATTACTACTATTAGTGCTATGCCATATTCATTGTGCCTAAAGTGAGGAGTAGGGTCTCCCTGACCGTTAGTCAGGCCACATGCTGAGGAATCAGTTCTTTTACAATTATGGGCATTAAAATTGCCCATCCAGACTATATCAAGAGGTTTCTCATGAAATTTCACGATGTGATCAATATCCCTCCCTAATTGTTCTATCACCATTGCCAAGCTGCCTTTAAAGTTGTTATTATAAAAATTTATCAAAATCCAATCCCGACCTATGTGACCTTTACACAGGAGGATATGATAATAGAGTGAATCATTTGAAAATTTAATCACCTTAAGCTTAATGGTATTAGCTACCAAGGTTGCCAACCCCCACTAGGGCTACCCGGTCTAGAGGGCACTGCATATGTCTGAAAGGAGCTTTATCCATCTAGATAGGCCTGCGTAGTTTCCCACGTTTCTTTCAAACATAAAATATCAAAATTCGTCACCAGGGCTAAGCAATCAGAATTATCTTTTTTCAGAGTGTAGTCCGCTGTATTGCAAGAAATTATTTTTAAGGTTTCCAAGTCCTTTCCCTTTAAATCTATTTCCACCTGCATGCTGTTCATTGCTCCATAATTGATTAGGGGTTTAAGGAGTCAATAACATGCCTCAAGATCTCCCTGGGGGGCATATCTATTGCTGACTGGTATAGCTAAATCTATTTGGTCCGAATTTGGATGGTAGGGGGTGATAACAGGAGTTGCCCTAGTCTGTGAAATCAATGTAGGCCTCAAAGGTTTATAAAAGAAACCTTGGGGAAGTGCACATGTTGTGGGTCTCGGGTGATGGGATATTGGGTAGTATATTCAATAAATCTCCTACCAATCGTTGGCTGTTAATATGTATACCTATACAATCCCCCTCTATAGTTTTAGGTGCTTGTCCCACCCAGCTTATTCTTCTGGCCATAATATGATGATTATATAGCTTAACTCTGCCAGTTTGGAATTTGGTCAGCCAATGTAGGGCTTTGTCCATTAGTTGTTCCGTAGATTCCTGTTGAAAGGGTTTCAATTTGAGAGCGTTAGCTAAAATGACGCCAAATGGAAATGCAGCGGGAGGCAGGTCTAATCTCCCTCGTTGTTTAAAACTCTGAGCCTTTAGAGGGTTTATAGAACCTTGAACATAGTCACCATTAGTACTTTGGATTGGGGACATTACGATCCCCTGTCCTCCCCGCTTGACTGCCCTCTTTCAACATGGTAAAACGTGCCTGCTGTACTAGTTTGGGTTTCCTTTGCATATGCTTCTTCATGAAATGCTCGCTTTGGATGTTGCTAGGGTCAGTCAAACTGTCAATCTGCATTAGTTGTGTGGCTTCCTGGGTCAGGGGGATAGATACAATAGAGAGGGTCGAGCGCCCATGTGAAGGCTGAAGCTGGCGTTGACTGCCTTCATACCCCTTCCCTGTCTCAGGACCATTTTCTCTGTTGGAGAACAGAGTCAGATTCTCCTCAATTTTGGTCAATCTATTTAAGACCGGTTGGAAAAATGTTAAAAGTATCTGTTCCAATTTTTTACATAGGTCATCATCCAAAGATGATGTGAGTGTCCTTGGGGCAGTAGTGTCCAAGTGTGTTTCTAAGTGGGGAGTTTTGGTGGAGTTCGCTGTTGTGGATTATTTTGCCCTCACCCTTTTCCTTTTGCCCGGGGGCTCAGTTATAGGGCAGCCGTCAACTTCAGGAGTCGTAGATCTATCATCGGGGGAGGTGCTAAACATTATAGTGTGACTTATCGTGTCTATTAAAGTGCCCTCTCCATTTGTACTTGGAATGATTCTTATCTCTTCCAATGAGAGGTGTCACTCCGTAAGCTTGATCTCCTTCGAGAGCACGTCCGCTGCCCTCATCAGAAAGGAGTCTAATGTATTAATAATTTCTCCACCAGGTTCTGTGGGCTTCGCTTTCTGTTCTCCCATTCCTTTAAAGATAAGGGGACAGCAAAAGTGAAGCACCAGATGTTAGAGGAGTGGCCCAGCCCAGCCTCCTCCAGGCGATGACGGGTGTGGACAGGCCGGCTTTGCACTCTTATGAGAGTCTTCTGCAATGAGGGTCGATGGGATATGGAGTCCCCAGCGGTGCAGCTTGTAAGGGCACAGCCTCTTCCCTCTCAGGAACAACAAAGCGGCTAATCAAGCAGTCCTAGTGTTGATGCCTGCTACTGATGCCTGTGATCCATGAGAAGTCTCTCTCCACCTGCGCTCAAATTTGTTTTTCCCCAACTTCGTGGCTCCAGCGCGGTCTGACTAACGCGTCCACACTACGGGCGGCATCCACTTTCAGTCTTCAGGCGTTATCAGTAAGAGAGTAGGACACAATCAGTCAGTCAGGCGGTCAGGCTGGCTGGCAGACGTATGGAGGGGGAGCAGAAATGCAAAAAAGCAGTGAAATGCAAGAAGTGCGAGGACGCCAACTCAAGGGCTTAAGGCTTTTGGGAGCTCAGGAGCTTGGGAGCTGAGACCTAGGCCCGAGCGGGAGCTCACCAGGCCACCCAGTCCTGGATGGATCGCTTCCGAGGGGGAAGCCTGGGCTCACACTTCTGCGCGTGGTGACTATTGCCCGCCGCTGCTCGGGCACACGCTCTACCTTGCACTTTGCCTTGCAATTTGCCTCTTACCGCGGCCCTCGGCTTGGCTCGGTACAGCTACTGGTGGCTCAACCCAAAATGCCTGTCCCGGTAGCTTTCTCCTCATCTCTTGAGCCGCTCCGTGGCCATGCAGCACCCTTGGTCTTCTTCGGGATGGCTACTAGGTAAGGGAGTCGGTATGCTCAGTATGGAGTAGCTGCTCGGCTCAGACCCGGCAAAGTCAGTCAATTTCAATCACCCAATTCAGTTTTGCCTTGCTATTCGCCTCTGACCAGTACAGTGCAGGCGTGCGCAGGCGTATGCAGGATTATGGAATGGCAGAGACCTGGCAGGACAGTGTGACGGTGCTGTGCCAGTGTGCCGCCTGCTGACTCACCGGTTTACCAGCTTGCTTCCCTCCAAAGTCTGGATCAGGTGTGGGAGCTGCACTGGGCCTTACTGGTCACCGTGAGCTGCCCGTACTCCTCGTGCCTGCTCACCGCTGCCCCCCTGCCCTCTCCTAGGAGTTTACCACAATGGTGAGCTAAAGCTTTGAGGAAGCAGGTCGTGGTATGCGGCTGCCGAACTGCTGATCCGCCAGGAGCCACCTGGTGTCACTTAATATGAGGAAATAAGAGCAATTTTGCATATTGTAGAAAATGGCGCTGGATTTAATCAGCTAAGATGTATGAGGATGTTTTATTAGCACTATGCACTTTATAAGGTTTATGCACTTTATGTATAAAGCACTTTATGGAGGGTATACACTATTTGTATAAAGCACTTTATAAATCTATAGAGAACATTATAGAATGTACTAAAAAAAGGCACTAGCCAAGGCAAATGATTTACATGCTTGCAATATTCTCTTAATAGGGAGGACAGCTTTTTTATGGGAACTTTCCCAATGGAATATATTGTATTATAAAGATTATATTTGTAATGAATTTATATTTATTTATTGAGTAACATTTATGGAGGTAAAGAAATGTATCATCCATGAAATGTTTATGTTAGGTAGGTTTTTAAATAATGTATTAATAAGCCACCTGACAAAAGAAAAAAGAAGCAACTATGCATGTTTCAAAATGGCACTGGTTTTTACCAGCTATAGTGTAAGGGGATGTTCCAAATATGTCCTCTCTCTATGTTGGATGTAAATACGTTTGAACAATTAAAGGTTACTAAAAAATGGGGCTCGTCGTCGTGAACAAGGCTGCGTCTGGCAGCCAAAACACGTACATGATTATGTCTCTCATGAAATAAAGTCAAGTGAAACCTACAAGAGTGCCAATTTCATCTTTTTTTTACGGAGGGTGATTTTTTGTGATATATATATATATATATATATATATATATATATATATATATATATATTGCAATAACTCTCTGCTAAATACAAAATATTTTAAAATCTACAGAGTAAAAATCAGCCTGAAATATTGTGCAGTCTATATGGATTTATTGCACGCCTAACAATCCATCTGAATATATCTTAGTTGCATGTATTTCAAAATCTTGAAAATCAAAATGGCAGTTGTAATGAATGCTGTCACCATGCCTGGTACCTTCCTAGATGTACCAGGAGCACCAACTGAGAAATGGTCTCAATGGATAAAATGCTTTGAGAAGCATCTGGAAGAAATTGATGGGACTGTTTTCACTCCTTCAAGGAAAGCTTTACTTTACAATTGTCTAGGTGTGGAGGGAAGAAGATTATTTGATCACATTGCTCTAGTGGAAAAAGAATAGAATGTAGCTGAGTGGGATGTGTTTATTGAAGCAAAACTTAGAATGCAATCTCACTTTGACACAACCATGAGCATCATCATGGAAAGATACAATTTCTATTATTGATACCAGGCAAGAATGCTTGCAAGCTCATGCGCATTTATAGACCTGGACAAAATGATTCATGACCAACTCGTCATGCATATATCTTGCATAAAAGTCCAAGAAAAACTTTTGTGCTACAAAAGCCTAGCCTGGGAAAGGTGGTGTCAACAATAAAAAGTGTGGAAAGATCCAGTAGAAGTGTCAAACTCATGCACGATGAAGAAGAACTAATGGAGAACTCAGTATTATTAGTAGCTATTATATGTAAAGATGAAGATGAAAATCAACCTAAATGGAACTGTGGTAGATGTTTTAGTTGACACCAGGTTAAAGATAACAATAATATCAAAGGATATTTATGAATACCTTAAGAACAAAGAAACATTAAAGTGTAGTAGTATAGTAGCAGGAGCATAAGGAGGACACATTATAAAACCAAAAGGAGTATTCAACTCAAACTTACCATTTAGAGGAAGAACTGTGCCAGCTAAAGTGTACATCGTTGATTATAATACCAACATCCTAGGTTGGGTTGAACAACAAAATCTACAAATTATAATTAATCCATACAAACCACCATACGTTTTCAGTGTACAAGAATACCATGTCATGTCTGTACTAGAAGAATGTACAGCTGTGTTCAGCAACAAACATAGATGTTTAAAGAACTTCACATATAAAATAATTATTTTACAAACTCGCAACCAGTAAAACAAAGTGAGGAATATACCCCTATCAGCCTGAGCAGAGATAAAATCTATTCTTAATGAGTGGTGCAGAGACGAAGTCATTGAACCCATCAACACATCCGAATGGCTGTCTCCAGTGGTCATCGCTAAAAAGAAAAGAGGAAAGATCTGGTTATGCATCGACCTTCGACAACTAAATCAGTTTTTGAGGTGACAGATAGTTAACTGTTACCCCTTATCAACAAAATGGTGATGACCTTAAATGGTGCCAAAGTATTCACCACTCTTGACTTCAGTTCTGCATATAATCAAGTGCTTTTAGACAAGGATTTCAGAAAATATACTGCATTTATTACACCAGAGAGGATATATCAATTTTGCTGCATGCCATTTGGCCTCAGTTCCGCTGTTTTTCAGCGCATTATAAACAGACTATTTGATGGAATGGCTGGTGTAAGAGCATTCCAGGGCAATGTTTTAATTTACAGTGAAACTATTGATGAACATATAGAAATCTTGAAACAAGTGTTACAGAAAATACAGAAAAGTGGGTTAACACTTCGAAAAGAAAAATATATATTTTTTAAAACAATGTAGAATACTTAGGCCATGTAATAGGAGAGAATGGTGTCCAACCCAAGCAATCTTTAGTGTTAGCTATTTCCAAAGCACCTTCCCCCCGTAACAAAGAATTGGCATCATTTTTAGGAATGCGCAAATTCCACTCAAAGTTCATTAAGAATAATGCTGAAAAGGGGGAACCGATGTGCAACTTTATTTTTTTTTAAATGTGTTTAGTTTGGAATAAGGAATGTGAAGAGAGAACGGTTGAATCAAAGAGAGAATTAGAAAAAGCCAGTTCACTGAAATCCTTTAAGTTTAAGGATGATGATTTAACAGTTGCATGGTTGTCTGATAAATATAAAGCCATTGAGGCAATATCCAAAAAGGAATGGATGCAAGAATATGGTGAGGATGAAGTACTCAAAGAAGTTAAGAAATTAATTGTGAATAGATGGCCTTATGTGAGTATGCTAAATGTGAGTTTACCGCCATTTTGGAAGGTGAAAGAAGAACTTACTATTGAGGAAGATGTATTGCTGTGTGGTGATATGTTGTTCCCACCCAGTTCCCTCAAGGGTAAACTCATTACTTTGGCCAACTAGGGACATGTGGGTATAACAGGTACAAAAAAAGTTACGTATGGCCTACTGGTGGCCATCCATGAACAAAGATGTAGAAATATATATCAACTAGTGCACTATGTGTGTGTGTGCGCTGACAAAACTGTTAAATTGGAAAATAGTCCCATGACGTCTGTAGAATTACCTGAAGGACCTTGGTTGAAGGTTGGCATTGATGTTTTTTGGACCCCTTAATGACCTTCCACTTGAAAAGAGTTATGCTGTGGTGCGCCTGCATTACTACGGCAAATGGGTATCAGTTACATTTATGTCCAAAGCTAACACTATGGAAGTGTTAAACTTCCTTAAAAGGTTATTCTGTCGTGAAGGTTTTCCCTGTCATTTAGTTAGTGACAATGGGGTTCAGTTCGCTTCTCAAGAAATGTTGAACATTTTAAAGGTTAATGGCATTGAACATTTAAAATCTTCATTACACTATCCGCAAAGCGGTGGACAAGTAGAAAGGGCCAATAGGCTCATCAAAGAAACATTCCAAATGGCACTTAGGTCACATGTCCATGTTGAGGAAGCTCTGAGAACTAGATTATGGTCTTACTGTACTACTCCCTGTAGCATAACTGGTAAAACTCGATTTGAATTACTGCATGGTAGACTGGCCATTACTAGGTTGTTGCCATATTGGTCCATGGCATGGGAAAAATGGGAGAATGGTTCTTGGGTCAGCGATAGGTTTCAATTGTGTAAATTTGTGGCTGAGAGACAATACAAAATGAAATGTAACTATGGCAACAGAAATGGCGTTGAGATTTTATCCATTCAAGCAGGTGATCGAGTTAGAATCATGTATGCTGTAAAAAGAACCAGTAGCAGTAAATTCAGGGATCCTGTTAAAGTTATCAAAAAAAGGGGTACAGCTCTCCTTTTGGAAAATGGTCAGTGGTGGAACAGCTCCCATGTTGTTGTGTCTAAGCCAGTTTGTCCTGAAATGCCAACACATACCTTCAATAGTGCATCCTGCTCCCCAGGAGTGCGATTCCCTTGATGTCAATGATAATGCCAATGCCCATATGGGTTTAAATACCAGCATCAGTGCTAGCGATGCAAAATGTTCCCAGAAAGGATGCAGCCCTAACAGTGATGTTCCTTCAAGTGATGTGGGATGTTCCAAAAGGAATGCTGCACCTTCATCTTGATTTAAAGACTATGTAGTGCATTAGCTTGTTTGGAAAAAGGGAAAAGGTGTAGTGTCTTCATTTATTGTATAAAAGACAATGCATAATTTGTTTATTGAAGCGTGTCATGAATTCCTTATTGTTGTTCCATTCCCATCTTCCCTCTCCCTTCTGTGTATGTGCGTGAGCCCGCGCTTTGTTTCTCACCAACATTCAAATTCAGTTAATGTGCCAGTTGTTGGCGCTTCCTTTATTAAATAAACATTGTTTTACCTACTTGCCTCATTACTACAGGAAGATAGGCGTCTTGTACACAAAATTAGAATGGTCCAAAATAGGAAAGCTATAAAAACAATTAAAACAATACACATAGTAAGTAGAACAAAAGCAGGAGACATTATTCAGGAATTCCACGATTTTTAATTTACTCTTTACCCCGGGGAAAATACCTGAGAATCTGAACAGGAGGATTATCTGAAAGACGTTAAATTCAATAATATACCCCTTGCTTTACTTGACAAATTAGAAGAAAACACTACACCCCAGGAAGTGCATGGAGCAATTGAAAGCTTCCAGAGTAACAAGGTGCCTAGGCCAGATGGCTCGTTCTATAAAACATTCAGGGACAAATGATTTACACCTTTATCTCGCATGTTTAGTTCCTTCCTATCTACAAGAGAGGTGACGATAACCATGATGGATTATGAGAGGGTACCAATTGCTTGACTGAGAAAAGGATCCTTAGCTTTATGGGTCTTATTGGCCCATAGCTTTCTTAAATATCGATGTGAAAATATATACTACGTTGCTGGTTCAGAGTCTCCAGAATGTATGGCCCATTACTGTACACCCTGCATATTCTGGGTTCATTGAGGGAAGGCAAGCTAGACATAGGGGCCGATTCCGATTCCGGCCGGAAATCTCTCCGACCGAGCCGGACCTGGAGAGAATTCCGACCGAATCGGACCCTAGCAGTCCGACCGGACGAGTACGATGCATTCGCATGCTATCGGACTCGATTCGGTCGGACTCCCATTGAAGTCAATGGGAGCCGGTCGTACAACGCGTACGCGGGCTCCCATTGACTCAATGGGTGCGAGGCGAACAAGGGCGCCCCCTACAGCGGGTACGCGTCCATGCGCATCGCGGCATACATGCACAGGTAGGGGGGACCCATGTCTTCCCTGGACCAGAAACAAGCATCCTAGGACCGGTTTCTGGCATTTCAGCCGTCATCAGCCAGGCTTGCTTGAATCCAGTGGCAAAGTGAGCAAGGGACCCACGTCTGGGCATACCCATACCGGATGCTTGTTTCCGGTCCAGGGAAGACATGGCTTGGCAGTTCGGGCTGGACTGTTCCCATGAGGCACAGGGTCAGACTGATTTGCATATGGCCATGTCTGAACTGGGGTGGTGGAGTGAGCTAAAGAATGATGATGGATTAAACCCAGATCAGTTGACTGGGGGTGAGTGTTTGATTGGCTCAAGCGTTCCGTCCATCATCCCCTTTTGTATCGCTTTGTTCAGCCCTAAGTTGGCGGGGGTATGCCCAGACGTGGGTCCCTTGCTCACTTTGCCACTGGATTCAAGCAAGCCTGGCTGATGACGGCTGGAATGCCAGAAACCGGTCCTAGGATGCTTGTTTCCGGTCCAGGGAAGACATGGCTTGGCAGTTCGGGCTGGACTGTTCCCATGAGGCACAGGGTCAGACTGATTTGCATATGGCCATGTCTGAACTGGGGTGGTGGAGTGAGCTAAAGAATGATGATGGATTAAACCCAGATCAGTTGACTGGGGGTGAGTGTTTGATTGGCTCAAGCGTTCCGTCCATCATCCCCTTTTGTATCGCTTTGTTCGCCCTAAGTTGGCGGGGGTATGCCCAGACGTGGGTCCCTTGCTCACTTTGCCACTGGATTCAAGCATGCCTGGCTGATGACGGCTGGAATGCCAGAAACCGGTCCTAGGATGCTTGTTTCCGGTCCAGGGAAGACATGGCTTGGCAGTTCGGGCTGGACTGTTCCCATGAGGCACAGGGTCAGACTGATTTGCATATGGCCATGTCTGAACTGGGGTGGTGGAGTGAGCTAAAGAATGATGATGGATTAAACCCAGATCAGTTGACTGGGGGTGAGTGTTTGATTGGCTCAAACGTTCCGTCCATCATCCCCTTTTGTATCGCTTAAGTCCCATAGAGGCCCTTTTAAAAGAACATACCTCCAAGAAGGGCATTACTCGATTCTACCAGTATTTAGCAGACCCCCTGGAAGTTGACAAACCTGTTTACATTAAGAAATGAAACATAAAGTAAGGACAAGAATTGATGATAATTCATGGCCACACATATGGCAAAAGGCCACATCAACCTCAATATATAGTCAATATAAAGACAATGGTCATAAAA
Organism: Calotriton arnoldi; assembly: GCA_963921515.1. NCBI lineage: Eukaryota > Metazoa > Chordata > Amphibia > Caudata > Salamandridae > Calotriton > Calotriton arnoldi. The sequence goes on along the minus strand of CAWUFW010006122.1, from coordinate 12,911 downwards.
TAGTGATGAGGTGGCATCTGACTAAGACACACCTCAATGCTATGTCTGGCTCTTCTCTCACATTCTGGAGGTGTCATAGTGGAGGGTAACAATGGCCCACAAGAGATGGGAATGTGAGAATATTAAGACATATTTGAAGGATATAATTTTTCACATTAAAAATGGGTATGAAATTGCAGTTAAACCCATTGATTCTAGTTCTTTGAGGTACTGGAGATTCGGCTGAATACCCTTGAACTACGATGCCTGGTAAGTATAATACCCAGCTATTAGTGGCCAGTTTGATGTTTGCACAATTTAGAAAAGCTTCTTTTTCCCCTCTTATCAACATATGATTTGTCAACATCTGTTCAGTCTGTGCCATGGAAAAACTCATTGTCACGTTAAGGCATAGGTAGCATGATGGGAATACATTTAGGCAGTGAATGCGTGGGTCTAGAGGAATAAGTGTGTATGTGTGCACTACATCTCCCATAATCCTGTGGGAACTACCACCTAGCTTTGCAACAAGAGCACTACTAAAGCTCCGCCCACAGGCTGCCCGGTGCTTGTCAAATCGATAGCAGCTCTTTCTAAGGTCTGCTCTACGCATCGTCTTCCTCAAGCTGGAAGAAGGAATTTGCCTTCTTGAACCTTTGCCCCGTGTTTATTCTATCAGCTCGAGCTGCGAAGAACTCTTCGCTTCCTAAACCAGCTGCACCTGGGTTTTCCTGACTTCGTGCGCGGACGCGCTGAAGCGCGTCCTGGAGCCGTTACTCAGCTTAATTCTGTTAACCGGTTCTCGGGTATCTGCCGTGTAGGCAACTTTAGCATACGCGCTGGAGTGCGTCCCAGAGCCGATTGAAAGGCTCGGATTTCGTGCATGCCCGGCAATCGGGGTCAAAGGGCTTTCACAACCAAACGCGCAGGAGCGCGTTTCAGAGCTGTTTGAAAGGCTCGGATTCCCTTCACTCGACTTCCTCGTACCTGCTGGGCTACCTTTACCAAACACGCAGGAGCGTTTCGGAGTTGTCAAGGAGCTCCGCTAACTGCGATACATTTCTATGTATGACACTGCTTTTCATTTAAGTACAGCGTGGCAGGATTCAGGTTTGCTGTAAAGGAGATAAGCGCCAGATCGAATAATAAGGCTGAGGACACATCTTCCTTACCCTGAAGAAAACATTCAAAGCTAAGTACACCTTTTGTTCTAATCTGGAAGCTGTTTTTCTGCAGAATAAGGCGCCGGCGCTGTACCTTTAATCTAAAGACACAGTTCATTCTTTTATGGTTTATTTTTGGATTTTGTGCTTTTTCATTACTACATGTGCGGCAGGTAAAGACGTAAGTGCTTACACATACTCTACTCTACCTTACCTTACTCTCTCTACACGCTGTGGCTGTTGTGTATATACATGTGTTGTGCTTGTGTTTTGCTACAGGGAACACGGGGCTAGACAGCAGGAGTAAAGCCTACCAACTCTACGCTTCTTCCCCATCGTGTGATTTCGCAGCCGCATCTTTATTGTTTCCTTTGTCCCTTTTTTCCCTTTCCCCTATCATGGTATGGTCTGTTGGGTGAAACTTACATACCCACAGGTCACCCCATATTGGGGATCGGGTTCCGCAGCATCGTTCATCGCTCCCGCTGTACCCGGCTTGAAGGTTAGTGGTTAACCTGTTGGTGGTCTGGCAGATTGACAAGCCCACGGTTACCTACGGCCTGAGCGATGGATACCTCCACTGTACTTACGTCAGTGTTGGAGACCTTAACCGCTTTGCGGATGGAGGTAGATGTCTTCCGTGGAGAGAATTTAGAATTGAGGAACGAGATGGGTACTATGAGATGTGAGGTAGCGGGTCTATCCCGAGGGAGCCCTACTAGTGTTAGGGGGGCGGCTCTTATATTAAGGACTGGACGCTACCACCTCCTTTGACTGCCCATGACACTGATTCCAGACGCACGGACCAGGTCCAGGGAGGGAGTGCACATGGCGCTGGGCCCTACCCTTCCCTGTTTTCCAACTCCTTCCAAGCAGGTCCTTCTTCTGTGCAATTGATACAGCCCCTGCAGTTGCCCCTTGCCCCTCCTGAAAGGATCTTCGGGGACCCCAAGAAGTTTGGGATATTTTTGGGTCAGTGTAGGCTACATTTCCTGTGCAAGCCTGCTGTGTTTCCTAATGACCAGGCCAAGATGGCCTTTGTCATGTCCTATTTGGGTGGTAACGCGGCTAGCTGGTCCTTCCCCCTGATAGAGAGAGACGATCCTGTCTTGTACAATTTTCCGGTTTTCTGCATTGAAATGCGCAAGCTGTTCGATAGAAAGGCGCACAAGCTATCTCTAGATAAGGAATTCATCAACCTCAATCAGGGCACACAAGACCTGCTTACGTATATCACGACCTTCAACAGACTCCTTGTTGAAACCAATTGGCCGGTGGAAAAAAGGACATCCATGTTCTATCAAGGGTTGAAGGGGGAACTGAAGAACGTATTGGCACAAGTTGTGCAAATGCCCGATGACTGCTAAGAACTAATAGACCTCACGGTTCAGTTGGACCATAGACTCCAAAAACGGAAAGGAGACAAGTACCGAACAGAAGCAAGGGTCTACCTACCACACCCTAAGCCAGTTCAGGAAGAACACTCGCATACACCCGATGGAACAGAACTGATGCAAATCAGTGGAATACGAGGACCCTTAAGCCAAGAGGAAAGGGAAAAAAGAAGAAAACAGGGACTGTGCATGTACTGCGGGAAACCCGGACATTTCATCAAGGAATGCAAGACCAGGTCCAAGTTCGTGAATAAAGTAAACCCCGGAGCCCGAAACCTAACCGTGGTAGACTACGCCACAGAAAGTCCGGAAAACTGATATACTCAAGCAAGACCGAGACCCCTTGTTTGAGGACCACGAAGGAAGTGGTCTCTTCAGCCGTGGCTAATACATTGCAAACCGCCGTGGCTCATATGAACTTGTGCGTTTCACTAGAACTGCCCATTGGGTAACTTATTGTGGTCCACGCATTGTTGGATTCAGGAGCCACGGGCAATTTCATTGATCAGCGGTACGCCCAGGAAATAGGGGTCCCCTGCATACAAAAGAAAACACCCGAACCAGTGAAGGCGGTAGATGGTACAGCGTTAACATCAGGCCCTGTACGTTTCCATACGCAACCGATTCTGATGCAAGTAGGGGTGCATTATTTTGAATACATTCAGTTCGACCTGATTGATGCTCCTCACTTCAAACTTATACTGGGAATGCCCTGGCTGACTTATCATGATCCTTTGGTACACTGGGCAGCGTGCACCGTCTCCATGAACTCTTCGTTCTGTAAAGAACACTGCAAAAGAGACAAGGTACAAAACCCCGAAGTCATGGTGAATCCTGCTGCCCTGCTCACTATGGGATGTAGCGAGAAAATCTTGTGTTGTGTCTCCACATTACCGGAGGAATATAAACGGTTCCACTCCGTATTTAGCAAACAGGACGCAGGGAAGCTCCCCCCTCATAGAGACTATGACTGTGTGATCGACCTGGAACCAGGAGCCTTCATTCCATGCAGTCATGTCTACGCCCTTACTGAGGCTGAAACAACGTATCTACAGCAGTATCTTGATGAGTTGCTGTCCTCCGGCTTCATACGCCCGTCTTCCTCCCCTGCCTCCTCGCCACTCTTCTTCATACCAAAGAAGGAGGGTGGCTTAACTGCTTGCATAGACTACAGAGCCATTAACAGGGTGACCATAAAGAACAGGTATCCTTTGCCCTTGATACCCGTTTTATTAGACCAGTTGAAAGGAGCCAAACTAGTCACCAAACTGGACCTAAGGGGAGCATACCATCTAGTGCGGGTGCGGCTTGGGGACGAATGGAAGACAGCCTTTCGGACAAAGTTCGGTTTATACGAATACCAGGTCATGCCCTTCGGACTCTGCAACGCACCAGCCGCCTTCCAGTGCTTTATGGATGAAGTACTACGAGGCCTGTTGGATGTGTCCTGTATCGCCTACATCTGCGACATTCTGATTTATTCAGCGTCCATAGAAGAACACATCCTTCACGTAACCGCAGTACTGGAGTGGCTGCAACAATTCGCCCTTTATGCCAAGCTGGAAAAGTGTCTTTTCCACACCACTGAAGTGGAATTCCTGGGGTACATCATAGGACCAAATGGTCTATGCATGGACAATAAGAAGACTCAAGCCATCATTCGGTGGGAGTCACCTTCCAATGTTAAGGCCTTGCAGAGTTTTATAGGCTTTGTGAACTTTTATCGACGATTTGTGAAGGACTTCTCCCGGATTATTCAACCTTTAATGCACCTGTTAAAGAAAGGAGCTAAGTTCCTTTGGACGGATGCAGCCGAACAGGCCTTCCACTCTTAAGAACCGCTTCACACAAGCTCCTGTGTTGAGGCATCCTGATGCCACTCTTCCCTTTGTAGTAGAAACGGACGCATCCCATTACGCCATCGGAGGCATCCTGTCCCAAAGACATCCGGACACTGGCCAACTCCATCCTGTGGCCTATTATTCAAAGAAGTTATCATCCTGTGAGGTCAACTACAGTATTACCGACAAAGAACTCCTGGCTATAAAAAGAGTGTGTGAGGAGTGGAGACACTACTTATTGGGGGCTAAGCATACGGTGGAGATATATATGAATCACCGGAACCTGCTGTCTCTAAAGACCGCAAGAGCTTTAACACCTAGACAACTCCGCTGGTCGCTATTCTTTTCTGATTTTGACCTCGTGATCAAATACCGACCCGGACCACAAAATGGTAAAGCAGATGCTCTTTCAAGACCAGCTCCACCTCCTGAAGCCAGTCACGTCCCACTGGAAGAACCCCCAGTGATATTGCACAAGGCCTCTTTTCCTGAAGAAATCCTGGCCTTGACAACTACGCAAGACTTTTTGGGTGAAGTGAAGAAACGAACGGCAGGAATGGATATCCAGGCATGGATAAACGAATATATCGCAAAATGCTCAACCATTAACGGAATACTATACCATGATGATAGGCTGTACATACCAGATGGTCCTTTACAACAACAAGCCTTGCGCTGGATTCATGACTCCACACTGGGTGGACATCTGGGCATACAGAAAACCGTTCTGGCTATGAAAAGGCATTTCTGGTGGGTATCTTTGCCGGCGGACACCGCCAAGTACGTTTCCGAATGTGCCATCTGTACCCAAGGAAAAGCTCAACATAAAAGACCGTGCGGATTGCTGCACCCCATCCCCATAGCTCCAGTACCTTGGCATACATTATCCATGGACTTCATAGTGGATATGCCGCCTAGTTCGGGTTACAATATCATATTAGTCGTCATTGATCATCTGACCAAGATGGGACACTTTATTGCCTTGACGAAACTACCCACCTCCGTGGAATTGGCCCAGGTGTTTTTGCAGCATATTGTGCGTTCTCATGAAATACCAGCGGTTATCATTACAGACAGAGGAACCCAGTTTACCTCACGATTTTGGACGCATTATGTGAAGTGATGAAGGTAGACGCTCGCCTCTCCACCAGCTACCACCCGCAGACGGATGGCAAGACCGAAAGACTGAACCAAACGCTGGAACAGTACCTCAGATGTTTTACGCTGCAACATGAAGAGGAATGGAGCACACTTCTTTCGATGGCCGAATTCGCATATAATAATGCAGAGCATTCTTCTTTGGGGTGTTCCCCTTTCTTTTGCCTAACAGGATACCACCCAAACATGCTTCCCTTCGATTGGCCTGTACGATCTAGACACCCTACTATTCAGGAACACCATGCACATCTCCGGTTAGTTCTACAAGACGCCAAAACACAGCTAGGCAAGGCCCAAACCCGTGACAAGAGCTATGCTGAAAAAAAACTTCCCCAGGGCCTTCTTACAGCGTAGGGGATAGAGTGTGGCTCGACACCAGAAACTTGAAGCTCAAGGGTAATGCATGACTGAAACCTAAATTCATGGGTCCGTATCCTATCGTCAAAATAATCAACCCTGTGGCGATGAGATTAACACTCCCTTCTTCCTGGCACATCCATCCTGTTTTCCATATTTCCCTGCTACGGCCTTGCCTTCCACAGACCAGACTACCCTTAAAGCCATTGCCACTAGACGTAGAGGGGCCCGAGGAATACGAAGTCAAGCGTATTCTCGATTCCAAACTCGTCCGAGGGAGGGTGCATTACCTCATAGACTGGAAGGATTATGGTCCTGAGGACCGCTCATGGGAGCCTGGACCGAACCTGCACTGCCCAGGGCTTGTCCTGCGTTTCCACTCGCAGTTTCCCTCCAAGCCTGGTGGACCGTCGGGACGCCGGTCATTGAGAGGGGGTTCTGTCATGTTAAGGCATAGGTAGCATGATGGGAATACATTTAGGCAGTGAATGCGTGGGTCTGGAGGAATAAGTGTGTATGTGTGCACTACATCTCCCATAATCCTGTGGGAAGTACCACCTGGCTTTGCAACAAAAGCACTACTTAAGCTCCGCCCACAGGCTGCCCGGTGCTTGTCAATTCAATAGCAGCTCTTACGAAGGTCTGCTCTACGCATCGTCTTCCTCAAGCTGGAAGAAGGAATTTGCCTTCTTGAACCTTTGCCCAGCGTTTATTCTATCAGCTCGAGCTGCGAAGAACTCTTTGCTTCCTAAACCAGCTGCACCTGGGTTTTCCTGACTTCGTGCACGGACGCGCTGAAGCGCGTCCTGGAGCCGTTACTCGGCTTATTTCTGTTCACCGGTTCTCGGGTATCTGCCGTGTAGGCAACTTTAGCATACGCGCTGCAGCGCGTCCCAGAGCCGATTGAAAGGCTCGGATTTCGTGCATGCCCGGCAATCGGGGTCAAAGGGCTTTCACAACCAAACACGCAGGAGCGCGTTTCAGAGCCGTTTGAAAGGCTCGGATTCCCTTCACTCGACTTCCTCGTACCTGCTGGGCTACCTTTACCAAACGCGCAGGAGCGTTTCGGAGCTGTCAAGGAGCTCCGCTAACTGCAATACATTTCTATGTATGACACTGCTTTTCATTTAAGTACAGCGTGGCAGGATTCAGGTTTGCTCTAAAGGAGATAAGTGCCGGATAGAATAATAAGGCTGAGGACACATCTTCCTTACCCTGAAGAAAACATTCAAAGCTAAGTACACCTTTTGTTCTAATCTGGAAGCTGTTTTTCTGCAGAATAAGGCGCAGGCACTGTACCTATAATCTATAGACACCGTTCATTCTTTTATGGTTTATTTTGGGATTTTGTGCTTTTTCATTACTACATGTGCGGCACGTAAAGACGTAAGTGCTTACACATACTCTTCCTTACCTTACTCTCTCTACACGCTGTGGCTGTTGTGTATATACATGTGTTGTGCTTGTGTTTTGCTACAGGGAACACGGGGCTAGACAGCAGGAGTAAAGCCTACCAACTCCATGCTTCTTCCCCATCGTGTGATTTCGCAGCCGCATCTTTATTGTTTCCTTTGTCCCTTTTTTCCCTTTCCCCTATCATGGTGTGGTCTGTTGGGTGAAACTTACATACTCACAGGTCACCCCATATTGGGTATCGGGTTCCGCAGCATCGTTCATCGCTCCCGCTGTACCCGGCTTGAAGGTTAGTGGTTAACCTGTTGGTGGTCTGACACTCATGGATATAATGCATGACAGGATGGAGAAATTTGAAAAAATCTTGGTGCCCTTTCGCTCCTATATAAAACATCAAGGTAGAGTAGGGCTGGGCTGTGGCCAGATACTTCAAATAATACATGAACGTGAAATGTTACTGTAGTGCTTACAATAGTTATGTGGACTCTGAACCAGAAGGTGAGGGTAGGATTGTTCCTTATTTAATAGTGCATATGTGGTGTCTGATAAATAAGACTACAGATTCTTTATTATGTATACATTATATAATGTAAGGGAGGGTGATAGATCAGTGTCCTCCATGGTGCTGAATAAGCAGAGGAGGCGAGATGGGGGATAAAATGTTGATAATTGCTATGTGTTAATGCATATCTATTGGTTGCTTTAGTGAATCTGCCTGCTTTATTCTTTAACCCTATTTTTATAAATATTGACTATATTGCTAACCAAGAAAGTTACTTAGATTCAAAGGACCATTCCCATGCCAAAAGACCCATGATTTGAGTAACTGGTCCAACAAATGTAAAAGGTGATAAGTTTATATATGTTATACTAAAAACTACAGTACAAATATTTTTGAAAACTCATTACAGTGATCTCTGGTAAAATGTCTGACTTCACTGATTTCTGTAGTTCTTGCTTCATTGTGCCTATTTTAGAACAAGACTAGGCTTGCTAGAACAGTGAGGCTGAAATGTGTATTGTACAACACTGAATAACAAAATGGCAGTACATGTAAAATATGTGTAAATATGGAATAATTCTAAGGCTTTAATGTGCTCTAAGTAGGTATAATAACGAAATTGCAATACAAAGTGGTAAATCAAATACTACGTTCTCAAAATCATGAATAAGTAAGGTAACTAAAGATTAGGATTGCCCGTGTGTTTGAAGATTTCCTAAAAGGTCATCCATATCCTAAATGGTCAGAGATTGTGCATTTGTTGGAAATAAGACAGAAAATCCCCCTTTCGATTTTTGGAGAGTCAATTGTACGAAAATTGTGATTCTGCCAAAATTGTTTGTATTCCAACATTTACCAATTTAAGTCCCAAATTCCTTCTTTCAGAGATTAGAATCCAGAACAGATAACTTCATTTGGGATAGCAAAAACCCACTTATTTCAAGGAAAAAACTCGATAGAATGCTAAATAGAGCTGACCTAACAGAACTAGGTTTTAAGACGTATTACTGGGCATGAAGTTTAAACCTAATTCAGGTGTCTTGATTCCCGAGAGGGGTTAGGACTTGATGAATAGGTACAAGGAGGCTTTATTCACGCCTTTTTTTCCAGATGGGATCCTCACGGAGTTTAACCACCCTAAATTTAAAAATAAATCAAGTGGAAACTAATTAGTGATTCTGCCAATACATGATGTAATTCTCTGACATTCTTGTGACTCCTCTCCTATCTGTGCATTAACTCATATTTAGTCCAACCATTTATAGCCATGGCTTCAGATTCATATTAACTCATTCTTACATATGAAATTTTGTCATTAAAGATATATTGGATTAATAAGGGAGTATAAACCCCTTCAATAACTGAACTCCAAGGTAAATCTACAACTACCTTTTCTAGTATATAGAGAATTTTATGCTGAAAATAGAGCAAGGGAAATACAAATGCAATTGCATTGAATCATTTCATATTGCACCATCTAAAATAAATCATTGTCTTTATTAAACAGATTAAGGTTAAACTTAATACCAGCAGAGAGCAGGTTTTGCTGTTTGATTTAAGGACAGATTTTCCTGTAGATACACAGGTATTATTAATGCTGTCACTACAGTATACAAACTCATTATTACCAGGAATTGCGAATCTAGTAATCCACCATATAGCACAGTTCATTAATGAGATTAAATAAGTAGTCTGGAGTGAATTGGCTCTATCAACATTTTGCAAAAATCAAAGGAGATCACCCATTGGCATAACATGAGGGAGATACTGGATGTCTAAATGTGTGAAATAATTCAGGAACTATAATTTTTTTCTTCTTTGTTTCGTCTGCACGTGTGCTGTGCTTGTGAAATCTATTGTTTATATATCTTAAAAGGGGCTTACATCCCGCCCCCTTGCTTTTCATAGGTTCCTGTGCTTGCCACTTACTTTTCCTCCGTTTCTATTGGCTGTAGCTTTCTATTTCCTGTTCTTCCTTGCGTGTTTCCTTCTAATCAGTATCCCAAGGCCCAAGTACTGTGTTCATCTGCTTCGTGGGAGTTTTTTTTTAAGGTTTCATCTGCACATTTCTTGTTCTTTCTCTCTCTTCTTTCACCTTCTTTTTTCTTGACCAGGGCTAATTTGATTTATTCCTTTATTCAGGTGGATTTTGTTTCTCACTTAATTTTACACTTCAGACTTGTTTAATTTGGGTTTAAGTTTTCCCACATACTCCTTACCCAAACAGTGGTTGGCGGGTCCCCCTGGGGCACGGTTAGGTTGAACTGCATGGATGCAGTCTAGTTTCTCAGTCAGGGATGCTCATTTACCCTTTTTTAGCGTCCCATACAGCTTCTCAGTATGGAGGAGGTAGCCGATTGAAACGATTGCTTCTTTGACAGAGGTAAGCGTGTTGATACTGCTCCCCAATTATTACCCGTGGAGTGTCACACGCACCACGTATCATGCTATCCTTGGTTTTTAGGTGCTTACGGTTAACTCATATTTCCATGTGGGATTGATGGCATACTCCCCGGAGACGGTCTTGATTGATTCTGGCTATCCGGCTTACAATTTGGATGGAGGTGTGTTGAACTTCTCAGAATAATTCAGCCTTAGTGGCAATTCACACGCTTATGTATATACATTCTTCAAGGTTGGTTTTACTTTTCTAGGTGCCTGTGATTGAGCCGCTTGGATTTAAGCATTCATTGCCTTTCCCCTTAAGTCATGTTAACTTAATTCTAGTGTTTGAACCTTGTTGACTGTGATTTGGCCCTGTGAGCTTGACTATATTTTTGAGAGATTAGTTTACTTGAGTTTTTTGTATGAGCACCCCCTATTAGTGAATGGTAAACTATTGTGATCTAAAATGCATTTAGTTATAGGTAATTTGAACAACATGCCACTCATATGGTGCTACACAGTATTCACCCTCCGCTACTGTTTTTAGAAGCATATTGATGATTGATTCCGGTCATTGTCCGGTTTCATTTGTATACAGTTCTACTTCCAGTCTTCCCTGGCCCTTTATCAGGGCAGTGTTTTTAGGTTTCGCTTGCATAGCACTTGCACTGTGCTTGTGAAATCTATTGTTAATGTAAATCTTAAAAGGGGCTTACATCCCGGACCCTTGCTTTTCCTTGGTTTCTGTGCTTACCACATACTTTTCCTTGTTTCTATTGAGCACTCAGACACTTATCAATCTTCATCCATGCACCAATCACCCTGTAGAGTGAGCACTCACACCATTCTCCCTGCACTCATACACTGCTCCCACACCTCTTAACTAAATATTAATTCCAAAGGCGAAATATAATGCATTTACCAGTGCTTGTTTGATTTGGTGCTTTGATCATCTAGGAGAATGGGAAATGAAGAGATGTACTGAATTAAACTGTGCCCAACGAGAAGCTTTTGAATTTTTTTTAAATCTTTCTTTATTTCTTTTCACAACATCATAAGCACCCAAGTGCATGTGCAAGGGCCGATGTATGATTGCAGCTTGGTGCATGCAGCTTAAATCAACAGATTATGTATCAACAATTGAACAACACTCTTGCCTACATATCGGGCATACATAGTGTAAACAGTTGTGCGTGAGAGAGCTGAATAATCAACTGTAGAGAGCATATCCTTTAGTCAAGGAGGGGGATCACGCTCAAAACATGCATTGGCTAAGCCAATAGGTCTTGCCTATGTGAGATCTATTGGCTTTAGCAGTTTTTTTTTGCCATGTTGTACAGAAGCACTGCTTCGGTGCATGCTTGAAAGTTAAAAAAAAAAAGAAAAGAAGAAGCTCTATGACAGCCAGCATTGGCCACGTTACAGCTCTTTCTTTGAGCACAGAGAGAAAAGCAGGATGAAGTGGAAATGAGAGAGGGATGTGGGACTGAGCATGGAAAGTGGACACCAGGAATGAACAGGCGTGAGAAAAATGGACACAGAAGGAAAAGGGGGCAGAAAGGAGAGGGAACAGTGTAAAGCTGAGGGAAAAGGGTGGCAAAGAGTATGACAGAGGTAGGACACAGGTAGAGAGAAAGCACAAGAGGGCATACAGGCAAACGTTTTGGAAGAAGTGCAACTTTCATGGTTCACACACTCACACAGAGGGTTCGCTCACACACAGGCACACTGTTCACTCTCACGGTGCATGGTTATTTAACTCACACATTTGTACAGTTTATTGCACACATGAACACTGTTCACTCACATTCAGGCCTGAGTTAGCTAACAGTTCACACACACACAAACACACAAACTGTTTACTCACAGATGCTCACAGTCATGTGTAAAAAGGTGTGTGGTTTACAAACAGGAACACCGTTTACACACACAAAGGCACACTCCCAAGAACACTCTGAGTTAATTCTGCTGTCTATTTATCTGAATAGTTTATCATACTCGCACACAATCGTACAGTTGTCTAAGACACTGCAGTTTAATAACACACATTTTAAAATATGCATTTTCTAGATAATTTACTAAACTTTGTTTCTGTGAGGAGCTTGTATTTCCTCACAAAACACACAACAGGTACCTCAAAAACTGAGGGAGCAGTTCGCATTTACAGTTCTGTAGTATTGAGTAAATTGCTACCCATTTAATTATATAATTTGTTTTGCCTACTGTACATACCCACCTTGTAATGTTTTGAATGCCTTTCACGCTCTGGAATGGAATGGTGGTTTTGGATTCTAACAGCTATTGTCATTGCTTCTGAGGTCCAAGACCTGCCAACTGCTTTTAGTCATGGTCTAATAATGTTATTGTTCTTTTGGAACCGTGTCTCGCATTACATATTGGCAACAAGTGTTCCTTGACATGTTTCGTCAGCACACCGACTCGACGTTGTCGCTCATCCTTCTCGGTTGACTTGAAGTTCACGACAAAAGCTACCTGTAGGCCTTCACCATAGTTTTAGGCAAAAAGCATCTCTGGGCTGCTTGGATTTGCCATCTTGGCAGCCGGCCTCCAGAATTTCCTTGTTTTTGGCCTGTTTGCCCCAGTGAGTGTTTGTCCGAGCTGCTGTGCCACAATGCTACTTGAGCCACTACGCCGCAAGGTCCACTTTGCCAAAAGCTGCTTTGTCACGAGCTCCACTTGACCGCGAACTGTTACACCG